>OY282644.1:102437992-103082992 GCA_958299015.1 Tetanocera ferruginea
AGAAACCGTTGCTGCAAGCTGTCAAAAAATACCGTTAATGCAATTTTGTGGTTTCCAAAAACCGAAAATTTATCTTTTGTAACTTGATATCAAGGACAAAAGTGTGCAGCACACATTAACGCAGGTCATAAATAACGATAAAGTGTTCCAGTTAACAGCAAGAATTAGACAGACTTGAAGTCAAATGAAAAACAGCTCGTTAGCTGCTGCAGTTCAGCTAAAATATTTCAACAAAAGATTGCGTGTGAATGGTTTTGTATTATTTTTGTTTTTGTGTGTTTCCAGGAGCTTACTTTATGCGCGTATCGCAACATTGTAGGCTGATATATGAGCTGGCAAGAATATATGGACACTGTTTTGACAGGTGTGGTGGATTTGGAAAAGTTGAACAAGTAAGGTCAAATGTGGCTAAGAATGCTGTGTCAGTTTCTGAGCACAAAATACTAAATATGACAAGAAAACTTTATATAGTTTATAGAAGCAAAATGCATTGAATTTCACAGAACAAGTTCGTGTCTTAAGTCTTTTGTTTTATTGCCTTAGACGTGCTTACGTCATATTGTTTTAAATATAGTCGTTAATTTATTGATAAAAATTTTAAAAAAGCAATGTATTAGAGAGTGATGAGAAGCTCAGGATGTAAGTAGATACTTCTTTTAGTAAAACGCATTACTTGGCAATCAATTTAAGATAAAGTTCCTTGGTACAAAAATTTTATTTTTACATGAATTTGAACTGATATAATTTAAAAAATTTGTCGTATACAAAAATTGGTATTTAATTAATTAATTTAAATGTTCGCTCTTCCATCTGTTCGTTCAAAGCTTTGGTTTTTATTGCTGCTGAACTTTAAAGTTTGGAATTTCTTGCGTGACACAAATAAAAGTTAAGCAAACTCACTTTAATCATTTTTAACATTTAAACAAATGGCCATTAAAAATGAACGCTCATAAAATACCTTAATTAAGCATTTAACTGCAACAGATTAATTAGCAGAAATGTTTTTTGCGCTTCACATCAAAGCAATATACAATCAATCCAAGCTGATGGCGAAGACATTTAAGGCATAAGTAGTTAAAACAAGCTACTGCCAGTAGATAAAAAAAATCAAATCTTTGTTACAATCTTCAGATCAGCTGTGGCTGCAACAAGGATTGCAACATATGCGCCACATATTGTGCACCATTTTGTGACAGTTGTTGTGTGCTGACTGGTGAGTGGGTTGAGCGCAGCATGCAGCATCAGCTGGACTCTCTGCAACTGTCAACTATTGTTTATTGTATGTGGCTAATTTTTTTATTTTATGCGCTACAATGTAATGAATTTGTATAATTAATATTTGCGTTGTTGTTGTTGTTGTAGTATCCTGATAATTTATGCTGCCACAAACGCGCAACATCTATTAACGACGCTAACTCATGTAACAGCCAAATGCCTGCCTTGCCATGTTTTAGGCCACCAAACCTGCTGCACACGCACTTACACACACATACATATATATGCTAAAAAAAATTATTATCTCCATTTTTGATCCATTTTTACGTATTCGCACAATTTTATGCGCCTGCCTAGCATTAAAAATTGCTGACAAATGCACAGCGCAGCATAGCAGAAAAAAAAACATGCTTACCAACTGCCTGCCTGTGCGCATGTGCAACGGTTTCCATGCGCTATGCGCTGCAACTTTAATTGCAATCAATAAATTTTTTGGCGCGTTGAAAGTAAAACAGAATAACTTAACGCAATTATTATGAAATAATCAATTGAACTACATTTTGTTTTTTGCTTTTGCTAAAAAATTAAAATTTTAAATAATTTATGAACGCTTGCAGCTAATTGAAATTTTTAAAAAAATTCAAACAAAAATAAAAGAAATTTCGAAAATGTCAATAAATAATAAACAATAAAAATGCACAAACATGAATTTATTCAATAATACTCATTACTGGCTTCCTCATAGCTCTGCGCATCCTTAACTGCATTCTCATAATCATCATCATCATCATCATCTGCTTCTTCAGCACTCTCTGCTTGCTTCTTGCCGTCTTCATCTAGATCGCCATCATCTTCATCAGCATCATTATTAGCATAATCCTCTTCATCATAAACATCTTCAGGCGCCTGTTGCTTGCTTTGCGCATCATTATGATTCACTGTTGCGTTGTCCTCGCCAGCAGCACCATTTAGCTCACCACCCACTCTTACACCCACTTCATTTCTATTGCCAACAACATGCTGCACCTCATGCAGTCTTGGTGGCTGCAACTTATGCACCATCTGCCAGTTGGCTGCTGTGTCCTTGCCGTTAGCAATATGCGCAGCAGCAGCAACATGTTGGTGGTTATCTTTATCATGACCGTGAATTGTGGTGACGCCATTTGTACTGATTTCAGCCTGAAACCCATTGACATCGTCGGCGGTGTATTTAACAACACGCAATGTGCCATCAGGGTCAACAACACTTCGGTGGTCGATTGTTGATGATTGGTTTAGCAAATGTTGTTGTTGTTGTGAACAAGCGTTGTTAAATAATGTAAAAAAGATACAAAAATTTGTTTTGATTACAAGAGCAATATGATTTTAAAATTTTACAGTACACGAAATGCATATGGAAACATTTAAATTGGTTGAGTTGCAATTAAGTATGAAAAAAAAGGATAAGTAGGATTAATAAAGCGATCTTATGATAACAACATCAATTCTTTACATTTTACAGTGTACGAAATGCTCAAAGGCACGCTTAGGATTGTTGAGTTGCAAGAGCGAGATTGAGATAAATTAATTAGTTAAAAGCTCATAGGATGTAATGCATTTCGCTTGTTCAATGAATAAATTAGTTAAGATATTATTTTTCAATGCTAAATACCGTGGTTCACCCATCAATTGTGAAGAAGACCAAATCCAATATTTGTCTTTAAATTCATTCTTGAAAGAATACTTGAACAATACTTCAACCTAAACTATGTTTCGTACTAGTTTTGAATGGGGTTTTTTGATTTCTGGTGTCAAAGCGACATTTTCTCATTTATTTTAAAAAGCATTTAGAACGGTTGGTCTCATTCGATATAAAAAATAAAAAAAAATTTTCAAGTCTTTAAGTTATAAAAAGTTTTTTTTGGAGTTCACAAACTATTCGAATTCAATATAACCAGGGCTCGGATTGTGATGACCTAAAAACAATGAAAAATGACCGAAAAAAAATGACAAAAAACCCCAAAAAAACCTTTAAAATTACCCAAAAAATTTTAAGAAATGCCTTAAATTATTATTTTTTGTATTATTTTATTTTTATTTTTTTGTAATTAAATTTTTGTCTTTGTTTGCGTTGCAGTAAATAACTAAATATTTTTTTAAATTATCGAATAGGAATGATCTTTGTTTGTCACTTAAAATGTTTTTATACATTGAAAAACTTCTCTCTACGTCAACACTCACAAGAGGAGCACATTTAAAACAAGTTATGTCGTGAGAATCTTCTGCATCTTTTGCAATGTAGAAGCAATGTTTTATTAGGTTTAACTTTTGGCATTTTTAAAATATAAATTTACACACGAAAATAAATTGATTGATTCAAGGAATAGCGGTAAATTGAGTACGCTCAGCATCAAGATCACTTTATCGCTAGTGTGACGGAATAAGAAAAATTTCAATGAACATTAATACACACGCTTGGATTGCAATATGCAAAAGCAGGACAGCATGTCATACTAACAAAACAAATATATCTTCTTCTTCTTCTTCTTTTTATTAACAATTAGGGGCTTTCGCATGGACCAACAAATTGGATAGACATGGCATGTTGTACGACAAGTAGTACCATGCGTAAGGTAAAACGGTCGATCCAACATATTGGATGAATATCGCAAATTTTTGATTTTTCTGTCGACTTGTTGGACATGTGAATGAATGTTGGTCCAACACGCTGAATTTTTTCATTAAAAAAAAATTTTCAGCGAGTGAACAACGTACAATCAATGCATATAAATAACTCACAAAAACTTAATGCACGCGTTTATGTGTTTTTAAAATACAAAATTTATATTTTTTAAAAGAAAAAAATGTTATTTTCGTTTCCATCTCTTTCTCTTCCTTCACAACTTGATCAATTATTATCGCAGCCAAAAATTCTGAAGCCATTGCGCCGAAGAGTTCTACTTGAGAGTTTGTAATAAATGATGTCGTCCAACAAGTTGGATCATTCGAAAGATCCATCAAATTGTTCCGGTAGTTTTCCATCCGACTTTGTCGTCCAATATGTTAGATCATGCGAAAGCCCCTATTCACAGGCCGTGAGCTGTATTTGTCAGAATAAAAGCGAATACATGTTCAAACAGCATAGCTATGTACTTGCATATAGAATTGCCACATTGAAATATTGAAAATTTTAATAAATTTTTACTTTTTTAAATTTGTTTTTATTTTTTTTTTTTAATTAAAAATAACATTAAAAAAAATTAAAATAATAATATTAAATATGACATAAAAAATGAGAAAAAATGACAAAATCTAGCAAAAATGACGTAAAACCAAAAATTAACAAAAAATGACAAAAAAATTAAAAAGATGACATATCATCATAATCCGAGCCCTGAATATAACTATGAATAATAGTGCATAAAATAATTGTTTCTTTTCAGGAGTTATAATTTTTTCCAACCTAAAATCATCTTATCGTTTTAAAAAAATGGCCAAAATTGATAGAAATGCCATATTTTTAAGGTTTAAGACTTTATTTAAACGATCAATAAAAGATTAAGAAAGACAAGAAAATATTAAAAGAAAATAATCGAATGAGACCAACCGTTCTAGGATGCTTTTAAAATTTTTGGTATTAATTCATTAAAAACTCTGTAAAGATGTCTTCCAAGTATATATATGTGTAAAGATTTATACCTAAAGAATTTTTGTGAGAGGCTGGAATATTCTTCTTAGAAGGCACTATATTAAAATACTGAAGAATGGATTTATTAACCTGCAAAATATGTTTTAAGGTTACGTACAGGCAACTGTGTATTAAGATTTCCAATTTATTTTTTAAGATGTGTTAATATAATAGCATTGGTCGATGGGGACTACTATAGTACTTTTTAAAGCAACATGCAAGCACAAGATTTCAAGTGAATTTTGAACAAATTGAAATTTAGCATAGATATCGCTACTTGTCTATAGAAATTTTTCTATTCTTAATTACTTTTGGGCTTACTTTTGGGAATTTGGTTGAAATAAGTTTGCTGCCGTTCTACATATGCATTGATTATAAAATTTTTAGGTATTTTATCTTTTAAAAAGCATATCTTCTAGCTTAAAAGTGGTCTTAGTAATATGATATCGTCGCTTTAGGACACATTAGTTGCATATAAAGGGTGTTTTGCTTAGAGGTACTTTTTCTATAAGGGTTTAATGGAGTTTGGCGCATGACTCTTGCCAAACTGTCTCTTTATTTATGTTCAATATTACTGCTTCTTCAAAAAGTATGTTTAGAGTACCATTTGGTCTTCATTTTCAGCCTACCGAATATAGAATATGGCTCAGTGAATAAAGGCCTAACGAACTAAGGGCTAAAAAAAAAAAAGAAATAATGCCTAAAAATTGCAACAAAAAATTATATAGGAATTAGGCGGTTGTTCATTATGAAAGAATGTCTAATATTTTAGGCATTCCTTCATTAAAATTGTTAAAGCAATTGATTTTCCCTTTTACAAAATGCATACACTATCCTGTAAACATTCTGTAAAAGGGAAAATTAGACTTTCCTTCATTTTTAAAGTTAGACATTCTTTCACTTTCTTCTTAGGCGTTCTTGTTTAGGCGTTCTTTCATTTTGAAAAATTGGACATTAGTTCGTTAGGCCTTTATTCACTGAGCCATAGAATATACTTTACTTAGGAAACATTTGAAATCAAACTTTCATTATACGTAGTGTTAAAAATAAAGCGCAAATTCTTGCACGACTGGCAAGAAGTCTAAGTCTAAGTCTAAGTCTAAGTCTAAGTCTAAGTCTAAGTCTAAGTCTAAGTCTAAGTCTAAGTCTAAGTCTAAGTCTAAGTCTAAGTCTAAGTCTAAGTCTAAGTCTAAGTCTAAGTCTAAGTCTAAGTCTAAGTCTAAGTCTAAGTCTAAGTCTAAGTCTAAGTCTAAGTCTAAGTCTAAGTCTAAGTCTAAGTCTAAGTCTAAGTCTAAGTCTAAGTCTAAGTCTAAGTCTAAGTCTAAGTCTAAGTCTAAGTCTAAGTCTAAGTCTAAGTCTAAGTCTAAGTCTAAGTCTAAGTCTAAGTCTAAGTATAAGTCTAAGTCTAAGTCTAAGTCTAAGTCTAAGTCTAAGTCTAAGTCTAATTCTTATTCTAAGTCTTATTCTTGAGGACTGGCATCTATCCAAATAATTTTTATTAATTATACCCTAAACCTGAAAGGTCAGGGTATATTAACTTTGTGCAAACGTTTGTAACGCATAGAACGAAGCGAGTCCGGTATAGAAAAGTATATATATTCTTGATCAGCGTCACCACGTGAGTCGAGCTATCCATGTCCGTCCGTCTGTGTGTTGTCCGTATACACAGGATAAGAAGAAGGAGTTGAGATAATTAGATGAAACTTGGTACACATGGTCACATGAACCCAAGAATCTGCAATATTGAATATTTTTGGAATCCGCCTACGGACACGCCTACCTTCCATACAACGCAAAAATTGAAAACTGCATAAATAAGCTCATAATTAACCTACAACAATAAAATTTGGTGTGTATGTGTTTTATATTTACACAAAGATGTCTTTGAAAAATGGACGTCATCCGCTTAAGGACACGCCCACCTCCCATACAACCCAAAAATTGAAAACGCAATAAATAAGCCTCTGTTTAACCTACAGAGCTAAAATTTGGCACATATGTTTTTTTTAACAAAACAAAGATGGTTTTGAAAAATGGACATCATCTGCTTACGGATACGCCTACCTCCCATACAACGCGAAAATTTAAATCTGCATAACTCAGCTCGTAGTTAACCTACAACAATAAAATTTAATATGTGTGTGTTTTATATCAATACAAAGATGTCTTCGAAAAATGGCTGTCATCCGCTCACTGACACGCCCACCTCCCATACAACCCAAAATTTGAAAACGCAATAAATAAGCCTCTGTTTAACCTACAGAGCTAAAATTAGGCACGTACGTTTTTTATGACAAGAAAAAGATGGTTTTGAAAAATGGACGTCATCCGCCTACGGACACGCCTACCTCCCATACAACCCAAAAAGTTTAAAACTCAATAAATGAGGTTATGTTTGTCATAGAGAAATTAAATTTGGTATGAATGTATTTTATACCAAAACTAAGATGTGTTCAAAAATTGGGAGTAATCCGTCCATGAACACGCCCACCTCCCATAGCGAAAGCACAATAAAGGCATTAACTGTGAGCTAAAGGAATAAAACTTGGTAAGTGTAAATTTTTCACCAACATTTACATGCATATAAAATACAGGCTTCATCCGCCCACGGACACGCCCATTTACAATAAATTTTTTTTTGTTTTTGAAAAGTGGGTTTAGGGTATTTCATAGTCGGCCTAGACCGACTTTAGACTTTCTTTACTTGTTTTATTTTTATTTAGTGTCAAGACGATGCTTTTACATATTTTGTGTACAAAGCCTCCTGAAAAAAAAACAAATTGGCCATTTCAGCCCTTGAAAGGACTTTGACCGAGCTTCTTATGATCAATTGTGTTGTGTGTGTTATTAAATGTTTGCACACAATTGACCGAGAACTGGACCTACATGTTTTATGCCGACTCCGAACGGCTAAAGTTCATGTTCTCAAGAAGCTTTACATGGCATTATTTACTCTCTGAGGTTTGCCATTGTCTGCAGAGAGGTGGTGACCGATCAGAAAAATTTTTTATTGAAAAAAACTTTTCGGCGCGGCTGGGGATCGAACTCGGGCTCCAAGCATGCTAAGCCACACACTTAACTTGCATGCCACGGTCACCACCACAAAGCCTCCTCGTATTATGCAAAGAAGATATTGAAGGTCTTGCTCAGCCAAATATCAATTTTGTGTCTAATGACAAGAACGCAATGCCGACCAGTTGAAAATTTCTTCGGTGAACGTAAAGATTGGTCTACAAGAATGACTGAAGGCCAAAAATGTAAAGCAGTTGGCACTAAGAATATGGAAGTATGATATGTAAGTCGACACAAATGTCGTATAATGTACTTGCTATTAAATTCGTAAAAAATAACGACGGGTGGCCGACAAAGGCCCATTTATTGCAGTTCATTAATTAAAACCGTCTTTTAATATTATAATTTATTTAAAAATAATTGTTTCAGCAAGTACTATATTTTTAATTTCTGCTGTGAATAAGCCCAGTGCAAAGTATTAATTATAATCCTTTAGTATGCCGTATGAGGAGATATTAAAACTGCAATTTTGAATGTCAACTTTTTTTTTATAACAAATGCTTTTGCCACTTTTTATGAAAAAAAAATAAAATAAAAAGTTAATTAATGGTACAATTTTAATTATTTTGCCAATAAGTGAATTGATTGACCTCTAAATAAAATACTATTGTCCAAAATCTGTCTAAAACTAACGGAAATATTTGCTTCCAAAGTCGTAATTTTTATTTTCCGTTAGCTTTATTCACTTTTTGATTACAATTTTGCATTAAAAATTAATTTTGCCACGAATGTTCATAGTTTTTTTATGATAAGTTGAGATGGTTTTTTGCCTTCAAACTAACTGTACTTTTATTTATGTGATTATTATTCACTTCAGAAGATCTTGTCTCATTGAGTTTTTGCATTTTTTTTTTCTTGGCGTGGATCTTGGATGTGTTTAAACTCACATTTCTCTTCAGAATTTGTTTAACAAGTCGTTGTATATTTATACCAACCAAATCAGTTCGGCATTCCATTGTCTGAAAGGGTTTTATATAATAATAATTGATTCAACTACATTGATTCAATAAAGACACCACTATTAAGTTGTTCAAAAATGCACAAAAGTGTATTTGAAATATATTATTTTCTTGAATCCAATTTTCCTATAAACATATTTCTGTTATATTGCAATATTTATAAAATCAGTTAACTTTCAATCAAACAAGAATATAAGCGTTTAAATTACTACTTGGTCAGTCCTTTCGAATTAAAAACCACATTTTGTTCTATAACATGAAATAGTTTTTTAAGATACAACATAAGCATGTGTATTTTTTAACGCAACATTTACTAAATTGTAACTCATAGCATTTCGTGCACTGTATTGCCATGCGCACTACACACAATTGACTCTCACTCTCTTTTATCGTAACAAGACACTTACTCACCTGTAGACACCTTTTACCGCATCACCTTCACGTGATTCTTTTCGATTCTGCAAAACGCGCGTCGTGCCATCTTCGACACCGTATGCGAATTCATATTCCGGTTTGGCCATAAAATCAACACGTGAGCCACCGCTGGCGGCATCATAGACGAGTACCTTGTGCTCAGGCCCGCTTACGGGACCCACAAAGCGTGAATACGAGTAACCAATAGCAACGCAATGCGTTGGCAAATCGACGCAACAGCAAATGATGAGCAGCAGCAGTGAAATGTGACGTTGCATTTGACTTAAAGAAGATGCCGCATTGATGCATGCAATGCGGAAGCGTGAAATTAATTTCGTATTTGTACGATAGATGGTGTTATTTAAAGTAGTTGTTGTTGTTGCTGTTGTTTTTGATGTGACTGCTGCTGCTGGGTGCGTGAGAATTAGCATTTTTTGACTATAAAAATATTTGTCTGTTGCTGCTTTGGCTTAAAATAAAGAAAAATGCTTGGGTTTTTTGTTACTTGTTTTTTGTAACAAGTGTTTAAAAAAAGCTTTGTTTGCTTGCTTATGCCGCGTACACTAAGTGTGCGATTTTTGTCACTTGCTGATTATATATAGATTTTCTTGACTTGCGGAAATATAGCCAAATCATCATTGGTTTTTAAGGAAAAATAATTGAAAATTTATGCTTGAGTTGAGTTTGAATTTGTGCCGATTTACATTTGAAATGTAGAAATGCAGACCAAACAAATTAACCGCAATGTTATAAAGATCGATGGTTTAAGTGTGCTGTTTTGGCATTTGAAGCCAAATTGAACAGTCAATTCGTTAATTCGACTGTGACCCTAACTATGATGAGAAAATCTATGTCAATAATAAATTTTGTTTGATTGATTGATAACGAATGACATGAAAATTTAATGACTTTAAGTTTGAAGTGAACTTAAGAACCCTTTAAGTTAAGACTCTACAATTAATTTTAAATGCTTATTTATGTGAAGACTTTCGCTTTTTTTGTGACATTTATCATATAACCTAATGAATTTTCGCACAGAGTTTGATTTATATGCTTGAACTAAATGTCATTCGTAGGCAAAATAATCTACTTACATGCCACTTACTTATTTTTAACTAACTATACTAACAATTAATATTTCGTAAATGTTAGCACAGCTTAACTCAGACATACATATGCGCAGATATTGTCTATGGCTTGATTTTCAATTAAACCATAAAAGTTCGTTACGTACCTAAAATTGATTTATGACCGCCAGCGTAATTGCGTTAATCAAATAAAAATAAAAAATAAAATTAAAAATTTAACTCAAAAATTTATTATAAAAAAAAAATGATCAAAATCAAACCAATTTCAGTTTTATAGCATGTCACTGTTGCCGAGTTCAAACGGTTGTGCATTTTTCAACTCTTTGACGGAGCACAGTTAGCGCACTAACAATTGCAGAACAATTTAAAATTTTCATTTTTTTTTTAAACACAATTATTTAGCATTTGACCCAGTTAACAAATGCTAGCAAGGATTTTAGCGTTTGTACAGAAATATCTACCCACTGAACCAAAAGCGTAGGTTTGCCGAAAAGTAATAGTTTTGTAAACGTTTGTGGAAGCTTGGAGTTTTTGTGGTCATCTTTAAAAAAACTTGGGTCGATCACAATGGCCGCTATACAGCTTCCCTATAGAGCTACCAGCTTCATCCATCTTTATCAAAATGATACATGGAATCCATGACATTGCCAGTGAATCCTTCTGTGACCTCCGATAATCTTATTGCATCCGATTGGCCATTGAATCATACAGGTTGAAAATTCCAGCGTCACGTTTCACGGTTGAAAATTGAAGCATAACGTATCTAGTTGAAAATTCCACCTTCAGAAAGTACGGTCTAACACTATGTTGATTAATTCGTCTGTTAGTTTGGACTCAAACCATTGTTTCATATTTTTTTTCCTTCGAATTTATAGGATGTTTCGAACACTTAATTTCAATTAAATTCACCTTAATTCGCCGCTGTTTCATTCGTTTCATCAGTATTATTACCCGTTTTTTTCGCCGTACTTCAAAAATGGTTCGATTTTGAAATATATTTGACGAATGAATTCAAAGCGAGTGCCTAATACGTACTTTTCTAACCGAAAAGTTTGATAAACAAATTTAAGATATATACTTTCGGTTCACTGGGTGTGCTTTAGGTGTGCTTAAATTTTTGTGTGTTGGTGGAATATTGAGCCTGTGCGTTTTTGCGTGTGTCATTGTTGTTGTTCTTTTGATAGTGGGCCGTAGCTTAATGCAAGTGCGCGCAACAAGCACGCATGTGGTTCAGGCATGATATTAGTTTTAGTTTTTTTTTTATCTATGGTAATGTTTTAAAAAAATTATGACTTGTAGTTCTGAAAGTGCTGCAGCACTATTTTGTATTTGTTTTTTAATGCCACAAATAATTTGAATGGGTTTGTTCGATATTGTGAACGGACGTTTAATCAATGACAAATACAAATATATGTAATGAATATTTGGTTTGAAATATGTATGATTGCGAAATACTGATTTAATGCGTTGGTGCCTTAGTTGGTGAAAAAATTGCCGTAACGTTTTGAACTCGAGCTTATAAAATATATACTAAGTCATAACAATCACGCAAGTTTTTGTGCCGTTTCGTAACCGTGGATGAAACAAGGGTTCAATAGAAAACACTAACGACCTAGCAGCAGTCAAAAGTGTATATTTCTCAGGATGAAACGACGCCGAAGAAGGCCAAAGTAGGTCGTCTGTTATCAATGGCTGTGATGATGCTTGTTGACAGGAGCAGTGTTACCTTTCCAGTAAAAAGGCGGGAAATTCAAAAAGTCACGTACTTATTGATCCGTTCTTGTATCTGGCCAACGTATTCCAAAACGTCAACGAAGCACAACCCAAGCAAATTAATATCGCTTTACACCGAACTAAAAATGTACACAATAATTATGAATTTGTGCATGGTCTACATGAATTGCATTCATGCATTCCACTTACTTACCTACTACATAAGTCACAAGTACTATTCATAACATCAAAGTAGGTATAAAATACACACAAGAAAAAAACACTAGAACAAGAATATTTGATAAGCCTTTTATCCAACAAATCGTCAAGAAAATACACAAAAATATGAAAAATTCAATAACAATTAAATACATATTAAATTAAAGTGATTTCATCGCATTTTTTAAGCTCTGCACAACGAAAGACTTAAGCAACAAACTTGGCATTTTTCTTTAACATACTCGTATTTTGCTTATTATTCCCTGACATAGCTTGAAAGAATTACCAAGATTTTGTTTTTCAATCACATAAATAGCTTAAGCATCATAATAGCTTAAAGCTTGCTCTAAGCAGCTCTTAATGGCATACAATTAATTGTAAGAGATTGCTTATTTTTGTTTAAATCGTAGTATGCATTTAAAAAGAGACCAATTAAAGCATTAATTAAAAATCAATAAAAGTTTTATGTATCATAGCTCATACAGCTTTGCGAAATTGTTTGACTTTAAACAGTATTACATAAGCTGCACTGCAATCAGTATCAAATTTATTGATTTGGATAATTGAAAAAATGCGATAAGTTAATTAAAATGATCACAAAAACATTTTTCTTAATGTTTTCTAACTAAGAGATAATATTTATATCAATATTATAGATAAACATAAAGATAAAATGAAAATACAACTTGATTATATGTTAGGCTGGGTCAATTTGTATGCAGCCAAAAACACCGGTTTTGCCTGGGCGCTTTTCGATTCGGGCATGAAAAGTTATTAAAGAACAACAAAAAAAAGGGGGCCGGAGGAACGTTGGTGGTGGGCGTAGCATGCAGGTTAAGTGTGTGGCTTGGCATGCTCGAGTTCAAACCCCAGTCGCGGCGAAAAGTTTTTTATAAAAAAATAATTTTTCTGATCCGTCACCACCTATCTGCAGACAATGGTAAACCTCAGAGAGAAAAAATACCATGTAAAGCTTCTTGAGAACATGAACTTAAGCCGTTCGGTCCAGTTCTAGATCAGTTGTGTGCAAACATTTAATAACACACACAACACAATTGATCATAAGAAGCTCGGTCAAAGTCCTTTCAAGGGCTGAAATGGCCAATTTATTTGTTTGTTTTGGGTAAAAACCCTATCACACCTTCAATTTTATGAAATTTTTCCCTTATAAGTTTTTTAAAAAATTGTTTTTTAAGACCGTGCACAACTAGGGCAAAACTGATTCCTGAAATGGAATCCTCGAACTCGATTCAACCGAAAAACGGTCTTAAATAACCATAAAAAAATTCCTAAAGAAAAAACTTCTCAAAATTCAAGGTACACCTTGTCTTTGGTTTGTATGTATGTGTGTATTTTTGATTATCATGACTGAAGCTATCCACCTTATATTCACACCATATGTTTGTGTGGTGCTCTGGAATTTTGTTTTCTTGTCAATCCCCCAAGATGGCGCTGTGAATTTGAGCCAAATCGGTTCATAAATAAAATTTAAAAACAAAATCGACCACAGCGCCACCTATGGGGGATCTAACAAGAGACAAACATTTCCGAGCACCACACAAACATATGGTGTGAATGTACAAATTTTTGTATAAAAACGTTTATATGTTAGACCGTTTTTCGGTTGAATCGGGTGCGGATTTCTGGAATCAGTTTTACTCTAGCTGTGCATTAGACTGGGTCTTATACTAAAGTATTTGGGATTCTGCGTGCCTCCCAGATTTATAAACGATGGTTGCGAATGAACTAATTTGAGCCATTAAAAGTTCAAGAATTTTCGAAACCGGCCTGGTTTTGCTCAAAAACCCGGTTTTTTACGATTTTTTATAAAACATTTTTAAAAATAAAATTATGCATTTGACATTTGCGAAACAAATTACAAAACCCATATATTTTTAAGTAAAATTTGGTGAGAAATCTGATTCTGAACTTAGAATTACCAAATAATTTAGTCCGTTGCCGCCAAACTTGCTTAAGCTGAAATTTTAAATTTTTTTCTTACAATTTTTTTTTATGCTTACCCCTTAGGGTGATCCTGATTATTTTGTCAAAATTTTTTTATGCACTATTGAAGGCCATTTTGTGAAGACAGTTACTTAAGAAAAACATTAACATTTTACCATTTTTGGAAAAGTTAAATTGTTTTTATAAAGTGACTTTTAAAAGAAGCACTGTAAAAACGTTGTTTCAACCTTGCTAGAGATAAGATCGTTTTCGAATTGCAGGTTCCAGAAAAAAAAAACAAGTGAAGTGATCAGTTTGTTCCATTTGATCATCAGAACCATCGTCACAACAACGCTTTCGGTGATGCATCCGTTTTAATGGATTAAACTTTTAATGGCTCAAATTATTTCATTGGCAACCATCGTTTATAAATTCGGGGGGCACGCAGAATCCCAAATACTTTAGCATTTTCCATACAAATCTGACTCAGTCTACTGTGCATGCTTTTAAAAAAATAATTTTTGAAAAAATTTATAAGGAAAATTTATAAAATTGAGCGTGTGATAGAGTAAAGTACACCCCTAGCCCACCTTTTTTAAAGTATTCATACACAAGCCTATGTTATATACAAGAATAAGTCATGTAAACATATAGAAACCAAGCACTGAAAATAATGATTATGTCTTAAAGTCGGAAAAAATTTTTGAGTATACTTTCGTTGTTGGAATTTGTATTGCCACTTCAAGAAAATAATAATTTTTATTTTTTCAGCGTTAAGGCGGTCTTCTCATTCAAAACCCGTTTTTTGGACCCTTTTTAAAAAAATTCTTATTTGAAAACGCAAACAATAATTGAAAATTTTTTTATTTATTGTATTACAAAAGTTTCAAAGTAAATAAAAAAATTTTTTTTGCCTCGATACGTGGGCTGTTCAAAAAGAAATGAGACTTCAAAGTTGGTGGTGAAAAAAAAAGGTGTCGTCACGGCGGCCACGATTCCGGGTCTCCGGAGCGTCTGAAATGAAAAAAAAACCGGGTTATAATCAGTATAGATGTAATTCTCGGGTGAACCTCAAGCTTAATTTTGTGATTTTTTTTGACAAAATGGCGGCCATTCAAAAAAAAAAATTCAATTTCGGGCTTTTTTTTTGTAGTTTAGTGTAAAAAAAAAATAGTAAAAAATTTTTTAAAATTATGGTCGAGGTTCACTCGAGAATGGTGACAATTCTGCGTCGATTCCACTTTGTTTCATGAAAATCGGTTCAGTTGAACTGGAGATATCATGGCCGCCAGTTCGAAAAACGTGGTTTCGAGATAAACGCGTTTAAAGTTTGAAGTAAACTCATTTTGACGAAGACCTTGCTTCACAAAAAAGGCTGTATCTTCTAAAGTATTTTGAATTTCTAAAAATCCTTTTAGGGGCATATTCACAACTACCCAAGCTATAAATAAATGCAAAATAAATAAAGTCGAAAAAAAGTTGCTCAATGAGAAGACCCCCTTAAGCATAAAAATTAAAAATAATTATTATATATTGATTTTTATATGTTTACTCGGAAATAAAAATCATTTAATGATTTTTATTTTTTTGTTCTAAAATAAAAACAAATTTTTGATTTTTATTTGTTTGTTCAAAAGTAAAAACTATTTTTTGATTTCTAATTTTTATTTTTTTTTATCAAAAATAAAAATTATTTTTTTTTTATTTTTATTTTTTGTTCAAAATTAAAACTAATTTCTTGATTTTAATTTTTTTTTTATCAAATGATAAAATCGTTTTTATATATTTTTCTCACCAAAATTGTGTGGAATGTTTTGTAAAAATAAAGTGTGGTAAGTCAATTTTTATTTCTGAGCAAGAAAAGTAAAATGAAAATCCTAAAATGATTTAAATATATGAAAAAAAAAATAAAAATCAATGAGTGCTTTTTATTAGTGAGCGAAATAATAAAAATCTACAAATGAGTTTTATTTCTGACCAAATTATAAAATAAAAAACTCGCGTGTAGCAACGTACATGTGTCAGAAGTGAAACTTAAACTTAAACAGTAAAAAAAAAAGAGAGATTTTAGTGTGAAATATAGATAGAAAGTATCTGAAAAGAAATTCAATCAACATAAAAAGGAATAATATTCTGTTTATTCAATATTTATATCCAGGGACCGTACCGTTTATGGTTTTTATCAAAAAAGTCACATAATAACTGTTATCTTTTAACTTTTATTTTTTTCGACATAAATAAAATTTATTTTGTACCTTATATTTTTTTGGGCAAAAATAACAGTTACTTTTGACTTTTATTTTATTGGTCAAAAATAACAGTTTTTTCTGCCGTTTATTTTTTCGGTAAAAAATATCAGGCAATTTATATTTTTTCAATGGTTATTTTACCGACTAAAAAACTATTGATACCATTATTTTCAACATATCTGTGAGACATTTTACACATGGGGTCAACATCTGTCAAGCGGCTTTAAAAAATACAAATTACATACTATTTTTGACCAAAAAACTAAAAGTCACAAAATAATTGTTACTTTTGACCGATAGAATAGAAGTAAAAAGTAACCATTATTCATCCCCGAAAAAAATACAAGGCAAAAAATAACAGTTAGCTTTTAATTTCTTAAGAATCAGTCGAAAATTTAAAAGGCACTTTCGTGAGCTGAATTGCAGATCCAGCTGCGGCCGCATTCTTAAGAGCTCTAATTCGATGTTTATGTTCACAAACGCGCTCTGCTCCTGTTAAAGGTACTTTTCTTAGCTTCGGAACATTTTTTGGCATGACAAACACGATTCGGCAGTCTTAATTATTTCACTTTCTACACTTTTTGCTTTTAATGTTATATCGTATTAACTGTTTTACATGTTGTCAATCATCTGTCAAGTTTTTGATAAAAACCAACTCTCTTTCAAATTAAGCTTTAAGCTAGGATTCGGTATTAAAAAAAAAAAAAAATATGCACAATGTGTTGCAATAAAATTATAAGTTTATTAATGTAATTAAAGCAGATAACAGTTGTTATATTGCAGCAATGAAAGTATGTATCTGTCAGTCTGTTGCTATTTCTAAACACAGTTGTTATATTTTGTAATGTAATGCATTCCAAGCTTAAAGAAATAAAATTTCCATGCATACTTTTAAGATGAAAAACTAATGGTACGGACCAAAACGCGTTCTAGTTTGTGACATGGTTTGTGTCTGTAGTATACAAGACACGGAACACAACCCGTTCAATATTAATTTAATTTTGCTTGCCATTTTATCATGTACCTATGTGGCATAATGGTAGCGCTTCCGACTCTTATGGTATGCCAAATAGAAAGTCCGGGATCTATTCCCGCTGGCGACAATAATTTTTTGAAAATTTTCATATGAAATCAAAACGTTAGCCTAGCGTCACGAATAAGAGATCTTGAAATTTCACCAAAATTAATAATTAAATTTTAGTCAAAAAAAAAAATTTTTTTTTGTGCCAAAAAATAATAATCAAAAATGATTTTTTTGTTTGAGTAAAAAAAGTAAAATCAAATAATTATTTTTATTAGCTGCTTTCGATTCGCCAGTGCTCAACTCGCTTGTGAAAAAATTCTACTGATGTTGCTTTTATTTGCTCAATAGTTGGCAATACTTTTGTTATGACAGACCACATCAAGAAATAAATTAAAATTTTTTGCCTGCCAATAAATCAATCGACATAAGAAATTTCGAAATATTTTGAAACTAAAACCGTTGACTGCTTGAAAGAATTTAATTTTGTTATTGTACTCACATCACATTTTGTCAGATTCTTTGACATTTTACCCTATCCCGTACACAAACCAACTAAAAAATAAGAACTTGGCAACGCAACTTTACTCAACTCAATCGGCAGTTGATTATTTCTCAATCCTCAACTAGCTGTAGACTTTGTTGTTGTTTTCTCGTACACATTTTGAAATAAGCGACATTAATTGAGTTATAGGTAATTTAGTTTTTTTGATTAAAAAAATAAAAATCAAAAAAGGATTTTTATATCCGACCCAAAAATTAAAAATCACAAAATAATGATTATATTTAATTTTTTGATATTGCTTTGATATTTTTGATATGATAACGGTCCCCAATAAAAACGTTCAAGAAACATTCGTGCAAAAATTCCTGAATACAAGCACTGTCTTTGAGAATTTATTGGCAATATGTTGTGATAAGAGGGGCCTCGGTAGTCGAGTGGTTAGCGTGCTTGACAACCCAGAGGTTCCGGGTTCGAATCTTGGTCTAGCCATGGTCCTATGCCTTTACCTTTATTTAATTCTTTCCTCATTTCCAATCAACCGAAATTAATAATTCATCAATATATACGACTTTGGAAGTTGTAGTTGGTGGTTGAGATGTTTATGGAATGAGATTGCTTAATAACTGCAATTTTTTTTTTATTTTTTGGACTGAGCAATGGACTGAGAAAAAGGCGTATCACTTGCCTCAGATTCAAATTCGTATGTTGATAGCGTCCCGCCACACATTCAGCATTCTTCAACTGTTTCTCTTGATTTCACTTTCTTTCCTACTTATCTATATCTCCATTTCCGAACCAAGGCAGACTTGACTGAATAGGTTTGAAACCTAAAATCCTTGGTTCGAAGCTAAAAAATAACATGAATTTCATGAATTCTTTCCACAAAAATTATGAATGATTTATGCATTGAAGAAATTTTTTATTGATTCATGCATCTTGTATACATACTTTATGAACTTTAAGCACTAGGCTTACGAAATATTTATGTTCTTGTGATTTTTTATGTTGTGTATTTTGTACATTGATATCATGAATAGTTCATGTGACTCATGTTATTGGATACTGAACCAAAATTCATGAATACAATTCATGGTGATCGTGTAATCGCAACATGATTATGATTTTCTTTGTGTATTTTGTACATTGATATCATGAATAGTTCATGTGACTCATGTAATTGGTTACTGGATCAAAATTCATGAATATGATTCATGGTGATAATGTAATCGCAACATGATCATGATTTTCTTTGTGGTGTTTGTACATCGATATCATGAATAGTTCATGTGACTCATGAAATTGGTAACTAGATCAAAATTGATGAATACGACTCATGTTGATTATGTAATCGCAACATCACCATGTTTTTCTTTGTGTATTTTGTACATCGATATCATGAATAGTTCATGTGACTCATGTTATTGGTTACTGAGCCAAAATTCATGAATACGATTCATGGTGATCATTTAATCGCAACATCACCATGTTTTTCTTTGTGTATTTTGTACATCGATATCATGAATAGTTCATGTGACTCATGTTATTGATTACTTGGTCAAAATTCATGTATACAATTCATGACAATCATGTAAAATTCATAATTTTTTTGCACTTTTTGCTTCAGTCTAGATATCTACGCTGAACTTACTACTTTTCATAAATCTTTTGTTGGTCCGCTGCTCTGACAGCAAATTTGTTCACACAAATTTATAACAAAAACAAAACAACAAAAACCAAAAATTTGTCAAAAATTCAAACAAGAATTGTCTTTGACTTGACAAAAATGGCCTGCAATTAATACGCTACAACTGCGTATTCAAACAAAAACTAAAAGAAAAACCAAAACCAAATCTGCTGTCTGTGCAATTTTCATTTCTCACAGCTACAAGATTGTGCACTTAACTAGTTGAACATTTTGGTTGTTTTTGTTGGTTGTTTTTTATTAACAACCTGCTCACACGTACCATGATTTTTGCACTCAATTTATGCAGCCTACAACATTTTATGGACTGTATTAAGATTAAGGCAAAAATTAAATTATTCTCTGTTATAAACAGCAATAGAAAAGCTGTGAAAAACAAGTACCTACTTTAAATTAAGCCATTAAGTATTTAATTTCGGTAAGACAACTTCAAATTCTATGCAGATTATAACGTATACAGTTTTCTGGAACTCGCAGGCTAGCACCAAATTAGCAAAACAACATTCATTCATTCATTATATTTGCCGGCAGCAACAGGCAGTTTAACAATTTTTTTTTATTGCCTCTAGACAATGTTCTAATTTTGGGCAGCAAAGTGTTGCAGCAGCAGCAGCAGCAGCAGCTAACGGCACATTAATGAGCTCCAAATAAGCTGCATTTAATTTATATGGTTTTTTGAACTTTTTTTCTATTTAGGCAGTTAGTCAGTCAGTCAGTTTAATAAAAATTTCATAACAATGTCGATTTTGGCAATTTTGTTGTTTTGACAGTGTTGTGTGGTTTTTGTCTTTCGGCAATGCGGCAGCAATGAGTGTGATTAATTAAGCCATGTTGTATGACGCTATATCGAGCTTAGTTTTGAGCCTCAACAACATATGCAGCAATTAACATTAATATCTGCTTAATTCTATGCTGGACAGACAGATTCATAGATACTTACAAGAATATTTTTGCTCAACTTTAACCTCGCTGTTAAATGTTTTTTCAAAGCATACAAATTTTAAAGATTAAGCAAAGATAAAAACAGGCTGCAGATAAAATTAAACGTAGTTGTTTGCCTCTTAATTTTGTCTAAGCAAAATTAAAGCAAATCTCTCACATGCATGTAAGCCAAACAAAAACAAAAATTCAGCCAAAAAGTGTTCCAAATTTGGATTGGCCTAACATGTAAAATAGTTTTTTTTTACAAACACACTTAAACAGACTTGAACATCTTGCTTAGCTGTGCGACATGACTAAAAAGTAGTTGTTTCATTATAATTAGCTGCTAAAGAGTGCAAGTTTTTTGCTTTTTATACCTTTTAAAGTGTGTTTGTATATGTTTGTAGTGTTGTTCTCATGCGTTTTGGCTTGATATTTAAATTGTTGCAAAATGAAATTATTTCGAGCTGATTGCAAAACTTTGCTCTATGGTTTGGTTGGTTTTTTGTGTCGACAGTTTGTTAGCAGAGAACAAAGTTTGCACAGAAACAGCAAAAAAAACATTAAATGCGATCTAAGCCAATGCTTTCAAGATATGCAAATATTAAACCTTGTTTTAATTTAAACGTGTTACCAAAAACGTCGCCACTGGAAGTCATGCTGTGAAAAGCGTTTTACATGTTTGCCTGTCAGTTTTTGGTGCAATATTCGTGTTCTTATTAAAGCACGTTGGACTTGGTTTTTTTTTTTTTTTTTAATTTATTTTATCTACTTAAGAATAGCACAATGTTTTTTGATTGATTTTAATAAAAAAAAAAAATTATTATACGAAGTATTTCGTCATACTGTGTTCTGTTATGGTTTATGTTTTGAGAAACATGCTTCAATTTCTACCAAGTTTGCATCTTAAGTCTTTCGTTTTAAGCTCATCAATCATTAATACTTATATTTATTTTTATAAGTTCAGTTTCTTAACAAGTCCTGCACAGAATGCTTTATTCCACGAATAATTAATTAAAATTTTCATTAATGTCTGTTTTTGGCTACGTACAGTTCGTATCTTAAGTCTTTTGTTCTTGCTCACATTAAAAAATGCAATTTTTATTGAAAACCATTGCACATAGCAATACTTTTGTATTTTTGTTTTTTTTTAGCCAAAACAACAACAAAAATCACAACTCGCGCCGTGCCATCATTAACCCACAAAAATTTTTTTAACATTATTTTTTTATTTTATGGCGGAGGTGTTCTTAACAGCAAACATATAAGTACACACATTTTTGTATAATTTTATTGACAATTGCATGCGCAACAAGCATAACTACAACAACACTGAATGTCCAAAAATCATAAGACATGCACGCAAACCTTTAATTGAACAACGATATATCATTTTCAGTACGTGTAGCTGTCCAGAGATTGTTGGGCTAATGACACAATGTAGATTGTATTGTTAGCGCTGTTTGTACGCTTACGGTCAGTTTTGCAAGAATTTTGTCGTAAGTGTGAACAAGACAATTTAATTAAAAAAAAATTTAATTTAATATTTATTTCGGTTCCTATTGGTGTGAACACAAAAAATTATCAAGCATGACATTTAAGCATTGAACAACTATAACATTAACATTAACATTAACATTAACATTAACATTAACATTAACATTAACATTAACATTAACATTAACATTAACATTAACATTAACATTAACATTAACATTAACATTAACATTAACATTAACATTAACATTAACATTAACATTAACATTAACATTAACATTAACATTAACATTAACATTAACATTAACATTAACATTAACATTAACATTAACATTAACATTAACAGTAACATTAACATTAACATTAACATTAACATTAACATTAACATTAACATTAACATTAACATTAACATTAACATTAACATTAACATTAACATTAACATTAACATTAACATTAACATTAACATTAACATTAACATTAACATTAACATTAACATTAACATTAACATTAACATTAACATTAACATTAACATTAACATTAACATTAACATTAACATTAACATTAACATTAACATTAACATTAACATTAACATTAACATTAACATTAACATTAACATTAACATTAACATTAACATTAACATTAACATTAACATTAACATTAACATTAACATTAACATTAACATTAACATTAACATTAACATTAACATTAACATTAACATTAACATTAACATTAACATTAACATTAACATTAACATTAACATTAACATTAACATTAACATTAACATTAACATTAACATTAACATTAACATTAACATTAACATTAACATTAACATTAACATTAACATTAACATTAAAATTAACATTAACATTAACATTAACATTAACATTAACATTAACATTAACATTAACATTAACATTAACATTAACATTAACATTAACATTAACATTAACATTAACATTAACATTAACATTAACATTAACATTAACATTAACATTAACATTAACATTAACATTAACATTAACATTAACATTAACATTAACATTAACATTAACATTAACATTAACATAAACATAAACATAAACATTAACATTAACATTAACATTAACATTAACATTAACATTAACATTAACATTAACATTAACATTAACATTAACATTAACATTAACATTAACATTAACATTAACATTAACATTAACATTAACATTAACATTAACATTAACATTAACATTAACATTAACATTAACATTAACATTAACATTAACATTAACATTAACATTAACATTAACATTAACATTAACATTAACATTAACATTAACATTAACATTAACATTAACATTAACATTAACATTAACATTAACATTAACATTAACATTAACATTAACATTAACATTAACATTAACATTAACATTAACATTAACATTAACATTAACATTAACATTAACATTAACATTAACATTAACATTAACATTAACATTAACATTAACATTAACATTAACATTAACATTAACATTAACATTAACATTAACATTAACATTAACATTAACATTAACATTAACATTAACATTAACATTAACATTAACATTAACATTAACATTAACATTAACATTAACATTAACATTAACATTAACATTAACATTAACATTAACATTAACATTAACATTAACATTAACATTAACATTAACATTAACATTAACATTAACATTAACATTAACATTAACATTAACATTAACATTAACATTAACATTAACATTAACATTAACATTAACATTAACATTAACATTAACATTAACATTAACATTAACATTAACATTAACATTAACATTAACATTAACATTAACATTAACATTAACATTAACATTAACATTAACATTAACATTAACATTAACATTAACATTAACATTAACATTAACATTAACATTAACATTAACATTAACATTAACATTAACATTAACATTAACATTAACATTAACATTAACATTAACATTAACATTAACATTAACATTAACATTAACATTAACATTAACATTAACATTAACATTAACATTAACATTAACATTAACATTAACATTAACATTAACATTAACATTAACATTAACATTAACATTAACATTAACATTAACATTAACATTAACATTAACATTAACATTAACATTAACATTAACATTAACATTAACATTAACATTAACATTAACATTAACATTAACATTAACATTAACATTAACATTAACATTAACATTAACATTAACATTAACATTAACATTAACATTAACATTAACATTAACATTAACATTAACATTAACATTAACATTAACATTAACATTAACATTAACATTAACATTAACATTAACATTAACATTAACATTAACATTAACATTAACATTAACATTAACATTAACATTAACATTAACATTAACATTAACATTAACATTAACATTAACATTAACATTAACATTAACATTAACATTAACATTAACATTAACATTAACATTAACATTAACATTAACATTAACATTAACATTAACATTAACATTAACATTAACATTAACATTAACATTAACATTAACATTAACATTAACATTAACATTAACATTAACATTAACATTAACATTAACATTAACATTAACATTAACATTAACATTAACATTAACATTAACATTAACATTAACATTAACATTAACATTAACATTAACATTAACATTAACATTAACATTAACATTAACATTAACATTAACATTAACATTAACATTAACATTAACATTAACATTAACATTAACATTAACATTAACATTAACATTAACATTAACATTAACATTAACATTAACATTAACATTAACATTAACATTAACATTAACATTAACATTAACATTAACATTAACATTAACATTAACATTAACATTAACATTAACATTAACATTAACATTAACATTAACATTAACATTAACATTAACATTAACATTAACATTAACATTAACATTAACATTAACATTAACATTAACATTAACATTAACATTAACATTAACATTAACATTAACATTAACATTAACATTAACATTAACATTAACATTAACATTAACATTAACATTAACATTAACATTAACATTAACATTAACATTAACATTAACATTAACATTAACATTAACATTAACATTAACATTAACATTAACATTAACATTAACATTAACATTAACATTAACATTAACATTAACATTAACATTAACATTAACATTAACATTAACATTAACATTAACATTAACATTAACATTAACATTAACATTAACATTAACATTAACATTAACATTAACATTAACATTAACATTAACATTAACATTAACATTAACATTAACATTAACATTAACATTAACATTAACATTAACATTAACATTAACATTAACATTAACATTAACATTAACATTAACATTAACATTAACATTAACATTAACATTAACATTAACATTAACATTAACATTAACATTAACATTAACATTAACATTAACATTAACATTAACATTAACATTAACATTAACATTAACATTAACATTAACATTAACATTAACATTAACATTAACATTAACATTAACATTAACATTAACATTAACATTAACATTAACATTAACATTAACATTAACATTAACATTAACATTAACATTAACATTAACATTAACATTAACATTAACATTAACATTAACATTAACATTAACATTAACATTAACATTAACATTAACATTAACATTAACATTAACATTAACATTAACATTAACATTAACATTAACATTAACATTAACATTAACATTAACATTAACATTAACATTAACATTAACATTAACATTAACATTAACATTAACATTAACATTAACATTAACATTAACATTAACATTAACATTAACATTAACATTAACATTAACATTAACATTAACATTAACATTAACATTAACATTAACATTAACATTAACATTAACATTAACATTAACATTAACATTAACATTAACATTAACATTAACATTAACATTAACATTAACATTAACATTAACATTAACATTAACATTAACATTAACATTAACATTAACATTAACATTAACATTAACATTAACATTAACATTAACATTAACATTAACATTAACATTAACATTAACATTAACATTAACATTAACATTAACATTAACATTAACATTAACATTAACATTAACATTAACATTAACATTAACATTAACATTAACATTAACATTAACATTAACATTAACATTAACATTAACATTAACATTAACATTAACATTAACATTAACATTAACATTAACATTAACATTAACATTAACATTAACATTAACATTAACATTAACATTAACATTAACATTAACATTAACATTAACATTAACATTAACATTAACATTAACATTAACATTAACATTAACATTAACATTAACATTAACATTAACATTAACATTAACATTAACATTAACATTAACATTAACATTAACATTAACATTAACATTAACATTAACATTAACATTAACATTAACATTAACATTAACATTAACATTAACATTAACATTAACATTAACATTAACATTAACATTAACATTAACATTAACATTAACATTAACATTAACATTAACATTAACATTAACATTAACATTAACATTAACATTAACATTAACATTAACATTAACATTAACATTAACATTAACATTAACATTAACATTAACATTAACATTAACATTAACATTAACATTAACATTAACATTAACATTAACATTAACATTAACATTAACATTAACATTAACATTAACATTAACATTAACATTAACATTAACATTAACATTAACATTAACATTAACATTAACATTAACATTAACATTAACATTAACATTAACATTAACATTAACATTAACATTAACATTAACATTAACATTAACATTAACATTAACATTAACATTAACATTAACATTAACATTAACATTAACATTAACATTAACATTAACATTAACATTAACATTAACATTAACATTAACATTAACATTAACATTAACATTAACATTAACATTAACATTAACATTAACATTAACATTAACATTAACATTAACATTAACATTAACATTAACATTAACATTAACATTAACATTAACATTAACATTAACATTAACATTAACATTAACATTAACATTAACATTAACATTAACATTAACATTAACATTAACATTAACATTAACATTAACATTAACATTAACATTAACATTAACATTAACATTAACATTAACATTAACATTAACATTAACATTAACATTAACATTAACATTAACATTAACATTAACATTAACATTAACATTAACATTAACATTAACATTAACATTAACATTAACATTAACATTAACATTAACATTAACATTAACATTAACATTAACATTAACATTAACATTAACATTAACATTAACATTAACATTAACATTAACATTAACATTAACATTAACATTAACATTAACATTAACATTAACATTAACATTAACATTAACATTAACATTAACATTAACATTAACATTAACATTAACATTAACATTAACATTAACATTAACATTAACATTAACATTAACATTAACATTAACATTAACATTAACATTAACATTAACATTAACATTAACATTAACATTAACATTAACATTAACATTAACATTAACATTAACATTAACATTAACATTAACATTAACATTAACATTAACATTAACATTAACATTAACATTAACATTAACATTAACATTAACATTAACATTAACATTAACATTAACATTAACATTAACATTAACATTAACATTAACATTAACATTAACATTAACATTAACATTAACATTAACATTAACATTAACATTAACATTAACATTAACATTAACATTAACATTAACATTAACATTAACATTAACATTAACATTAACATTAACATTAACATTAACATTAACATTAACATTAACATTAACATTAACATTAACATTAACATTAACATTAACATTAACATTAACATTAACATTAACATTAACATTAACATTAACATTAACATTAACATTAACATTAACATTAACATTAACATTAACATTAACATTAACATTAACATTAACATTAACATTAACATTAACATTAACATTAACATTAACATTAACATTAACATTAACATTAACATTAACATTAACATTAACATTAACATTAACATTAACATTAACATTAACATTAACATTAACATTAACATTAACATTAACATTAACATTAACATTAACATTAACATTAACATTAACATTCAGACTCAGCTATATGTAAAGGGAAAAAAAGCGTAGGGAAAACAGTTAAGTTTTTAACAGTTAACACCCCATCATCTCCGGTGTTTCTCAGCCGATTTTGATAATTCTTTTCTTTTATTTCATCTGAGTGCGGAGAAGGCACCAACTTTTTTTAATAATTATAAATAGGCAAGCAGAAAATTGGTCGAATTTCGACCCCAGGTGATACTAGTTAAATTAAATCAGGACTTGATTGATTAATTTCTTTGTGCTTTAAAAAAACTGGAACCAATTCTTGCATGCCTGATTTTCTGAACAAGTTTACATATGCTTATGTTTTAAATATATGTTTAATACATTTGCATCGTTTATGGAAAACTCAAACTCAACTAACAATTACAGCAACGCACTACTAACAAAGCAATTTAAACAATCAACACCCAAGCAATTTTATTGGTTTTGTTTTTGCACACTTCAAATCAAATCAAGCGCATTTAATATCGGTTATTAAATTCAATTTAAGCCCACTTAAATGATATTTAAACAAATGCATTTCGATAAGACTATTTTAATTTTTGTTGTAATATGTTCGCATTGTATATGTGACTAAGAGTGTGTTTGTTTGCACATTTGGCATATAAGCGCTTTTATCTTGAAAGTTTGTTAAAAAGCTATCAAGGCCGGTTAACTCTTCTCGATTCGACAGAGCTGAACCAGAGTGTGCTTTCGTACTATTTAGAGCACGCTTTTATTTTACAAGCTAAAAATTAAAAATGTTTAGTACTGTATGTTATTAGTTCTTTTTTTGGTTTGATGGCAACATGAGAAAGGCACATTTGAGAAGAGAAAAGTGTTGTTTTTTTCAGTAGAAAACCTAGATACTATTTCTTTTCCCAGAAATTTTTGTAATTTAACAGTAACATTTTTTCGACAAAAATCTATTTAGATTGTACAATTTTTCCCGTAATTTTTTTATACAAATACAAACATAATTTCAAGAGCACTTTTTTATTATTTTCTGATTCCACCGTGTTTGATCCCTGAGACAGGAAGTTCACCGAACTTGTAGAAGTTTGAACAGCTTACTGTAAAAAAATTCATTTTTACTGTAGAATCGTAGTCAGCAACCCGAAAAACTTAATAATATATATTTAATATTAGTTTTTTACACGTTGGTAAATCTTGGCAGCTTATTAACAGCCATTAAGTAATTAAGAATCCCGAAAAAATTTCGAAAATTAAAAAAAAATTTTATTATGATCTGAAGTTAATTTCTTCCCATGGTAATAATGATTTTTTTATAAGCTTTAATTTGTTGGATTTTTTGGAGCAGGATAATATTGTAGGAACGAAGATCGATTGTGAAATCAGTCGAAAAAAAAATTTGAGGTACAAAAAAAATTAGAAAATATTTGGATAACACCAACAAACACACATATGGGCATCTCCCAGTGACACGGACGCGACATTCGCACGGTTTTAACTACTCGAAAAACAGGAAAGAAACAAAATGAGCCGATATGTATTTTAAGTTTTCGAACGCGATGAAAGAGTGCTACATTTAAAAAAAAAATTGGCGAGATTTAAAACAAATCAGTACAAAGAAATAAGCAATCATTCAATGGAACGGACGCTACAAAAAAAGAAGTTTTTTTAAAGTCGTATAGAAATATGCAAAATTTAGCTAATTTTGAGAACTTTTTTTTATATATAATATACATGTTATTGGAGGTCAAAGGATAACTATTCTTCGTAGACTTATGAAATATTAGAATTATCTCTTCCCTTTTTTTAAATAGATATAGCACGAATACGGACGCGGCATCTCGGACGCGACAAATTTTTCCACCATAGTAAAATACAGTAAAGATGCTCATTATAAATTTTAATAAAAATACATCATAATAAGTTAAATTCAAGTTACATAGCAGTAATACTAATCAAAATAAAAAAAAAATTAATTTAAAAGCTGTTAGAGTACTTTATTTAAATGTTTTTCTTCACTTTTGGTGGAACTTTTTTGGGAGATACCCATATATAAAATCTTCCGGATCGAACAAGAAACACCGAAGATATAACGAAAAAACCAAAATAGTACCATAGGGACCATTTAAAAAACAAATATTTTTTTTTAAAATGTCTTTCAAATATCTAACGATTGAGGTGGGGTCAAAAATTGGTTAGTTTTGGTGATACGCTCTAGTGTACACTTCAGCGCTGAACATAAGAAATTTTTACTAAATCCTTTTTAAAAATTAATCACAGATGTACATTCTTTCCCATTCGTCACCATCAGTTCGTCGCAATTTGGCAACTCGAGGAATTACACTTAATTATTGACAACTGTGAATCGCGTCATTGGATAACTCACTGATCGGACAAACTACTCTCTGTGAATTTTTTTGAAAGCCAGTGTACACTTTTCTGTTCAATAAAGCTCGAGCTTAGTGTTGGTGAATTGTAAAATATTAATGTGCAGATTTTTTACTGTTCACTGGAAAACACAGAAGACGATAAAAGGCCCAAATCAGCAAAAAATGTTTGATGAGCTCTTAACTTTGTTTTTTAAAGTCATGATTTCTATTCTTTACTACGCTTCCATAATTTTGTGTGGTATAAATTAGAGCAGCAAAAAATAAATCAGACGTTTTGTTTCTTGTTGAAAAATTTGAAAGTTTGAAAACGGAAATCTCTGAAATGGGTTACAAAAACGTATTGAATAGGTTTTTATATATCTGTTTTGATTTAATGAATTTCACTTTTAATCAAAATTTTTGCATAATTATTTGTCGTATGTCATACAGAATATTTCGTTCAGCCCATAATATGTGAGTAAATGGCACATACGACAAAATTATATTGAGCATTTCAATTCTAAACTTTGACTGCAATTTCCCAAAACCTGCGAAATGTAACATACGACCTTATTTTACTTAGGCGACGATATAACCTTTTAAATCATTAATATCGGTTATATATTAAGAATAATATAGCCGATTTTCTTCATAGACCATAGCAAAAAAAAATTTTAAATAATCGATAAATCTAAAACAAATCTATAACACAACATTTACTTTAGCTATTCTTATTTTTGTTAAGAGTACTCTTCGAATCCATCGTCAAATCGCGGCGCCCCGGAAATCGTAATCTCCCCTTTGGTTGCAATTATCTTTGCTAATTTTAATAGATTAAATAAATACATAAGCAATTTCATAGATTTAAATAATTTTGTATTTAATTCTTGGCTTCTTCATTTACTTTAGTATGAAATTAAACATTTGTAAAATCACTATTAATTTAGCTACAGTTCTCTACAACCCTGGTTACATACAATTCGCAGCAAATAAACAGCATTCAAACATTTCGCACGTAGCTATTGTCGCTCAACAGCGTATTCTTCGAGCGTACTGTACAACGTTCAACAATCAAGTTGATTGAATCAACTGTCACATAAGCTGCATAGAAATTTGTTTTGTTTTGTTTTTCGCAAAAATTATTACATTTCCAAATGCTTGAAATAAAAATTATTTGAATATATTCAAGAAAAATTGTAATTCTATCGAAATACGATGCCCAACACTAGATCCAGAAGAGCAAGAAATTCTGCAGAAGTTGAAAATCAGGAGAAAAATAGAAATCAAACTTTAGCCGCTAAAAGTGCGATAACAACACGCTCGAGCAGAAGCAACAAAACGACGCGCCAATATTTGCAAAATATAACTAATCCAAAGGTAAGCAGTTTGAGTGGCAAAAAGCAAACCAATCGAAAGCGACCAGCCGCTAAAATGGGCTCCAATAATAACGAGGAGTTATCGGATAATTCTGCTACTACGCCATTGGAAACAAATGCCACAGTGGAGTCAACGCCGGAATTGATGGCCAGACTTAAGCGCAAAAGTGTGGACGATAATGATTTTCTTCGGGCAATAGCTACGACGAGCCCAACAAAAAAGTTTAAGGATGAAGAAATAGAATTCCTTTTTAAAACTGTCAATGGATTGGCCAATATGGAAGTAGTTGAATCCATGGATGTTGATCAAGTAGAGGTGGAGGTTGAAACAACAGAGCCGGTAATTACACCGCCACCTGCAATGATAACAGAATCGCCACAGCTAACATCACCTGCACCAATAAAAACACCGCCACCCGTTATTGTAGACGATGGCGAAAAGCCAAGTACCTCAAAAGCAGCTCTGGCAGCTTTGGCTGCATCGACAGCAGCTGCTACTATTGCCGCTGCTGAAGCAGAAGCTAAATCCGCTATACTCGCAACCACATCTTCGCCCAAACCTCCCTCATCTCCTTCAACCACTGCCTCCACAACGGGCAGAAAAATGAAAAGCTTACGAAAACAGCGCATTAGTATTGCGACATCTACATATAGCGAAGATCAACAGTCAACAGTTCATAACGATGTTAACTCGAACTTTTCAACATGCACAAAAAAGGAACCCATGCCACTGCCCGATAAGCTCTTGTTGCTCATTTCAAATTTGTACTTAAATGCTGCTGAACGTTTAAAGCTGGATTTTCCACCACGCTGTGCGGAAGATTTGGAGCATTGTCATCAGTATCATTATCGCGCCGCGCTGCCGCAGGCACCCAATCATACACAAGCCAATAATTTGCGCTGTGCGCTACAACAACAACGCTATGTGTCTTTTGTCAACTTGTCCTATGATATGTGTCATCGCGGTGAATACCCCGGCGAGGGCATCTTCACCAAGCTCATCGAACTGGTGCTGGTAAGTCTTTAAGTTCAGCTCAAGTCGGCTCTTTTAACTAATTAATTTTTTTCTTATTTTAGAGCTTTAATGCCAAAAGTTATAACAACGATTCTCTTGGCTATTTCTTCAATAAATCCATAGAACTTTTTTCCTTTATTGTGCGCAAGTTTCCGCCTTGCTGGCTAACGCTACGCAAGCTATACATCAATTTCCTACAGACCCCATTGGATGTAAAGAAAATCTCCAAAAAAGATGAGCAACCCTTCAAGGCCGATAACGTTTTAGAAATACTATTTGAATTGCTTTTCAAAACGCTAGATCAGTGCTCCATCGACGATTTACAGAATGATGCTGATAGTTTTAATGTATCACCGAGGGCAGTGCCCACGACACCGCCAACAGCTGCTGCTGCTGCAACAACAGCGTCGAAACAAGACAACAGCAATATGGAAATATCCACAGATGCGCTGCCGAAATTCGCTGAAATGTCGCAAAATAGCGAGTACATGAATATGTGGGAGTGGGAAGTGCAAGAAAATCGTTTGCAAACATTTGAGGCTTTAAAATCTCCGCGCACACGTTTGGAGCGTCTTGTAATATCGCTACAACTACTGCTGCAGATACTAGAGAGCGATTTTGTCATGTGGATATTGCATCATCATAAAAAAGCCAAAGAGTTTATATTCTGCGAAGACAATCGGCCATTTGTAGTCATTGTTTTTTCAATGTCCAAATATACACGCTCAACCGAAGTGGTAAAGCAGTTGTTTCAACTATTTTCAATCTGCGTCAGCAAACGAGCCAGGCGCTCACATTTGGAAATATTGGAGGTAATTAAAAAATTAATTAAAAATATAACAAACACTTGAGTAATTAAATAAAATGAAGTAAGTTAACTAAAGTTCATAAAATTGATTATAAAATACAATTGGAATAGCACAAAAATTTTAAAATAAAATTTATAAATCAATTTAAAAAAAAAAAAAAAGAAATCCAAACCACAAAACGCAGAGCAAAAATATAAAAACTATCTCATATAAAATTAAGCAAGCTTTTTAGTGGGACATTTTTTTATTTTTCTGACATATTTAGTCTGAGATATTCGGGTTCAAAGTTAAATTTTAGATTTTTTGTTAAAAATGTTGACTTACAAGAATTGTTTATATATTTTAAGCCATTTTAAAAAAAAAAAAAAATGCAGAAAACATGAATATTTTCCGAGAGGAACAATTAAAATAGTATTCGCTACTTGACTCTCACTCCTGCTTCAAGAAAGCACTCCTTCGATCGACGATGTATGCGTACAGTATCCCAATCTATAGCCTGGTTTTCACTATGTCAATTTCAATGGTCAGTTATTGTCAGTCACATGAAAAATGCCAACACGTTGTCATTTTTTTTCTGTTTGACAATGGCGAAAAATAGGAAAAACTCATCTCTTCACATGTTTATAGCAAAAATTTCAAAAAAAAATTTTATTTATGTGATTTTTTAAACTTTTAAATTTCATGTCAAACAAAAAATGACTAAGTGAAAACCAAGCATATGCGTACGGCTGCCGAAGTGATAGGCTACCACCTCCCTCGCCGAAACCAGTGGCACGACCAGGAGTGTCGCGACGCCACTCCAAAGAAAAACACCGCCTACAAAGTCACCCTGCAGTCGATTAAAACACGTTCTGTTATGGAGCGATACCGAGGAAGAGGAGTGAAGAGAAACGCAGAAATGCGTGAGTGCGAGAAAATTGAGATGCATGGCGACAGGAATGAGACTCGAAAAGATAAGACGCCTGGCCGATGGTTTCAAGACCGGAGCCTCTTCCTGCAAGGATCCAAACAGGAATCTAGTGACAGATATCCAGAGTACACTGATGTTATGGAAGGAACACTTCTCTAGTCTTCTAAATGGCGACGCTGACAACAATACCGCCAAAAGCAATGATATCCCGGAAACCTCCACTTCTACCTAAGATCCAGCATTAATTCCTCCAACGATATCAGTATTGAGATTAAACGAAGGATAACTCTTGCCAACAGGTGTTACTTAGGGCTCAATAGGCAATTGAGAAGGAGAGCTCTCTCTTTCGAAGAACAAAACTAACGCTCTATAAGTCAATAATCATGCCCGTCCTACCATACGCATCACAAACCTGGACGTTGAGCAGCACTGATGAAAGGACTTTGGGTGCGTTCGAGAGAAAAATCCTTCGCAAGATCTATGGTCCAATCTGCGTCAATGGCGAGCACCGAATACGATGGAACCACGAGCTGTATCAGCTATATGCTGCCGTCGATATAGTCAAATGTATTAAAGTAGAGCGGTTTGGCTGGCTAGGTCATGTCGAGGGAATGAACAACGAAGCTCCAGCGAAAAATTAATCGATTCGGTACCCAGCGGCGGTCAACGCAGGCGAGGAAAACAAAGATTATATTATATAGTACCCGTTGTCAATTAATTGGGCATAAGTGTCTGGAGGTTAGGAGAAATATTGGGTCTCTTCTTTTTTGTACATGATATGATATCGGGCGTGGTTGATAGTCCACTGTTGTTAGTAATGATTAATTTTTAATGTACGAGCTAAAACATTTAGAAATGTTGTTGCCTTCTATTTGGACATGTGTCGCACTAACTATGCTGCAAATGAGCCTATCTCTGGGGTGTTCAATATTTTCCATAGCATTTTCAATTCTAATAATAATCTATTTTTCCAGATTTAATCTATTTCTAAATTTGAATTTAGAAAATTTGTTAAATACTATTTTCTCTTTGAAAAGATCAAAAAAATTATAAATGAAAACCATAAGAAAGAATAGTAAAATAATTATGTAAAAAACCAATCATGTTCACAAACAAAAAATAAATTATTAAAACAGCAAAACTGACAAATTAAACTTACATTATTTTTATCCTTTTAGCGCTACATCAGCTTGGTCATGGTTGCGAGCAATATTGCTGATCTTGAACGATCTATGTTGGGCCTGCACTATCCCAATCTTGGCGCCGGAACAAAAACGCTAATACAAGATTTTTTCAAAATTTTTAAATGTATGTTTGTTTTTTATCTATATTTATATACAAATAGTTAATAAAATTACAATATTTTTAATTTTTACCCCAGCTCACAATACCGCGCTCGTCTCAAGCTACCTCAATGCTATAGATTTACTACGCATACCTTTTGTGCGCTACGAATTTATCGACTGTTTTCTGCAGCTATTTCATTTCGCCGGCAACGAACCTATAGCGCCCAAAAAAATTGCCACCGAATTGTTTAAAAAACGTTGGTTGAAATACAAACCAAAAGCTGAGTTGGCTGCTGACAGTGGCGATGATCTTAGCCGCGAACAATATATCCAACTGCTGCTGACAGCACTGCAAGCTTACTGTGATTTTCATGGCTTGCGTTCATTTTTTCAACTGCTCACTGATGAGGAATCATTTCAGAGCTTTCGGTTTGTCACCGACTCTGTGCATCGTTATCCCACCAAAGGTTGCGGTACATTAATGTTAGATCGCCTTAGCAATGATATCAAGCAGCTGGAGAAACAATTACGCATGACAGTTCGCATGTCCAAACCCAAAGCAACTTTACCACTAGTCGTTATATGTGTTAATGATGAGGTGCTGCAAAAATATCGCACAGATTTAAAATATGTCATGGTGCTGAATGAGATTATTGCATGGCAACCGAAAGCAGAACAGACAACAAATATCACAGCCACGGCGACTACAGCGATGGAAGTGCCGAAAAAGTCAACAACCACCACAGCGTCGACGAATGAGGCGATGGAAGTGGCGAAAGAGTTAACAACTACAGGGACGATGACTGAGGCGCCGGAAATGGTGAAAGATGCAACAACCACCACAACGACGACAACGGGTGAAGCGAAGAAGGCAACAGCAGCGTCTAGCGTTGATTTTACAGCGTGGCGCAAATTTCTCATCGATTATGCAACAGTCGCAGAGTGATTTTTTTTTTTCAACCTGTGTTGTGCATCATTTACATATATATATATATAAGTACCATTTAGATTTAGTTATTATGTCCAGTGAACTAAATATTAGTTAACGAAGAATACACAAAAATGTTAACAGCGCTCTTTTAATTTAATACAGAACTCCAGCGGGCAGCTAATAGAAGATGTGCAAAATATCGAAATGTACATACATACAATAATGATTGTAAAAAATGTTATGTGAAATCGTTGCAAAACATTGGCTTTACTACTGTTTTATATTGAAATGTTACAAAAATATGAATTTTACACAGCAATGTGTTTAAAAAAAATAAGCAATAAGTTCAAGCATAAGCTTAAGGTACTATTACAGTGTGAAGCTATTAAAAACAACACCTTTTTTATTAATTTTTTTTACGTAGTATTATAAAATTATTCAATTCAAATTTATTTACATTATGGACAGTTAAAGTTGAAGATATAAAAAAAATGTTTTTTTTTGTTTTTGTATTTGTTGTTTATTTTCTAGAGGTCGTTGAAGTTGGCGTGTTTAAAAAAAGGTTGTAAGTTGGTTTCTCGTCTCCAGCATTTCCAAGGCGTCGGAAAGTAAAAAATCAAAGTGCATTCTTCAGTAAAGGGTTGTAGTTGAGCACTCTACCTACGCAAATAAAAAAATAAGGCAAACAAAAAAAATGGCATGCGTTGAAAAACAAATTTACAAAAAACCCCTCTTTTTGGCAGATATTCTTAGCCGTAAAAAACAAAATATAAAAGTTTCTCTGCTTTTTATAGGTAGAGTGCTTAACAGAGTCTATGAAGATCACAATAAATCAAGTTTCATCGAAATCGATCAAGCAGAACTCGAGATATCTTAGAAACCAATTCGAAAAAACTTGTTTCGAGAAAAACGCGATTAGATTTTCTTCTATGAACGATAATATATGAATAATACGCGACATACGAATATAATATATGTTATATCTTTTTTTTCATTTGATATTTTTTTCTAAAATTTTGTACACGCATTCTTAAGACCTTAAGGAACCAGATTCTAGAAAAAAGCAAAAAAAAAATTTTCATTTTTTACACACTGTAATAGTACCTTAAGTACTCGGTATGCTTTAGAATTCAGAGGCAAAAACTTCAAATTTTTCAGTTAAAAAAATAGCAGTAATTTATATTTTGTGCTTTGATAGCCAACTTTTGAGTTAGTAAATTTAAGTATTCCAAGAGCTAGTATGAAGATTATTTTGCTCTGAACTCAAACTGGAATTAATGATGTCTTCAAAAACTAGAGAAAATAATACTATAAACTATTCTTTCTAAACCTTGAAATTTTTCGAATATTATTCGAAAAAATACTGCTGCATTGAGAAGTCATTCATTTTTGCATTTAAACTTCTGGTCTTCTAACTAACCGCTGGAGTTTATTGTTGAGCTCTGTACGCTACTCTTGATGTTATTCTGTAAAGTGTTTTGTTTTAATGCTAAACCAAAATATAGTGTTTCCTAAGTAAAAAAAAAAGAATAATGTTGGTTTTTATACACATTTCTTACAAACATATTTTTTTTCTTCTTTATTGATCTTTTTGCCTGCTAAACTTTGCACACATTCTCCATCAAAGTTTCATAATTATTTTTAATATAATAATTGTTTTTTGTTTTCTTTTTGTCTTTTTCCATAGATATACATTCAATGTTTGCTTTACATTTGTTTCAAATAATATTGAATAATTACTATTAATATAATTTAAGTTTATCTTTTCATTTTAAGTATTAAATTAACATTGTTTTTATTGTTTTCTTTTTTTTTTTCATTAATAAATTCGTTTCCAAAAATCATATACAACTCAACTGGCTACAATGAGTCAATACATACATGTATTTACTTATATATTGTATATATATATTTATATATATATTTATATATATATATATGTACTAGTCCTATATATATATCTATATGTTTTTAGCTTTATAGTATTGTATATATAATCACTTGCTTAGCCGCTATATTATATATTAATCAACAGTTTTTTTATTATTTTTTTTTTCTTTTTTTATTTATGTTATGTTTTCTTTCATTTTGAATTATTACATTTATGTTATATATATATATAAGTTTAATTGAATTGCATACAGTTTATTCTTGAAGTAATCTGGCTATCTTATCATGCTCTACTCATTCAATTGTTTAGCTTGAATTATGTTGCTTACATTAAATATGTATATGTAATTTTGTAACAATTTTACTTTTGATATCTTCTTTCTTTTTTTGTTATTTTTTTTCTCTATATGCTTTATTTGCTAAGTTAAAAATCTCTCTCTACATAGCACAACTATAATTTTATTTTGCTTTGGATTGATTAAGGGCCGGTCATTTATTTATGGTTTCTCTTATTTTCTCTTTTGTTTTCATATATTTAGGCATATATCTGTTTGTTTTATGCTACTACAAAATATCTGGTTTACATTTAATTACACATTTATACAAACTATTTACTTATTATTAATTAATGCATTACGTCTTACAATATGTATGTATGTATATATAAACTAGCTTAATGTCTGTCCATAAGCATAGCTCACATTTATAAGAATTAAATTAAGTTTAATAAAATAAAATTTAAAAAAAAAATACATAGTCTTACTTGTACTTTTGAATAAAAAACAAAAATAATTATACACAAGTAAAACTTTTAGCTTATTTTAACATTTACCATTTGGCGCCCTGTATCTTTCAATTACTTTAATATTTAACTATACGTATGTTTGTATGTACGTGCGTTTGTTATATAAATTCTAGACAAAAAAAAAAAAAAAAAAAACAAAAGATAAGTTTAAAAATCATTCATAGCAGCATGTCTCTCTTTAACATTTCGTGCTAACTGTTGAAACCGAAATTTTATCGCTTCTTTCTTAAACTTAAATTCAAACCACATTATTTTGGGCAATTATTTGTTTTCTAAAACAAAAACAAGTTTTTAAATAAAAAATTATTTTATTTTGTATTTATAGCCGTTCTTTTTAAACACCAGCTTTCTTCGATGTTTTTTTTTTGTGTTCAAAATTGAAAAGAAATTTTTTTAAATTGTCCCTTTAGCTTGTTCATTAAGTAATTTTGGCATATTTGAAAAAATAACACTCTATACTTTGCTTTAAAAATGTTTTCTTTTACAAAAACAGAAAAAAATATTTATTTCATTATGAATATATCGTACAAAATAACCAAAAATAAAAACAATGCAATCAACCTTCAAATAACGGTCACTTTCACTTGGCTCAAAAACATTTTGAATATACGTATAAATCAATTGAAAGATTTATAATACACCTCTATACAGTAGTATTTACAATTTTTAAATCATTGTTGAAACCGTTTCAAACTGATTTTTGTACATTTCAATTTTCGATTTCAATTTAATTAATTTTTTCATTGGGTGATTCGATTTTTCTCTATGTTAACTCTTATGAACAATATTTACCCAAAACGATCTCATACTGTGCATACTGGAGAAGCTATTGCCGTTCTAGTGGTGAGTGTGACCGTGACCCATATTTATCGATTGAACGCCGTTCTCAACAACTATCCCTCTACTGCGTCGGATATTTTAAGGAAAGACCTTTGCCTACACCCATATAAAATTCAACTGGTGTAGGAATTGAAGCAATCAGACCATCGTTTGAGTCGTAGATTCTTTGAATGGGCTGAAAATCAATTGGGAGTCTTCAGCAGGAAGAACATTTCTGGCTTAACGGTTACATTAATAAACAAATTTTGAGTGAGAACAATCCTGAAGAGACTCTCCAAGTTCCTAACATCCAGCAAAAGTTACTGTCTGGGGTGGATTGATTGCATGTTGAAGCCACCGTTGGTGCATACATTTTCAAAACTGAAGATGGAGCCAACATGACCGTCAATGCTGAGCGCTACAGGCAAATAATTCGTACAAAAATATTTTTTCCTGTGAGAAATTATTTCAAAAGTGTACCTTTATAAAAAATTCTCAAAACTCTTTTCTAAAGTAAGCGTTTTAATCACACGAGATTCTAATATATGGCATTTGTATATTCCAATTTGATTTGATTTCATATCTAAGCTTTTTATAAAATAGATTACGGGAAAATTTGCAAAAAGGTTTGACTGATTTTGAGAAGGAAAACAGGTAGTGTATCAAATCTGTGTCGAGAAGGAATAACCGCTAAATTCAAGAACAAAGTGAGGTTATGATTTTCATTGCGTTTTTACGCAAATTTTTATGGTTGTACCTTGAAAATAAAATTTTCGAGGCCATCAAATCTAAACAGCGAATATCAGGGTACCCTGATATTAGGTAGCAATTTTAATCTTAAAAATGCTCTCCTGAAATTTTGAAAATGATTTAAGCTGTTATTCCTTGTTGACACAAAAATAATCTATTGAAAATACCGATCATTGATAGCAGACGGTAAGAAAAATTTCTAAATCGTTTTGTATATCACCCTTATTCGGCACAAATGGGGTTGCTTCCAGCCCACAATTTTTGTAATATGCAAAAAATGCACATTCTTATTCTTTTGCTATAACTTTTTAAACTTAACGCCACCTTTTACCGAAACCACTTTTTCGCGGTTTGTTGTAATAAAAAGTTATCGAAAAAATTGTTCGATTTGAATAATTTTTGCACCATATACTTTGAACAGCAGTCATTCTCGTCGTTACTAGAATCATGAAGGTTGCTTCAAAAACTTAAAAAAACCTATTTTTGTAAATTTTGACTTTTTGGATTCTTTGTTCCGTTATTTGTTTCGACGACCTTAAAAGAAGGTGAGAATTTGTTGTGGAAATAGTCCTTTTAAATTAAAGAGAAATAAAGCTTGATATGTGAGTATGATATATAAAAACGAAGACGTGTATAAAAAATGGGTATCATCCGCCCACAAACACACCATCTCCCATACAAACCATATTTTTTAAAAAACCTCAAGAGTTTATAAACGTCCTACGGAGTTAAAACTCGGTATGTGGATGTGTTATATCAAAACTAAGGTGTCTATAAAAAATGGATGTCATCCACCTATGAACACGCCCACCTAGCATAAAACCTATAATAGTGAAACTCCATAAAGAGGTTGATATATGAACTACTTGGTATGTCCATATGTTACATCAAAAATAATTTGTGTACAAAAAATAGGTGTCATCCGCTCACGAGCACGCCCATCTCCTATACAGCCCACATTAGCTAAACCTAAATAATCCTATAATAGTATATGTTTCAGTATTTTAATATTTATTTAAATATAATAGAATGTTTAGGGTATTCCATAGGCGGGCTATACCGACTTTAAAGATATCTTGTCTGTTTTAATTGGGGCTATGCCACTTCTTTTAAATTGAGATAACCCCGGATGACATAATTCAAAAAATTTTAAAGGAATTTTGACTTGTTTTTGTATAATATATCAATCCTTCTATAGTGACACCAAGCATAAAAATTTTACTTATGTCATTGTATAGGAGTGACGTAGTCTACAAATTTAAAATTGGGGTGATGAACTTAAGGCTCTGTCACGGCAACTCAAAGTGATCTCAGCAGAAGCAGAGAAAACCTCGATACAAAAAAAGCAGCATCCACACTTTTGCATCCTCAAGATCCTCAGTCGACCAAACCACATTTGTGCGACTTCAGTTTTTTATGCAAGTTTTCTTTTTGGTGCGAAGTTTTAGAAGAAATTAACCAGATACAGAAATATACACTAACACCTGGATTATCTGGATTATTATAAATGGGGAAAAATTCAAAATCTTAAATATGTTTCTTCAAAGGCAACGTATCCAAAAAGTTGAAAGAGCTATTTTCTACGTGTCTTACAAATATGAGGAATTTTGATATTTCGATCGGAAGAAGAAGATTCCGAAAACGTATACCAGGGAAAATGGCCTAAAATATTGGAAGTTGTAGAGCATAAAACTCTGCTTTCGTTATCATGAAGAACTTCGTTGTATAGTTCATAATCTGACAAAAATCATTGGTGATCTGCAGGGGCCATTATGGTGGAGATTTTGCGACTGCGGTGCCACTTGGAAGCAGCCAGTATTTCTTCGCAAAAAGTGGCGTGCTTTTTTTGTACATGAAATTGAAAAGTAAATTGAAAATGTTTGACCATTGCAAATGACATATTGAAAACCAAGCTTAAGCTTGATTCTTTTAAGTAAAACAAAAATATGAAAATATTTAAAAAAAAAACAAAAGAAACTACGGTAATTTACATTTACTACACATTACAGTGCCGTCATTCTGTTTTCTCTTTTAATTTAAATGAAACTGAGAAACTTTCAAAACTTTCTTTTGCGCCACCATTTTTACATTTTGACGCTATTTAAATATAAAATATATTGAAATCACTTAACTTAAATAAAGCAGTTGGTTGATTTTTTTACGCATTTTACTAATGAATTTTATGTTTGTTGTTTTTATTTTGTTTTTTTCAAATAACATTGTATCTACTACATATTAATTTGATTAATTCATAAGTTCATTTATTTTATTGTTTTTGGATTGTTGTATTTTTGTTTTTTATTTTAACTTTGTATAAACTTTGTTTACGCTTCGTATACTTCGATTGGGTTGTTTTTTAATTTTCTTTTTTTTTGTAGTTGGTGATGATGATTTTTTAAATTAAATTGAAAATAAATTTTAAAATAAATATTAAAAAAAAGTTTGGTTCATAAATATGTAAAACCATACATAATTAATATTATAATGTAACAAAAAAAAAAACGTAAAATCCAAAATTAATTATTGAACTTTAGCTTCAGTATCATGTTTCCTGAGTTTCATTTTGAATAAATGTGAAAAAACTGTTATTAAATTATTAAATAAGCACGTTTTACTAAAAACTTGAATGTAAAGTGATATGAAATTTCAAACAATTTTTGATTCTACTTGGAACTTGAAGAAAAGTAAACTTTCAATCAAATCTAAATTTAAACTCATACCAATGTCTTTAAGTCAGTCAATGCAGTCGAAGTTCCTTACAATTCACTTATAGTATTGGCTTATTCCGCCCACGGACACGTCCATTTCCAATACTTATATTGTATTTTGAAAAAGTAAGATTAGGGTCTTTCATAGTCGGCATACTTACTTTAGACTTGCTTTACTTGTTTTTTATATTTCGGTGATCGTAACAAAAAAGAGGAGGAGGAGGGTCAATAAAAAGCCCTCTCATATTTGGTATATAAAAAGAAAAGAAAATGTTTTTGACAGTCTAGATTCAAACGGAACCAGCTCCACCCTCCTATTCGAGGTCAAATTATGAAAAGCCGTTAAATAAAACTTGCCTTATCGGAATGAGTAGGGTGTGAATATGAATCCAAGGCCAGTTTTGCATATATTGAGGTCATTCCAAGTTTAAAATGAAAAACAAAAATGTATATATTGTATCTATTTTTGCCGCTGAATACGAATCCGAGGTCATTTTGTCAGGGTAAATATCATTTCAGTTATTCCCAGGTCAAAAAAAAAAAACTAAAATGCAATGGCCAACTTTCTGATATATAAGTTTTTTGGATGACTGAATTCGAATTCGTGGTGACCGTGGCATGCAGGTTAAGTGTGTGGCCTAGCATGTTTGGAGCCTGGGTTCGATCCCCAGCCGCGGCGAAAAGTTTTTTTCAATAAAAAATTTTTCTGATCGGTCACCACCTCTCTGCTGACAATGGCAAACCTCAGAGAGTTAATAATGCCATGGAAAGCTTCTTGAGAACATGAACTTTAGCCGTTCGGAGTCGGCATAAAACATGTAGGTCCAGTTCTCGGTCAATTGTGTGCAAATATTTAATAACACATACAACACAATTGATCATAAGAAGCTCGGTCAAAGTTCTTTCAAGGGCTGAAATGGCCAATTTGTTTTGTTTGTTTTGTTTTGAATTCGAATTCGAGGTCAGTTTGTCTGTATGAAGTTAATTCCAATCTGATAACTTTTTGACCTTAGAATTACTATGATAATAACTTATAAAAATAAAATTTTGAATGCTAAAGCTACCTTAGAAAAATTAAAAAAAAAATAATAGTTGAACTCGGTTAGTCCTCGGTTAGGGATACCTTCCTTCAACATCTATTAAGTTCTTACATGATTTTGTTCGGGAGGTAAATACAAAATCAATCCGATCTGAACAAAAACCCATCAGAAAGCTAGGCAAATACAGTAAAAGATGTGTACTAAACAAAAAAAAACAGAGAAACCAACCAACTTGAGAACCTCCTCCTTTTTGAAGTCGGTTAAAAATAGTCGAAAGCGTATAGAACCCTGGTGTACTTCCTTGGACATCTTTTAAGTTTTTACATGCTTTTGTTTGAGGGGTGCGAACAAAAGTTAATCCATTTTAACAAAACTCGATCAAGAGGCAAAACAAATAGAGTAATAGTTGTGTACTAATAATAGTCAAAATCTATTAGATCCTATGGGTACCTCCTTTGAAGCTATATTCATTTTTTTGCATGATTTTGTATAGGGATGTACATAAGACTCAGACAAAGGTCTAGACAAAGCGTGTAAATAATGTGTACGAAAAAAGTAATTACTTTTTTTTTGTAAATTCATATCGAATTTTGTTAAATTCGTAAAATTTTTTCCAAACACAATTAACCATTTAAAAAATGGTTAATTCGGGAAAATCACTGTTCGAAACTTTCATGTTTATTAAAGGATAATTTCAATTAAAAAACTACTCTCTATTACTAAAATTAAATTACTCTCTTTACTTGAACTTTACTTGAAGCAAGTGCGGAAAAAGACCTAATATTTAAGAAATCCAAAATTTATACTTCAAATAAAATTACTAAAAGTTACATCAAAATTCAAGAATATTGTTGTTGCTTAATTTACTTTGCTTAATTTTTAATATTTTTTTCAAATAAACTTAACTATTTTTTGCGAAAATTTGCTTTTTGAAACATTCAAAGCGTCTCAGTTGAGCTCACATTCCTACCTACCATGTTAGGAGCCCATTCAGCTGCCAACAAGGACGAACCCCTCCGAATTCGGTATGCATTGCTGGTTTGCATTACCATCAAATCTAAGGGTGGCACCCATCAACACATGAAGGGCATACGTAGAGACCCTACGGCACACCGGCATACATCCAATCTAGATAACTCTTTGATATGAGAGTATCTTCTGGTAGCCCAAAGCACAACTGACTATGTCGGCCTACAAAGCAGCAAACAGCCCACCATACATGCAACTGTCAGCCCGGCTACTGAGTCCCCAATCACTCCTGTGAATTTTTCGTACTCGCCCTGCCACAGTCAACAGGCGCTCTCTTAACTTCTCTAGGTCCAACAAGAAGCGCATTATTTCGCTCACATGAATTCCCAGGTATTTCACTTCAATCACTTACCTAAGGCCTAAACCTTCCCGGCACGTCTTGTTTATGAAAAAAGGATACAGGAGGATAGGATAAAAAAAAGCAACATATATTTTGGATATTGAATTTATTACCGGAATTGATTTTAAAAAAAAAATTGATATTGAAATGTTGAAATTGAAAAAAAGAATTGATATTAAAAAAAAATGCCGCTATTTTACATCTTGAAACATTTACTTCTGAAATTATCTGAAGTAACTCATGTCTTAATGAAATACTCATGACATCTACCTTACATTGTAAGCGGTCCTTGGAGTATGTTACGTACAACGCAATAGTATAGAACTCATGAAATCGCCCTCTATGTTAAAAACTTAACGAAGACACAGCAGAACGCACAGAAAAGAAACAAACGAAAGTAAATGGCGCCAAAAATGATTTCCACAATAATTTCTACGATTTAATCAATGAATGTTTTGCTGCATACGGCTAGCATTTCAGAATTTACTCCACAGCCACTTGTTAGAAAACATCACCCCTTAGCACGAAACGGTTCGTGTTATATCCTCCTTGCAGTTCTGCGTTATAGTAGGATCACCGACCGAATTTCTACAAGCGAGGTTGATAAGAAATAATCAGTTCTGCATTACCATAGGATCGCCTAGAAATTTGAATAGGAAGAACTTTTATAGTGAGGATTTTTTAAACCTAAGATGGTCACATCAACAGTCCATTCCAATAGCCTGAACTTTCTAGAGAATACAGCATTAGAAATAATTCATGTTTCGAGCTCATCACCGTGCGAGTTTTTCTTCAACAATTTTAAACTGCGTAAATTTTAAAGAAAATCTTTATATTAATATTATTTAATATTTCTTCCCTCCGTCAAAACTCTAAGAGGGCTTTTAAATGAATAAACTTGCATATTCACAGGAGGAATTAACTAGAGTTGGTTTTGTCTTTTTCACAGAAGTAAATCTGTGGCTTAGTTTACAATTTGGCGTCAGTCAGCGGAATCAAGACATGTTTCGAAATCAACTCAAGCCAATAAAACAATAAATATTAAATGATCACACCTAACGGTTGACAAATAACGTAGAGAAATTTGTAACAAAACAGCTGTGACTCTAACGAATACTCTTTATATTCAAAAATTAACAGAACATAAAGAAGAAACTAGAAGAAAGAAAAAGAAAAAAATTAAAACTCATCATGTTGTTATGTTCACAATAATAATCTTTTAAATTTTTATCAAACAAAACTTATGATTGTACAAAATAAAGTTTTTCAGTTTTTAACTCTTTTGCAGTTTTTGTTTTTGTTTTTTGCTGCTTTAGCACTTAACAACAATGTATTTGTAAGTTGGCATTTCGTTACTGTTGTCTAAAAGTATGCGCGTTTAAATTATAATAGCAATAATAATAATAATAATATTAGATAATAGAATTTTTTCTACAGATTACATACATTTTAAAAATTTTACAAAAATCTTTACTTTATTTTACTTTACGTTACTTTAATGACTAACTACACTAAAGTGTTGCAGTTATTTTAGCAGTTGTTGTGTTTTTATATTTTATTATTGTTTGTTTATTATTAAGTCGATTGGCTTATAAGCTGCTAAGCCGGCGCTTAAATAGGAAATTAATTTATAGTGTACGCAAGGTTGTTTTTTGTTTTTGTTGTTTAAATTTTTTAAATGACTTGGCTTTTTGCATTACAACATTTTGTTAAGAGAGCGCTTTTGACATTGTTGTTGCTGTTGCTGCATAGTTTGCGACCGCATAACGTTGTTGCTTTTTTAAAGTCAACGCCTGCAAGACGCTTGAACTATGCAATGCAACAGCAGCAGCCAGTGTTTAAGCATGCTCAGTTGTTAAATTAAAGTTGTTTGGAAAATTATATATAATTGTTTTAATTTGAATTAACATAGTTTTAGTTAAATAATTAAATAGAAATTAACACTAATAGTTTCATGAAGGTAGGTTTACTTTTTATTTATACAGTTTTAAACAAAATTAATTATATTAAAATATTTTACCTTTTTTTGTGGGTAAACAATATTTAGTGTATGAAAAAAAATAAACTTAAAAACTAGCATAGTTTCAAAATAGCAACTGAGAGATTAGAATTAAACTTTAGCCTAGAAAGTGTTGGAAGTTTTGCTAGGCGTTTTGATGAGAGCAACGCGGCTCTCTTTTCTCTTAATTGTTTAAAAGTGTGCAGCAAAGATAAATAACTAAATATCAAATTTACAGCGCTATTTAAATTTGGGAATACAGCTATTTTTAAATTGTCATCATTTTAGGACTACTCCAAGTTTAACTCAAACTCACAAACTGCTAGTTATAGCAAAAATAATAATATTTATATATTTATTTATATATATAATTAAAACTATTTCAGAAAACTAATAAAAGTAAACATTAGCAACATTTGTCTTACAAATAACAGTTTACTTTGTCTTAAACTTAAATTTAAATGTTTTCCTTTTTTGTGTGTTCAAATTTTTCAATGTTCTTTCCGTGTTTTTTTTTTTCACTTAGATTCTACTTTAAACAACAAACTACAAATAAACAATTAATAACAACAACAATAAGAGCGCTAAACTAGTGCTACTTTAGTACTACTTTCGACGCTTGGCAGCAGCAACAGCAGCCTGCTTTTCTTTGGCTGCATCTTCTGCCTCATCTTCTTTGACGATGTATTCGAAAAGCAACTCGTAGGCTTCTCATCCCTCGGCTATAAATTCATTCTGAGTCTCAATTTTGATGACACCTCCCTGTTGTTGTTGTTGTTGTTGTTGTTGTTGTTGCTGCTGCTGCTGTTGCTGTTGTTGTTGTTGCTGTATATCTGCTTGTGTGGTTTGTGTTTGTTGTGTTGCTGATCTGTGCTGTTGTTGTTGTTGTTGCTGCTGCTGTTGCTGTTGAGTGTTATTGTTTAGGTGATGATTGTGAGCATTGCTTATAGCTGCATGATGTAACCGCCCAACAACAATGCCACCCATTGTTACAAGACTGCCATCAGCGGTAACAGTGCCACCCACCAGCTGTGCATTTATATTGCTAAGCTGCACATTCGAGAGCTCACCAATGGTGGTCAAATTGAAATGTTCTATGCCGCCCGAGCCACCACCACCACCACCGCCACCTATCACCGCTGTTGTCGTTGTGGCTAAAGCGCTATTATTGTTGTTGTTGTGGGCGGCTGTCGTTGTGGTTAGCGCTTGAGCGTGCTCTGCACCGCTAGCGACATGATTGACGCTTGCGATTACCATGTCTTCTAGTCACCCCTCATCCTCCTCAGTTTTTATTTTCATGGGCAAGTAGACCTTGTCCATGACATGAATCTTTATGTGATTGTTAAGCGTGCTAGACTGGCGGAATTGTTTTTTGCAGACGGCACATTCGAAGGGTTTTTCACCTGAGATAAAAAAAAAATGAATAGAAAAATATTGAAGTCAGACATGTGTGTTAGAGCTTACCTGTATGAATTTTCAAATGATTTGTCAGCGTGCTTAGCTGACGAAAGTTCTTCGGACAGAAGGTGCACGTAAATGGTTTCTCACCGGTGTGAATCTTCATGTGATTGGTTAGCGTGGACGATTGACGAAATGTTTTATCACAAATGTTGCATTTGTACGGTTTCTCGCCGGTGTGTATCTTGACGTGATTGGTCAGCGTGCTAAGCTGACGAAATCGTCGTTCGCACACATTGCATTGGAAGGGTTTCTCCGGGCCACCTGCCGCATGACCATTTCGTTCGCCAGCATAGTGATCTTCGGACAGAGCCGGACTAGTGCTAGCCGTGGCCACAAGATGTGCCAAAGGATGTTGTTGCAACATGGCATGATGATGGCCCGGATGCTGTTGGTGGGCTTCAGCAGCGGCAGCTGCTTGAGCTGCTGCTTGAGCCGCAGCCATGGCGGCAGCTTGTGCGGCTGCGTGTGCTTCAGCGCTAGCAGCGGTTAGATGGACATTGAAAGGTAGCTGAATTTCAGTTGTATGAGTCTGTTGTTGCTGTTGCTGCTGCTGCTGTTGTTGTTGTTGTTGTTGTTGCTGCTGTTGTTGCTGCTGCTGTTGTTGTTGCTGCTGCTGCTGTTGTTGTTGCTGCTGTTGTTGTTGCTGCTGCTGTTGTTGCTGCTGCTGTTGCTGCTGTGCATTGGCGGCAGCGGCGGCTGCTGCAGCTGCATTAGCATCATTAGCATTGTTGGGCGAAGCAGCAACAATGACTATTTCGCAATTAGCCATGGCCGCTGCAGCGTGCGCATGTTGCAAACTTTTTATATGCATCTGATCGGGTTTTTTTGTTATTATTGTGGCTTCAGAGAGTTGTTTGTTATTAATTTTTTTTTCTGACTTCCGGTTGTTGCTTGGCAATTGGCTCAACGAATCAAATCTCAAGATATTTGCAAGATATCCGTTACGTTCAGTGCATGAGAAATGTGAGAGTCATCCAGTTTGAAATAATTTCAGAAAATATGCCAACTCACTTGCTTACAACATGGCAAACGATGAAGAATTATGTAGAAGTTTGGGCTGTAGTAGAAAAGATGTAGATTTGTTATTAAGATAATATATTAGATAGACATATAAGTTATATAAAAATATATAAACAAATAAGTAAGATTATTTTCAATATTGTTGTTATGAGTGAAAAAAATTTGAGATACGAGGAGAAACCTCTGATATTTCGAGATTTGACAGGCATAATGTTTTCATCTGGTAACTGACGAAAAGTTTGACATTTTATGCGATGCACTTACTCAGGCTGCTCTCTTGTGTCTCCGCTATTTTCAAAGATTTATGCCATCGCTAAACTGGTATTAAATCATTTACATTTAATACTAATTATATTTTACAACTTTCGACGAAAACTTGCACCATCAAAAGTGCATTGATAAACTTAAGCGAGTTTTGTCTATGAAGTACTATCGTTTATCGAAGTAGATACTAAGGTACAGTCGCCTTTACTGTGTATATATCAAATCGAGCTAAGCGCCAGAAAGTTTACATCCCGAAAGATTCACCACCAAGCAGATGTTTCGAAACGGTCAAAGTCTTTTCACCAGAAAATCTCAACATCCAGGTTAGTGATGCATATAAACGGGTATGATTATGAACTCATAGAAAATCAGTTTTGTTCTTCGAGATAGTGCTCTGGGGACGTAAGGCTAATAAAGAGCTTAACACTAAACACCTCAAGCCTATAGTAAAGCATGGTGGCGGCGGGGTAATGGTTTGGAGCCGTACGACTGCATCGGTCGTCGTTTCATTAGTTTTTATTGATGGCAATATGGACAAGATAATGTATCTGAACATTTATAAAGCAAAATTTACTTGAAAGTGCCGATACCTTATGTGTACGAGATAAATTTCGGTTCTACTAGGACAATGACCAGAAATTGTTCAGTCATGGTTAGCTTGGAATTACCCACACCTTATGTATCTCCCGGCACAATCGCCAGATTTAAATGTCCAATATTCAATCAAAATTATATAAAAACTGCTCTGGTTAAGGAATGGCAAAAAATGTATCCAGAGACTACCAAAAAATTTGTGGAATCAGTGGCTAGCCGGCTTAAAGATGTAATTATACAAAATGGTGGATGCACGAAATGTTAAAATATAAATTTATTTAACTTTTTTCAAGATATAGACGTGACGTTAAATTTTTGATAAATTTTTGGTTTTTTGTTAATAAATCTATTTAATAGAGCTTTATGTAAAGCAGTAGTATAACGTCTGTTTAAATTTTTCATTATTGGTTTTAGTATCCACGTTATAGCATTTCAAAGTTTAACACAGCGTCTGAAACCTAAACATCCGTATCGATTTTAATGAAAATATTTCTGTATTTGAGTTGATCCCTGGATAGTTTAGATTCATAATTGAACCCGATGATGATTGCTGACGTTTAAATCAGGTTTCACATATTTCTTTAGGGTTTTTCGCATATAAGAACAACTGAAGAGTCAAAGCGAACAACGTTGTAAGCGACATTTTTTTTTTGGCAAATATTTTTTTCGAGAATTATCGTTTTAATTTTTTGACTAGATTATAAAACAATTTAATTGAGTGAAAAATTGCAAGTGTAGACAAATGTCTTTTTAAATAAAAAGCACTTGAAAAAAGTTTCAGTCAGTGGAAAAATGTTGAATAGAACTTATAAAATATACAAGTGAACCATCTAACTTGATCCCTGAATTGTCGCTTACAACGTTATTCGCGTCGACTCTTCTGGAACTGATGTCGAATACTGTTGTATTCTGTGGGTCCTTTAGTACCCGATAATAAGATATATCATCAATCCTCACACTACAAAACCTAAAACAAATTAGCTTAACTAGAGCTCTTAAATTCCAGAAATGAAGTAGATATTATTTTACCATAAAACACCATAAAACTCTATACTTGATATCTTAGCATTTATGAAAATGTAATTTAAGTGACTATGAACAAGGTTGACTATTATAAGAGTGAGAAATATACGTTCTCAATTTGACAATGCAACGTGACATGTCTGCTTGAACATGTAAGTGTAAAATTATACATCATGTTAACACGTTGACTGCCGACTACGAGATAACTCGTAGATTGCGTACCCTTCAAGGGTCCCAACTACGAGTTATCTCGTACTCACTAAACCTGTCATTTTCGTCAATCGTTCTTGGCTTCTGCGTAGCGATTTCTGTTACAGAAGCCAACTACGAGATAATTCGTAGGTCCTTTTTCTCCTAAAGAAAAATATCATTTTTGCTTTTTTATGATATCTTTGATCTAGAAAGAGTTTTTAGTAATATAATGTGAAAAAATCAAATTGTTATTTTTTCAAATTGTTATGAATTTTGCAGATCCATCAATATGTTGATACAATCAATAAAAAAACTTCTAAATGATACAGTCTTGAAGTATTTAAAATTTTTACTTAAGGACCTTGTTTCCTGCGGCGACCATGGTTGTGCGTGCTAAATCTGTGGCGTACGAACCAACGGATCCCGAGTTCAAACCTCACCTCTGGCAAGTTTTTTTTTCAAGAAACAAATATTTCTGTCCGGTGACGGCCTGCAGACAATGGCAAACCTCAGACAGTTAATTATGCCTAGTACATGAGCACATGAACTTTAGCCGTTCGGAGTCGGCATAAAACATGTAGGTCCAGTTCTCGGTCAATTGTTTGCAAACATTTAATAATACATAATACAATTGATCATAAGAAGCCCGGTCAAAATCCTAAGTGTAGCCCACTTTGTTGTTTTCAAAACCTCAATGGACACACAAATGCTGAAATTGATTGAATACCAGTTATTGAAGATAATCGGATCTTTTTTTTTGTTGTGAAGATACTCAATGAAAAAAATTCAACACGTATACCAAAACACTGATGCCATGGCCTTGCCTGCAGAACTGTCTTCGCCTTTCTTGAGGTAGATTCTCTACTTTATTTACACATTTACTTATAAGGGAGAGTTAACTATTGTTGGCTACCAAGCAAATACTGAACGGTGTAGCGACTCAAACTTTGCTTTATAGTGTTGGTACTTCCTATCATAGTCATTCTTTTCAACCAACAGCTGATATCGTTACGTTAGTTCGGGTGCTTCTGGGACTGTCACCGTATGCTTCCAATACAATCATTAACTGCTGAGGATAAGGCCTCGGTTTTTTCCTAGAAATATTTATAAAGAATTTTTTACCGGTTATTTATAAATAATTTTTTTGTTTAAAAAATATAGTTTTTAAAAAATATTTTTATATTTTTTACAAATTTTTTATGGTTATTTTTGATTTTAATTGTTACTATTTATTAATATTTTGGTTTTTTTTTTTGCTATTTTTGATATTTTGGAATTATTTTTTATTTTTCAATATTTTTTAATTTTACTTATTTTTGTGTATATTTTGTGGACTTTTTTATTGAAAAAACTTTTTTTTTAATTTTTAGTTATACATTTTTTAACAAAAAATCTGTATTTTTTAGTTCATGATCAATATTTATGATTTTATGTAATTGTTTTTTATTTTTCTATAACCATTTGTTATGTTTTATTTTTTAATCATTATTTTTTTATTATTGATTTATCAAAATTTTTTATTATTATTTTTTTTTTGTATTTGGGTTTATTTCTATTTTATTTTTTAATTGTTTTTTATGTATATTTTTATAAATCCTTAATGTTTTTTAATTTTTTTTTTTTAAGATTATAATCAATATTAACATATGATATTTGATTAATTATTTTTTTATTTGGAAAGCATAGTTTTGTTATATTTTAATAAGTTTACTCTTAATTTTTTAATTATATTTTGATTTTTAATAATTTTATTTTTATTTTTTTTAATCATAATTATATTTTAATCATTTATTTTGCAATCACAATTTTTTTTACGATTATACTTTTAATTGTTTTATGTTTATTGTTTGTATTTTTTATTATACATACATATTTTGTTATCTTATCTCTATTTTTAATTTTTTTTTTTATAATGTGGTTTTTTAATTTTTTATATAACATTTAATTTAAATATTTCTTTAGTTTTAGTTGCTTATTTTTATTTCTAATAATTTTTAATTTTTTTATTATTATTCTTTAGAATTCATCGTTATAATTTTGAAAATTATTTTTTTATATTAGTTTTCAAACAAAATTTTTTATTTTTGTTTTTTTTTTTTTTTTATCATAAGTTTTTATTTCTTTATAAAAAGATTTGATTTTTCAACCAAAACAAATAAATATTTCAGTGTTTGTTTTTTACTTTTTGTTATTTTATGCATACATATTTATAACTTTTCTTAATTTTTTGTATGTATTTTGTAATTTTCCTACTTCTTTTAAATTATTTTTATAAACCGCTCCACATGGTGTGGAAATGTTGAGATAAAGCAACAACATTTTTTTCGAAAAAAAACTTTATTTGTCCAAATGTATGCTTTTTTGTATGCACGAGTGGTGACCGTGGCATGCAGGTTAAGTGTGTGGCTTAGCATGCTCGGAGCCCGGGTTCGATCCCCAGCCGCGGCGAAAAGTTTTTTCAATATAAAATTTTTCTGATCGGTCACCACCTCTCTGCAGACAATGGCAAACCTCAGAGAGTAAATAAGCTTCTTGAGAACATGAGCCGTTCGGAGTCGGCATAAAACATGTAGGTCCAGTTCTCGGTCAATTGTGTGCAAACATTTAATAGCACACACAACACAATTGATCATAAGAAGCTCGGTCAAAGTCCTTTCAAGGGCTGAAATGGCCAATTTGTTTGTTTTTTTTTTTGTATGCTTTTTTTATTCCCAACACTTCCATTATTGAAACTTTTGTGCTTCAAATTTACAACCTGGTAGTGGACGCAACAAATCATCTCTTTTTTTTGTTCTTTTTGATCAAACTTTTTTGTTGAAATATAAAGCGTTTATCTATGTGCATTTTGCTTTCTTTTTAAATTTTGATCTGGTAGCCCTACCTATAGGTTGATTCTGGTAGCCCTACTTATAGGTTGATAATTCACTAAACTTCCTGATATCTGAAATGCAACTAACGGTGTATTTCAATATTTTTGAGGATACTTAAGATGATCCTAGGATAAATAAGGTTAACATTTTAACTAGACTAGAACTATAAGAAAATAACTCTTCTTCAGTTTTTTATAAAATCTTTGTACTTTTTCAATGAAGATAAATGGGTCAAAATAAATAGAAAGTGAGGCATCGGTTAAGTTTTCAAAATATCTGAGTTCATAACTCAAGACGAGCTGAACTCTAAATTTCGGCTTATCGGGCCGATAAAATTATCAATAATGACTAGCCCCTTTTCGGAAATTAAACATGACATGTTGCAAATAAAAAGTATAGTTTTGTTGAACTGTGTTATTTATATAAAGAAAAAAATAAAAATACGAAGATTTTTGTTCCTCCACTCTTGCTCAAAGATTTTCTAACATCATATGTATGTGGGGGAAAGTTACAAGCTATTGCTCTTCTATCGTTTAATCGTCATTGAGTGGAAGCAACACTTTGATCTCTTAATTGCAAAATATGCATGTCAGATTTAAAGCATGGAATATTAAAAACAAACTCAACACAAATTATATTAAATTAAAGCTAACCTGTTTAAATTTTGTACATTCAACAAACTTGTTACATACAGGGTAGAAAAATTGACTAAACTTGTTATAGGAATGTGATGTACTACAATACCTTGATTGGTTGAGCAGCAGCGAGCACATGTTTCTCAAAACAACTTAAATCTGAGCAAACACTTAACGTAATATCATCGCACATAGAACAAAAATCAAAATCTATGCAATAAATTTTCATGCTGTGTTAAGTTTTTGCTGGCAAAAGCAGGGCAAAAGAAAACCGAAAATCGATGAACTTCTACAGCTCATCCCGATGATTTGAAGCATTTGACGAAGGTGTTCAATAAATTAATAACTATAAAAGAAAGCAATTAAAAACTCCAATGTTTTATAAATGGGACACGTTGCGGTGTCTGATTGAGCGCTGATTGAGTTGCTGCTGCTGTTGTTGGAAGATTGAAAAAGTGTTGTTTTGCATAATTTTAAGAAATTTACAAAATATCAAGCCGCAAAGTTAAAACGAGGTTATCAAACTTAACACAGCTTGAGAACAGAGTCGGGATAACCAAAGAAAACCATGTGTCTGTCAGTCAGTGCATAAGATAATGGTTTACTCAATTCATCGAAGTGGGTGGTAAAGGGTGAAAAAGGTTCTTCATATATCAAAAATTTTACGGAAATATTTACGCATTTTTTATAAACGTGTTGACTTGACTGACCGTGCTGCCAGCGTGTTTATTAAATGTGGTCGATCACTGAGGAGACCCACTTAGGTGTGTGTTTTCTTGTATAAGTGCGTGTGTGTGTGTTACATGTGTTTTAGCCCGACCAGCTATTTTGTAATGAGCACATCGTCGTCGTAACAGCGAAGACCGTGTATCTCCAGAAATCTGTGCAAAAATCTAAAAATAAGAAAACACTTCAAATTTCTTACTTGACCGCATTTGACTAAAGGTAACGCATCACAATGTCATGTGCCCGTCACAACTGTCCGACTGTCTGAGAGTCAGTTGTCCAGCTAATCCGTCCAACTGCCTGCACCGCGCGCACACACAATAGCAGCAGCGACGTACGACAAACGAGCGAGCGAACACGCTTTGAGGTTAGAAAACGCAGCAGCACTGTGTACAGGCAAGCAGGCAACCGTGGCGCGGCGCGGCACGTATTTGACGGCCAAAACGTCGTACAGGCAGACACCTTCACACAAAACTCGCTCACTCACCGCGCGCGTTGTTTTAACTCGATACGGAAATGTGGGAAAATAACATCCAACCAACCAACCAACCACTTTCTATAAATTTTCTTGCCTGCGCTTTATTGGCTTTTTGCTTAAATTTGCATTAAGTTTGGAAATTATTTTCGTACGAAATTTCTTTAACCCGTTCACTTCCATCACTATTGCAGGAATTTTCACACTTTTCACTCTCTTCTTCACCTTTGACCTACCTGCGAAGGCATCCAGTTTTCCTCGAGTTGAGCTTCCCCAAATCAAGTTTTTCTTTCGCCTTTTTTTCAATTCATTTTTTCTTCACTTGTTCTTCTCATACAGTTCTTTAATACATTGTATTTACTTTCATTTGGTTTTCTTTTTGCTTATTTGCATTGTTTTTTGTCGTAGTTAATTTATTTTTTATTGTAAATTTATAAAAATAAATTTTCTGAATCGTCGTACAAAAAGTTACAAAATTTTTCGCTTTTTGAAGGAGCACACAAAATTTTTTGACAGTTGTTGTTTGTTTAACGCCTGCAAAAAAGAAAAGGAAGAGAAAAAAGTCAAGCGCTAATGTAATAGATCGCGGCGCTGTGTGGCGTTGTTGTTGCAGGCGAATTACGTTTGTCAGTTGACAGTTTGTGAATTCGCCGACACGAAAGCGTAGCCGACCACATTACGAACGCCGTGGAATATAAATTCGCCGTGAAGTATATACCAATTTTGTAATAGATTCTGATTCAGCTATGAATGGTGAACTTGCACATTTCGCAAAGAGCAATAATTTAGAGGATTCAAGTCATTGCGTTGATTTACATATTTCGTACTGGGCGTATATTTAATTGACATGAGTGCAACATACAATTTTATGTAAAATTAACCACGTAGCTTCTTGACTATATGTCACTTTTATTTCAGTTCTTAAGTAAAAGCCGCTTCAGACTTTCTGACAAATTTCTCAAAACATCTAACAGATCATAGTATATTCTTATAATTATGTTCGTAATATCAGAGGCTCTCTATAAGAGAACAACTAATTTTGGAAAACATAACTAAATAATTGCATACATGCAAGTTATTTATTTAACCAATTTCATTGCCTATTTCACGTAATTATCCATCATTTTTAAGTGTTCATAATTAAAAATTAACAATTTTTGTTTGATTTCTCTGATGGAAAAAGAAACAAACAATGTAAAAAATAGTTTGTTTTGTTGTTTGAGAACTCTAACAACAGATTAAAATGTGTTCCCATTATCTGAGATTCATTGTTTGACAGATCATATGAAAAGTTGTATGATTTATCAGATAGTCTGAAGTGGGTTTAAATCACATCTAGCATTGGCCCATATGTATAAAATATAGTGAACGCTTCAGAGTAGTGTTATCTATCAGGTAGTGAAAGTATGGTAGTGAACACTATGAAAAAACATTTTTAAGCAAGCTCTATTTTCGAATTCCGAACTTAAGTGTTCTCTTCTTTTATAGAGGGTATTTATACGACGAAACTAGTCGCATGATATTTTCTGAAATGTTCTTTTCAAGTTTCGTCTTCAAATTACACGATGAAACTGCGTTGCAAAGACTTTGCTTTCAAAATTTCATCACCAACAAAAATATGAAAGTATAACGTCAAAAAAGTTTCATGAAATCACAGCCCGCGAGACTTTTTGCATTCTTTTCATATATCAAAAATCAAATTTGAAAATTGAATGCAATAAAAATAAAATTGCTTCATGAACTATTTGGCATAAAGCTCAAAATATTATTATTAAAAATAATGTTTTCTTAGGAATTATTAACCTAAATTAATTAATGTTATCAAAAAAATACTGAACTATATAAATAGTTCAGTCTTCTATATATGAAGATATAGAAATATGGACCTTAAAAGAAGGTCGCGAAGAAATTGCAGGAGAAACCGAACTGGTGTGTTTCGCTTGGACAAACGTTTCCAAAAAATACATTGCATTTTAGTAAAATTACTTAGAGCGATATCTCGAGTTTCTAAATTTTCAGGCAATAAATATGTTGCTAACAATTCAACATTCTTGCAGGACAATCTATACAGAAATCAAAAACTATCTTCGTGGACAAATCTTCTTTTTTAATAACATTTAGTTCTATTTCTACGATTAAAATGAAAAAACATTACCATTTCGTTATGAATTATTTCAAAGAAGTCTAATCAGAACCACACTACAATATATTATAGTGTTCACTTCTTTTTAAGTAGTGAATACTCCTTTTATGCATATCAAAGTTAAGCAATAAGTGTTTCGAAAATAGTCTTGTCAAAAAAAGAAGTGAACACTATATAGTGTTTTCTTTTTATGCATATCAGTAATGAAAAATCAAGTGTTCACTACGAACTCTAGTGTTTACTTTTTTTATGCATATGGGCCATTAGGTCTGTTCGCGTAAATTCCTAGTAAAATAATTAAAATCGTCAAAATTAATGAAATTAACAGAGAATTAACTGAATAGATTAGAACGAAACTATTATTCGAAACTATTAATCGAATGCATGTTGCGTTGCGCTTCCTTGTGACACTCAAATTTGATATAGCCTAAACAAGTACGCTGGGGAAACATTCGAAAACATATTTTTTCTTTGTCGCTCTTGTCAGTTTGGAGCTCAATGTTCTAATATTTTTTATGCAACCATTTTCACATCCAAACGCACTGTCAAAATAGGAAATTCGAATCGAGTTGCACATTTCGGTAGGCTTCATATAAAATGTATGTGCATGAACCAATTTTGACAGAAGCGCAACGCAACACGAAATTGATAAGGTTCTACTGTTAGATCGTATGGAAGGCTGCATTGGGTAAATTAAAAAATTGTATTGGCTAGATATTGGGGTATTCTTGAAAATATGAGATTATATGAGTGGAATAAAACTTGAAAATATTTCTGTTATATTTGAAATACTTATAGCATGGATTTCCATGAACATAAATTTTCTTCGACTTTAGTGTTCAATTGTTCCTCATTTTAAAAATTTGTTGGGCAATTTATCATGGCATTATCAACATTACAATTTTTCCTATCCACACTGCCTGTAGTAAAGTCATGGATTAATTTATGAAGCTCAACATTTTCTTTTTCTGAACTGTGTTCACTATTTTCTAGGCTGATCATTTTTTTTGTGTGATTGTTTAATTCTTTATTGCATGATTTTTTTAAAGAGGAAGTTATCATATGCAAAAAATCATGACACTAACTGGGTTTGTGTGTATTTTTTCTTTTTGATGGTAATTTCCATCACAATACAATGAAGGGTTAAAGCGTTCTTTTCTTGGGATTAACTTAAACATTTCAAATATATTTTCAGTGTAAGAAATGATCGATACTAAAATACTGTTCTAAAAATTCTATCATATTTTTTATAGGTTTTACAATCTGTTTTTCTGAAATTTATGAATCAAATTTGTAACGAATTTGTATAGTCTTTTTGAAAAAAATTTGTATTTATCCTGGCTTCTTTGAAGATTACAAATTTCTACCGTTTATTGCTAAAAAATTCTACCCTTTGAATTAAATTTAAAAAATGTTGACTTCAAAAGTAGATAAAATGAATAGAGATGAAGAATGTTTATTTTGTAGCCAATATGATTTTTCAATAAATTTAAAGTTGTGTACAACAAAACACATATTTTTAAGGATGCCTTGGATTTTTTAAAGTGACCTTCAATATGCTCTTTTAAGAATCAAAACTATGACAACGATTTCTCAGCTTCTAAAACAGATAATAAAAATAATTTGTAGATAACAAAACTAGCTATTAGATTACTTTTATCATCTTATCAGACCACATATTTGATTTAAGCTCCATTTGGCCCTAGGATGGACAACTGGTCATAACTAGGCGCACTTTGAATTTCAACATGAATATCTTTAGCATATTTTGGCGTATCGATATGAAACTTAATGAATTTTTCGGTGATGTTTCGTTAGTATAAAACCAAAAATTGTGTCTATCGGATTCCGTTTGCAGAAGATATATTTATTTTTATTATCTCAGCATCGAAAAACACCTACTGAGCAAGACCAAACGTTTTCTGTTGCGCTTTTGATTCCTTATTATCTCCGGAACAACCGAATCTGAGAAAGCCACTGCAAAAAACCGAAAAATAAGCAGCGAACAAAAAGTATAAAATGAAGTTTTTGATATTGACCTAAAAAAAAAGAATTTATTTGTTTACAAACATTTTATTTTTTATTTTGTGTTAAAATTTACAATTTTTTTTAAAATATTTAAAAGAAAAAATTTAAACAGACAAAATGTTCTTTTATTGAAACTGAAAACATTTGTAGTCAACCAAAATTTAGCACTGAAAAGCTCAATGTAAAAAATGTAGAATTTTTGTCTCAGGCATGTTGTGTCTTGTTCTTCCTTCAACAGCAGTCAATTACTCATAATGGTGTTTTCTTGATTTCAGACTGAAATGTTGCATTGTGTTTTTGTATATTTTAGTTTATGGTGCACAAATGTCTTACTTTAAATTTGTAAATTTTACGCTGAAAAATACTTAAAAAAGCAAGTGTCATAAATGTATTCAATTTTTATTGTAAATAAAATGCCAAATATGGCATAAAAAATGAAAAAACTTAAATGTTTGGACAAATAGAAATATGAAGATATATTTCGTATAAGGGAACCTTGTTTGAATTATATCTATTTGTTCACATTATGAAAATATTTTAATCCAAAGAAAGTTATGTATATTTAACAAGTTTAAAAATAATGACTCGAGAATAAATAAATAAATAATCTCGAGAGCTAGTCTATTATACACTTTTGCTATGTACTTTTGGGCGGAGATTTCAAAATTGTCAATCAACTTTAATACCATAAATCATATCCGAACTCAAATAACTTCGTTGCCTAGTTTTTTAGTGTTATATTGTTACAGCATTTCTGAACATCATATTTCTGCAAATAAAATTAATGGATTCACAAAGTGTGCTATCACGTCAGATTGTCCTAAAACTGGGCGATTATTTAAAATTAACTAATCAGTGTAAAATATTTAGGTAAAATATTTGCATAACGTCTTTACATGGACTTAAATTAAAAAACATGTCAAACGTGGATCATGTGTCAAGATCTTGAGCGTGGCAGATGAAAAAGCTTTAAATTCCATAGAGCTTGGAATATGAACACTAATTTTGGGAAGAAGTGTTTGTTTAAGATTTCTCTATCTTCACATAATGCCCAATATATATTCCTTTATATGCTTAAATCTTTATATGCTCTTTTCACTTTATTTTCACATTTTGGTAAAATAAGTTTTTTTCGCGTGTTTTGCATTAGCTGATTGAGCGTTGAAATAGCACATTGAACTAAAAGGGCTTGTTCACATTAGTCGTAATATCTCATGTTTTCAGCTTAATAGTACATTTATATCCAATTTAAAAGAGGTTTTATCACTAAAGTGTTTGATCGCAAAACGCGATTGTTTTTTTTCCTGTTAATTATTATTTTCAAATTTTTATTTTAATTTTTAAAATTTTTAAATTGTTGTACGCTTGGAGACGCATTGATCTTACTGTACTAATTTTTAAGTCAAATAAATACAAATACAAAAAAATAACACGCCTTTTTCACGATTTAATTTCACTATTCTGATTAAACTTCTTCCATTTTCTTTTCTAGTTTTTATGTTGGACCAGAACCTGTTTCGATATTACAGTGCTTTTGATATGAAAAAATTGTTGGTCTAAAAGTATGCACATAAAATTTATTTGATATTTACGGAGTATTTATCACAGTTGCGGACTGCATATTGAATTTATTGCTTACATTTTCAATATCAGCTAATACTATGCTCACACAAATTAGGTAATTTCGAGCTTTTATATAATTTCGACTGAAATTATCTAAAAACTATGGTAATTTGCCATACAATTTGTTGATTTGGAAATTACCTCAAACAAGGAAATTTCGTTTAAATTACTCACGAAATTAGGCAAAAAAGCACTGCAACCCTGAAATCTGAATATAGTGTAAATTAAACAATCTTGCTATCCATTCCAGCTGAGCCGTTAAAATTATACATGACACATGATAATGGCCACATTCAGATACTTTACTTTTTTGACCCTTCGGGTAGCAACCCATTCAGTGAAACTTGGGTGAGCAATGTTTTCAATGAATTCAAGTTGTACAATTGATAAGATGTACGGTTATGAGCGAAATAGTTTTGCAAACTAACTTTGAGTAAGAATTTTCTATTTTTAATTGAACATTTAAGTTGGCAACTGTTGAGTATGCTGAATGTGGCCAATAATGAATTGACAAAAAATACATCAAACGTCAAACTAAATTATCTAAGCCCAGTTTGAACACTTTTGTACAATTTCGAAATTATCTCACGAAATTACCTAATTTGATCTTAGTGTGAACATAGTATAATAGACAAATGAAAAAGTCTAATTTTTTCAAATCCGACATTGAAGTAAAAGTGATAGAGTCGGAATTTTCTATGATAGTAGCGATCTATTGGTAAAGCTACTGTATGATCTTAGAGTTGTGGAGACAATTGAATAATGCTTTCACTATATAATATGAAAAATATTTGGTACTTATTATTTATTATTAAGTTTTGCTTTAAAAAGTTGCATGCAGTATATGTTATACCTTTGTTGGGATAAAGTAAAGAAGCTATTTCGAGTAAATTATGCAGTTGTGGAGGACTTTGGAAACATTTTTGCTTAATATTCCATGCACAAAAAATATTTTATTCCGAAGCAATAAATACTTTTTTAAGAGTACATTTCCATTGTTCTCAAATGTGACCCTGTGTACGTCAAACAGATTCCATAATTTGAACGCTCGCTCTCTCGAACTTATACAAGCCGCCATATTGCTTAACACACAAGTTCACAGATGTGTAATTTCACAAATTTGCATAACATTGTGAAAAGAAAAAGGCATACCAATGCTCAAGTCTGGACAAGAAGGCTGCATAAATATTCAGCATTTGAATGAAGAATCTAAACAATCTCAATTGATATGTGTGATAAATGCTCTGAATGCTTAAATGAAAATGCAATCTGCCATGACTGTTAGAGATGAGGGATCCGGTGATTTTTCAAGAACGGCGTTCTTAGTGAAAGTGATTTTAAAATCACCGTTTTTAAAAATGGCTATCGTGATCACGGTATTTTAAAATTAATTAAATATCTAAGTATGTGGACATGAGAGATGTAGTGATTTTATCTTGTTTCTTGTTTTTCGAATTGTTTCTTAAAAAAATGGATTGCTTACATGAGAAACAGAGACAACAGTTCTCACAAGCAAAAACTCACTGGTAAAATCACGTATCGCTCCAAATGAAAAATAACAAAATTAGAAACGTCATCACTCATCACAGTTTTTGAGACTATTGGATCATTGCAGTTACTATTGATTTTTTAATCACCGTGATTAATGTGGCTTTTACATCTGGAACTCGTGTTCGCAAACAATATGGCGGTTTGTATGTGTTCGAGAAAGCGAGCGTTCAAATTACGGAATTTGTTTGGCACATACATTGTTACATTTGAGAAGAGTAGAAATGTACTCTTTAAAAAAGTATTTATTGCTTCGAAATAAAATTATTTTTGTGTGGGGAAAATAAAGCAAAAATGCTTTCCAAGTCTTCCACACCTGCTTACTTTTTTCGAAACAAATTTTTTACTGAATCCAAAGTTATCACGTATACTGTATGCAATTTACATAGAGTACTACCAAATAGAAAACAAAAAGTACCAAACATTTCTCATATCGTACTTAAATTATTAAAATGTACTCCACATAGTACTACACTTATGTTTCAATACAACCCTGGTTTCGCAATGACTATAGAAATGTTTTTTTTTTTGCTTTGTTGGACAGAGAAAATCAAAAATTTTTGTCAACAAGCCAACTTGTGTGCCAAGCTGGCGAACTAGCTTTTTAACTATCGAACTTGTGTGTATATGGTTGCCGTATGCCACTCAAAAACGCTGATTTGAAGCCTGCATTACATTCTTGAGTTCACTTACATTCTGTTACAATTGCAACACTATAGAAAAATTCTTAATTAGCGCCAACTTCGCACTGCAAGCTAAACAGCTGTTCGAAAACTAATTTTTTTGACAGTTGTTCAGCGAATTAGTATAAATATTACGATTTGTTGTTATAAACCAATAAGAAATAAAGTTTAACAAGATTTCTTTACTCCACAAGAGCAACTGGTAAGTTTTCGATGACTAAAGCAAGCAAATACTTTATAATGAACAACTGCTGGAGAAGTTTGCAATAACAAAAGCATGAACGTTAGATCTTATTGTAGAAAATCTCTGACGAAAAATCGATGCATTTCCATTTATTGTATTTATAAACCAAACACAATTTTTAAGCAATCAACATCAACATATTCAACATATTTTTGAGATCAATTCAATTAAGATTAAAGAACAATTGCAAAAGTAGAAAATGCGCAGGGACATAAGAAATGCGTCTCTATAAAATAGTGCAAACTTTTGATGTGTTGCCGTTGTGACCATTGCTGTTGTGCACATTGTTGACATGTTCAATGCTGTTGTGATGGGATAGAGACTCCACCGGTGTGTAGCGTGGCGGTTCATCTGGAAAGTGATATGTTAAAAGCGTTCAAGAACGGTTGGGGCACAAGCAGCCAGCTCACAACTGCGACTCACCTTCGATGCGTATGGATTTTTCACTGCGACATGACATTTCTTTGCCCTTCGACCGCATATCACTAAAGAATTGACGCATCTTACTTTTGCTCTTCTCGGTTTCATGCTGCAGTTCTTCGTTCAATGCTTGCTTGCCACTCTGATAGGTTGGAGCGGGCTGCGACGCTAGGGCAGGTAAATCATTGTCGAATGGATTGGGACCCTCGAATGGATTACCACCGTCAAATGGATTGCCAGATGAAGTTTGATTCGAATTGATTGAAGCTGTTGTGCGTTCATCATCTTCGCCCACACTTGTCTTGGGTACGTCTTTAGCAGTGATTTCCGTGGGCAAATCCAGCTCATTATCCAGTGCACTTATATTCAGATTCTTGTCTTTGGTGGTGTTGGTTGTTGAAGATGAGACCAGCGAGGTAATATTCTCCTTGACGTCGTGCAGTGAATGCGATATTTTCGATGTCATTGAGTCCATAGCATTTTTGGTGTTGTCTGCTGCCTTCGACATGGCATTACCCATTGCGTGCTTAGCATCGCTGGCTGCATCCATTGCTCTATGACCCATTGCACCGATGGCATCACCAGCATCGCTAGCGGCATCCATTGCTTTGTGGCCGAGTGAACCCATAGCATCACCTGCATCACTGGCGGCGTTTTTTGCATTAACGCCCACAGTATTGACAGCATCACGCGCTCCTGTCGCAGCCTTCTTAGCATTTGCACCCACAATATCGACTGCATCGCGTGCACCTGTTGCAACTTTTTGGGCAACTGACTCCATTGATCCCTTGGCTTGTTGGAATTTTGTATCCGCTTTTGCATTCAACGCTTCTGTGGACTCTTTAATTTCCTCCTTTACCTCATTTTTCGTCTCGACTGCTGACTCCACTTTTTCACTTAGCTTCTCATTCACTGCTTGAAGTGCTGCACTGCCTTTCTTTAATACTTCTTCACTAACTGTCTCTAGATCATTTTCAATGCTGTTCATTTTCATTGCTTGCATTTTATGCTCTACACTTGGTGTCACATCCACACCGTTGTTTATAAATCGTATTTCATTGATAACAGTCTGATCGAGTTCATCGGTGATTGTTTCTATTTCCAGCGTTAGTTCTTCGTCCTCTTCGTATGGTGGCGTTGGGTTATTAATGGTGGCCTTGAAAGCTGTTGATATAAAGGATTGATTTCATTTTAGAAAAAGTTATAAATTGCAAATTTACATAAGAAAAATAGCGCTAGATGGCAGCCTTTGGTTTTGTCTTTTAAAAGAAATAATATAAATAATAAAATGAGCTAAAAACAGCATCCTCACAAGGATTTTTTTAACTTTTCCCTAAACGCGTAAAATTTTCGCCAAAAAGATCAAGATTGTTGGTATCTGGTTGGTCCCTAAATCAATCACATTTACTCTTAAAATATTACACAAAGATTTCAAAAGGATAAGGTTCGTAAACGCCGTTGAAAAAGCTTCTTATGGCTTACTGGGTTAATGGTTGTTGGAACAAAGAAAGTTAAAAAAGGTTTTGTTTTTATTACCATTCCCTGGTTCATCATCAGTGGAGCTTTCGGTGATGTTCTCCATGCTATCATGCAGCATCGGCGTTGTCTTGTCAATGGCATCGTGTTCCATGGCAGCCTCGTAGCTAAAGTTGCGTATTGCTTTCTTGGTTGTCGGCGGTGTGCTGGCGCTGCTGCTATCCGGATACGGAGTGCGTGGACGTGTGGGTTTTTCCGATAAGGAACTGTGATTCTCGAGCGCTTGTTCCGCAAATTTAGTGGAACGCGCAGACTTGCGTGATTTAACAGATTCTGTAGGTGACTTTTTGTTGCTTTTTGTTGGAGATTCTTTTGAAGATTCTGAAAATGACTTTTTGATACTCTTTGTTGGAGATTCTTTTGCAGATTCTGTGGGAGAGTTTGATATGCTCGTTGTAGGAGATTCTTTTGAAGATGCTGTAGGTGACTTTTTGATGCTTTTTGTTGGAGATTCTTTTGCAGATTCTGTGGTTAAGTTTTTGATGCTCTTTGTAGCAGATGCTGTGCTTGCAATTTTGATGCTCTTTGTACGAGATTCTTTAGCAGATACTGTGCCTGTACTTTTGATGCTCTTTGTAGGAGATTCTTTTGCAGATGTTGTACCAGTACTTTTGATGCTCTTTGTAGGAGATTCTTCTGCAGTTTCCTTTGAAACTTTTCCGGCACTTTTTTCTCTTTTCGTGACTTCTTTATTTATTTCTGCAAAAGTTTTCGAGTTTTCGTGCATCGACTCATTAATTTTCTGCACAGTTGCTGCTGTTTTTTGCTCTTCTAATACACTCTGCTGATGTGCTGTCATATTCGCTGATGCTACATCATTAAAATGTTTCTCTTCTGTGTGCTTTTCATCAACATCATCTTTATCCTTCTCCTTCTGTAGCGTCTCAGCATTTTCCTCATTTTCATCAACACTTGTAACCGCTCCATTTGTTTTCGCTTTCATCTCATCATTTTCATGTATGGGAGTGCTTGCTTTTGGTGTCACTACTCTTATCTCTGCCTTCTCCAGCTCATCTGCTTTCTCCTGAACCTCCTTTCCAATTGTCTCCGGCTCCTCTTCTAGAATATTTCCATTTAACGCTGCTGAACTGTTGCCACTGCGTGCTCTGGAAACATTGCCATTAATATCGGGCATCACAAAAGTGCGACTCATATAGCGATGTTCACCACTCGCGCCCACAGTAGCCGAAAGCGTTGAAGATCTCGGTATGCCATGCACCAATATATGCTGATCACCCACAGCCATGTCGAGCAGACGCAAATTTTTAAACTTGGATATTTCACGAAATGTTTTCAAATGATGTCCACTCTCCGAAAAAGTCGTATAGAATTTGTTGGCCTTTGTGAGTACCGTATAGAAGGAGAAGCCACGCAGTAACTTCCATATAGGTCCATTTTCTTCGCTGTCATAGTCGTAGAAACGTTGAAATATCAAGTGCTTATTGCGCACAGCCTCAAAACTGCGATAGATGACGCCAGTATTGGTCACTATGTAGATTTCACTTGCCTTGGAGATATGCATAAATATGATTTCCTCGCTAGGCGATAGATTTTTTTGTAGTATTGTAAAATGTGGAAAGACTAAATCATTCAGTCTGCCTGTTAGGTAGAGGTTTCCACTTTCGGTCAGCACCAAGGTCGATTCAGGGCCGCAGGTAAATTGCCTAATGGATGCATCGAGCACAATTTCCAACGGTGCGTGTTCGTCTGCGCTGCCAGCGAAACCAAGTTGATGGCTGGCATTAGAGCCCCAACCTATAAGACGTCCAGAGGCTGTAAAATATAAAATAACTTATTTAATAATCAGGACGCACATTAAGTGAGGTTAAAATTAAGTTTTGAGGCATTTAAGTTTTAATATTTTTAAAATTCTCTCACTGTTAATAGTGCTGAATAGTGGCCAACCTCTGGGCACCGCCTTTTGTTATAGAAAAAAAGGGAGAAAAAAAATGTTCATTTAATTTGTGTGAAACAACTAATTGTTGTGGCAACTGCTGTGAAAAAACCCATAAAAAACTTCTTCCTTAAACCACACAAATCTTTTAAACTAAACTGCGTCTGTGTGTGAGTGTGACATTCAAAATGAAATATTTGTTTGCACTTCTCATTCGGAAGCCGAGTGTTCTCGTAGCCCCGTGGTTAGTAAACGTTGACCTGATTGTTATTTGCATAAAAGTATCAGATAAGCATGCGTTAGCGGCACCAGCACCAGTACCAGCACAAGATCTATTTTTAGCCAGTGGGCCACGGGTGCCGAATGCAGGTCACCTTTTTGTGTTTTTTATTTTTTTTTTCGCTAATAGTTGAATTGTATAAATATACTACGGAAATGAAGCGTATAAGCGTTTTTGCTTAGCCACATGGGTTAGATTTGTTTGGAATTCTTTTCTATTTCTTTTTTCATTTCGATGTCATAAATCAAATTTATTGTTGTGGTCATAAATATACTGAAGCATTTTGAATATTTTTGTGAACATGTTATAACTATCGAAAACATAAAAAAAGCCCTTTAAAGGACTTAACAAAGCTTCTAGTAATAAATTGTTTGTGGCGTCTTATTAAATGTTGTCATAGAAAATATGGAGTTCTTGGTGATTTCAACGGCAAGGTGGACAAGGAAAACATATTTGGTCCAACAGTCCCCCTCCATGACAACACTTCCGATGACGAAATGAGGCTGATTGTCTTCGCCGCAGCACGAAACATAATCGTTCGAAGCATTAAATTCCAGCATCTTGATATTCATAAGGTCAGTTGCAACCAAATTAGTTTTGATTGACGGAAGGTACTCTTCCGAAAAGCACTATCCGTTGTGCCAACGAGAACTGGATCATTATCTTGTTGCAGGCATGATCCGTCCGTGCGCAGCTAAGAATGCCCGCCTTTCTACACAAAGAAAGCTACACATCAAAAAACTGCAATCAAATAGGACAGTTGAAGCCTTTGCTACTCGAATCTCCTCACTCAAGAAAGCACTTCTCCGATCAACGATATATACGTGCAGTGGATGCACATATCCCAGTCTATGCGTACGGCAATCATCGCCTTCGTCAAAACCAGTCACATGACCAGGAGTGTTGCGACTGCAGAGAAGGACGCCTCCTATAATAGAGTGGTACCAAGAGAAGATAAGTAAAAGAAAACGTCTTTCAGGCGAAAAAAACGAGAGGCAGAAATGCGTGAGTGCGAGAAAATTGAGATGCATGACTAGAAAAATGGTGCTTGAATATTTTTCGAAAAGATAAGACACCTGGCCGATGGTTTTAAGACCGGACCTCTTCCTGCAAAGTCGAAAATGGAAATCTAGTTACGGATATTCAGAATATACTGATATTGTAGAGGGAACACTTATCTAGTCTTCTAAATTGCGACGCTGACAACAATTTCGCCAGTGGAGATGATCTCTGGAAACCCCAATTATAGATGAGAATGTTGAAGTTCCACTGCCCGACTATAACGAGGTCTTAACAGCCATAGCTTAAACACAACAAAGCTGCAGGATCCGGTTTTTTTTTGTCGATTTCAAAGCCCCCTTCGACAGTTCTATAAGGAGTCAACTATATTCCAACATGTCTGAATTTCGGTATTCCTGCAAAATTCATAGGTCTTTGCAGAACGATAATGACCAACACTATCAGCGCAGTGAAAATCGGGAAGAACCTCTCCTCCTCATTAGTTTCCAAACGAGGTTTCAAACAAGGTGATTCTATATCGTGTGACTTTTCCAATGTTGTATTGGAGAAGATCATCCCAGCTGCTGATGATTGAGACGCAGTGGCACAATATTATCTTAGATTGTTATGGTGCTGGCGTATGCAGATGATATTGACATCATTGGCTATAATACGCGCGAAGTCAATGCAGTATCAATGCAGTAAGACAAAGAGGCGAGTCGAATCTCTTCTTGCAGTGAACGTAGATAAAATGAAGTATCTTGTGTCAACAAACAAACAGTCTCAGCGTTATGGAAACCACGTTACTCTTGACGTTCTTGATGTTCTTCGAGGTTGTTAAGGATTTGGTTTACCTAGGATCTGGCGTAAACTTATTCAAAGATATCAATATTGAGTTTCAACAAAAGACGCAGGTATTACTTTGGGCTTAATAAGCAATTGAGAAGTAGATCAGCAGATCCCATTTTCGACTAACAAAACTCATACTTTATGCAGCACAAACTTGAACATTGAGCAGCTCTACTAAAATTAATTTGGAAGTGATCGACAGGAAATTACCTCATAAGATCTTTGGTTCAATTGACTTGCGTCAATAGGAAGTACCAAATTCAATGGAACTATGAACTATAGTAGCTGTACGCCGACATCAACACAGTCAAACACATAAAAATTAAACGGATTTGCTGGCTAGATCATGTTGGGCGAATGAAAGACAACGGTCTAGTAAAGAAATTAACCGAATAACGTTTCAGTATCCGATGGCTGTCAAAACAGACGATGACGCCCGATTCCGTTGGTAGGACAAGTACTTGATAACCTGAAGACAAGACTAAAATTTCCCACAAACGAGTGAATTGTGGTAACCGTGGCATGCAGATTAAGTGTGTGGCTTAGCATGCTCGGAGCCCGAGTTCGATCCCCAGTCGCGGCGAAAGTTTTTTTCAATAAAAAAATTTTTCTGATCAGTCACCACCACTCTGCAGACAATGGTAAATCTCAGAAAGTAAATAATGCCATGTAAAGCTTCTTGAGAACATGAACTTTAGCCGTTCGGAGTCAGCATAAAACATGTAGGTCCAGTTCTCAGTCAATTGTGTGCAAACATTTAATAATACACACAACACAATTGATCATTAGAAGCTCGGTCAAAGTCCTTTCTAGGGCTGAAATGGCCAATTTGTGTTTTTTTTTTGCGTTTTAGTAAAATATAGACTTCCTCTATTTTTATTTAAGTCAGTAAACATTTCCTGTATATGTATATTGAACGAGATCTCTAAGGATCTAAATAGCATTCTCTTCTTTCTAACTGCAAAGAACACAACTGGTACTTAAATATAACTTTTTCTAAAATAGCTCTTAAAAGACTTTATCATGAATACCAATTGTCACTTTTTTCTAATTTATCAATTTTCTCATTTTTTAAAGAAAAAAAACAATTTTTTTTATTTAGTTTATACCGTTATGTGTAAAAAAATGTTGTTCTCATTTTAATTGTGCCATCAAATATTGGGGGAAAAATAGTGGAAACTACCAAACATACCCTTAACTATAGCTTTGCATGTTTTATTAAAGTTTCCTTATAAGATTTGTATCATTATTAAGTCATTGATCATTGATCCTTGGAATCAAGTTTAAAGCTTTTAACCTCGTAGTGTCACATTCGTACATATTTATACTCTATTCTCTGTCAATAAATTCAAATATTGATTATATAGTTCAAACTTTGATCTCATCAAGCAACTATTGAAAATTTCCGTTGCTAAATTGAAATAATTTTCACACGCGATTTCAGCAGTAAGAGAGAGAGTATTACCACCTAACATGACATACCATTAGCTGACACAGAGTAAATGTGTTTTTTTTAACTGTCATATTTATATTTTCATAAATATTTTTAAACTCTAATCGTATGCTATTAATTTTTCATCATGACATTTTTGCGCATTTGCAATGTTTATTATAGAATAGCTCTATTGCCTCTCAACTTGTTGGTTGTTGTTTACTTTGACCACTTGTCATGTTATCCACTCCATGTACTGCACCAGCAGACATGCAATGTTCTTTAAATGACACCCGCCCCCCCCTCCCCAACCCTACTGTTTAGAGCTCTAACTCACATCCATTCCTCAGCCATTAGATATACTTACATGTCATCACAGCAAAGTGTTCATTTCCCGCCAATAGCGTCACGAAGTTTTCCTCTTCTTCACTGTGGGACAAACAGTCGTCGAACTCTTCCAAACGAAAGGGTTTTCGTATAATAGCACACTCTTCACCCCCAACATGAGATGCATTGAAGTTTTGTGTCACTTGTGTGCCAGTTGGAAAAATATTGCGTCCGCTAAAGAAGAGTTCATTGGAATCTGCGAAAATAGAGAAAAGTACTATTATTTTATTTAAATTTCTTGTTGTTGTGCATTTTCGAGTGCTATACATTTTTGTTAGTGTGCTTGAGCTTGGCTTGGTGCATGCTACAGGGTCGCTTATATTTGACTTACGTGTCAACATAACCGCCCAGTCATTTCCAAACGCAACATCGGCAATTTTTAAGCCCAACGTTTTCAGTGATTTGACGCATGTTGGCTTCGTGACTATGTCGCCGGTTTTACCAGCATTGTTGTTGGCATTGTTGTTGTTGTTATTATTGTTATTGCCTCCGATTCCCAGCTGGCCATGGTGATTTTCGCCCCAAACAAATAAACGTCCTGATTCTGTAATTGTTATGAAATAAATTAACTTTTCATACATACTATATAAATAAAATGCTTTTTCACTCTAGATATTCTTTGTTTGTCACAAAAGAAAAGAACTCGTGCGGTTCTTGCTGCGAAAAGGGGAGTAGAGCGGTGCTCTGCTCTTTATTGATGACACAAAATATAACTTTTTTTTTTATTTTTTGTTTAATACAACTATTTCGTAATTCGTAACCTTGTATTTTAATGTAGGTGTTGAAGTTGACCCGTTTTTATAGTTTTTGGTCAACGGTATTGATTTTAGTCAGATTTTATGTCAAACGTAAATTAAGGTATTTTATTTGTTAGGTAATTACTTTTTTTAACGACGCACAGTACATACTATTTGAACTTGAAGAATAGTAACCATAAAATTTATGGTCAATAATATAACGCGTGCGAAAATTGTGAGCATTTAGTCCAAGTATTATTTTAGATTTTAATTCCAAACGGATCTTCTTAATAACCTTTCAAAAAAGTGTTTTTATTTTGTAAAATTTCTTTTGTTTTTATTTCAAGCATTACTATTCTCCTTCTCCACCTCCATCTTCTTTTTCATTTCCTCTTACTAACACGCCACTTTCGCTTTCTTTTGATTTCATGTTGTACACCTTTTTTTCTTCCTTCTTTCTTTTTTTTTTCAAATTAAAATGAAATCAAAAGTTCGCCATACCTTAAGCTGCTGGTTCAAGAAAATTAACAGCAATTTTTAGTAATTTTTCTAAAACGCAACTCCACTCTGTCAACCATGTCAGTCAAGCGTTAAGTGAAAGGTCTTGCACTTTATAAGTGCAAAAGCAGCCACAACAACAACTAAAGCAATTGCAAAGTAGTGAGTTAGCCAACGTGTTCGCGCATTCCTCTACCTATACTTCGTGCTTGATCGCGATTAAATATTCAGGAGCAAATTTCTTGTCCTTCTTCACGAACGCAATTCTTAACGGTTTTTTTTTTTTTACTTCTTAACATATTTCATTTACTGTTGTTTAAAATTTTAGAAAAAGGTATATGGTTGCCTTAAAATCATTAAAGCCCTTTAAGCTGTAAAGCATGATTCTTTTTAAGAAAGGTTGTAAGAAAACATCTAAAAATAAATAAAATAGAATTGAGACGTTGAACATTTAAAGTTTAAACGATATTTGTGTGTTTTTATATCCATGCAAATATAAAAAATATTTCATTTATGATAGACTTTTCAAAAATTTCTAGCTCTCTGGCAACATAGCAATATTTGCCATGATTCTAGTTTACAAAATCAAACTTCATAAATGCGGGGACATTTAAGAATTCTTCTTATTCCAATTTTTTCATTCAAAAACAATTTAAGACTTCGATAAAGTCAAACCCATAGACAAAGGGGGTTTTGGCGTTTAAATATTATTAAATGAATTGAACATTACTTTACAATTTTTGAACATAAGTGAAAACCTTAAAACTAGACATATTTTGTGTCCTAACTTGAGATAAAAAGTATACTTTTTTGAGTATTGTTTTAAATAGCTTCAAATACTATCTTCCGATACAGAAGAATTATATATAAGATGACATAAAGCATGTTTTTAGCTTCTTTCCCGACTGCGAAATGTGTCCACAACCCGGCTTGGTTATATCATCACTCAGACCAATTAAGACCTGAAGTCCAATACGTAGAGCTTTTTGCGAAAAATTTGTGAAAGAACCAAATTTCATTCCTAGCCCCAAAGACTTAAACCTTTTTTGACACTTCATTATGAAACATATGTTGGTACTTCGGGCCACTGAATATTATCCGCTGCTTTTTCATATTCTAATCTACGTACCTCTCTACAGCCAAGGCCCCGAATAGGATTGCTTGGTACTATGAAAGAGAAAATTGAATTGAGCTTAATAAATTTAATTGCAATTTCAATTGGAATTGTGTTTTGATGCCGTTATTATGGCACAGAGATTATTTTATTGGGTAAGCGGTCTTTGATCATCAACAAGATTAAAGCACTCCTGGCTTAATGAGGATTGCAAGATTGCAGTCAGGTTTTAAAAGCTTTTCAGAATTAATTTCAATGCAGTTAAGTCTCTGGTCTTCAGAGCATATCACCAAATGTGCTTAAAGCGTGTCGAAATCATCACCTACTGCAAAGGAGTATTTCCATCTGGTTGAAAGATCGCAAATGTTTAACCAGTACAAAAAAAGTGATGCCACACTCAGAAAAAATACTTACCTTCATAGAGAGAAAGAACTCTATAATACTCTATAATAACTTCTAAACGCCTGAACCAATTTCAATGAAATTTTGTATGAAGGTTCAACTGCTCGCAAAATAAAACATAGGCCATAAAAACTTGCAAAGACTTCCGCAAGAGAGCGCTTTAAGCAGTCCGGTTTAAAGACTCAATAACTACTAAACGTCTGAACCGATTTCAATGAAGGTTCAACTACTCAATTGGTATGAAGGTTCAACTACTCACAAAATAAAACATAAAATACAAAAAAATTCCAAAGACTTCCGCAAGAGGGCGCTTTAAGTAGTGTATTGTTAAGACTCAATAACTCCTAAATGACTTGACCGATTTTACTAAAATTTGGTACGTGAAATAACTTGACTCTGCAACAGAATTGAGGCTATTTAAATTTCAGAAAACTTCCGTAAGAGGGCGCTTTATTCAATCAACTATGTTTGGTTCATTCACGTCAAAACGGATGAACCGATTTTGATGAAACTTGGTTGGCATTTGCATCTGCTACTGAAATAGATCCTATGCTTTTAAAAGTTCTTTCGACAAAAATCAAGGAATGAGCCGAAGGCAAACGAAGTCAAGAACCAAAGAATAACGAAAAAAAAGAAGTTTAACGAATACGAGCAGAAGCTACAGTGGCTCACAGCTTATTTGATACAGTGCCTGATTTAAAATAAAAATCGGTGTAACTTCAAAACTAAGAAATGTATAGACAAAACTTGAATGTAGCTTAATAGGCGTGTATTGAACGAAAATGATGCACAAAACGGAATTCACAGAAATAAAACTCCTCGCCCCGCTAGAAAGGAAAACCAGTTACAGAGCAAATATTTATCTCTCAGCTTATTTGATACAGTCTCTTCTGTACGCTTATACCTTATAGTGCCGAGCTGTTGATCGATGTTTTATTTTTCTCTAAATTTACCGTTATTTTCGGTGTCAGTCACAGCAAAATTTTAGTTTGATCTCGCAAGTCTAAGTGTTGATTTTAGACTTTAAAATAATGGGTCGTCGCACCATAATTGAGCAGCTTTAGTTGGGCTTAAACCAATATAAATTTGGGCAATCGGTTCGGAAAATTGCTCAAAATGTTAATTGAAGTGCGTCTACAGTACAGCATATCATTCAACGCTTCTTTCGCGAGAATCGGGTGAAAGATAACGGTAGAAGTGCACCAATCAAAATTTTTAACTTGTCTGAAGAGCGATATATTGTCCGGAAAAATAAGGTAAATCCGAAGTTGTCGGCCGCAAAACTGGTTACCGAGATACAGCACGAATTGGGTAAGTCGTGCAGTGCAGAAACCGTCCGCCGTATGCTTCGCGACTGTGACTTTCATCGTCAAGTAGCTTGAAAAAGCCTTTCATAAGCAAGATAAATCAGCAAAGTCGACTTGTTTTTGCTAAGGAGCATGTTGGCAAGACCTCTGACATCTGGAACACCGTAATTTCTTTCTGATGAATCCAAGTTCAACCTGTTTGGCTCCGACGGCATGTCCTACGTCTGCCGGAAACCAAACACAGAGCTAAACAAACAGAACCTCAAAACTACTGTAAAGCATGGCGGCAGTAGCATTATTGTTTGGGCCTGTATGTCTGCAGCCGGTGTAGGAAATTTAGAATTTATTGAAGGAATAATGGACAAAAATATGTACCTTGACATACTGAAGAACAATTTGCTGCAAAGTGCTGAGCCACTAGGTATAATCGAAAAATTCCGGTTTTATCAGGACAACGACCTGAAGCATAAGTAGGGAATCGCGCAGTCCTGGCTCATATGGAACTGTCCTCACTTGATGACACCACCTGACATGGACATCATTGAAAACCTGTGGGCCTTATTGGAAAATAATATTCGTAAAAACAAAATCTCGAACAGAGAAGAATTGAAGAAGGCGCTACTAGAGGAATGGCAGAAAACTACATTACACGAAAGTTTGTGGATTCATGCCAAACCGGATGCAAGCCCCTGATAAGGCAAAAAGGCACAACACAAAATACTAAAAGTAAAATAAAACCTAAAGGGTACACGATTTTTGAGTTTAAATTGAACTGTATCAAATAAGCTGTGACTGAAAATTTTGCATTTTTTTTTTGTTTTAGGTTTTTTGTTGTTAAGTTACCATTTGGAGGAAAAAAAAAGTTACTTGGTTAAACTACATACATTATCCTATAAACTGGCATTCAAATCTTTTCTTAATTCTCTTCAATTATTAAAATAAAAGCGCTTCAATTATAGAAAAAGTAGTGTATCAAATAAGCTGTGAGCCACTGTATATAAAGATGAAAAAAAAAAAATTAACCGAACAGTATCGACCAAAACCGAAGTTGAACGAAGACAATCCAAAAATCGAATCGATGCTTATAGGATTTTTTAAAATTGGATTTTTTTTAAGATAAAATTGCATATTTAATGCATGCTAAGAAAAACTTTAAACGCATTTTTCTCGAAATGACTTTTTAAACTGCACTCAGAAAAAAGTTTCTCGGAATATGATAAAAAAGGCATCATATTTAGAGAAAAATGGTATAGACTTTGCTTCAGAGAATGCCTTTGTAAATTCAATCTTAAAAATTCTCTAAAAATGATAAAGAGCTTCTATGAAAAAGAGAAATATATAAAAAAATATCAATTTTAGAGAAAAAACTTTTTATTTTTGAGAAAACATTTGTTTTTATTGAAGAAAATACTTCTCATAGTGAATTTTTTATCAAAATATAGGAAACATTTTTAATTTTCAATAAATTTTTCTCCATAAAAGAGAAATTTTTTGTGCGAAAAGAATATTTATCATTATATTATCTTCGAAAATGTGAAAATTTATTCTAATTGAAGAAAATTTATTTGAAAAAGAGAAAATTGCTATCATCGAAAATAGAGAAATTTTTCACCAGAGAAAGATATGTGTTTTTTTCTGAGTGTGGGTGACCATTTTCCTCAGAAAGCAGACGTCAGATCGAGGCGTTGAAGATGTAATTTTTTTATAATCATGTCTGCCAGGTACCTATAATTTAACGTAAATTTTACCAAACATTTTTGACGGCAGAAGGAGGCAAAACCCCAAAAAAACTATAATATAAAAAATTTTAAAATTGAATTGATAATTTAAAAAATTGCAAAATGAGAGCAGTTTTGAAAATCGTCCTTTTTCTGTGCTCGAGGCACAACCCCGAGTAACAGCGGGTAATATCCGCTAGTTATAAATAAAAAGCCAATATTTTTACAAAAACTCGAAATCTTACAAAAAATTCGATTTTTACAAGTTATTTCAAACCATTTAAGCTCACATTCAAGGATGGCTATAGCTAGAGTCGAAATATTTGGGAAACCATCATAACATAAACCGTGGATTATTTTAAGCAACTGTGCCGAACAACTTTTTCGTGGGGTGCCTTAACGTACATAAGGGTAACATTCAATATCTACTGACACGATAACACCAGAAGTCTGAAATATTCAAAAATCTAGTACTAGTCACATATTTGGGCAGCCTTTTGTACAGGTACAACCATGGGAAATGCTCAAAGATGCATTAATGGCCTAATGCCACCATGGCTGCAGCTCGTCTGCTTTTCAAGCCCATCCTTATACCATTGCCTTGATGCTTAATATAACATTGCATCAGATTATTCGTTCTTCGATCGCACAGTAAAATTTTGGAATAACTTCCCTGCGAACGTCTTATCCGGCAAGCAGTTTCAGACTGTGAACATTTGTTACAAATTTTCCCCGACACAACTCTATCTTCCCATTTGTCTACTAAACTTTCACTCTTCTATCGAATAAAAAAATTATATAGAATTAAAAAAAATATATTTTTCACTCCAACATGGTTTTATAGAGCTCCAAACTGGCAGCAGAGAAAAAAACGAAGCCTCGTGATTGCAGCGCTGGGAGTCGCAAAAATTCTCCGATCTAGAAAAAATTACTTTTTTAAATCTTAACAAAATTGGTTGTCGTATGACGGGAAATTTTTTTTTTTAATTTTTTTTTTTTCAATTTTTGGTGATGTTCCAAATTTGAAAGTGTGTTTTTTTCGAAAAAAATATTGACTTTAAAAATTCATAAAAAATCGAAAAAAAATTTAAAAAAAGCTCTTGTCATAGGATATCGAATTAAGTTTCAAAAAATATAAAAAAAAACAAAATTTCGTCATAAAATGAACCCGCTAGTGCCGCAATCAGTACGAAAAACATGGTTTCGAGATAAACGCATTCAAAGTTTGTGAACAAAAAAGAAAAGGTTAAAATTAAAAATACGCTCGCACTAATCCGGCTGTAATTTTTGAACCCGTAGGAATTTTTCCATGAAATTTTTCCATCGATTTCAAAAAACGGCCAATGTCATGTCCCCCCTTAATAGCCTGTCAAAAGCCAAACTTACGCAGAAGTTAGGACCTCGGAATACAAAAATTTGCTGTGCCACTGGACATTAATTGTAATAGACAGAGGGAAGCATAAACAATTTATTGGTCTAAGTAGGACAAAATCAAAGATCCTGCTCAAGTTATCTTAATCCAACCTTCAACTTCTAACAGGTTCTTATACAGGTCACTCTGCTTTCAGATACTAGCCCAAAAAAATGGGTCTAACTGAATCAGATATCTGTAAACTCTGCAAGAAAGAAGAAGAGAACACATCCTTTGAGAATACCCGAAAATCTACAAACTCAGACTTTGGGTCGACATTTGTGTCACCACAAAGGTCTGCGATACCAAAACAGAAACAGTGCTAAAATTCACTGGAACAACACTGAAAAGCCTACATCAGGAAAATTTATAAAAATACCTTAGAAGTTGAGACCATAGAAGTTGATAGAAATATATATATATTTTTTTAATAAATTTATATATTTCCTTTCTTTTAAATCTTTCAGTTATTCACATTTTATTCACTCCGAACGAAATAGCAAAAATAGGTATTTTATCGGTATAATGTCGGGCGTTGAAATACCCATTTTCATTAGACGAAGTGTGACTGTCAGGTGTGTTGAAATATCGCTGTTGGTATAGTAGAGGTAGCGGTGAACTAGTTACGAATGCAAAAGGTAAAAAATAATACTCTCTTATGATTTTGCGACACATAATTTTTTCATAAAAAAAATAATTTAAAAAAATAAAAAAAAATTATGATGAATAAATTTCAAAACGAAAACGTTCTAAATTGATCCTTTTACGACGAAAATTTGTTCACTTTTAAACTTATAGTTTAGTATTTAAATCTAAACGTAATTTTATCTTAATTTTTTGCATCCCGTTATTAAAAAGATTTCTAAATAAAAGCCTCTTACTAAGAAAATATGTTTAAAAATAATTTAAAATTGTTACTTAAAAGGATTCCACCAAAAAGAGGTTCATTTTCCTTACAGAAATTTTTGTTAAGATACCGTTAATCAAATTTATAACGTTATTATTTACGCTGCCATGAAACTGAAAGTTTTCAACAAAGTTCATAAAAAAAAAAATGTCTATAACGTATAATAAGTTTTAAGATAATTTATGTTTAAAATTCAAAGTTTGAAATATTGTAAAAATCTAAACTTTAAATTAAACCACTTTGGCATAAAACTCAATTTTTGTTTTATCTCAAACAGTACAACTTATATTACCACAAATCACAGCACTTTGATGTGGACCGGATATCACACGTTTTACGGGATCATTTTTTATGTAGAAATAACTTTGAGTATTTTCAGCTAAATAGGATTTTCCAAGCGTAAATATGGCGCCAGTGTTAGGTATATCCATGTTTAACTGCCGTTTCGCTATAAAAACTATCTAGATACGTTGTATTAAGTTATTAGTACGATTAAAATTAGAAACTTATGTTCCAATTCTGTTGAAATTAATTGAGCACTTCATATTTAGTATTTAGGTCATTTGGGTAGTTTTCACACACTTGACTAAAAATAAATTCTATTTATTTTTTATTTATATTTTTTATCTTTACTGTCTGTCTGTTTAGATATACTTCGACATTTTTAGCTTTTTGCTTGCTACTTTCAGGATACACTGTCGTCGTTATTGCCTTCTATCGATTTTCAACTAGTTGTTAGACATATTCAAATTTTATATATTTATTTAACTTCATGCTAACGAACACTGCCTACTTTCGGGCGCAAAGAGTTAATTACTAAACCAAACACTAGACGACATTTTTACAATTTTCTTTTTTTCGACTCTATAGATTTATTGAAATGCTAGTTTACTTCGGCTACGGCGTGTCACACGCGTCACGTTTGCTAGTCCATGTTAGACCCAACAGTAGTCCGGTCAGTTAGCCGGTCAAATGCGCACTGGACAAGCTGTTGCAACTAGAAATAAGTGCTCCTTGCTCGCTAGTGCTGTTATTCAATTAGCTTACTTAAGGTTAGTATTTGGCTGACCACTGCGTTGAAAAGCAGCGCAAAGTTTCTTCAAGTCCTGTACGTTCGTTGGTATAGTCGTTGTATTCGCGAAGTTCCTAGTGGTTTTTTTTCTAGTGTTATTGTTGTTGTTTTTGTTGTTGCTATTGTTGTAAAAATGGGTCACTTACCCTATGTTGAAATCGTTCGCGCTCAATACTACTAACGTTATAATAATTATTTTATAAGCAAGTTAGTCCGGAAATGAGGCAGCTAATTCTAATGGTGAGTGGAGAGATTCGTTGCTCGACTTGAATTTTCTTTGAGCTTTGTGTATTGAGAGTGTGTATGAGTGTGTGTGAAATGTTTTGGAATTCAAGTGCCTTCTTCGCGGTAAATTCTTTTATTTAAAATAATTTATTCCATTGAATAAAAAGTTTTACTTCGTTTTTTTATTCTTACATTGAAATTAAGTGTTGCTATTTTGGTTTGCTAAGTTTAATTACTTCTAAATTGTTGTTTGATTCGTTTTGGAATTAAAGTAGAAAAAACAGTTATAAAAAATTGTGACAAATTCAAAGAAATAAACCAACTGCTTGTATTCACAGTAATCCATCCTTCAAACTAATTGTTAATTGTTCTAATTTTTCTCTTTAACAAGCTCACACTTCATGTATTGTTCTTTTCGTGCCGCTTAAGACTCATATTTCACCATCGCTCTTTTTTTACGTGTCTTCAAAAGTACCACTCCATAAAATAGGATATTGATCAGTCAACGGGACCTGGTATCATCCATACGACTTTCACACTTAAAAAGCAATAAATGTGAATACAAATGGTAGATATGAAAAAATAAAATTGAGGACGAGACCGAATGGATGAACCTGACATACTATCAGATACAACCACGCCAAGGTATATGAAAGAGACTGAAAAATGGATATTAGCAGGAAAAGTCTTCAAATTGTAAAGGCGACGAGTTATTAAAACGGACATTATCACTGTCAACTATAAATATGGCATGATATTTTAGAACGGAACATAGAAAATTCCATTCAGCTAACAATCATAATATTAATTAAATTAACAGGTTTCTTGAAATTATGACCAATTTATTATGTTAACTTATAACATATATATTAAGCCGTATCAAAATCGCTCCGATGAATTAACTCCGATTTGAAAAATGTAATGCCTAAATTATTTTTGAAAAGTTCTTCTAACTTCTGATATCACGAACGGTGGTTTGAAAATTTTGATCCGGTCTAATCTTCATTTATAACTATAAAAAATACAATAACGTGTGAATTTGGGTGCGCTTTTGCAGGAAAAAAAATCGTTGATCCAAAAAGGATACAACTTTTGGAACGTCATTTCAAAGTGAAACAACAGGTTTATTTGAACCAATGAACGGAATGGACATGCTAGTGTTTGATAGTTATGGAAGCTAAAGTATTTTTTTGGGAACTAGAAATTAAAAAAAGTACTAAACACAGGACGTTGTACCTAGCATGTATCTGATACCACATATAACGGGATATTTGGATACTGATTTGGAAATTCACGTCTTTGTTTTAAACCAAAGAATTGTTTTTTTAAAATTTTTAAACCAGAAAAAATCACCGTAACAAAGTTTTGATGGGATTGGAAAATAGAATGTGATGTCTCGTATACAACTACACGGAGAGAAATTTGAGCTGAAAACAATCCCAAACCAATTAATTTTGGGAGTGATTCTGAGATAAGCCATAATGTTCTTGATATCAAGCCATAACGTGATTGTTTATCAAAAAATCAACTCGCCCATTTGAGCATAATTTATGTGAGTTTTGGATCATTTATCAAAAAAATAATACGCCCAAATGCGTCCAATATAAGCAATTTTTGGATTCTGTATTAACAAATTAATATGCTCACTTGAGCCCAATTTATGTCAAAATATAACAAATGCCAAGAAATAAATATAAAAAAAAAAATTTAAGACATTTTGTTTAAAAAAAAAATAAAACAAGAAAAAAAAACAGAGAGGATGCTAACAAGCATGATAAAAATAAAATATTCATTGTCAAAATTAGATATATCTGATCCAATTCGGGCAAGAAAGTATAATTTTTGAATTTATTTTCTGCACTTTTATACTAACAGGAACGAAAACCAACTGAGAATAACGTTGTTCATTTGATAATTTGTTTGATGAGTAAGAACAACAAAATTAATTTTTTTTTTACAAACAAGCCCAAGATTACACTTTTTAAGCACAAACTGACGTGTTTATCAAAAAAAGGTCAAGCCCAATTTCTGGCATAAATTGCGAACTTGAATAGCTTGTTTTTAGCTCTTTTGAGCTAATTTTAGTTACGAACGCTTTGAGCTTGATTTTAGCCCATTTTTTTCTCTCCGTGTACAAACTAACTAACAAAACGTAACTAACAAGAAGAGATATTTTGGCCTAAGCTATTATTTTAATTTAATATATAAATTGTACCAAAAATTCTTCAATATAGCCAAATAATGTGGCTAGAATTGGAAATCTCAACGTATCGCACCACATCACCCAAATCTTAAACTGTTATATAATGTTTAAGTCTCTGACAATTTATAATATAAGGTGATAGCCAATCCTATGGTAAAATTTACAGAATTTTGAAATTCTAACTATAGTTCGGATTCGGCGACCCATTTTTACCTACTGTTCTTACAAGCGATTCGAATTCAGCGGTCCATTTTTAGCTAGTTCTTGCCCCAGTACCGAATTCGTAAAAAATTAACCGAATAAAAAGAATATATATATATTCTAGATCAGCGTCACCTCGTGAGTCAAGCTATCCATGTCCGTCCGTCCGTCTGTGTGTTATCCATAAACTCCGGATGAAACTCGGTACACATGGTCACATAGACCCAAAGAAGTGCACTATTTAATATTTTTGGAATCCGCCCACGGGCATGCCTACCTTTCATACAACGCAAAAATTGAAAACTCCAAAATAAGCTCAATAAGCCTTAAAAAATAAAATTTGGTACATATTGAGTGGTCACCGTGGCATGCAGGCTAAGTTTGTGGCTTAGCATGCTCGGAGCCCGAGTTCGATCCCCCGTTGCGGCGAAAAGTTTTTCAATAAAAAAAATTTTTCTGATCGGTCACCCGTCATCGGTTGATTTATTTTATATCAAAACAAATTTATCTTCGAAAAATGAGTGTCATCCGCCCACGAACACGCCCTCCTCCCATACAACTCAAAAATTTAAAACTCAATATATAAGATTATGATTAACTTACAGAGATACAATTTGATACGTATGTAGTTTATAACAATACAAAAATATTTTCGAAAAATGGCAACCCTATCTATATATCCCTATATATTTGGCAACCCTATCTACCAGCTTGAATTTTAGAATTCTTATATCAAATTCGAAATATCTTTCATGTTAAATTATTTATATCTTCTTATAGTTTCATGAGGTCTTAATTCCTACTGGGTATGTATTACTGAGAAGGAGTTGAGAGTGAATATGCGAACATGTGAGAAAAAACTTGAACTACACCATAATTTAGTGAGCTATTCGAAAAACCGAATTACTCGAATCGAATTGAACTAAAATTGAGTTTGAGTCGAAGTCGAAGCCTTCCGCATTCGGTTGATTTATTTCAAATTTATAATGAATTAAAAATTAAAAAAATAAAAAAATGAATAATTAAAAAAAAAAAAAAACATTAAAATCAAATCAAGAATATACTAAAAGAATATATAAAAACAAAAAAAAAAAAAAACAAAAAAAAATAAATAAACAAGAAATTAAATTTTTAGTTTATAATTCTTAATAAACATACTTTCTAAGAATTCTATTTAGAGCTTGATGCCAAATAATTCATAAAGAAAACAAACAATTAAAAAATTTGAAAAAAATAAAAACAAAGTAACAAACATAAAATTAAATATAAATGAAAATAATTTAAAATATAAAAAAAAGCAAGAGAACAACTTTTTCCACCCTCCAACTAGTCTATTACCCATCTTCCGAATCAACACAATGCTTTCGTAGTAATAGGGGGCATCCCCTGAGCGTTGGTTCAAGCTAAAAAGAAAAAAAAAAAACATTTTAAACAAGAAAACCTAATGTTAAAATCATTGATAAATAAATTTATATAAAATATAAAGAAAAAATTATACAAAACAAAATAAAATTGTATTATAAAATATGTAATAAATAAAGCTATACAAAATATAAAAAAAAATTGCATAAAATATAAAATAAAATTGTATAAAATTTAAAATAAAATTGTATAAAATATAAAATTAAATTAAAATAATGTAAAAAAATTCTTTTATTCATTCTTAAAAAAACACAAAAAAGGCGATCCCACCATTTGCTCCAACTACCGTGGGATTAGCCTTCTTAATATCGCATATAAGGTCCTGTCGAGCGTATTGTGTGAAATACTGAAGCCCATCGTTAACCAACTGATTGGACCTTATCAGTGTGGCTTCAGACCTGGAAAGTCCACCATCGACCAGATCTTCACGCTCCGACAAATCTTGGAAAAGACCCTCGAAAAACAAATCGATACACACCATCTTTTTTGTCGATTTCAAAGCCGCCTTCGACAGTCCAATAAGGAGTCACCTATATGCCATCATGTCTGAATTTGGTATTCCTGCGAAGCTAATACGTCTTTGCAGGATGACACTGAACAACACCAGCAGTGCAGTGAAAATCGGGAAGGACCTCTCCCTTCCTTTCGATACCAAGCGAGGTTTCAGACAAGGTGATTCCTTATCGTGCGACTTTTTTAATATAGTCATGGAGAAGATCATCCGAGCTGCTGACCTGAGACGCAGCGGCACAATTTTCTATAAGAGTGTTATGCTGCTGGCGTATGCTGATGATATTGACATCATTGGTCAAAATACGCGCGAAGTCAGTGCAGCATTCTCCAGGCTAGAAAAAGAGTCGAGTCGAATGGGTCTTGCAGTGAACGCAGATAAAACGAAGTATCTTGTGTCAACAAACAAACAGTCCCAGCGTCTTGGAAACCACGTCACTGTTGACAACACCTCCTTTGAGGTAGTGAAGGACTTTGTTTACCTGGGATCCAGTATAAACTCCTCCAACGATATCAGTATTGAGATTAAACGAAGGATAACTCTTGCCAACAGGTGTTACTTTGGGCTCAGTAGGCAATTGAGAAGCAGAGCTCTCTCTCGACGAACAAAACTGACGCTCTATAAGTCAATAATCATGCCCGTCCTACTATACGCATCACAAACCTGGACGTTGAGCAGCTCTGATGAAAGGACTTTGGGAGCGTTCGAGAGAAAAATCCTTCGCAAGATCTATGGTCCAATCTGCGTCAATGGCGAGTACCGAATACGATGGAACCATGAGCTGTATGAGCTATATGCCGACATCGATATAGTCAAGCGTATTAAAATTGAGCGGCTTCGCTGGCTAGGTCATGTCGAGAGAATGAACGACGAAGCTCCAGCGAAAAAGATATTGGATTCGGTACCCAGCGGTGGCCAACGCAGACGAGGAAGACCGCATCTCCGTTGGAAAGACCAGGCATTGGATAACCTGACAACGCTTGGAGTTTCCAACTGGCGCCAGCAAGCGCACGACAAAAGAGGCTGGCGAAAATTCTTAGACCAGGCCAAAACCGACCAACGGTTGTAAGCGCCATCTAAGTAAGTAAGTAAGTAATGTAAAAAAATATATAAACAAGAAAACACAAAAGTAAAATTAAATAAAAATTAAAATAATTAAAAAAATATAAAGAAGCAAGACACCAACTTAAACTATTTAAAACAAGAAAACCTTATGATCTCATTAAAAAATAAAATTATATAAAATATAAAAAAATTTATATAAAAGTATAATACAAAATTTATTGTCAAACATTTAATAAATAAAATTATATAAAATTTAAAAAAATTGTAAATTAAAATTGTATAAAATATAAAATAAAATTATAAAAAAAACTAATTAAAATCATTAATAAATAAAATTACGTAAAATATAAAAAATTATGTAAAATATGAAATAAAATTGTATTGTAAAATATTAATTAAATAAAGTTATATAAAATATAAAAAAATTGTATAAAATCTGAAAAAACCAAATTATATAAAATATTAAGTAAAATTATATAAAATATTTAGTAAAATTATATAAAATTTTTTTCGTTTTAAATTAATCATCATCAGAAAACTTTTTTAGTTCATTATTTCTGCATTTGTTTGATATATATCTATTTTGACTTTTAAACTTATATTTCTCTATCTTCATTAAAATAAAACCGTTAATTAAAGTACAAAACAATAAAATAAATTTCATGAAATTTTCAATAAATCCTTCAATAATTTGATATGAAAAAGAAAACGAAAAAAAATCTTCTCGTGAAATATTTTCGTCATACCGCAAATATCGTTAATTAGCAAAAATATTAACAACACTGCAAATTTTTTTTTCAAGAATACAATTAAAAAAAAATAAAAGATTTCTTGCCGTCGAATTTTTACGCAGTTCTGCAAATTTCTATACTAAGGTCAAGTTTAATAGTTAAGGTCAAGTTGAATGCTTCTCACCTGCTACGATGCTTGTCAGTCATGACTAATCATCATCATTATTATTATTACTTTTTTTTCGAAATAACAGTACAATTGCTGCTGCTTGGCTAAAATATATTGTATTTTTATTTATGAGTTCTTAGTTTTTAGTTATTGACCTGATTAGCGTGTTAATTGGACAAAGCCACCCAAAAAAAAAGAGGCGAACTTTATAGGTATCATTTATGCAAATGTGTTGGCCATTTTTTATTTTTATTATATGAGACTCTTTTATTTTACTGGAGCTAGACGATAATTAGTAGTAAAAAAACGCAGAGAGTTTGGTAGAAAGTGTAAGCAATAAAAATGTGTGATACCTTGACATAGACGTGGACATTTTTCAATTGAAAAAATGAGAAAAACCATAGGTTTGACCTTGAAAGCACATTAAATTCTCTAATTTTTTTAACAATGAGCACGCCATGCTTTCAAAGAATCTAATCAGTGTATTTCAATCGTTACTTTTTTCTATGGAAAACTACTTAAATTAGTATTAATCTTTATTTACTTATAATTTAGGCATGTAAGTATATAAATCAAGGCACACGCACTACAAACTTACCCACACATATGTACTTCTTATAAGACTATTTTGAATGAATCATTAGAGATGTGTTTGATACAACATGTGTTTGATGTGTTTGGATCTATAATTTTCATTTTGCCTTTTTACCTACCTACCTCCTGAATTCACTTGTTGTGCCACCTACAGTTTTTAATTCTAATAACATTTCATTTTGTCTGTCTGCCTGTCTGTACATTTTTCATATATACAGTGTAGAATTTTTAAAAAACCCATCCACCTCCGCATTTTAAACTACAGCTGTTCAAAATTCCAAAATGACGTGTCAGGAACTTTGTTGTTTCCATTGCACAGTTGTTAGTTTGCTTACAATTTTTTTTTTTTTGTCCATAATTTTCTGCTTAATTTTGTGGTATGAAGTGTGGACTGCACTAGAACATCGTTCTACTTAGTTAATACCTAACATAACCGCAACGTGAACTAGTGTGGTAACAAGACTCTTTGGCAGCAAAAGCTGTAGGTAGAGTTTGTTCGAGTGTTTGGCAGCAACAAGCTTTTGGTAACAAAATATGTTGCGGTTGAGGCTACCATAAAACCATGTTGGTTGTTGAAAAACAAAAATTAGCAGGATTTGTACTACTGCCCTACAATAACTTGGCTCTCGCTTTTGTTAAGTATGAGCAAAAAATTGGTCTGTTTCCTGTTGCTGCTGGACATTGCACTCTGACTGGCCCTTTTGACCCCATAAAATGCTGTTTTTAACTGACAGTTTTTGCTTTTGTTTCTTGGTTATAGATTTTGTGCTTCGTTTTGAGTTGCTGCTTTGATGAAAATATATTTCATATGAAAATATATTGAAGAAATGTTCAAATAAAAGCATGCTTCTCCGTGTACTGCCAGAATTGAATGAAAATCCTTTAAAACTCGTAATCTACGTTAGCTATGGGTCAAATTCTGACCTTCCACAAAGTTGAAAAAAATACTTAAATTTAAGTGTTTGGTTAAAATATTAAATTTTATATTTAAGGGGGTCTTCTCATTGAGCAACTTCTTTTTTCTACTTTTTTTTTTTTGCATTTATTTATAGCTTGGGTAGTTGTGAATATGCCCCTAAAAGAATTTTTAGAAATTCGAAATACTTTAGAAGATACAGCCTAAACAGCCTTCACAGGTTTTTGTGAAGCAAGGTCTTCGTCAAAATGAGCTATTTTTTTTTTAATTAAACTTTAAACGCGTTTATCTCGAAACCACGTTTTTCGAACTGGCGGCCATGATATCTCCAGTTCAACTGAACCGATTTTCATGAAACAAAGTGGAATCGACGCAGAATTGTCACCATTCTCGGGTGAACCTCGACCATAATTTTAAAAAATTTTTTACTATTTTTTTTTTACACTAAACTACAAAAAAAAGCCCGAAATTGAATTTTTTTTTTGAATGGCCGCCATTTTGTCAAAAAAAATCACAAAATTAAGCTTGAGATTCACCCGAGAATTACATCTATACTGATTATAACCCCGTTTTTTTTTTTCATTTCAGACGCTCCGGAGACCCGGAATCGTGGCCGCCGTGACGACACCTTTTTTTTCACCACCAACTTTGAAGTCTCATTACTTTTTGAACAGCCCACGTATCGAGGCAAAAAAAATTTTTTTTATTTACTTTGAAACTTTTGTAATACAATAAATAAAAAAAGGTTTCAATTATTCTTTGCGTTTTCAAATAAGAATTTTTTTAAAAAGGGTCAAAAAAAGGGGTTTTGAATGAAAAGACCGCCTTAAGGAATCTCCAGGGGTACAACTTTTTTGTGTGAAGCAAATAAAGTAGTTAACGTTTCCCTTGTATATGTACATGAGATTCATGCCTTTTTGTCACTTATCTCAAGAACTTAGAACATAAACATTTTCTTCTCGTATTTGTACATGAATTTTATTCACAAAAATTATGAATAATTCATGTTGCCCTTGTATTTTCCATGGCATTTACGAAATTTTTTATTGGCTCATGTATCTTGTACACATACTTTATGTACTTTAGACACTTTTCTTGTGAAATATTCGTATTCCCGTGTTTTTATCTTCTGTGTATTTTGTGCATTAATATCATGAATATTTCATGTGGCTCATGCAATTGGTAACTAGGGAAAAATTCATGAATATGATGCATGAAAGTCATGTACAATTTTGTAATTATTGTGTACTTGTGTACTGGTTTGGTACAGTATAACACCACTATACTCCAGAGTAACAATAACTTTTGTAGACAGGCTTTGAAGAAGGCGTTAAGGGTACAATCGGCCGGTAAGATTATGGCTACGGTCTTTTGGTATGCACGCGGAAATTAAATAAAGCAATAAAAAACAGTATTAGTGTCGCTATGGATGGGTTAAGCGATGAAATCTACTTAAAAAGTTCTCATTTGAAAACCTTCTCATGAAAAAAGATACTCTTTCAACATAATAATGCACAGTTGCACACCTCCGTACACCGCCACATTCACCAGAAATTGAAGAAATATCTTGACGGATGGATGTCTATTTTGGGTAGCTTCCAAAATGCTACTTTATGGACGGCTTAAAAATTTTAAATGGATGGATGTCTATTTTGGGTAGCTTCCAAAATGCTACTTTTTGGAGGGCTTAAAAATTTTAAAAAACACTAAGAAAGATGCACCTATACCTAGAGCCGAATGGAGGTTATGTTGAAAAATAAAAAAAAGTTTTGACTGTTTGAAAAAATTTTTAATTTTCGGGCTCAAAAAATTATAGACAAAATTTCAAGTTTTTGAAACCAAAACTTTTGTAGAATCTTAATGTTTTTATTTTAAAGTTAGTTGAAATATGATTATTTGGACAAAAAAAGAATCTGAAGAAACTAAACTGGAGCGGTTGAGATTTTTCCAATAAAGAAAAATTTATGTAGAAATAGTTTTAAAGAGTTTATTTAACTTTTTTATCGGTTACCGCAGGAATATTAATTTCAATCCGATAATCAATAAGAAAAAAGACATTCGATTTGAAAATAAAGCTCTTGTTAAAAAACCCTTTAAAATCTTATAAAAAAGAAGTACCAATTCCATATGTTGTTTTAACAGCTTTAAGCTCCAAAATGCTACTTTTTGGACGGCTTAAAAATTTTAAAAAACTCTAAGAAAGATGCACCTATACCTAGGGCCGAATGGAGGTTATGTTGAAAAATAAAAAAAAGTTTTGACAGTTTGAAAAAATTTTTAATTTTCGGGCTCAAAAAATGTTAGACAAAATTTCAAGTATTTGAAACCAAAACTTTTGTAGAATCTTAATGTTTTTATTTTAAAGTTAGTTGAAATATGATTATTTGGACAAAAAAAGAATCTGAAGAAACTAAACTGGAGCGTTTGAGATTTTTCCAATAAAGAAAAATTTATGTAGTTTTAAAGAGTTTATTTAACTTTTTTATCGGTTACCGCAGGAATATTAATTTCAATCCGATTATCAATAAAAAAAAGCGTAACATATGGAATGAAATCTCTTGTTAAAAAACCCTTTAAAATCTTATAAAAAAGAATTACCATTTCCATATGTTGTTTTAACAGCTTTAAGCTTGTTATAAAGGTATACTGAATACTCTCTTCCTCCATCAAACTAAGTTTCTCCCAACAAATAAAATTAGTTAAAACTATTTACAAAAGCCCAATTTCTAAATAAACTCTTGTTTAAGTGAATTGGTACTCAGTTCTCCCACAACGAGAAGAAAAAAAATCATTATACAAATTGGCTTTTGTGAACAAAAATATACTAAGTTGAGGAACTTGTTTCCACAGTAACTTTTATGGCACATATTTTGTTCACAGAGTACAATTTTTGTTCACAAAAGTCAACTTGTATAAATTTACAATTTTTAAAATTTTCAAAAGTCAACTTGTATAATTTTACTATGGTTTTTTTCACTCTGCTTTTAATACAAAAATAAATTGAAAACTTAATAAATTTCACAGTAACAATTGCTCATGTGTCGAGTAATTTCAAGTACCTATTGTTGCACATTTTTTGTTCACAGAGTGCAATTTTGTTTACAAAAGTCAACTTGTATATTTTTACAATTTTTATTTTTCAGAAAAGTCAACTTGTATAACTTTACTATGTTTTTTTTTAAACTTAATAAATTTAAAATTTTTCTCACAATTGCTCATGTGACGTCATTGGCATGTGCATGTCAAAAATTATACGTTGCTTGAGAAATTTTAAATGTTAATACATTATTGACAACATTCAAAAAAATTCCATCAATCATCAATCAATACATCACATGCTTTTTTGCCAGTGAGTTCAATGACTCTTCAAAGTTTATTGCCGCTACTCATCTGCCATGTTTTGCTAAAACTTCTACTAGTAGTTAAGTTATTTCGTGTCCTGATAGCAGCGTTTATATTTATAGTAAGGCAGTTAATAATTCACATTTCGTTGTTGTTGTTGTTATGAATAATATTAGCTCAATTCCTAAGCAAAAAAGAAAAAAAAACAAAAATTATAAAATCAACAATATGTCACCCGCATGTCAAAAGTCAAGCTGGTTAAACTCAACTTAACCTGCCTCACATTTAAGACTTTATAATAATACTGATTGTGCTCTTTATTTTTTTTTTATTTATTGTTTTTTTTTCTAACGCAAACAGTTTTGATGAAAATCGATGACATGACATACTTTTTGGGTCACTGACTTAAGCCTGTTAGGAACATAAGAGAGCATTATAATAGGATATGAGTACGGGTGGAATTAATGTCTTCTATTGATTGCAGGGCAAAAACATGTCAAAGAATTATTTATTGAGCTTATCTAGATTTCTTTTTCATGATAAATATTAATTCCTTTCAATTTATAACTCAGCCCATTAAAAAGAAAGACACTTTTTTTGTGAGTTATTCTTTCCAAAATAAAGGCGATACGTGTTTTTGTTCAAAGTAAGAATATTTTTACTAAAAAGACAAACAAATTTCTTTTATACTTTAACTTTCTATTTCACTATTCCTTTTCATGTTTTTCAAAAGTGCTTTATAGATTAGTATTTATAGGTTAAAAAGAAGCTTAAATTTCTAATTAATTTTAATTTTCTTTTTCAGAATCATAAAAGAAAATGAGTGAACCGGAACCAGATGAAAATCTTGCCTCGGACAATCAAACGGGAAAAAGTGAAGAAATTGAAACAACAATTGAAAAAAATGAGCAAAAAGTGGAAATTGAATCCAACAAATGTTCAGTAACAGAGAAGAACGTGCAGGAGTGTTCCATTGAAATAGAATCCAATCAAATTAATCAAAAAAATAATGATGAAGATGCAGCAAAAACACAAGTGGTGGAAACAACAAATGAAGCCGAGGCGAAAGTTGATGATAAAATAACAACAAAAACAGAAACAGCCACTATAACACCCACAGAAACAAATGACTTAAATAATATAAAACCAACTGTTCCTAGCGAGGAACCAACTGAAGCAATAAAGATATCGGAAACCACGGAAAATAACCAAATAGCACAGGATGCTAAGGCTAGTGATGAAACACCGAATAGAATTGAAAGTCTTGCGGAAAAAAATGACAACAAAACGATGGCAATAAAATCAATTACATTAGAAATAAATTCCACAACAGAAACTTCGATGACGACGACGAAGACGACGACGACAACGGCAACGGCAACAGCAACAGCAACGACGACAACGACAACGAGTGATTCAAGTGATGAATATGCAGAGCATATCACGTACACTGATGATGGCAACGCCATTTACACGGATCCAAAGACAGACCACAAATACAAATGGAGTGCGAAGAAAAATAATTGGCTTTATTGGAAGTCAGGTGAAAAGTTGACAGACAACCCTAGCGCCGCTAGCACGAACGATAATCCGTACGAGAATGAACACTATAAATGGTGCAGTGAAAAAAACCAATGGATATTAAAGGCACAAAGCATAGAACCTGCGACTACAACGTTGTCCGCCTCACAAACTGAAACCGAGCACTACAAATGGGACGCAACAAAAAACGCCTGGATACCTAAGTTACAAACGCAACAAGCAGCAGCAACAGCAGCTGAACCAACTCAACCCGACGCTGTGACCTACGGCATTGATAAAGATGGACAACGCATCTATACCGATAAAGATGGTGTCGTTTTCTTCTGGGATGTTGAGAAAAATGCCTGGTTTCCCAAAATTGACGATGACTTTATGGCACGTTATCAAATGAATTATGGTTTCATTGATAATACCTCAGCCAGCGAAGAGGAACGTAAGCTTAAAGAACAAGCAGCCGAGAAACACAAGGCGTTGGAATTGCAAGAGATGGTTAAGGAAGCACGTGCGGCAACTGAAGCAACGGCAGCCGGTGTGGGTGGTGACGGTGGCCTGGCTGCTGGTGTCAAACGCAAAGTCACACAAGAGCCACCATGTAAGTTATTTATTTATTCATTCAGTCATCTTGTTTTAGCTGCTTTATTTTTGTTTTTCTTTTGCTGCGTCTTTGGTTTCCTTTTTTTTTTTTTCTTTTTTTTTATGTCAATAGCATGGTTCGATTTGAATCCTGAACAAAATACCAAAGTCTATGTATCCAATTTGCCGCTCGACATAACATTAGATGAGTTCACAGAGATTATGTCCAAGTGTGGCATGATTATGCGTGACCCTAAGACACAGAAGCACAAATTGAAATTGTACACTGAGGAGGATGGTCAGATTAAAGGCGATGGATTGTGTGACTACATTAAGGTAAGCATGTAGTTAGTTGTGAAAATTTGTAGGTTTTACTTAGAATATTTGCCAGGCAAAGTGAGTTTGAAATCGTTCTGCCCGACATTTATTAAAAGAATACAATAACATAATTTCGTAAAATGTGAGTGCGGAACGCTTGATTTTCTTGAAAAATTTCATAGCATATTTCTAGGCATTATTTGTTTTGTGATTTATTCAAACTTCAAAAACTTTTTATATTTTTTTTTATTTTGAAATTTGATGTTTACAAAAATTTTTTAAACTTATTTCGTCGTACCTACTGTGCTTTCAATTTTTCCTTTAAGTTATTTTATAAATATTTGGAACTAAAAATTGTTATTTTCATAACTTAAAATCGTGTATGTGACCATCGCTGATTTCTAATTCAGCTTAAAGAAAATCAATATTTCATATTTTTCCTTTATTAAAACTGGACCCGTCATTTTTGACGGGAAAAAACTAGTATTATAATAAAAATTTAATTCTTCAATTTCTGGGGTTAATTCTATAACTTTTATACCCTGTCTGATAATTTAAGAATATTAAGGTAGGATATCGAGGAAGTATTTACCGATTTTATCCAGAAATACTTTTTTATGTTCTTTGCTTTATAACGTTTAAATATACATTATAAATATGTAGTAGTTCAGTTGACAGATTACTTTTGTCTCTTGAGGAGAAATAAATTTTAAGTTTCAATGTTTTTACTAATATTATTTTATTTGTTTATGTATTGCAAGATTGAAGATAGCGAGAGTTTGTACCTCAAGTAAAACAGTGGCCAAACTCGGTCATTATATCTCTTTCTGAGATTAAACCCATATATACTTACATTACCGTAGTGCCTCATTTTCCTCTGTTCCATTAGTCATCATTTGTAATGATTGGCCTTGGGTGAAAAATTAATGATTATTTTTTACTTTTTAAAAATAATCATTCAGGCAAAGCTGGGGGTACCCGTCTTTTGAATATTCTTTGTAGGTTTTTTGGGAATGTTTAACCCTGGATCACTAACCTAGTTGCGAGTTGTGTCACAACTAACTGGGTGTCTTCCATCCACTAAAGAAATTCTTAATAATAAGGACATAATTTCTTAAACCTAAAAAATGTGGTAGTTTTCCATAAATTGCAGATTATTTTCGCTATTTTAGAATGTTTTGTTATGAAAAGAATGGCTATTTCTATGCAAAACTAAAAACTTAAAATTAGTTCATGTTTTAATGTAAACAAAAAACTCGAAAATACAATAGGTTTTTAAAAAAGCGTGTCATTTCTACAGTTTAAGAGCTAGTGAAATATAAAATATACGATTGTAAAGCTGAAATTATACAGACAAAACAAAAATTATATAAGTAAGGTAAAATGGGGAGTTTTAAATCATGGGGAGTTGTGAATCACTCAAATATTCGCCATGTTGAATTTGCTTGACATCAGAAAATTAATGTCAAAATTGTTTACTAGTCTGGGCTCTCACTTTTTACAAGCATATGTACCATCAACACGTATTCAGAGTGTGTCTACCAAAAATAATTTTTTTGCGGTTTCAGATCAAAAAAAAATATTGATTTTTGAGAAAGTTATGACACAAAATCAAAGTGAAAATCAAAACTCTCCTTGTTAAATGCAAACTGTTGTTAAATGCAAATTGGAATTGGTCCTTATCAAATGTATTAATCACAGTCAGAGCACGTTGTATGAGTTTTGTTACTAAGCTTCCAGGGTGTAATTCACCCCAAAAAAAGTATTTGATAATTAACCTGGGTGTAAAGAACTCCAAAAACTTCTTATTTTAATAGTTACGCTTATATCGCGAAGACCACTAAAAAATAAAAATTATTGAATAGAGATTAGATTTTAACTGTTAGTTCGTCACGCAAGTATTGCATTTGAAATCTAACATAGAAAGTGTGTCTGGGTAGTTTTCACCCTAAGGTTAGTGATGAAGGGTTAAGACGGCTTAAGAGAACCAGTGTGATGCTCCTTTAGAAAATAATAATATTGCCTTTCACACATTAGCTTCAACATTTAAAGTCCAAAAAACGAAATTAAATAATAAGAATGATGTCCAGATTCCCAGCACCGTCACTCGTCTTTAGTTTGAAGCTAGTCAGGGCTGGTTTGAGAGATTCAAGGTTCGAGCAAATTTGCTCAGCATTGCTCTTAAAGGCGAAGCAGCTAGCGCTGATTTAACTGCTGCAGAACGCTACCCGACAGAGTTTAAAGCGTTAATTCATTAGGGTGGCATTGATCCGAAACAAGCCTTTAATGTTGACAAGACTATGGGTTATTTTAGAAACGTCTACCTAACAGAACTTTCATAACAAAAACAAAAAAATCTGCGCCAGGATTTAAAGCTAGCAAGAATAGACTGACTCTTCATTTCTCTGATTTCAAACCATTTCTCATTTATCAATCAGAATATCCAAGAGCTATGAAAATTGTTCAAAGAATCTGTTTCCTGTCCATTGGCGAGCAAACAAAAAAAAATATGGATGATAGCATCATTATTTCAAAACTAGGTTTCAACTAGTGCTAATTTCTGGAATATTAAAGCTTATTGCAACAAGGAAAACTTAAACTTCAAGGTATTGGTTCTAGAAGACAATGCTACTGGCCACCCACTTTATGCTGATGAGTTGTCAAAAAATGTAAAATTTGTATTTTTGCCGCCTAATATGACATCAGTTATTCAGCCGATGAATCAGGGAGTAATATCGATTTTTAAAAGTTATACCTTTGACGCACATTAAATCTTCTTTTAAGTTGGACTGATGTATAAGATAAGCATACCATGCTAGAGTTTTGGAAAAAGTTCAACATTATGAAAGTCATAGAAATTATTTCCGATTCATGGGAGGAGGTTAAACCAACTTGCATGAATGGTGTTTGGGGGAAAATATGGCCTGAATATGTTCACAGAATATGCGCTGCAGAAGTTGATGGTACACCAGCTGTTCGTCATGAAATTTATAATTTAGCTAGAGAGTCTAATTTTGTAGCTATGAACGAGACTGACATAAATTAATTGCTTACATCGAACAACCAAGAATTGTCTAATGAAGAACTATTGCAACTGGAATTGGAAGTTGCTAATGAAGAAGATGACAGTGACCGTTCAATAGAAATTTGCTAAGAACAAAATTTAACCTCCAAAAAAATTTCCATGTGATGTGTTTGATTGACGAAGCTATGGAGATCTTTTTCAAAAACGATCCTGACAGTAGAAGGAGTTTAAAGTGTCATAGGCAGTAGCTACGAATATCAATTGCTACAAGAAAATTTATTTTACGTTGAAGAAAAAGCTGTTCAGCAAACATTGGACCAATTTTCTGTGTAAGAAAGCCGACTTACGACAACAGCCACTATAGACTCATCAGACAGTGATTCTCATCAAACAGTGATTCTTTTTTTTTTTTTTGTTTATAACTCAATTGAATTTTTTATTTTGTTGTAATTGAATGTCCTTTTTTTTGTTTTTGTGTTAATGTAATTTTATAAATTAAGTGAATTTTTTATTTTTTTTTAATTGAATTTGTTTTTTTTTTTTTTTTTGTTTTTTGTGTTTATGTTATAAATGTTAATTTTGTTTTTTAAATACTAACTTTGTTCAATTTTCTTTTTAAAATGTAGTATTTTCGTAACCCTGAAAACTATCTTCAAACTTTACATGGTTTGCTATAGAAAATCATAATTCACTTTGCGTCGTGAACGCACTTTTCTTATTCTCATACTAAGAAAACTTTATATACAACCCCTACTTTGTCTGATCCAAACAACACACCCTCCGACAATAAATAACCTAATTTCTGTCCTAGCTCTGATATCAATTGAAAACTTTGAATATTGAATATTTTTTCCAATTTTCACTCCTTGGATCAATCATACCATAAAAACAAAATCTTCAAAGTTGAATCGAGCGAATCACACATTTCTTCACGTTTTCTCACACTAGTCTCATTTAATCTTAATCCTAGCTCGAACATACCATTAAATAAGAATGAGAATTACATACTCTACACAGTCTATACTAACTTTGTTCATTCCCACATTATGAACCCATCTCCTTCTGTTTCAGTCACAAATGGAGTCCGTAACCAACCTGACTGCCCCACTTCTATCATCTATCTTTTTGACCATCAAAAGTAAAACTAACTTTGAACTCTTGTGCTGACAATGAGGGTAGATATGCCCTCTCTCTCCTCAGAGAGAACAGTGTCTACAATAATGTCCGTCTGTATCTTGTTTATATGCATAAATCCGGTCTGAACATCTGTATAGAAGGCAAAACCAAGACAAACCTCAAAGTCTTAATACAGCAAGAAGGTTTACCTACCGATGTTGATGAATTACGCAATTTATTCACCAGTTTCTCCGAGCAACTCAGCTCGACGATACATCAAGTCATAAACCTATTTCAAAAGTTAAAAATCTTGTTATAATTTTTAAACCAATCGTTGGATTATATAATTTAGAATCCTTTTTTAATAAGAATTTATACTTTTAAAAATACTATAAATTTTTTAGTCAATACTATACTTAAATTTAATAATTTGGGAATAAAGTTGAAATTTTAGTACCTCAGGTTTTAAGTTTAATACAAAATAAATAAACTGTTTAAAGTCTTGGAGTAATTTTGAAATCAATCGTTGAAATAATGCATTTTTCAGCCCTTTTTTATTAGAATTGATACTTTTCCAAATACTAAAAATTTTTTTTAGTCAAAGCTGTACTTAAATTTAATAACTTGGGAATAAAATTTAATAAAATTAAGCCCATGATTTTTAACCGTGTACCAAAATGTAAGAGGACTAAGCACCAAAATCTCTACAGTGTTCCTTAACTCTCTTAAGCTTCCCTATGATATTTTTGCCCTAACAGAGACTAATCTTACCCAGGACTTTAAGGATACTGAAGTCCTTGCGTCTGATTTAATGGTGTTCAGAGAGATGTACTCGATAAAGTCGAGCTTCCTTTTTGTTATTCACAATCACTTCGATCTAAGCTTTGTAAATTTAAAATTCTTTACATTAGAACTTTACTTATACTGTTCCAAATTGTATAAAAGCTATGTTTTCTTTTAAAAAATTTTAAAATATTCTAAATATTACCTTTGTTTTCCGTTTTAAACATATCCTTAAATAGTAAAATTTAATAGTTATGTCAAAATAAAACACATAGTTTGAGTAGTTTTTCTTAAAAGTTTATTTACTATTTTTAAATTACATGATTTCACATTATTTCGTTTGCATTTTTTTTTAAAAAGCATGAATTAAAAAAAAGTGTGTGTGTGTGTGTGTGTGTGTGTTGTTTGCTTAAATTTACAAATATATCTTTGTTAATGAGAACTTACAATTGAGGTAATTAAAACTTTTTGCATTTTTATATGTTTAAATTAAAAACATAAATTTAAAAATAAGCTTAAATAATTTCTAAAGATTATTGCTTTTTTTATATGTGGCCAAAAATATGTTGCACAGTGTTTTTTTTTTCAATTTCAAACCTAAACGTTTTTAACGCAAAGTAGTAATGATAAAAAGTAGATACTTAAAAAACTAAGTAGAAAAAGTTTTGATAATAATTATTAGAAGTGCAAAAATTGAAAATAAAACAAAAGTTATATAAAAAATATAGATACTAGATGTTTCTATTTTAATATTACTACTATTACTTTAGTGAAGTCTGAGTTAAGCTTAAGTTTAGGAAATTATTATTTCATCATTAAAACTACTACAGTTGGTGAACTTTTTTTGGTTTTTAATTTAAATAAAATACAGTTTGATTAATGCTATTTTAAGCCGTTAGAGACAATTATTGTACCAAATAGGATACAATGGGCTCAAATGGCTTAAATTGTGGTGCAGTTTATGTATAGTTATAGGTAGTGTGGGTGTGTGTGTGTGTGTGTTTTATTTATTTAGTTTTTGATTATTTTTTTACTTATAGGTGCAATAATAAAAATAGAAACTCTTTATTTGTCAGCTCATTTCATCATTTAACTTTCTTTTATTCTTTTTTTTTATCTTCTATTTACAGTAATTTTGTTAAAAATATTTATTCTCATTCTTTAAAATTATGTGTTAAAAAGCGAATAATTACTGTGCTCCAGCCAAATGCTGTTAAAATTACTAGTTTTTCTTTATTTTTATTTATTTAATACTTACAATATAATAATTGATGCGGTGCGTTTTAAATATGTTATTTTTTTTTATATATTTGCTTTAAAACATACGGCTTTGTTTGTATTATTATTAGTATTATTTTTGTTATTCGATTATTCGTTTTTAATTTTTTAATCTCTTAAGCTTTTTTCTTACATAGTTTTTTTTTAAAATTTATTTCTTGCTCTTTATGTGTAGCTTTTCATTTTACACTGCAAAAAAATTTAACATTACTTACATTTATATCAAACAAATAAAGTAATACTTGTGCATGTGTGTGTGTGTATGTTGATGTAATTTGTTAAACAAGCCAACAAAATTCAACCGTTTTTGTTTTAAGTTTGAGTTTGACTGCAAAACAAGCCTCTTTACATGAGTTAGTCTCTGGTAACTTTTGTTCCTGACCAAATTTTAAATATTTTTAAGTCTTAAATTCATGCAGCATAAACCATGATAACATAAAAATATTAACCACTAACTCAGTTCTAATGATTGGCTGTAAAAGTTAACATTTGTTAAAAATTTAATTCACTATAAAAAGTCTTGCTTTGAGTCTTGACCAATTTTTTTCTTTCTGCATTTATCAACATAAAGTTAGCGGAATATTTAAACTGTTTTCACTTAGACTGACTATAATTTGGTTTAAAAAAGTTTAATTACAGTAAATCGTGTTGTAATAAAAAAAAAAAAACATATATAAAACAAGCAGTATAAAGCGAACTGAAAATAATGGAAAATTTCAAGTTTTTTCTTAATTTTAAGTTTTATAAAAAAAATAGCGTGCTTCTTCGAAATATTTCTTAAAAAAAATTGTGCGAGAAACATAGTCGGGGTGATGTGCTCTAAATGATAACACGTTAGAAATGAAGAAGTTTGCTCTCAGCAGTATTATTCCTGTACCATCTCTGCCTTTCTGACTCCTTCTCCTTTTTCATTTCTACATCTCTATATTTTTGCTAATTCTTATTGCTTCTTGCTTACACCATTTTATCTTTTGACATACTAAGTATTCTTTGACTTATCTTTGAACAATTATTTTTGTTTACTCTCTTTCTCCTTTTTCCTCTCCTTCATTTTTCTTTTCGTACTGTTTTAAATCCTTTCCTTGCAATAAATTATTTTTCCAAATTAGCACTTTTGTTTAACACATCGCTTACTTCTCTTTTTTTATTCTCACCACCATACTTCTTTCTACTCTTCTGTTCCCTCTCTTCAAATTCTTCCAGCATCATTCATTGCTTTCGAATTATTTTTTAAGATGATTTTTTTCTTTTTGCTTTACTATTCTTTTTCTCTTCCTATCTTATCTGCTATTTTCTATAAACTCCCTAAAACTCTCTTCCTTTGTTATTTATGATTTTCTTCCAAGCTTAATAAATCTCTTTTTTCTCGTTTTCTCTATTCTAAAGCATGATTCATAACAAAACCTTAAAAAATTTGCTGTCTTCATAAATTTTTAAAAATTTTCTGAGAGAAAATCATATTTTCTGAGAGGAAATTATATTCTCTGAGAGCAAAATACATTTTCTGAAAGAAAAACATATTTTCTGAGAGAAAATTACATTTTCAAAAAAAAAAATCATATTTTCTGAGAAAAACTCATTGTTTTCTGAGAGTGTGCTATGATCTTGGTTTGACAGTTTAAAGTTAAACTAGTTTTTCTCTTTCTTCATTATATTGAGCCCATTGTTCTAAATTGTTCTCACTATCTTGTTTTGTCATTGCCACTCCCAATTCATCTACATGTTTTGTTTACATCGGCTTGAGCTTTTCTTTAAAATAAACTTTCGTCAATTTGACTTTTGTCACTCTTCTCTATCCCTATATTCCCTTATCCCTAAAGGCAATTATTTTCTTTTCTGCCTCCGCATTTCCTTTCTCTCTCCATTTCCCTACCTTACTTTGCTGTCTATTTTTTTCCTCTATCCTGCTTTTAATCTATAGTCATAAATGTCAAAAGATAATTGGCTTCTTCTTCAATTCTTCTTGATCCTTTTATCAGCAACTTTGTAAGTATTTTAACTCTGCCCCCACCGCTTGAACCTCCCTCTCTCTTATCACTCTCCTCTCTCTAATTGTCTGTGTCTGGCGTGAAAGCTTCGTTTGTACTGCTTCCACCATGTAACGCTTTAAGTGCTCGTTTCTGTTTTTGTGCTCTCCGTTGCTTGCGCATTTCGAAGAATTTCTTTTGATCTTCGGGTGACAGTCGTGATATCCTTTCGGCATACTTTCGTCTCTTCTCATCGAGCGTCTTGCGTACTCTTTCGTCTTCTTCGCTTTTTAATTGTTCGAATCTCGCTACTTTTTGACGTTCTTGCTCTTCCAGCTCACGCTGCTTTTCCGCCTCACGACGTTTTGCCTCCTCCTCTTCACGCTTGATTTCTTCTTCGTGACTGCGTTTGCGTGCCTCTTCAGCTTCGCGCAATTCCTGTTGCAAGCGTTCTTCTTCCTCCTCCTGCAGGCGCAGCTCATGTTCACGTCGGCGTATCTCTTCTTCACGTTGACGTTCCAGTTCTTTGCGCTTGCGATTCTCTTCTCGCAGACGATTAAGCTCTGTTTCTTCCAATTTCTTGGCGTCTTCTAGGCGCTGCAGCTCTAGACGCTTCTCTTCCTCCTCGAGCTGTCGTTTGATATCCTCCTGACGCTGTTTTTCCTCTAGTTCTTGTTGCTGCCTATTGGCTTCGTCGTAGAGGCGTCGGCGTTCTTGTTCTTCGTGCAGTTGTCGCTCTTGTTCGCTCTGCGCCTGACGCAGCCGCTCTTCGTACTCCTTACGTTGTCGCTGTTCTTCGGCCAGACGTTCAAGTTCGCGTTTCTTGTTCTCCGCCTCAAGTTCTTCTTGTAGCTTCCGCGACGCCAATTCACGTTCCTCTTGTTCAAGCTCGCGTTGTTTCTTGATGCGTTCTCTGCGCAAGCGTTGATCTTCGTCTTCTTCTCGCTGAATACGTTCTTCTTCGGCTTGTTGCTGCTTCAAGGCTTCTAGTTCCTTTTTACGTTCCTCATGCTCTTTTTCTTGTTTCAAACGCTCAACCTGCTCGCGCGCTTCTTCTTCCTGAGCCTTTGCAAGCTGTTGACGACGCCGTTCTTGCTCTGCTTCAGTTTCACCCTGCCTTATTTCACCGAGTGGCTTCTTTTCCAGTTGTTGATTTTCTTGTTGTTGGTCTTGTTGTTGTCGAAGCTTAGCAGCCTCAGCTGCTTGGCGTCTTTTTTGCATTTCTAGTTCCTTCCTTGCGCGTTTCTCCTGTCGCATACGTTCTTGTCGTTGGCGTTTCTTAAGCTGACGCTGTCGCTCCTTTTGACGCTGGCGCTCAAGCTTGCGATCTTGTTGAGTGCGGCGTCGTTGTTCCGCTGCAGTAGGTTTCACCGTGCCCTCTTCCGGCACCACTTCATTATTATACGCTGGAGTTGTGGTCGTTGTGGAGCTTGGTCGTGTTCTTCGCTGGTTTGGTCTTGTTCGTGGACGTGGTCTGCGAGTTGTTTCTTGATAATTAATATCGTTCGGATGTAAGGTCGTTTGTTGTTGGAAGTTAATGTCGTTATAGCTTGGCAAGCTGGCGGAGGTACCGAGAGGATTTCTTTCTTTCTGCTGTTGACGTTGACGTGCTCGTATGCTACGAGCTCGATTTGATGGTATCATGATTTCTTCTTTGCTGTCCTCGGCCTTGAGGCGACGATTTCTAAAAGAGCGCAAAAAGTAAAAAAGAGAACGTTAGTTAGAGAGCATTGTGAGAGCACTCGAATGGATTAAAGGCATTTAGAAAAAATTATTCAGAAAGCAATAAAAACTTAAATAAAAAATAAAATTAAATTAAATTAAATTAAATTAAATTAAATTAAATTAAATTAAATTAAATTAAATTAAATTAAATTAAATAAAATTAAATTAAATTAAATTAAATTAAATTAAATTAAATTAAATTAATTTAAATTATATTAAATTAAATTAAATTAAATTAAATTAAATTAAATTAAATTAAATTAAATTAAATTAAATTAAATTAAATTAAATTAAATTAAATTAAATTAAATTAAATTAAATTAAATTAAATTAAATTAAATTAAATTAAATTAAATTAAATTAAATTAAATTAAATTAAATTAAATTAAATTAAAGTAAATTAAATTAAATGAAATTAAATTAAATTTAATTAAATTAAATTAAATTAAATTAAATTAAATTAAATTAAATTAAATTAAATTAAATTAAATTAAATTAAATTAAATTAAATTAAATTAAATTAAATTAAATTAAATTAAATTAAATTAAATTAAATTAAATTAAATTAAATTAAATTAAATTAAATTAAATTAAATTAAATTAAATTAAATTAAATTAAATTAAATTAAATTAAATTAAATTAAATTAAATTAAATTAAATTAAATTAAATTAAATTAAATTAAATTAAATTAAATTAAATTAAATTAAATTAAATTAAATTAAATTAAATTAAATTAAATTAAATTAAATTAAATTAAATTAAATTAAATTAAATTAAATTAAATTAAATTAAATTAAATTAAATTAAATTAAATTAAATTAAATTAAATTAAATTAAATTAAATTAAATTAAATTAAATTAAATTAAATTAAATTAAATTAAATTAAATTAAATTAAATCAAATTAAATTAAATTAAATTTAATTACTCAGAATTGTCTGTAGGCGTGTGAGTTCAATCGAATTTGTTGAAAAAATGAGTACGAAGCTAGGTTTGGATTAGTATTTTTCAAAAATTAATCAGAAATGTGTAACTCAATTCAAACACTCTTTACAGGTTGAATCCGTGGAGTTGGCCTTAAAAATACTCGACGAATATGAAGTGCGTGGACATAAAATACGCGTGCAACGCGCAAAATTCCAAATGCGTGGCGAATACAATCCAGCGCTTAAGCCGAAACGCAAGAAAAAGGACAAAGAAAAGTTGCAAAAAATGAAGGAAAAGTAAGTTTTATCAAATAATTTACTAAAACTTTTCAAATTAATTAACTTTAAACCCTTTTTGCGCAGACTCTTCGATTGGCGTCCCGAAAAGTTGCGCGGTGAACGCACAAAAAACGAAAAGGTTGTTATATTAAAAAATCTCTTTACACCCGAACTATTCGAGAAGGAGGTGCAGCTAATACTTGACTATCAGAATGATCTGCGAGAGGAATGCAGCAAATGTGGCACAGTGCGCAAAGTGGTGATCTATGATGTAAGCAAATTTTGATTTGTAGTGTTGTAAAGAAATTAATTTTGAACTTTAACCCCCAACTCCCCAAAAGCTGCATGCCGAAGGCGTTGCTCAGGTCAATATGTCTTCCCCAGAAGAAGCTGATTTAGTTATACAAATGATGCAGGGACGTTATTTTGGCAAACGTCAGCTGACGGCCGAGCACTGGGATGGCAAAACCAAATACAAGTAAGCGCTTGTGCTTAAAATTTATTTCAAATTTTAATTCAATTAAAAATTTTCAATAGAATTGCAGAAACAGAAACCGCTGTAAAAAGTCGTCTCAACAATTGGGACGAATTTCTTGAAACCGATGAAGATAAACGTCCAACGCCAACGCCAACAAGCACTGTTGAATCCACAAACACCATCAAGGCAGATGATGCAGCTGCCTAGCTGTACTCACACAACACTCTTAAACAATAATTTATTTTACAAGTTCTTACTTAATTCACGTGCTTACTTAAAAGATTTTCTTGTATAAAAATAACTTAAAAAAAATTTGAATTAAATTAAAATGTCATTCAATGTGGCGCATGCAAACATAGCTTCTGAATTCCATAATAAATAATGTATGTATTTAAAGTAATATAAGGCAAATAATTACCTAACGCCACGATCGATCACTTCGAGCACAACTTCATTGGCCAGCTCATGTGGATAGGTTTGATTCCAACGATTGTAGACTTTGAAACGATTCTTTTCGCTCACTTTTGGCATCTTGTGTTGACAAATAAAACGATGTTTATCCGGGCACGCGCGCGCTGACCATCTAGAGTAGGCAAAACAAAGAGAATACAAGAAAAAGAACAGAGCACAAAATTTATTAGTTATCATTTTTTTTTTTAATTTTTTTCTAAAGCCATAAATATTAAGCAAAGCGCTATATAAGTCACTTAACAGTCAAGTATGTTAATTGCAATTGTTGTTTTTTTTGTTGTTGTTGTTGCTTGTTGTTAAAATTGTTTGGTTTGCTGTTTAGCCAGTTGACGCTGCATCATGGCTGCGCATGCGTAATGCACAATTTTTCGCAATTTTCGCTATTGCAGCTGAGTTTTCACCCACTCTGCGCCAAGTTGATTTAGTGCATGACGTAGTTTTAAGGCAAGTTGGCATGCAAGTGCCTGTTTGTTAGTATTTTGTAATCAAAATGCTTAATTAAAATTCCAGAGCGCCATTTTTGCTGTTGATTTCATTAACACGTCGCTTTAAAAGACATTGACAAGCAGTTGATGGGTGCTCAATTTTGAAGATTGACAGCCATGCATGCTTACATGTTAATGATTTAAACAAGCAGTTGAATTATAAAATTTCTTTAAATCTACAACAACCCGTTTTTTAAATGATTTTTTCTCTATTACCTGTATTTCAATTTTGGCTCATAGACTGCACAGTGATTGTCCAACATTGATCTGCTTCTGCAAAAAATTGCGCTCATAAGTAATAATCCATAACATGCTAAATATTATTTAAACTAATAATTTTCTCAAGTATTTTGAGTTGTAAGATAAATTATAAAAACAAATATTACTGTGGATCCATTTGGCTGAATGCATCGTAGGTCAAATTTTTGCCGCTTATGCTCCATTGCCAGACATTGTTCTGCCAATCATAGGTGGCGCCAATCCAAATTGGCTCATTAACTGTAAATTTATATTAGAAATTAGTTTTGATTACGTAAATTTGTATAATGCTTGCGGCCGCCTTAACTTACCGCCGCCCATTTGTGCATCGTGCGCCTGCAAAAAAGTTCTCAACTTTCTATCGGAAAATTTTTGCGGCTCTGCCAATTTACTGTTCTTGTCCTTGCAGTAAAAATGCGCCTCAAGCCAGCTGTATGGTTCATCCATCAGTGCATAGCACTCTGTGCCGATGCGCTGAAAGTGTGGTGGACACATGGCATACATGCGTCTATTGCGGGGTTTGCTTTCTGTCGCCTGTAACGTGACTGCATTGTTGTTGTTGTTTCTGTCGATTGCATTGTGATTGACAAAGGATACACCAGCAGATGCTGCGGATGCGTGCTCTGCATTTATATTGTGAAGGACTGAAATGAGAGGTTGTTATAAATAAAAATTTGTGTTTGGCTTGTATTACTTGTAAAAGTTTTTCTATAAATCGTTCGTTTTTATATGTATATAGATTTGCAAATTTAGTCAATTGAGAAAAATATAATCTTCACTCTTTATTTTTGAAAGAATTGTGAAATTTAAATTTAACTGAAAGACAACATCAAATAGCAAATGTACGTGCATGTGGAAATTATTAGTATTGAAAGTCTGCTGTCGAGGCCTATTATCGAATGCGAAATATGCGAAATGCGATATTAGGATCTGAAACGAATTCCGAAAAGCTGATGGTGTCGAAGCCTGAACTAATTTTTCTGGTCGAAAAAGAAAATTACGCGCATATTATTTACTCCGCCACAGCGAACGAAATATGCAAGACTTTCATACGGCTTTGCCAAGATTAGAGTCCATCTCGTGGAATTGAATTAATCCTTAAAATGCTCTATGGTGTCGGATAAAAACTTCATAGATGTCCAAGGACAAGTACCCCTGGGTCTAACAGAAGTCGAACATTTTTGAAAACATATATTGCTCTATTTGTCTAGCCTTCTGACCGGGTTTCGTTAAGATCAGCCTGTTTTGTATGGTAGCTACGTAGCTATCAATTTAGGAGGTTTTGAAATTCACGACGATTAGTAACGGTAGGGATTAGTAACTCGATTATTTCAATTTATTCAAGTTCGTGAATAAAGTACTCGTGTTGTTGAGGTTTGTGTTTCACTTGATTTTTTAAACACACGTGAACACGTATAACACGTGAAACTAAATATTTGAAACTATAGTAAAATACCAGAAGAACTTTGGTCTAACAATACCGTACTTAGACGTGTGTGTACTTAGAGGTAAATAAACTGGATCACAAAGGCAAATAAATTATATTCGTGGGTTACTCCGCTCATCGCCAGATGCGCAGAAAAAGAATAAGGCGGTGCTTCGCAGAGACCCATCGTTATTTGGGGGAGACCCAGCAAAAAAAGAACAAGTTTAATGGAGAGTAATTCTAACAACACAAGCGGAGTGGTTATTGTTAAATTTTATACGCCTTACGACAGAAATAGAGCATTGAAGGTTTTTGGAGACTACCGTCAGAAAACAAAGAGTGTGGTTTATTTAAGAGGAGCAGGCATTGACTCCGACAATAATGTCTATTTGCACGAGACTATTTCTGCTGAGACAAGAAGAGTTCTTCACGATGCGATCACCTGTAAACACAAAAAACAAATTTCACCGTCTTTACTCTGCGTGGTTCTGTTTACATCAAAATGCGCTAGAATGGAGAACCAATGCGGATTAATAGCATCGAAGAAATGCATTCTGTTATCGGTGCTGCTGTACGCGAAGATGAATGCTGATTATTTATGTTTATTTATGCTATTTTTGGAATTAATTATGTTTTTTATTTCATTATTTAAGATATTTCTGATATGTTCTATTTTTTCTCTTCCTATAATTTCTTTATGTGTCTTCTTCTCTTTCTCTATACATTACTTTTTCTTCTATCATACTTATGGTTGTGTTTTTTTCAAACAATTATCTATGGTTACTACTGTCTTAGGTATTAGCGATACCCAAAAAACTCTGATTGGCGCGCTGTGTAAGCAACACTCTGGTCTAAATATAGTGCACTTTAACGCGAGAAGCCTAAATGATGTTAAGCTAGATGTTGTCCGACATTGTTTTGAAAATTCAGCTGTTCATATTATTTGTGTCTCAGAAACCTGGTTTCACAAAGACATAAAAAGACATGCCTGTTTGAATATAAATAATTTTAAGCTTTATAGAAATGATCGGACTGATAAGAAAGGCAGGGGTGTTGCAATCTACTGTAAAGATAATTTAAATATGAATCTGTAAGGTATGTCCAGTGGTTCAGAGGTTGAATTTATAAATGTTGAAATTCGTGTTAATTGTGTTAAGGTGCTTGTGTCCTGTGTGTATAATCCCTATCGTAACTGTTGTTTGGATCAATTGTTTTCTACTCTGTTATATTGTGCAATTGGCTACGACCATTATGTTATGTGTGGTGATTTTAATATTAACATTTTATGTAAGGACAATCTTGTTAGTCGCTTTATCGATAGACTTGCCGAAGTTGATCTTCAAACCGTCAATACAAGCATGCCTACTCGCTATGCAAGTAACGCGTCTCCAAGCCTATAAGATATTTTTGTTGTATCGAATATTTCGTCTGTCTTGCTTTTTGATCAAGTGTCCTTTATTTCTGACCATGATCTCATTTTCTGTTCATTAAATGTAAATCTAACACAAGTCGTCATTGAAAAAACAATCTCTTTTAGGGATTATAAGTCCGTTGATTACGGCTCGATGTTCAGTGACGTGTCTTCCATTAACTGGTTCGAGTGCTGGTTAATGAGTTCTGTTAATGAGAAGCTAGAGCATTTTATGTATAGAATTTATCAACTTTGTGACCTGCATGTTCCATAAGTCAACCGCCGAGTCACTAACATAAGTTGTCCTTGGTTCACAAACAATGTAAAATTAGTCTTAAAAAAGCATAATGGAACTTACAATCGTTGGAAAAGGAATCCCACAACATCGAATTGGGAACAACACAAAAGAGCCAGAAACATAGCTAACTCAACAATCAGAACAGCAAAGCGCATATTTTTCATGTCCAAATTAAGTTCATCGCAACCATCTAAAAAGCTTTGGAGCAATTTAAAGCAAGCCGTCGTATGCAGCGTGAAAACCGAAGATTGTCGGATTGATCCTAATACCCTAAATGATTACTTTATAGCCAGCTCCACATCGCCAGATAATGTGAGTGACTTTAATCCGAGGCCTTTAAGTTCTGAATCTCCAAGTAATTTTGAGTTTGTTGCTATTAACGAATGTGATGTAGGCCGGTGTGTTAGTAAAATAAAATCCAAGGCAACGGGTGAAGATGGACTTTCAATAAAATTTATAAAAATTATTTTACCATACATCCTCAGCCCTCTAACCCATATATTCAATAACTTTTTTACATGGTTATGCTTCCCTGATGTCTAGAAAGCAGCGATATTTATTCCTATTGCGAAAAAACTAATGCTTGTGATCCGTTTGACTATCGTCCTGTAAGTCTGTTGTCGTCCTTGTCAAAAGTTTTTGAGTCTCTCATGGCCATGCAAATCTCGGAACACATAAAAAGATTCGACCTTTTGTCCCCAATTCAATCTGGTCTTAGACCAGGCCATAGCTGCTCTACAGCTATAATATAGATCTTAGATGACATCAGAGTGTCCTATGATATGGGGCGCATAAACTTGATCTGTCTCTTCGATTTTTCGAAGGCGTTTGATTCTGTGGATGTGTCAAAAACTTGCCGTTAACTTTGGATTCTCTAGCAGGGCGGTTCGTTTATTAAATAGCTACTTGGTGGAAAGGTCACAAAGAGTAAGGGTTGGAAATAGTCTGTCTGCTTTCTATGATTTATACTGTGGAGTGCCTTAAGGCTCAGTACTTGGTCCGTTACTGTTTTCAATGTTCATCAACGATATTTTCAACAGATGTCGGCATGTTAGCATGCATGCATATGCTGACGATCTGCAACTGTATTTAGACAGTCCCATTGGTCTTGTTGATAATTTATTTGTAAGGATGAATTAGAATTTATATAAAATAACTGAATGAGCTAAGGAAAATAAGCTTAGGCTAAATCCACTTAAATCATTTGTTTTCCTATTTGCAAAACTAGTTATTCTGCCTTCAATATATCGACTATTTATGTAAACAGTGTTGGTCTGGACTTTGTTGGCACTGTTAAAAATCTAGGATATATTATTAACTCGTCAGTTTCTTGTGAGGATCACATTAATTCTGCTGTCTGTAAAGTTTACTATACTCTTAGGAACCTGAGGTGGACCGCGTCATTTGTACATGTCGATACTAGGAAAAAATTAGTGCTCCAGCTTAAAGTGCCTATCATCTCAAACTCAGACATTGTCTATTGCAAACTCGATTCCAGGTCCAAACTTAAACTACAATAAGCTTTCAATAACGCCACAAGATATGTATTTGGTCTTCGAAAATTTGATCGCATCAGCCACTTGAGTAGCAAAATACTCGGATGCAATATTTACAATTATCTTGATGCTAGGAACTGCATATTTTTACATAAATTGTTACACACTAAGACACCCAAATACCTATTTGAGAAGTTAAAATTTTGTAGATCAACCATAAATATGAACCTGATAATACCATTATATAATTTGTTAAACTCCAACAGACTATTTTTTGTAAACGCCATCAGAATTTGGAACTCGCTGCCCTTAAGAATAAAATGCATTCAAAATAACCGCAACTTTAAGTATGAAATTTTACAACACTTTTCCTAATACTACTCTTTTTTTGCATCTTTTAGAATAAGAATGATTTTTAATGATTTGATTTTTTACTAATCATTTTTGATCACTTATGATTTGATGTTATGTCTGCTTTTTCATTTTAATATTTATACCCCCACGCGTACTGCGTAAGGGGTATATTAATTTTGTCACGACGTGTGTAACGCCCAAAAGGAGGCGTGGTAGGTATGGAAAAGTATATATATTCTTGCTCAGCATCACCACCTGAGCTGATTTAGCCATGTCCGTCTGTCTGTCGACACGATTACAGCCGCAGTTTTGAAGCTATCGTAATGAAATTCGATATTTAAGCTTTTTTTAAAAAAACTAAGATCAAGTTCGAAAATGGGCTAAATCGGATGAAAACCACGCCTACCTCCCATACAACTCAAAAATTGAAAACTCTACAAAGAAGCTAATATTTAAGCTACAATACTGAAATTTGGTATATGTGTATTCTATATCAAAACTGAGATGTTTTAGAAAAATGGGCGTCATCCACTCACTAACACCCCCACCTCCCATACAACCCCAAAATTGAAAAATCTATAAAGAGGCTAATATTAAAGTTACAAGACGGAAACTCGGTATTTGAGTATTTAATGTCAAAACTTAGGTGTGTTAGAAAAAAGGGCGCCATCCACCCACTAACACGCCCACCTCCCATACAACCCCAAAATTTAACAATCTATAAAGAGGCTAATATTAAACTTACAAGATGCAAACTCGGTTTTTAAGTAATTAATGTCAAAACTGAGGTGTGTTAGAAAATTGGGCGTCATCCACCCATTAACATGCCCACCTCCCATACAACCCCAAAATTGAAAAATCTATAAAGAGGCTAATATTAAAGTTACAAGACGGAAACTCGGTGTTTGAGTATTCAATGTCAAAACTGAGGTATGTTAGAAAAATGGGCGTCATCCACTTACTAACACGCCCACCTCCCATACAACCCCAAAATTTAAAAATCTATAAAGAAGCTAATATTAAAGTTATAAGACGGAAACTCGGTATTTATGTATTCAGTGTCAAAACTGAGGTGTGTTAGAAAAATGGGCGTCATCCACCCACTAACACGCCCACCTCCCATACAACCCCAAAATTTAACAATCTATAAAGAGGCTAATATTAAAGTTACAAGATGGAAACTCGGTTTTTGTATAATTAATGTCAAAACTGAGGTGTGTTATAAAATTAGGCGTCATCCACCCATTAACACGCCCACCTCCCATACAACCCCAAAATTGAAAAATCTATAAAGAGGCTAATATTAAAGCTACAAGACAGAAACTCGGTATTTGTGTATTCTATGTCGAAACTGAGATATGCTAGAAAAATGGGCGTCATACAAAACCTAACACGCCCACCTCCCATACAACCTCAAAATTTAAAACTTTATAAAAAGGCTTATATTTAAGCTGCAGGAAAACAATTTGATATGTATGTTTTTTAGACACATAAAAATAATAATATCTCTCAAAATCTCATACAAAAAGCTCTCCCAAGAATCGGCCGTGGGGGTATTTTAACTTCGGCCAAGTCGAAGATATACCTTACTAGTTTGTATTACTTTTTATTATATTTTAATGATATCACTAAGTATTTGTTTTAAACTGAATTTATTTATCAGTTGTTTATAACTTGTTGGTATTATGTTGTTCTAACTGCATTTAAAAAACTTTGTCTTATATGTGAACATTGTTACTTAATAATAATAATAATAAAATGATGAAAACAACCGTCATACAACCGATATGCAATTCAGTGGGGGAATTTTTGTAATATTTCAACGCTGATTTATTGATCGAAGATTATTTCTTCTCGGTTGATGTATGTGTAGGGTTACCAGATGGTATCATAATGAAGTACAAGTCCTACTTTTGCATTAAAAATTACATGTCCTCCTTTTAGTCCTGAATGTCCGCCTTGAATGTCCGTCAAAAAAAAGTTTCTCCTGTTGTAAGATACTTCATATTCCATAAGTCTATTACTTAGGCAAGCCGAAAGTTTCTACTTGAATATGAACCAAATAGAAGAAAAGGTTTTATGAAACATATCAAAGGCTTTCCTGAAGGAAAACGGAAATGTGTGTAAGCCTGAAAGATTTTTATATGGTAAGAGTATAAAGCAAGCAAGGCATTTTTGAATAAGAAGTTAAAGAATGTACCCAAAAATTTTGGCTTGCATCATTTATATATAGATTTATGTAAATGCAATAATCAAATAATATATTTAGAGATAAATTTCGTCAATATCCTTTTATGCGCGAACAACTGCAAGTACAAGAAAAATACAAAAAAAACCAATTTCAGGATGAAGAACTTAGATGATGCCAAGTCAAGGTGATGCCATACGAAAATTGTGTATGCTCTGGATAGATCAAGGAGCTGAAAAAAGTCAATGGCATTTAAAAGGTAGTCGTTTAAGGACGAAAAAGATGGAATGAAGACAGTTCTCATTGTCTTTCAAGTGTGTTAAGAGCATTATTAATGTATATCCTACGAAATCAGTAAGAGCCATATCGAGACATTTCCATGTTTCTGCATGCATGGTTCATCCTCGAAGACGTTCATACGAAGAGATCAATTAATGTCTCAGCAAATGAAAGGAAGTTTGTGTTCTTCGAGGAAAAAGGCTTTTAAACAAGTTTAAACGTACAGAAATACCGAAAATGCTTTGGTTTTTTACAGATGAATTTTTTAAGTCATAAAAAATTGTTTGATCAGGATCAAAAAATAAAAAAAAGAACGACAGGTTGTTATGTTCAGATTCCCGGGAGGATCACCATGTCATGCATACTTAAGTTCCAGCAACATTCATGGTCTTGGAGTGATAAACAGTGAAGAATGTCATGTCATTTCATAAGGACTTCGGGTGAACGTGACTGCTTACATTGAGGTTTTATGAACAGTTGTTAAGCCTTGAGTTGGGATATGGTCTCTTACATAAGGCCATGAGGAGGCAAGAGTGGATGTCTCAGGATCTGTATCAATGTACATTATCCCAAAAATTTGGCCTACAAGCTTAAAACAATATAATACATACAAGTATTAATATGAGTACAAAATTTTTGAATCCGCAGCCAAATGTTTTTAATGGGATAAAATGCTTTAAAATAGGATTTTTATAGCAGCTAGCGAGGCATCACATCTTGCTTCTCTGAAGCACGGTTGGGGAATAAAGATTTAAGTATTTCAAACGAAATTTATTTTTGCTTTAACTTCTTTAAGAAGAGCCGCCAACACCCAATTCCACTATTCCAACGAGAATTCTTTTAGGTGCTCATGTATTGAAGGTATGTGTGCAACACGGCGTATGAGTAATCTTAACAGATATCTTAAAATGATAGCCTAAGAAATAACGAAAAAACTTAAACTTACCTAAAGCTAGTGTTAATATTAAAAAGCGCATCGTGCTTTTATTTTATTTTTGGCTTAACTTAAAAGTTGAAAGAAATGAATTTCTTTTCCACTTCAGAGCTGCTTGCTTTTGATTTGCTACAATCAAGGTTGAACGAATCTTTAAATTCTTGAAATTTTTAATGCTTTTGATTATAAGTTGTTGTTGTTGTTGTTGTTGTGCTTCTCAGCATGTTTTGCACAGATGTGAACTGAAAATAAAAAGAATAAATAGCAAGAATTAATAAAATACTTTAAGCAATTTATTGAAAAAAAAAAATTTATAAACAGCACTAATGTCGAAGATCGTTCATTCTAACATTATAAAAAGTCTAGCTAAAAAACAAAACTAGTTCTTTAAATGCTGCTACATAAAAAGCGTAGACAGCTTTAAATTGTTTTAAGTATCATAATTTGTTTTTTATGCTAAAGATTATATATTCGAGATTGAATCTTATTCGAGATAGAAAAAGGCATACAATAATAGATTTAAAAAAAAAACTTCAAGAATTTTTTGACAAAAAATTTTAAACGATGATTTTTATTAAGTTCTTAAGTTTTTTAATGGCTGCATTTTGTTAAGATTTTATGACATAGATAGTATTTCCAACACCTGGTTGTAGGAGTTGAAGTGTTTTTTTTTTTTTTTTAAATCAGCGAATTTATTATCTTTTTGCTGATTTTTGTTTTATGCCCTAAAATCGAATCGATTATTTTTAATGACCTTGTTTTTATAGTCTCTGGTTTTTTTTTTTTTTGTTTTCCTTTAGATTAAAACAAATTTGAACTGCTGCTTTTATGGCCAAATTAAGCAAACTTGTTAAGCCCTAGCTGCTCTTTTTTATGTCAATTATTTGAACTTGTTAAGTGCTGGTTTTTGCTGCTCTACTCTGCAGCATGAAAACCTTTTTATAACTGTTTTAAAAACCGTCACTAAGCTTCGCTAAGCTTAATTGTAGCTCGTTAAATTTAGATTGCTTATAAAATATATAACATAAAAATTGATTTGTTTTTTAGTTAAGCCGAAAATGAGCTCGTTAAGCTAAAGCAGAAGCAGCTCGTTTTTAGGTTTTTGTTTTTTGTTTTTTACACCCTATTTTAATGCCTTAGTTATGCTCTGAAATGCTGCTGTTATTAATTAAATAAACATTTTAATAAGTTGCCTGTCAAAGAATCAATCACTTTGCTTTTTTTCAGGGTCAATCATCTAATCGCTTAAGGTCTGGGTTTGAGATTGAGTTTGATTTCGAGATAAACTGCGCTAACGATGTGATCAAAATTAAATGCGATTCTTAATGTTTCCATATAATTGAAGATTTTTTTTTTATAGCCGGCGATAAAATATAAACTCAATTTTTATGTTGCCTCAAAATCTTGTTTTAATTAAGCAACTCGCCGCTTAAAGTTGAGCCAATTTATTTATGTTGCTGTCTGCATAATCATCATAAACATCAAACTGATTCCAAGAAGAACAACAGAACAGAAACACCCAGAAATAAGTTGATGACGAAGAAGAAGAAGAAGAAGAAGAAGCAGCAGCTGTTATCTTCTTCGCACATGCGATGATTTGTTAACAAATCATGTCTAACTCATTTCTAACTGATGTCAATCAATTTTTCAAGTGTCAGGCATTAAGAAAAAACAACAACAGCAAAAATAAAAACTTACCAACATCCAGTGGGTTTTCATTCCACTGTGTTTGTGTGTGTATGTGAATGTGTGCGTTTATGCGTGTGCGGTGCTTTGGATAATTTATGATTTTAACCTTGACGTAAAACGCAACCCAGCTTCCAGTGAAACCAACACCTCAAAGCTGCTACATCAGCCAGATAAGCTGAGGTTGCTCTCATTTTTGTTGTTGTTCCTTTTTTTTTTGTTTTTGTTTTTATTACTGCCATTGGTAACGCGGCTTAAAAAAAAATTCTTAAAAGCAAACACTTTTGTTTTCATTGCAATTTATGGTTTTATTCTACTAACCTTAACCTAAACAGTGAAGAAAAATTACCTACTGCCAGACTTTTGCTGAACAGCAATTTAAAGAGCCAACAACAATAAGATATTCCCTTCGCAAAAAGCTTAGATAAACTAAAAATATTGCAAATTTATTAAAATAATATATGATTTACTATAAGCAGGTAGTATTTAAAGTTCGCATGAAAAATAATATACATCTAAAAGCTGGCAGGAGATAATTTTAAATCTCGTTTTTAACACAAATCCTTAAATCTCTGCATCATTTTTACTTAAGAGTTAAGCATAAAAAAAATAAATATGTTCTTCTTTGGGCCGCAGTTATGCTATTGTTGTGACGAAGTCATTTATAATTTCAACATTTAACGTCTAAAATTGTATTTTTGTTTATAACAATTTGAACTGTTGTCATTTTAATATATAAAATGCAAGCATTACGCCCCGCACCTAATATCACTCAAACTGTTTCTTCTTGCTATTACAGTGCTTTTCTTATACGAACAAATATCAGCCTGAAAGTATGCACAGAAAATTTGTTTGATATTTTTTAGTAACGATGCATTGACGTTGAATGCAACATAACAACATTCGCGGTGAAGGGAAAAATGTTGTCAGAACGTCTGCTGCTTAATAATTGTGCACGCAAGCCGTCTTAGGACGGGCTTTTATACTAGTTATAGAGGTTATAAAACAAAGAGGTTATTATTATAAATATTTATAAAACTGTTACCATAATAAATATTTATAATTGTTGTTAATATTAAATTTTGTAATAATAACAATTAGAATTAATATAATTTTTAATTTTTATAATAATTGTTATTATTATAAAATTCTATAACTGTTATTTTAATAAAATTTTATAATCGTTTTAAGGAAATTTTATATATATTATTTAAATTTAGAAAACAAAGTACCGAAAACCGAAATAACGGTTGATGATATTGAATTAAAAACTTTTGCATATTTTTTAAGAAGCATTTAATTTCAAGAAAAAAATTATATTTTGCGTATCAAATATTTTGTCATAATAAAATCTTTAAAGCTCCAAGAAAAACTGGGTATGTTTTGGCATCCGCAATATCTCGGAAGTGGTAAATCTAAAGAAAAATTCCGGTTAAAATACACAATTAAGACTCTCTTGACTGGTCTTGAGATCAAGTTTTTTCAAAGTTTTTGAATTTCAACAAAAAGGTCTCTCACAAAAGTTAAAATTTAAAGCAATGTCTATATTTTGAGGTTAAAAGTGGACGACATAACAAATTTTTAAGGCTTTTAAAGAAAAAAAAAAATTGATTTTAATTTATAAAAATTATGTTCCTTAAAGCCCACAAAAAATTGTCAAAAAGGTCAATCGACCTATTAGTTTTTGGGAAATCTTGGGCGTCAATTTTTTTGTTGTTGCTTCAGGCATTTGAATAGTATAAAAAAATAACATCAGAAAAAATTTTTCTTTAATTGATTTACTTCCTTAGCAATATAAAAAAATTGTTAATTAAACAATATGTTCAACCCTGCTTTCGTAATTCTTTCACACAAAACACCTAAATTTAAAAAAAAATACAAATATTCTCTTAAAAAACTTTCAGTCGAAAATTTTTAAAGGTCTAACGAACATTTAGAAATTTTTAAAATGTGTTTTCGAGCATGATATAATAATTTTACCAGGTAGTATTGACAAGTCTTGATTCTCTCTGCTATAAGTAAACGAACTCTTGTCAAAAACAGCTGTTCGTTCTTATATGCGTTGGCCACATTCAGTTGTGTCAACTGTTGTGACAGCAACACATCGAAGAGCGCTGTTATCGGTATTGAAGTTTCAGAAAAGTTGTCAAGTTTATGAAAAGTCAAGCTTTTTATCAAATACCAACGTTAATTTTACCGACAAATAAAAAATTTTCTATTTTTAAATGCATTTTAGTGCGCAACTTCATATTTATGTGCATCAAGTTTTGACTTAACATTTGCCAACTGTTGAGTACGCTGAATGTGACCAGTGAAAATTAATTGTTTGCGATGACGGATTGTGAGCTCTCTCTTTCTTGTTATATTTTTTGACAGAAGTCCGTTTCCAACAGAAACGTCAATACTACCTTGGAGTAATTATATCATGGTTTTCGAGTATTTTGTTTTTGAAATTTATAAAAAAAATACCAAATTTTTTTAACTGTCTATATGACCAACCGAAACCATGTTCTAGTCTGCAAAAAAAATTTGTTGTTCTACATGTTTCTTCATGAATTAGTTAGCATAAAGCTCTTAATAATAACATAACATTTAATAATAACATAATAACATTAATAACATAATAATAACATAGTAACATAAAATAATAACATAACATAATAACATAACTAATAATAACATTTTAAAATGCCACAATTTTATTGCTCACGAAGTTTTTTATATCTAAGGCTTTAAATAAAGTCGTATTAGATGAATTTCGTAATCATGGACTCCGCGGGAGTCTCTATGGGAGTACCCTAAAGTGGTCCAAACATGCCCAACTATGCATTCCAAATTTGATTTCGATTCATTTTTACAGAATTATTTCTTCCTACAAGAAAAAAAATATGTCTTTCGAATTTTTGTTTTTAACTCTACTTCGAGTTATTGAAGTAGTATACCAGATTACCGATTTCGGTTATATGGGGTAGGAATTTTTGTAGACCAAATGTTATTGCTCCGGGGTGATTTTTTGAAAAACTATTCCAGATTGCCTATTTCAGTTATATGGAGGTTATTATTGCGAAGGTACTTGTTAGTAGACAGATGTGGTTAATTTTTATACTGCCTTTTCTTCTTTAAAATAACTACACGAGAAAACAAAATGTGCTAAAATCAAGCCAAAAGCGTTCGTAACTGAAATTAGCTCAATAGAGCTCAAAAGTATCTCAAAACATGCTATTCTTGTTCGCAGTTTATACTAGAAATTGGGCTTGAAAATTTTTTTGAAACACATGTCAATTTGTGCTATATACGTGTAATTTTAGGCTTGTTTGTAAAAAAATTAATTTTGTTGATGTTAACACATAAAAATATGAGCAACCGAACGATGTAATTCTCAATTGGTTATTGTTCCTGTTAGTATAAAAGTGTATAAACGTGCAGAGAATAAATTATTAAAGCCTGAAATCAGGGCTGCCACTCTTAAAGATTTTATTCTACCAAATTTCATGCAAAAATTTACCAAAATGAAAAACAATTTACCAAACACAAAAAATTTTTTTTGTAAGTTAAATTTAAATATGTTTTTTTATTAAATTAACATTTATTAAAGATTTCATTCACAAGACAAAAAATATTATTATATTATATTATCATATTATTAAACTAACGTTAACTGTACAAAAAAAATCATAATTATATATATATTAAAAATTAATGAAATTAATTGAATTAATTAGTTTACTTATCAAAAATGTTAATCTACAAGTAATTTGTTGGCAACCACACATAATAAGGTTTATTTTTTACCTAATTTTAGAATCTAATTTAACTTAACCTGGTTTTATACCCCCACGCGTACTGCGTAAGGGGTACATTAATTTTGTCACGACGTGTGAAACGCCCATAAGGAGGCGTGGTAGGCATAGAAAAGTGTATACATATATTCTTGATCAGCATCATCAGTTGATTAAGCCATGTCCGTCTGTCTGTCTGTGGAGACGATTACAGCCGTAATTTTAAAGCTATCGCGCTGAAATTCGATATTTAAGCTTTTTTTAAAAACAAAAATCAAGTTCGAGAATGGGCCAAATCTGATGAAAACTACGCCTACCTCCGAATATTTAAGCTACAAAACTTAAATTCGGCATTTGTGTAGTCTATGACAAAACAGATGTGTTAGAAAAATGGGCGTCATCCACTTACTAACATGCCCTCCTTCCATACAACCCTAATATTGAAACCTTTATATAAAGGCTTGTGTCGAAGCTATAAAAATAAAATTAAATATATATAATTTTTATATAAAAATTAAGACGTATGCGAAAAATGAGCGTAATCCACTTACTAACATGCCCACCTCTCATACAACCCCAAATTGAAAACTTTACAAAAAGGCTTGTCTTTACTTTGCAGGAAAACAATTTGATATGAATGTATTTTAGACGTCATCAAAATAGTAAAATTTTTTGAAATATCATATAAAAAGAGCTGCAATTTAAGATTTTGTACCATTGCGAATCGCCCGTGGGGTATTTTAACTTCGGCCAAGTCGAAGACATACCATACATATGTCTATTTGTATTTTAACTTCGGCCAAGTCGAAGACATAGTTTTAGAATCCGTTTCGCTTGAAGATGTTTCATCGCTTTCCACAGGTCGCCTTCTATCTAATAACAAATTTAAATACAAATGACATAATCGCTTCGAATATCAATTTTAAGAAAATCAATTTATTAAAAATAAAAAGTTACTGATCATCCATTTTAGCGATCCATCAATTTCTTCCCTAAGCCGACGATCTAAGCAACTGACAAATTCAAAATTTTTACATTTTACTTTTCGATCATTCGTGCAATTTCCACTTGATGCGTTCGTCTTTATTTGAAAGATTATTTCCAATCATAACGGTGGTGCTGCACAATGAGCATGGTTGATATAATTTTTATACAATAATTTTTTTATATGTAACTTATATGAATTTTTCATTAATTTTAAATTTACCAAAACGAAAAAAAAATTACCATTTTACCAAGTCAAAATATTTTTACCAAATTTGGTAATATTTTACCAAAACGGCAGCCCTGCCTGAAATACAATAGAGCGAGAGTACGATGCGAGAATGCGTTGCGTTTTTATAACAAAATCTCGCACGCTCTGCTCTCGCATGCTATGTACAATGAGAAAGGTCAGTTTTGAAGGAAGGAGGGAAAAAAAATAAAGTAAACAAAAAATTAATAACTACAAGAATTTCAAAGTAGTGCTTCAAATATGAGAAAAATTTCAATGAAAAAAATGTTAGTTGCCGGCTTGGCCGCATATTTAGCTCGGATTGAACTTAGAAAGCGTTCTAGCCAGCGTTCTAGCCAGCGTTCTAGCAAGCGATGGTGGATCCGACCCATTTACCAAGATCGAGATTCCTTAGGTTTTTATGAAAAACATTTAAAACAATGAAGCGAGACGATTCGCAGATGTGTATAAGAGCCACAAGAATGAGCGTAGCCCATTTTAATGTGCTTTTAATTTGTGTTGGACACCGGTTAGAAAAAACATCAATACGGAAACCAATTTATCCTGAATGTAGGTTGGCCTTTCTTTATAAATCTTTCTAACAAACATCTTTATAAATAGGTATTATATCTTGTATTAAAGATTTTTAGCACACGGTGGACCGCGCTATGTCTACGCATGGAAGTTTAAAATGTCCACATCAGTTTTAAGACGAATAATAAACGAGACGTGCCCTGTGGAATGAGCTAAGTACGATATACTTATCACCTCCAAGCTAAGAAAATTGGTTGAGCGTTGGCAATGAATATGCTACTCGGTAGAACATGCCGAATTGCATTGGTGCTATTGATGGCAAAAACGTTTCGATTGTTTGTCCACCGAACGGAAGATCTTTGGATTTTGATTTCGTGCGGCTCTTCTACTTAAGTACACCAGCTCGGAAGTTTTAAAATTCGATTATTTGAAAGAAATATATCTATTGGCCCAAAATACACTGTAGTGCTCAGTCTGCGTGAGCAGTCAGTCATTCAAAAATACACTGTAGTGGTCAGTCTACGTGAAACCTGTTTTTTCTTGTATACATGAACATTGTTTGAGTGTATTATTTTCGAAAATTGTGAGAGTTTTCAAAAAATTAAATCAAAAAAATGTTCGTTTGCTTATGTATGCGTGTCAGTCAATCGTCACTACAGCTTTTTCGGTGAGTGAAATTTCACGCACCTCACGTCGCCTGTCTCACTTCCCTTGCCTAAGAAAACCGGTTTCTAACAGACTGAGCACTACAGTGTATTTTGGGCCATTAAGAATTATTTTAAAAATATTTTTTTATTTTAATATAAATTTTTGAAGGAAATTGCAACGCGCTCAAAATTTGTATTATTTTTCAACGGAATTTTTATGACAGCCAGTCATCGCATGCGTGCTTTTTCAATTTTTCGAAAACACCTCGCAACGCAATAACGCATCGCATAGCATTGTAGATTGTTGGATTTGAACTCTGCTTATGAAAATCATTTGACAGATGGTACGAGATTCTTACGTTGTCTCGCATCGCACTCTCGCACTATTGTATTTCAGGCTTAAATTATATGTTCCTGTCCAAATTGGATGAAACATATCTAATTTGGACAATGAGAATATAATTTTTATTTTGCTTTATGTCATTTTTATTTTTTTTTTTGTTTTGTTTTTTTCTGTTTTTTGTTTTGTTTTTTTCTTTATGGCTTGACCCATAGTACAACAAGGAAGGTAGTATTATTACTGACTGCGCTGCCGAGCTGTGGGCATAAAGTGTCAAAAACAAGTGATGTACACTGAAATAAAAACATAAAGGGAATTTTTTCTTTAAACAAATCAAAATTTGTATAGTTTTGTCTTCCCATCATTGCGCTAAATTATATTATTCTGTTGTCAATTTTTCATAAGTTCCGCGTGCCTTTATCAAGCCCTAACCACTTTTGAGAGATTGAACGCATTCCTGTTCCAAATTAACAATACAAGTGTTTGCAAATCAAACTCTTCTTTTTTAAAATCTTCCACTTCAATTCGTGTTTTTTTAAAACAATGCAAAATTAACTTATTTTAATTAACAAAATTTAAAAATTTTGCCATTTTTAAAAATTTTGTTTTCCCCTTCTCACAAAAGTCCTCTTTTTTGTAAATAAAAACAACACCGTCAATTGTCATTACAGCATTTTGACACTATATGCCTACGCTAAACAGCTGTTTCAGTCTGATTAATACTACCTTCCTTGTTGTACTATGGCTTGACCCACTTGTACATTTTTTACAAGAGCATAATTCAGCGTTTTAATGTATTTTATATTTTGTTTTTTTTTTTATTTGAAAATTTGACAATTGACATATTTTGATAAAAAATTACAAAATTCCTTAACTTGGGCATATTCCTTTCTTTACTATCAATCCATAATAGGCATACATTGGACACAAATGAGCATGTTTTTTGTTTTTATAAACAAAATAACTTAAATTTGGGCACAAGTGAGCATATTTATTTATTGAAAAATGATCCAAATATCACGTCAATTATGCACGAATGGGCGTGTTAATTTTTTTTATAAACAATCACATTAGAGTTTGAGATCAAGAACATTATGACTTGGCTCAGAAATTAATTGGTTTGGGATTGTTTTCAGCTCAAATTTCTCTCCGTGTATGTTTACCAAATTTTATGTGCTCCGGGATGGTATTTTGAGGAAATATACTAGATTACCGATTTCGGTTATATGGCAGGTAGGTGTGCCATATAATTCGATTTTTATGCAATTTTGTGTATAATTTTCTCTTTGCCTAATATTTAATTTTCTGAGCAAATATCTGTTAATATGGGAAAAATTGAAAATCGCTCGTTCAGTCGCTCATCGTGCAGTGCTTGGAAGGCTCCTGAGAGTTTTTATTACAAAATTTCATGATTCTCGTATGAGAGCGGTATACTGTGCATTGTACTTATCATTTATATCATATGGAAATTGAAAAACTATAATATATCCACTTGAAAATGGCGACAAGAACTTGGGTTTTTAAAAAATCGAACGAAATACTCAACGAAAACTATTTTTTAAACTCCATTTTGGAAAGGATATATTTATTTTTTCAATTTTCAAAAAATGATCCTGATAAAATATATGCTTCAACTAAACTTTAAATTTAAAATTTGAAAAAATTTTAAAATTGTTTAATTACACAGTGCGACAAGAAAAAATAACTTCAAATATCTCAGTAGTGCATGGTCTATATATTATGCTCTCATACTCAGTTTTATCGGATTAGGTCAAATAAGAGAGAAATTCAAGGTCAAATTTCACCTTTAAGTCACAAATTGTTTCTTATAACTCGTAAATTAAATTCAAATCCTGTGTAGTAACTGCATCTTAATATTTGCAATGGATAGTTCTTTACATTTTGAGACAATTTTTTGCTCAAAGAGTTACGTAAGAGGGTTAATTATTTCTTCGAAAACATGGCTTTTTTAATAAAAAACAAAATTTTTAATAGTTCAGTTACTTTAGTTTAAGAGTTATATGAAAATATTTGTGATTTAAAGGTGAAATTTGAACTTGAATTTCTCTCTCATTTGACCTAATCCGATAAAACTGAGTATGAGAGCATAATATATATACCATGCACTACTAGAAACCATTGCGATATTTGAGGTTATTCCAATTGACCCTATAATTGTCGCACAGTGTTATAAGAGTGTGTTGAAGAAAATCCAAAATCTTGCTCTTCGTTTATCCACTTTAAACAAACACTTTTACACAGAGGTTTGAAGGCTTACAGAATTCAGATTGTACAAGGATTAAACCGAATGAACATCATCTGTGCCGAAATTTAAGTGAAAGTGCTCAAAAACAACTGGAATTTAATCAGCATTTTATCAAACAATTTTGCTCAGTTAAGTGGATTATTTTTTGCTCAAAACGTAAAATGGTAGCATTTGAAGAAAAGATAATCCACATGAAATTGTCAAAATGTCGTTACATTCCGGAAAATGCACCGTTTGGTACATTCTGTGGGCTATTGCGAGCATACAGCCACAAATGCTTGAAAAAGTGCTCAAAAACATTGTTCACACTTTTTTCTCTTGATTTAATTTTCTCTCCTACTTATCTATCTTTCAATTTTCTGAACCAAGACAGACTTGACTGAATAGGTTTGACACCTGAAATCCTTGGTCCAAAGCTAAAAAAATTTCATATGTATTTTAATATCAAAATTATTATTATGCTAAGAAAACACTCTTTATTTCAAATTTTATTCCCATACATTAGGGAAAATTATTTTATTGAAATATAAATATCTAGAGCTCCGTCATTCCGCTTTTCAAATAACCCAAAATTTTTTGATTTAAAAGAAAAAACCAAAATGAAAAAAACCGAAAAATAAAAAAATTAAATTCATAAAAAATCGTTCATTCTGTAATCAGAAAATAGATTTAGCAATTCTAATCCTTATATTGCTGAACTGGAAAAAAATTTTTGGATTAGTGCTTTGTTTATTTTGAATATGACCAAGATGGGTTGATAAAAACCCATCTCGTTAGATCAATAGAATACACTGAGAAATAAAATATGAACGTCAAAGTTAATTTCTTATACCAATGTGAACAAGGATTTTTTTTTTATTCTACAAACTTGGAGATCACGATAAGTTTTTATGCTTTATAAGAAGAGAGAATAAAAAATTAGAACTCCTACAGTCAATCTTTATCATAGTATTTTAGTGCAACACCATTTTTCATCTTTACTATTTTGTTGTTACCAAATTAATAACTTAGGCAAAGCCCACAACAAAGATGCAAAGATGCAATGTAAATGCAATTAAATTGTGAGAGTGCTTTTTGAAACTTAAAAATTTTGCACACCCAAAGGAAGTTAATTAATTGCTGACACACTTAACATTTCCATTGCAAATGCAGTGAATGTTCAACAAACACGACTTATTTTTTTAACAAAAACTCTTAAACGCCCACGTGCTAAAATCTAAGACGTTCATCTAAAGTACGGCTAGTATAGCGATAAAAATAACCAGAACAGTTCATAAAGTCAAAAGCAAAACAATAAAAAAAAAAAAATCAAAACATGAGTTAGTAACTAATTGCGCCGGAATGAACAAATATAACATGATATTATATCAAAATCACAAGAAATGCAGTGTCAGTCAATAAAAATAATTTTTATAAGAAAATATTTGCAGACTGAAAAAATAAAATATTTATTGACAAATCTACAAAAAAAATAAAAACAATATTAAGGTATACCTACCTAAATATTTTTTTTATTTAAATATTTGCTTAGCTATATGAACTAACATGGTATAAAACACATATTGTAAAAATTTCAAGCAAATTTAATGACTAGTTTTTTTGGCGAAATTATTTATGTAGGCAAGTAAGACTCAAAATCATGCAATGTGAACATTTACCATAACTTAAAATGCGATAATCTCGAAACCACTTCTTAGCGATTGGTTGGATAAAATTTATCGAAGTATTTATCTGATTTGAATAATTTTGGCATCACATACTTTATGAGGTTAACTCCAAAAACAACGAGCCCTACAAAAGACGTGTTTCTGTTAATTTTTAAATTTGGCTGCTATAACAACAACAAAACAACAAAAATAACAACAACAACTACAATAATTTGAAAATTAAGTTTGATGTTTTTCGTATTCAATAAAAAAACACTTGTCGGTATCTATTTTAATATATGTGAAATTTAATTTATAGCGATGCATTAAATTTTGTGTCGCCCAGGCTCAGGTTGACCTTAAGTCAGACCAGTAGCGTAGCAATAAGGGGGCAGGGGGGGGGGCGGTCCGCCCCGGGTACAAGCTAAAATGGGGTGCAAAATTTGAAAAAAGAACTTTTCAACACACAATTTTTGATTTTTTTTATAATAAGAACACTTTAATGACTGCGGTTTTATTTTTTGAACATAAAGGGGGTGCAAAAGTGAATGCAAATATTGTTACCTTCGTTTTTATTAAAACTTTAACTTTATATGACATTTTTTTCAATATAAACAAACGCTCTTACTAAAATCTTAGTCAATTCAGAATTCAATTTGTCATTGGTTAGGGGTGAAATTGCAAAACAAATTCAATTAAAAATTTCATGACAGTAAGATGGAGTACAAAAAGAAAAATGTTAAAACTTTCTTTTTATATTCCATAAAATTTTATACAAAATAGTTTGTTTGCTTCTTATATTCAGGTTAAGAAGTTTTCAAACTTACTGGCATAGTATACATTTCTATTACCATTATTTTCGCAGATCTGCATGATTTTCAGAGTATGATGAATGGAGGCGTCAGTTTCTTGTAAGCAATACATTTCTCCAGAACTTTTCAGAAAAACGTGCTCATGTCATAAATGTCAAGAATAAAAATATACTTTATGATTTTGTGATTACTTACTTCTGAGACTACACATCATAAAACAAACCTTATTTGTAGCTCTTAATCTGCTAGTACATTATTATAAATAGTCATATGTTTTTGGATATCCCGTTACATGAAAAATTTTAAAAATCAATACTCAACTAATTACATGCTTAAAAAATTTCTAAAAAAATTAAATTAATTTTAATGCATTACATTTTTTATTTAAATTAAATAAATGGCTTTTTATAACAATTTAAAGGCGTCCTGACTTTTTTTTCATTTTATTTTGAAGATGTCTATTAAAAGCTCTGAGATGGTTTTCTGACTCCTTAACTTTACTAAAATAATTATTATTATGATTAAATCAACCAACAAAACTGTCAAAAATACAGTTTTTAACAGAAGGTGCACAGTTCCTTTAAAAGTATTCTAATTATTTAAATTAAATTTTGTTCTCAGTCACCGAATGGGAAGCATGAAGAGATTTCTTACAATTGTCAGCTCTTTTTGGGCCATTCATGACTCTTGACCTTGTCCAGCCAGGGCAAGTTTGGGAATTATGTACATAATGAGTATGAAAAAAATTTCTGATAATAATTTGGTATCACTGTAATATAGTGATACTGTGATATTAATAGTCGAGGATAGGGCAGTCAAATCTTACAGATCTCAGTTTTGTCTATCAAAGTCGAAGCTGAGATGAATATAGAATACTATACAGATGTTGATAAAATTATGGAAAAAAGTTTATAAATGAATTTTAATATTTTATTTTAATTTTAATTTTCACTTAACTTTTATATAGAAGACATGGATTGATTTCGAAAAAATATTTAAATTTATAGTTATTCAGGGTTGCTGTGGGAAAATTTGCCAACGTTTTACTTCCAGGTCCTGTTTTTTCTTCAATTATGCACAATTTTTCGTAAAATTTTCACAATTTTCTATAGAAAACTAGCTTAAGTTTTTATAACTTCATAAAGTCAGTTCTCCAATTTTTTAAAACTGATAGTTAATTTACTGATAGTAAATTGTTCTAGCATAACTTATAAGCCCGGTTGAAATATCCATGGATACCATAGTTTTGCTTTTTTTTTTCAAATATTTTCTAAAATATGTCATATTTGTAGAGGTTGATTCAAAATATGTAGTCAGATTCATCGACAATTATTGTAAAATTAAATACGGAAATAGTGAAACATTTTATTCAAAATAGATCTTTGGGAATTAACTCACTGTTGCAAATCCAAATTTTGCATAAATAAAACTTTTTTGAAAAATTCCTTGATTGCGGAAAATCCTGCTTTAAAAAATTAAGATATATGTCAAATTTGAAATTAAATGAAATTTTTTAAGTTTTGTGTTAGTTACCAAATTATTATTATTTATAAATTTATTTACACTTTAACAAACAAATCATTACAGTATACTATTATTTAAAAAAAATTATATTAATTTCGTAGTACTTTTTAAACATTACTCTATTGAGATTGACTATAACCTTCTTAAGGGGTGCACAATTTAGTTTCCGCTCAGGGAGCCACCAACCCTAGCTACACCACTGAGTCAGACCATACATGCTTCTAGCATCTATATGTTTCTAGTGAGAGAAAGAGAAGATGTTTCTTCAACAGAGAGATTAAACCTTCTTATGAAGGTTTAATTTCACTTTCGTTTAATTTTGCTTGACTTACAACCGCGCTGCCAGAAGTTTCACTTCAAAAATAATGAATAGCCATGATGTGGTTCAACTATGTAACGCACCAACTTTCGATTTTTTTTTTTTATTTATTTTTATAATATTTCTATTACTGCTGCACTCTGTTTAATCAACTCTTGACGCACGTGCTTGTCTAGCAAACATGTTTGACGACATTATTATTTTTTTTTTTTTTTATTTTGTCGCAGACTCAGTGGCAATCATCGGAAAAATTGTGACAGAAAATTCCTGCATGATTACCGTAAAGTTATGCAGCAGTCACAGCCGGTGGTAGTGCGGCACTCAACGTCAGATTTGTATGCGTCAGATTTATTTTTATAACTTACTTTAATTTCTGATTTTTTTCATTTTTTTTTTCTTCGACTTTGAACATTTTTCATAACCAAGTCATAGCAAGATGTCTTTGATTCATACCCTGAAATCGGTGGTTTTTCTAAAAATTTTCAAGCTAGTAATCGTTTTCACTGCCACAAAAAAAAAAAAGACAAAAAAACAACATTGTGACTGTTCTTGGGTGAGGCTCTCTAGCTGTGTATTGCAACGGGCGCACTTTATGTGGGCGTGTTGCTAGTTCGACAACGCTAACTACTAGTTTAGTAACTTAAATCTTTGAATTTATTGAAAGCGAGTTAGCATTTTTTAAACTGTCTGCTTGAATGTCTATCAGCATTGTTTTTAGTGTCCGACCGAATGTGAATTTTTGCCGAAGCCGAAGCCGAAGCCGATTCTTCGGCAAAAAATAAATAATAGCCGAAGCCGAATAACAAACAAATGTTTTCAAGTAAAAAGAATGATAAAATTTATTCTTTGCTATTGTTATAAAGGATGGTTACATTTTAAGTACCGATGTTGATTTGGAATAAAATACAAATTATTTATGAAATTATTGTCATTTCTTTTTATTATGACAATACTGGTATAGTTCAATTATGTATGGAACAAAATATTGGCCAAATGGCCGCCGCGACCTCGGCGGCTCACCTCCATCCGATGGTTCAAATTTTCGATGACGCTGAGGCATAATTGAGGTTCTATGCCGTTAATGTGCCGAATTATCTCATCCTTTAGCTCTTGAAGTTTTGCTGTCTTATCGGCGTAAACCTTTTCTTTCAAATAACCCCAAAGAAAAAAGTCCAACGGTGTCAAATCACATGATCTTGTCGGCCTATCGACATCGCCACCACTTGAGATAACACGGCCATTGAATTTGTCGCGCAAAAGAGCCATTGTTTCGTTATCTGTTTTTCAAGTGACACCGTCCTGGTGAAACCACATATTGTCCACATCTATATCTACCAATTCGGGCCATAAAAAGTTCGTTATCATCTCACGACATTTTGGAAAAAATACGGCCCGATGATGCCGCCAGCAATATTTTTTACGGTGCGAGCTGTACGAGCATGCACTGGTGTTTTCATATCTCCTACAGACCCGGTTCGCTCAAATTTTTGCACGATTTTTCCGATTAAATTGACCGAAAATATTACTAAGTGCACGATATGCATTTTGATTTGAACGCCCATTTCATAATAAGCGTAAATAACTTTATGGCGTTGTTCGAAAAAACTTGGTTTAGGTGTGGTTCACATTCAACATCGGCCCTTAAAACCATTTATATTCATTTCAGTACAAAAAAAGGAACTGAAATCATTAAATTCGGGTTAAACGCAATTGATTTATTGACGTCAGGATAAAGTAGAAAAAAAATTTAATATATTTCCGATCCAGTCGAGAAAAGCTACAGAAATGTAATACTAACCGAAATCTGGCAGAAAATTTCTAGCGTTAACTCAGCTTCTATATTTCAGTCCATAACAAAAGCAAAAACGTATTAGTCGGACTCGTTGCATTTATCATTTATCATTATAAATAAAATTTTCAACGAGTGAACACCAACTCATGAAATAACAGAAAAGGAGATAAACACAAAACAAGCAAAGAAAATGTTTCAAATGTGGAGTTTTTAACGGAGTTCACTGAATAATTAAAAAAATTCTAAAAACTTATGAAAAAAAATGTTTAAAAAAAGAAAAAACATTCGGCAAAAATAATCGGCTATTTCGGCCGAAGCAGAAGCCGAAGCCGAAGGTCAAAATATTGGCCGATTATGCCGATTACCGAAGCCGAAGCCGAATAATCGGTCGGACACTAATTGTTTTATTATTATTGTTGTTGTTTTTTTTTTTGTTATGACCAAGTGAATATAATAATGTATTTGTTTGTTGTTGTTGTTAACATTGTTTTGCTTATCTTGTTTTCTTTTGTTGTTGTTGTTGTTGCACGTATTCCAGCCAGATTGGCCTCAGAGTTGAACTTGGCATTGAACGTGTGTATTTTTTGTGTGCGCCGGCATGCCGCTTAATGTGCATAGAATGGAGTCACGTGTTCGCTGTTAACGAGCTTGAAGAGAAATTCATGTTAACCACGAACTAGGTTTATGCATTTAATTTTTTTTTGTTTAGGTTTTCGTGGAACTAATTTTTGTCTTTAACCTAAAGGTAAGAAATCGATTAATAAAAGTTTTTAGATGCATGAAATTTATCATTAGGGGTATTCAGAATGTGTAGAGGATATTTCGTCACCAGAGTAAAATAAGTTCGTATGTGTTGAATGGGTTATTTTGAGTAAATGATGCCATTTTACAGTTTTAAGATAGACCTTTCGAATGGCCATCCATTTTTGCATATCTTATTTTATATTTGAGCTTAACATGTTTTTTTAATAAGTTACACAAACAATGTGGAAAAAACTAGCTTTATATCGGCAAATCCAGAAAAAGTAAACCGAAACCTTAAAAAACAAAATTACTTAAAGTTCAATAAAAACACATACAATGTTAAGGATATTGTTTGTGTTTTCCTACGGTAAAAGCATTTTGAAAAAAACAAATTGTATCCCTAAATTTTAACTGATTTTATTGAATGTATTTTTAATCTGTAGAAAGTTAAAAAAATGCTAGCTTTTTATTTTTTGTTATTTGGTATTTCGAGATTTAAATATAAAAGCACAGTTACATAATATTCACAACAGAAACATTTTCAGTTGAAAAGTATATATTAAAATTTTTAAAAAAAATCATTTTCTGTCGAAAAATAAAATTTAAAGAAGTGATTCAAGAGTGAAATGTGAGTGACAATTTTTATTGATAAGTTGGATTATCTTGGAAAATAATTAGCTGGCACAATTTATGTCTTTAATTTACTTTTTATATAAGATTAGTGTATTTTGTATTTTTTTAAATCAAACAGACGCAATTATTTTTCCTTAAAAAGCATTTAAAGAAGTGAAACGTGAGTGACATTTAATTTGTTTTTTTTGTTTATTTTTGTATTAGAAATGAAAGAAGATGGCGAAAAAAATATAGAGAAAAACTATAGTTATAGGTGGATTCATATAAGAAAACAAACTTAGCAAAGATTAAAAAGATCTAATTAAATCATTATTTTAAGCCTTTGGCTTCGACGGAATTGCTAATAGGTCAGTCATTTCGTCAAATTTGGAGCGGTATTTGGTTTTTAATGAGCGTAAGGTTGCGGTGAGCGCCGAGTCAGACAGGCAGGCAGGCAGTCAATGTGAACAAGCGAGGTAGATAGATATCTGCATCTCGTTTTTTCACACAGATTTCAGCCTGCCTGCCTGTCTGAATCGCGTTCACTATAATCGCAGCCTAAGTCGTTGATCCTTAGGTTTTTTTTTTAAATTTTTTATGAATTTTTAAAGTCAATATTTTTTTCGAGAAAACACGCTTTCAAATTTGGAACATCACCAAAAATTGAAAAAAAATTTAAAAAAAGGCTTCTGTCATACGATAACCAATTTTGTTAAGATATAAAAAAGTAATTTTTTTCCAGATTGGACAATTTTTGCGACTCCCAGCGCTGCAACAACGAGGCCCCGTTTTTTTCTCCGTTTGGAGCCCTATAAAACCATGTTGGAGTCAAAAATATTTTTTTTTTAATTTTTTTTCTTATAATTTGTTCAATTCTCTACAATCATAAACAATTTTTTTAATTTTTTTTTTAAAAAATGTTAGTTTTGGACTAAGTTATGAATTTTTTAAAAAAGGTCTGTTTTCTGCAGCGAATGTTATGTCCCTCCTTAATACTTTCAGAAAAGAAGTATAAGCGAACCATTATAAATTAGTATTATAGTTTCACTTCCTAATTTATGATTCGTAAAATCACTTTAAATCAAAATATGAGTTCACAATCGATTACTCAGCAGAAATTAATTTTAAGATAGCCCAAAAATTCAAGACCATTTTTTTGCTCAATTTGACGCAAATTCTATCTGAGATTTGAATTTGCAGCAATTCACAAATTATTTATAAAAAAACATTTTCCAAAAATTTTTGAAAATAGTAAAATTGATTTGTATAATTTGTTTCACGTAATACCGTAAAATGGCCTGGGGTTAAAATAGTCAGGTTATGAAAAATCTTGAATGGAAAAAAGACAAAAAAGTTAAAATTGAAATAATTCGCTTGAAAATAATAAGATTACGCCTTAATAATGTGTGAAAAAAATTTGCACTATCCTTTTGATCGTAGAAATCGACCTTCCAATAGACCTTCTTATATTTGCAACAGATAGTAAAAGTAATTTGAAGATTTTTTCGGAAATAACCACAAAATTGGTAGTAAAATGAAAATTTCTCATTTCTGAGTACCAGTTGAAAGAATTTTGAAACAAAATATAAAAAATAATGGTTTTATAAAATAAAACTACAAAAAGGTAAGGAAAAACTTGATTCCTAAAACTCTGAGCTGCAAAAAAAAAATATTTTTCGATTGGATGCACCATATTTTTTGAAAACTTGGTGCTTAGATAAATATGTTTTTATTATTATTGGTTTTGTTTTTCAATTTAATAATTTTTCCCGTAAAGTTTTTCAAAATTCTGTTTGTTTCATACACATTTTACATCTGTCCCGTATCCTGGAAAAAATCTGGTAACACTAGTTTGAACTATTTTCCAGACACCTAAATGTACACATAATGCCAATAAAATGGTTTGGAATTCGAAAAAAATTATGTTTTGTCGCCATGCCAAAAAAATTGAGATCTTTAAGATGTTAAATAATTTTATCGTATATTTAAAGTTTCATACCAAACATACCCAAGGCAACATGCCCCTATATCAGTCCTTCGGAACGTAGTAGAGGGTATACAAGTCGTAAATAGCTATCTAGCACCAATTTTGTCAATCCAGGAATACGAGGACGCTTAGGCGGCGTTTATAGTGAACGCCGATTCAGACAGGCAGGCAGACAGACAATGTGAACAAGCGAGATAGATAGCTATTTGCATCTCGTTTTTTTACACAGATTTCAGCCTGCCTGTCTGCCTGCCTGTCTGCCTGCCTGTCTACCTGCCTGTCTGAATCGCCTGTCTAGACGCTCAAGCGGACGATGCGAGAGGGCTTCAAAATATACTTCACTTCTCCAACGTCATGCGTTTGCACAACTGTACAACGTGTACTTCCACAAGAGACTCTTCCTAGCACAGTAAAAGATTCAAAATCATGTTATATTTACCCAAAACTTTAGGTTTTGAAAATTTTATTTATTAACATATGCTATCAATCTAGTCACGAATACCGCGCAGAAAGCCATCGAAGGAAAAAAACTGGCAGAGTGAAGTAAAGCAGTACTGCCTTGTAGCAAATGCTTGCGATTCCGGTAACTGAAACCAGATCATGACGACGCACTGTGGTCAAGATGATGATTCCAGCGCGAATTAAATCAAGAAATCAGCATATAGTTTTTTCCACAGATAATATATGAGAACTTAGATAGCCATAAAAATGTCCTTATAATTTTTTTTTACAATATGGCAACTACTCTTGGTGCCGATAACTCGCAACAAATGTTGCAACGTTTACAAAAATTGCAATTTTCTGATTGTGATTTTAACCCTTTGACGACGAATCGGTGAAAAATAAACCATTTACATTTTTAAGTAAAGTTGGCCTCAAAGGAAAAGAAATAAATGGCTTTTAACGCGTGCCACATTTTTCGAACTTGTTTTAAATTTATGAGAAAGAACAAACTTGGAAGTCAACAAATATTTTTTTTCTTCAAAGGCATAGATTAATCCCAATTTTTCAGAGACCACCGATAAAGGTACCACAAATGATTCATACAAGCAATCAAATACAACCGGATATATTTTCTGATTCCAATTATGTCAAAACTTTAATCAATCAGATACTCCAAGAAAGTAAAAAATAAATTTTCCGGAAGGGTCAAAAATAACCCTATCATTTTTATAATCTTTATAATAACCCAGCCATTTCTTCAGCACTTACAGTAAGAACAATTTTTTTATTTCTTTTTTGTATAGAAATATGGCATCGATGCTGACAATTCCACAAACAATTTTGAAAAATTCACATCGGTTTGTTTGTCGTCCTCAAAGGGTTAATTGACCTTTTTTTTGGAAAACTGCATTATTTTTGATAAATTTGTAATGTTCAGTATTCAAAAAAGTAAGAAGTTAAAATTTTTTATCAAAAAATCTCAAAAAAAATCGTATCTTATATTATAGGAGCGGACGTATGGAGTTCTACAATGAATGGCTGCTAGTGAAAAATTTTAAATTTTATAATTTTTTCTTGACAATATTTTGAAGTCTGATGTTTTCTTTTTACTTTATCATTAAAATCATTCTTCTAACTTTTAATTTTATGGCTGAAACTTCATGTATCATATGATTTTGGTATCTTTATTATTATAAAAATATGTATGTATGTTTTAGTAAATTTTTTTAGCTTATTTTTTTAAATAATATTACATCTGGGTTCAGTGTACGAAAAAGATTAACTTCGGGAGATGTGATATAGATATTTTTTAATTTATAATCTATATAATTAATAGGCTAAGGTTTTTTTGTGACATCAACTCCTCCCAGACCGATTTTATCGATTCAGATGTCATTAAATTAGGTTTAGGCTGTAGATGTGAAAACCACTTTTATAAATTGTGATTTCGCTTCAGGGACTTTTTAAAACAGAAATAAAATTTTTGTACAAAAATCCGCTATTTGACCGATTTGAAAATGAGTTTGAGAAGAGCTTATGAATTGATTGAATTTTAATTTTTTTCAAAACTAAAAATTTTTAACCAAAATTATCTTTTATGCATTCCTCAAATGACAATTGTCTGAAAAATGCAGTTCCAAAATCAAAAATTTTACTTTCCGAGCAAACAACTGAGTAAAATTTTAACGGTTTTAAAAAAAAATTTTTTTTTGATTTTTTTGGCGTTTTTTAATCGAAATGTGTTATAAATCGTTCTTGTAGGTGTTCTGGGAGTATTTTTTATTAATTTCTTTAGTATTTCTTAGTATTATTTTTTGTCTTAAATCTATTTTTCAATTCGTTTTTATTAAAATTAGATATGTTTTATATCTTGAAAAGTTAAGTGATATTTTCGAATAGTAATAATGTTTGTCTCGGTAGTACTATTAGTGTAAGTCCGTTTTCGTATTTTGACAGTTACATTTAAAAATTTAGTGTCAGATCATACGTTTTAAGTCAAAGCATTCAGAAATGATCTTTTATATCATTATTGAGACTAAGTATATCGATATTGAGGAAAAAAGCTGCTTGAATAGAATATCATATATTAAAATTCTATAATGTTTCTAACATTTCATTTTTATTGAATTGCTCGAATTCAGGCAACAGGTTTACTAGTTATTAGTAACTTTCATACCTTAGCTTATGCCGTATTACACAGGATATTTTTTGATGCATTTTGCAGTGTTTTACAACTTTGGAGCTCTATAGCGTAACCCAATTTGAAGCTTTTTCAACTCAATTAAAAAATGTCATGTAACTCCCTTCAATGAAATTGGCGAGTAAAGAAACCACGTTACCCGAATAGTGTTCAAATGCAGTATCTATTGTTTTTTCAAGCAAAATTAAAACAAAAACCATGTTATTGGAAAAAAACGTTGGTTTAGTGTTATTAATGTTGTTGTTGATGGAATTTTTTTATTTCAGTGGAATTTACATAAAAGAAAACAAAATCAACTGAATACAAATACGCATGTAAAAACTCAACAAAAAAATAATACAAACTATAAAATGAATGGAATGCATAGATTTGGTATGAATAGATGATATATCACATTACCCAACTTTGACTATAGCACAATAGCCGAATTCGGGTTTCAAAATAAAAAGGTTATTTTTGTAAAAATACGCTGTAAAATATCAAAATCTCACCTCATTTGTGGCTAACTTAATTCAAACTCTAACAAATTTATCTATTTCAGCTTACAATTCTGCTCTATTTATTATAATTAACTCGCGAAGCGCACTCAAAAAAAAAAACTATCGACTACACTTATAAAACTATTTCACAACAATTAGAAAACAGCGAATGAGAGCGAGCAATAAGCTGCAGCACGTGTCTTTTTCTGTTTCTGTTATGTTCACATAGTTATTCTTCTCGAAAATTGTGTATTAAACAAAATATGCAGGTATATCACGATATCCGACCATATCACAATACCCGAAGTTACTCTAATACACAAAAAGATTACAAACTCTTATTTTTTAATTACAGGTGAATAAATTCGCGCTAGAATCTCACTTTGAAATGCCGATTATAAATTTTGAAATGCGACGATATTTAACCAAGGTCATAGAAAAAATATTTCAGTAAAAGAGTCCTACTCTACGATACTCAAGAAAGCACGATGACTTCCAATGTCTCCGATGGCGTCCCACAGGTTCGGCTCTAAGTCCTCTGTTTTGGAACGTAGCATTGCGTCAGCTGGTAACCCTTTGAGAGTTCAAAGGTACCAAATCAGCTCATGGGGGTGAAGGCCTATCTAACAACCCTTTCGTAGCGCTTGACAATACTTTTTTATTTTTCACCACCATTAGTTGGTACACCTTTATATGGAAGTTAGCAACTAAATGAGCACATTTTCAATACAAAATGTGCTGACTACAGTGGCGTAACTAGATGATCAAGGGCCCGTGTGCAAAATTGGAAAAGGGCCCCTACCAGAAAAATAAAAAACCTTTTCAAAACAAAAAAAGTACAGAAACATTATTGCTTTTATTTTATTTTACTATATTTTTTGTCTTACTTTGTCATTAGCATAAGTTTCTATTAATTTGCTTAAATCTTATTCAGACGTCTGTTTGTTCTCAATTGAAATCAATGCTAAATTCGACAACCTGGATTGGCTTGCTTTTTCTAAAATAATTTTTAATAATTTTCATTTTACTAAATTACCGATCTGCTCTTGCGAAGATCACTGGGATTCAGGGCCGGCCCTAGAGCCGAGCCAGTAAGACCCGGGGGCGCATGCAGATAGGGGCGCAATAGTGATACGGACCTATGAGACTTACATGTATTTAACAGTTAATAAAAGTATGATACGTAATATTAAAAAACTCAGTGAAAGTTTTTTGGTTGAAACAAAAATTTTTCCTATATAAAATTATATTTTCAAATTTCAAGTTCAAACTTTTAACCTTTCATTGGTTGAAATCAATATTATTTAAAATTTAAACCTAAAAGACGATTTTTTTTCAACGTTTAAGTAACACTTTTCATCTATTTGAGTCAAGTTTTTCAATTTTTTTTTAGTTTTTAAATTATTTAAGCAACATGGACTAGTTTATCAACTATTTATGTCAAATTTTCAACTTGAAGAATTTGAAAAATTATAAGAACTTTAGGAAAGGAATTTTTCAACTTTTTTAGTAAACTTTTTCAGCTATTTTGGCAAAGTTTCTCGTCATTGCTGTGTTGAAATACTATTTAAACCTAAGGGACAAATTAAGCATCATCTTAAACTATTTAAGTTCAGATTTTTACTTTATAGGTTGAAAAATTTATTGACTCATAAAAAGTCAACATGTTTATAACATATTTTTTGCCATGAATGATGAAATTTTCTACACGTACATTTTTTCTGTTTATGCAGTCTACTGCAGTGACTTCAAATTACAATTTCAAATTATCAATTATAATTTTGTAGTTATAATAATGTATCAATAAAAAGAATATTTTAGAAAATGTGTCATTTGTTCATATTTTTGTTTATTAATGATAATGTTAAGTATTATTTGGGACCAACTTTTATTTGAATTTTTTGACTTATAGGAATAAAACAAACAACCTTTCAGTTGAGTTTCTCAATTTTAAGGGTTTAAAAAATCAACTTTTCTTTCAATTTTTCAACTTCTTCGGCTGAAGAATTGGACTCCTAGTTCTACTAGCGTTGAGAAAGACTTTCGTTAAAGTTCTCAACTTTTTCGGTTGAACTTTTTCTGCCTTTCAATTATATTGCTTACTACTTGTGTTGAGAATTGCTTACCTTTTGTTGAATTTTAAATTTAATCGGTTAAAATTTTTGTTTTGAACTTTTCGAAAATTTTTTGAAATTTTCAATATTTTCGTTGCATAATTTTACCAAACATTTTAATTATTCTATTTAAACTTTACTTTTAGGTCTTCATTTTCTACATTAAGTTTATTCAACTTATTAAGATAATATTTTCGTTACAAATAGTTGAAATTTCCCTATAAACATACTTTTTTTTTCTAAATAAAGTTGAAAGTTTCACCTTTTTTGGCAAGACTGCGCATAACAATATACAAATTTGAAAAATTGAACCTTAATGCCGAAACGTTTATGTGGCGACCACGGCCAGAGCGCGTTAAAAAAATATGGGGCGCAATTTAAACACTTGGCCTAGGGCGCCAAAAATTCTCGGGCCGGCCCCGATGGGAAATTTGTAATGATTTTGTTGACACAATTGATTAAGGGTGTCCAATTCACCACCTTTTAAATACTGATGAATTATTGAGTAAAATTTTGGGCTTTTATTTTACAGTGTTTCGTTTGAAAGTTATCGCATTTTTTATTATATCAGATTCGTTATCATTTGCTATTTGTAGTGTCAGCGAAGGGCCCCTATCGTTCAAGGGCCCCGGTGGTCTGCACCGTCTTGCACCTATGGAGTTACGGCACTGGCTGACTATCAGCAGTTTAAAACTTTAAAGTGTCATATGATCTAGACATATGTGGCCGAATTAATAGCAGACAGCTAACAGTCAGCGCAATGTAAACAATGTCAAGTTGAAGAAGCTTCATAACATTAATATTAATAATCAAAACAAAGCTAAACGATATAAATCCTCGCTAATGGCGTCACCCAAACAAAACTTAGGCCCAGCCTTAATTAAATCCAGCTTACGGTAGGCTGCTACTTTGTCTTCCGCATAAATTAAAAAGAAAATACAAACATACATAGTAACTATAGTATTATGTGCATATTATATCCAAACAACATAACAACATAAATACGTAATTAAAGCGCAAAACATACACTCACGTAGAGTTGGTAAAGTTTCTTTCAACCAGCTGAACTTTGCTTTGTTTATAAATTTTAATTTTTTTTTAATATTATTTGTTTCTATTTTATTTGTTTTTTTGTTTTGTTTTTTTTTTTTTAACTATACCGCATGCCAAACCGCCGCATCAAAACAATAACAAAACCCGGTATCTAAGATTTATTATATTTAAATTCAATGTCAAGTCAAAACAATCACAATAAATAGTGATGCCGTGCTTCGTGATGCATTCATTCATGCCTTCATTCATCATTCCGCTGAATACGTTATTTTTTAACTGATGACGACGCATTGAGTAGATCTATTTTTTGGTTGTTGAGATACATATTTTAATTTTTTTTTTTTAATTTTCTGTTATTATTTTCATGTAAACTTGAAATTACTTTAAAATTTTCTTTTTAATTTAAAGATGACATCATCTGGTGCGTGTGTGTGTGTGTTTCTGTGTGCGGCTTGGCTTAAGTTTAGTAGCTTGGATTAACCTTCTTTTTGAATGTTTCTTTAACTATTTATTAACATGCATTTTCATTTACGTACCACTTCAGTCATAGCACCATACATAGCGCCATTACATACGACATTTAAATGTTGCTGTTCTTCATGGCCGGTTTTGTTGTTTTTTTTGATTTTTCTTCTACTCACTTTTGCATTTGCTGCATATATTTATCTTTGTTGATTACATGTTGTTGTGCTGCTGCTGCATATGATGTCATTTTTAATAGGTTTCTATTTACATACATTCCCCACTTGAGAGATTCAACACTGAAGTGTTGACTGGCATGACAGTTATTTTATGATCCATCGTTATGGAAATGGAGCTAAATTTGAATTATGTATGTTTACATTGACATTAAAACGTCAAACCGGTGTTTTGATGCTGTCTTAATTAATGGCGCCATTTGAACAAATTGACAGTTAGTCATTCAGGGCAGGGACAGGGCAACATTAAATATGTATATCATTGTCAATGTTAAAAATTTAAATATTAAATCACTGTCAAAAAAGAAGAGTTGCTGCCATGCATTGATATTCGACTAAAAATTAAAATTCGATTAAAGAATTAATAAAAAATAAATTCATCAAAATCAAAAGTTCATAATTTAACATTTTTAAAATTAAGATGGAAGTTATGATGGACAAAAATTGACAAATTTTTTAGTTCTTACTTTATTAGCAAAAGTAAAGACGGCCCCTAATAAGTAAAGTACACTGAAAATATTAATTATGTATACGTTCATACAAAACCTCCATCAATTTTGAATTCACTGAGCATGTGTAGATACTCGTACAGAATTATTCATTAATATTAAAACCATTATAATTTAAAGCATCTCGCTGCTAGCGACACCCATCAAAATTCAGTTTATTTTCGCGTTGACTCTAGTTCGTACATGGAGTTGAACGTTAAAAAATTATAAAGCCTTTTTTCAAAAAATTCTTGGAAAATTTCATGCATTTTCATCATTTTTGACTCTTATCTTATGAAATATTCTTGCTGCCCTTGAACTTGTACATTAATTATATGAATTTCGGTTATTAATCTCATACAGCCTTACCAATAGGCAAATGAACACATCGACTATTTCAAATATCTACTCTAACGTAAAAGTCGACTCTGCCCCAATTTCATACCAATAAACAAATATGTTTAATATTTAAAAAAAGTCTACTTTTTTTGATGATGTCTGTCAAAAGTGTCAAAAATATTATTTTTTTTTTATTAAATTTGTGAATATCATATTTTTTAAATTAATATATATCATGATATAATAATTTTACGAGGTAGTATTGACAAGTGTTGATTCTCTCAGCTACTAGAAAACGAGCTCTTGTCAAAAACAGCTGTTCGTCGTTATATGCGTTGGCCACATTCAGCTGTGTCAACTGTTGTGACAGCAACACATCGGGGAGCGCTGTTATCAGTGTTGAAGTTGCAGAAAAGTTGTCAATCAAGTTTTGATTTAACAGTTGCCAACTGTTTAGTACGCTGAATGTGACCAGTGAAAACTAATTGTATGCATTGACGGATTGTGAGCACTCTCTTTCTTGTTATATTTTTTGACAGAAGTCTGTTTCCAACAGAAACGTCAATTCCTCCTTGGAGTTATTATATCATGAATGTATATGATAAAGAAACCATGATGAAATAATTTATAAGGTTATCCATAGGATATGTGACATACCCTTATTTTTTGTAAACAAAAAACTGTTCTCTCTCGAAAATGAATGACAACCAGTGTGGTTTCCTCAAAATTATTTATGTTTCAGTGTTTTGTTGTGTTTTTTTTTTTTTATAAAAAAGTATGTGCTTTGAAAATTTTACTGTTTAGAAAAAAAGAAATATGTATGCATTGCTTTCATTGAATTTTTAAGGCAATATATTCATGAAAATATTTCAAGCTTGAACGCTGTGAAGTCGCAGAACCTTTAAAAATCATCTTATGGATGCTTCAAAAACAAAAGTAGTAGAAAATGTATTGACTCAAAATTCTCAAGATATATTGTACTTAAAAATAGTAAGATATTCAAGCAGCTGTGGTACTTTTGTGTCATTCAAAATGCTCTCCTCTTCAAATAAGGGTATCTACCTCCATTTTCGTGAGAAAATGTCAAATATCGGAATAACCTTTAAATTATTGAATCATGAAAGACATCAAAGTTGAAATTAGTCAGTTTTTTTTTTGAAAATGAAGAAAGTTTTGATTTATTAGTGAGGCTGATAAAGTAGTTCACTCTTCCCTTGTGTATATATATTAGGGTGTCCCAAAAGAAAACATTTTTTCGAGTTTCAAAGTTGGCCATTTTTCGTTTGAAAGCTTATGGCTTAGGCCGACGTCAGAGTGAGCACTACAAGCGAAGCTATACTTGAAGCTTTGTTATAAGATGCTATAAGCAATGCTATTCTATGTCAGAGTAAAATCGGTTTTTTTAACAAGAAATGCTGAATCATTCAGTTTAATTTCTCAAATTTCATACAAATCATTTGAAACATCTATCTAACGCTTGAAGCTTTCAAAGTACCCAGCAAACATTATGTCTCTTAAAAGACTCTTTCGGGACTCAATTAAATGAGGTTGTATCGTTAAAATGTGCTTAAAAAAGACTCTTATGAGTACATTTTCGTATGCTGTGGGCCCAAAAATATGATTCATAATAATGACAGTTTTATGAGTCTTTTTGGACTCATAATAATGACGGTTTTAAGAATCATATTTAATACTGTTTTAAGACTCATATTAAGTACTCTTTTAAAACTTATATTAAGTACTATTTATGACACATATAAGCAGTTTTTTTCCTACGAGCTTTTGTTATAGTTCAATTTCAATGCATGTATATCGCCACAATAAACAAGTATCCGCAAAGCGACGCTAGGATAGCATGTGTCTATAGCGGACAGTTACAAAGTTTTATACAATTAAAAAATTGTGCTCGATTAAGTTCTTATTTAATTATTAAATGGGGATCTATGCAATAATCCGATTATATTCTCTCATAAAACACTCGTATGTAAGAATCTTTTATGAGTCTTCTTTATGATAACGCATATATCAATCAATTCCTTTTATAAGTCTTTTTTATGAAATGTTTTATGATATTACTGTCATAGTTACGACTCTTCAATGAGTGTCTGTTATGAGTACTCATAAAGCAGATTCTATAATGAATCTTTGATGAGTCTTATTTTTGAACAATCATTTAACAGTCATATAAAAGACTCTTTCATGACTTCTTTTAATGAATCATCATAAGACATGCATAAAAAACACTCTTTTAAGAGTAATTTTTTGGAAATTCTCATAAAATGTTTGCAGGGTAGACATGGGTAACGCAGTAAAAATTGCAGCGCTGACACACTAACTCAAGCGCAGGAAACTGTATCAGCGAAATGCGTTAACGCAATTGCGTCATGCCGCTGTTTCAAAATGTTGTGGTATCTCTATCATCAAGACGCGTAACAGCACAGAAAGTCCCACAGTAAAAAATTGCATAGTGCGTTGAGTCAAGTGGTAAAGAGCTCATACATATAAATTAAAAAAAACATAAAAATTCTTTTACAATGTTTAATGTTATGGTTATATTCATTAATAAGAAAATAATAAATAGTAGTTAGTATAGAATTTAACTAAATAAAGTGCAGATTTCAGCATCCACCAAAAATTAAAAAACCCAAAATTCAAGCAAGTGAGCAGATTGTTTTTTTTTTTTTTCCATTAAATCGGGCTTTCAAACAGATACATACACATTTCTGGTGGGTAAAACAAGTTTGAAGTTGGATTTAAGTTTGCTTATACTTTTTAAATCGAACATGTTCAATTTGAAATAAACTCACACATGTGTGCTCAATCATAATCCAATCAGACATGCTCCAAGAATTCATGCTTAACAGCATCTTCCCCGCAACTTCTTTTCTATATAATACAAGCATATTTTATTTTGTTTGATTCAACTTTCTGTCTTCTCCAACTGTGCTCGATGAACCGTACAACTTGTACATTTGCTTTCAATGTTTTTCTTGGTGTTTGCTTTGTTTTGAGTGTTGCATGTGTATTAATGCGCTATTGCATTACTTATTTTAAAAGAATTGTATCAACGCAGTAACGCATTTAAATGCTTCAACTCAATAACGCAACACAACGCTGCGTTACCCATGTCTATTGCAGGGTAGCTTCATAGCATTGCTTTTTCTCTAACACGTTTTAAATGTAGCGTTTACTCTGACATCAATCAGCCTTAAGATTTTTTTAGATTTTTTCAATTTTTTGGATCGCCCTAAAAATCAGGTTTTTCGAATTATAAGCTTAAATTTTTTTATCTCTTAATCGTTTTTTAAAAAAATTTACGGAAATTTTAGAAACAGATTAAATATACGTCACCCATAGGACCAAAATATTGCTCAAATTTTTGAGTTATGTATGTATGTGCATTAAAGTAAACTTTGGACATTTGTTTTTCGAAATGACGACACAAAAACTTAGAAAATGTCTGTAATTGGTATAAAACTTATGCTTGAAATACGATAAATTTCCGAAAAATCTGATTATTCGAGAAAAATCCGATTGGTGCAACCTTTAAACCTCTTCCAAATTAAGCTTTCAAAATAAGCTTGAGAAAAAAATTTTTTTTTTTTGCACATTGAACACTAATGTACATAAAATTCATGCATTTTTTTACTTATCCCATGAACTGTTCTTGTTCTTCTCGTGTTAAATTGTTTTTCATTGCATTTATACAATTTTGTATTGGCTCATTCATGTTTCTTGTTCACAATCTTCATGAACTTTAAACACTAGGCTTATGAAATATTCATATTATTTTAATTTTTCCTTTCCGTGTTTTGTACATTGACATCAAAAATAGTTCAAGTGACTTATGAAATTGTGAACTAGACCAAAATTCATGAATGCGATTCATAGAGATATTGTAAAAATTCATAACATTTGTGTATTTTTTTGGTTCAGTGAAGCTGAAACGAAACTAAAACAAAATAAAACTAAAGTTCTAAAAAAAACTAGAACTAGAAAACTAAAGGTAAGTATATATTTTTAAGAAATATTGAAGAAATTTAGCTGTATTTTTTTTTAAGAAATTTTGAGGATTGGAATTTTTTTTTTTATTCAAATTTCAAAGTTAGAAAACTGCAGTTCATGAAAAAAAATACCTGTTCGAACGATGTTGTTTTTTTTTTAAATTTCTCAAAAGTTAAGCTTTTTTAGATCAAGGATTTCAGGTGTTAGACCTACTTAGTCTAGACTGTCTTGGCTCGAAATGAGAAGATAGTTAACATCTATCTTCTAGGGAAATTGAGTCCAATATTATGCCTTAGCCTAGGTCATTTTATGTAAATAAGAACTTTTCTACCACCCACTTCATCTATTTAGATATATACATTGATGAATTCAAAATTAAAGTTGAGAAGAAATGAACTTGGCAATCCTTTCTTAAATTAAGAAACAAGTTTTTTTTTTCTATAGCTTAAAGCTATGCATAATTTAACTTAGAAGAATTTCTACTCAATGCAATTCTGTGACGAAGATGCGCTTTCTCGAAATGTTTGTGCAACTTGCGGTAAAACGTGTCGCAAAACCGCTCTTATGACATGCTTTTGACTGTCAGTTTATTATTTAGACTGCGAGTGCCACCCACTTGACACTTCTTTGTGAAAACCAAGAATAAACACACATGCGAACACATACAAACACTCACTTTGAATAAAGCTTTCACCGCTATCCTTGCTTAAATATATGTGTGTGTGTGTGTGTGTGTGTGTCAGTGCACGTTAGTTAAACACATAAAAGTCATGTCTAGAGCATAGCGCATCATCTTTCAAGTCCCGCTTCCGAGGTAGTCGAGTAGAAGGTAAACAAAACTGATGAAATTATAATGTTGCAGCACAGCGCGTTGAGAATAATTTTGTTTTTTTGTTGTCTTCATTTTGTTGGTTTTGAAGATTGCAGAATTGTTTGCCAAAACAGCCTCAAGATGTTTGTTCGTCAGTTTGCCTTTTCGGCATTCCCTTTGAAGGTCGTCTTTTTTGTCAACATTATTTACACTTTTAGTGAAAATTAACATTAAAAATTATAATTAACTTACAGTTATTTTCAAGCAATGTGCAAATTAATTATTTAATTTTATGCTACATGTGAGTAGGGCGGGCATAATTTAGTGAAGTTTAACTTAACTTGAAGTTTAAAAAAAGTAATAATTTTGACTCTCGCTTTGACAGCTGCACCTGTGCAAAATTTAAATACAAATTTAAAGAACTTTTATTTTTCAGTGTCAGAAAAATTTGTTAAATAATATGCAACAGCATCGATTTCTTTTATACTCACTTCATTTATGCCGCCACACTTGCAATTTCTAAGCATGCACAATTTTTACGCATCATCAAATATGCATCATCTTAACGTCATCTATCTATTCGCATCTACGCATGACATAAAAACATCATAAACAACTTTTACTCCTTCTTCTCATTTCAACTATGCTTAGTGTTGATGTGTTTGACCCCTGCGGCATGAATTATGTATTCAATCTATAAACCTAATACTTGGACTATTGGATATCCTTTTTTTTTGTATATTTTTTTTACAAATTTCTGCTCTCTTTCTTAACTCTAACAACGCGCTATGCTTTGATTTCAATGATTATTGAGTTGCCATCAAATCGACGCCTTTTCTGCCCACCAAGCCAATCCTACTCATTGCTTGAATGTTAGTACGTGAGTGTCTTTAGATTATTGTAGGATATGTTGGTGAACGTGCCCTGGTAAAACGATAGCCTACTAGTATGGTTTACAAATTGATTGAAGTTGGTAACTGACGCTGTTGCGTTGGAGGCCAATCGATTGTCGGTCGTGACTGGCAGGGCTTAGTTAGACTATTTTTGTTCTTTTTGCTTGCAGTCGTGAGCTGGTTTATTTTTATGTAAGACACTTTAGTTCTCAGCATGTTGACAACAACTTGTTGCATTCAATTTGAGCATAATTTGCTGGGTTTATAAAAAATAATTTTTTTTATTGTAGTTTAGTTTCAAAAGATATAAAATATGCTACTTGAGCGCTAAATATAGCCTATATTTGAGTATTTATTAAATCAAGAAATCAAATTTGGTACAAAGACTACCTTTTTTCATTACTAATCATCATACAAAAAAGGAACTATACCGACCAACTTCAACGCCCACTTCCAAGATAAGGTATCAAAATATCTACAGCTTCGATAACGCTTGTTAAAAGGATTTATTGAAATTTAATGTCTTAATCTAGCTTAGAAACAGCAGTTTTATTATTTTTTAACGAAGCTCTTTTAAAGTTGAAATTTCTTAAACTTCCATAAACGAATATATTTCTGGTCGCAAGATCTATCACAGCTCAATCGAATATTCAGCTATCGAATATTCAGCTATCGAATATTAAAATGGTTTAAACTTATCGAAGCGTATATGTTGGTTAGGCATTAGGGTGGGTGGAATAAAATTTGTTTTTTTTTTTTTTTAACGCTTAGGTCATAAAAATATTGTCTGTGGGCCAGTATCTTAAGACAAAAATTCAAAGGTTTTCAAAGAACTTTTGTTTTTATCGAATTTTTATTTGATATGAAATCAAGTTCATACGATCAGGGAAAAAATTATAGATTTCACTGTTAAAAACCATACAACAAATGAAACTTGCAAATCAACATTGGGTTGACTGTTGGTCTATAGAATACGAAACCCATATAAAAACGTACCTACGTATTGAAATTTGATCACTGTTCTGGAAATTCATGTTTAGCCGAGTGTGCTGACGTGTGCGTCTAATAATCAACTGGGTTCTAGGTTCAAATACCGGCAATACCAACAAAGTTTTTTTTTATTTAAAATATTTTTTTTTTATAACAAATGAAATGTTCAATTGTTGAACAAGATTATTATGAATATTATTTTTCACCAAACAGTTAATGAAACAGAATTAGAATTTCAATAATTAAATTAAAATGTTTGATACTTACAAATACTAGGATGCGAACCCATGTCCTCCGAATGATAGTCAAGCACACTTCCACTGAGATATTGATAACGATAAGATAAATATAGCAAAACACATTTAAAAACTATTCCTTAGAGAAGACAGACAATTCAACAAAAACATAAAAATATTTTAACAGATAATTTTAACAGCACCTAACAGAGCTTTGAAATAACAGAGGCCGACTGTTAATAATACAGCTTATATGTTTCTGAGTGTTATTATAAGAGTTTTTTTTTAAGTTTTACTCTTTACAGTTTTGCTTTCGACATTCGATCTTCGCTGGTTATCGAACAGCGAATATCGAATGTCAACTACTTATAATGAGCAGTGCAACCCTGTCGAAATATTCGTTGTTAAACGAATTTTCAGTAGAACAGAATTTTGCTTTCGATGCGCAAATAATTACCAAAAATGTAAGTATTTTGTGAATTTTTTTTTAGTTTTCTCTGACGACTTTAAACTAACTTTCAACTGTTTTTGCTAATTTTATGGAGGTCTAAGATGGTGAGCAACAAATCACAGTTAGAAAAACTGGTGTCATTGGTGGAGGCAAATCCTCTAGTTGCAAAAGGTATTTCTTCCAAAATTTTCTAAATGATTTAGACCTCAAAAATTCTTTGAAAGGCAGCACTTACGTGGTGGAATTCATTTTCAAGGGGCTAAAGGCATCTCTCAATCGTTTTTTAAAACTTTCATTCTCTTCTGATGAATCGTCGAACCATAATTTCATCGAAGTCATGAGTATTTCGTTTACTTTTTTATTTTTTTCCACAATTTATTTTCAAGCAATCCTTGTTATCCAAGTGACATTTAGCGGTTAGAAATAAATTATCGTAAACAAGCCTAATGAGCTTAATTCACAATAGCGCTATTCTTTGCCGAAAGCACGTCATAATACAAAACGCAAATTCGATCGATCAGGCCATTCGAAGATCGAAAGAAGCTCATAATAAGGGCCTTAGTCTTTATACTTTACACTGAGGGAAATATGTGTTCAAATTAAATGAAATTGTTTTAATATCAAACAAATGTTTTAAAAGTTTAAATTTAAAACAAAAATTTTTGTTTTTAAAGCAATGTTTTTAAATATAAAAACAAATTTAAAACAAAAATTTTGGTATATAAAAAAAAAAATGTTTTGAAGCATGATTTTTTCGATGCTATTTTTTTAGTTTTTCAGAGTTTTCGACATCAGATTCGTTATCAGCGACTCATGGGACCCTCCGAATACCACATTTTACCACCAATCGATTAAGTTTGACTTTTAAACATTGAAATAATAAATAAGTGATTATTTTATCTTAATTTCGACATTTGTAAAACCCATTTAAAAAAATTCAAATTTCAAATTTTTCAGATCATCGTTTTTTTATCTTTTTTTTTGTTTTTCAAAAACATAAAAAAATGGAAGGAGTCTATAGTTGAAATTTAAACACGTTTGTTTTAAATTTTGTTTTGTAGAAACGCAAATGCGTTAAATTTCTATTTTAAAATTTTTTTGTTTAACTGTGAAGTATGTTTTTTCTCAGTGTATCATAACTCTATAAGTTACATATACAAATTTTTAGCACTTTTTTTTAAACAATGGTACTTTTAAACAAAATGCACATGGTAGGTAAGTGTGAAGTGCATTTTTGTTTTTTAAGAAGCTTTTTAGACCTGATGGTTTTCAAAAAACAATTTTTTTTCGAAGAAGTAACGGGCGAAAATTGTCTTTTTTTAACTTCGCTCTATAATATAAGGTCTATATCGACTATATTCCGTTCATTTACATATATATCTAACATATCTTCGAATAATATCAAAGTCGCCTGTTTTTGTCGCGCTGCAATGCATACGTTCATTTCGGCTGGAATGAGCGTGAAACGTTAAAGACCACAAGTTTTGGCTTCTAGAAATGCAAGTCAAAATTTGATTGAGGCCTCTGTAGTCGAGTGGTAAGCGTGCTTGACTGCCAACGCAGAGATTCCGGGTTCGAATCCTGGTCTAGCCAAGGTTATACGCTTTTACCTTTCTATAATTCTTTCCTAATTTCTTACTAACTGAAATTCAATATTTATCAATATATGCACTTCAATAGTTAAAGTTGGTGTTAGAGATGGTTGTGGATTGAGATTGCTTAATAACTTGAATTGACTGAGATAAAGGCATAACAATTTCCAATTCAAACTCAAATTCAAATTCGTATGTTGATATAGCGCTCCTCGACACATTCAATATTCTACAATTGTTTCTCTTGATTTCACTCTCTCTCTCTCTTACTTATCTATCTCCCAATTTTCGAACCAAGGCAGACTTTACTGAATAGGTTTGACACCTGAAATTCTTGATTGAAAGATGGAAAAAAAATTATTTCCATTTTTGTCATTTATATGATTCCTATCTTTCGATATGGGTCATTCTATTTTTTATGGGTTCTATATCGAAAAAAAGGCACGTGTTCGAGGATTTTTTGTTTTCGTTAAATAGAGGGGGTTTTCAAGTCTGAGGTTTTCGTGATATTTGACTTGGAGACTCATTTTCAAACTTTTTAAGGTTTCTTTATCGAAAAAAAAGAGAAACGTGTTCGAGGTTTTTCTTAAATACAGGGGCTTAAAAGTTTGTGATTTTCGTGATTTTAGCCTTGGAGACTTATTTTAAAAAATGCATAACTCAGGTTCTTCTTAGGCTAGAGAAAACTTTTTCTCTTAATTAATTTTGAAGCTAAAAGAGTGATTTTTAAGCAAAAAATATTAAAAAAAAATATTTATGAAAAATTTCATATTGTTATAAGCCATTTAAATGTTTAAACGATTTTTTAAGAATCTTACCCACCTTGAAAATGTTTTTTGTATCGATGGAGAAATGATTATACTTTTGCAAACAAATTAAATAAGCTCGCGTGGTATCTGAAGTTTGTGCGCCAGTTGCAAAGTTCACCTCATATTCTTTTCTCAAGTTTAAAAAGAACCGGAGTTATGAAGTTTTGAAAATGAGTCTTAGGCAAAAATCACGAAAATCTCAAACTAAAAAGTCCTCTATTAAAAACAAAAAATTTTTCCTCGAACACGTGTTTTTTTTTCGATTTAGAGGTAAACAAATCAAAATCGTCCCTTTTCAGGCAAATCAAAAATGGGTCGGTCATTTTTTGTTCAAATCTGCACGGTTTGTAAAAGAATGATCCATACATGTAGTTCTTCAGTTTAGGTTTTTTATTGCCACTTTCCTTTGGTTTTTCTAATGCAGACCTACTTTGAAACTGACTTCCAAAAAAATGTAACGTTAAAGACCACATACAACTGGTTGTATTTTCAAATCAGTAGAAGTTAGAAGAAAATTTTGTTCATATCGAAAGCAAGTCTTGAGACCTACTTTCTCGTACACATACAAAATTTGTTGGTTTCGTGGAATATTTTCGTTATATTGCAGAAATACGTGTTCGAGTGTAACGTTAATGAGAAAAATTTTTTTTTTATAAGCGCGTACGATAGTTTAAAAAAAATAATTGATACTAATATATAAAACAAAACGTTAAATTTTTTATATGTTCCGAGTAAACTCAGAAACGACTGGATAGAGTTTCATGAAAATTTTACTTTCCGGCATAGTCATATTTCTGGATGAATATACATAGGTTATGTCAAATTAAGGTAGAATATTTTAATGAAAAGATATAAAAGAAAACACTTACAAGGAATGTACTTTTTTAAAACTTTTGATTATTTTAACACTGCAGCATCAAAACAAAATATTTGTGTGTTTTAAATAAAAATAATTAGAGTTTTAAATAGTAACTTCTTGCATTTTTTATGACCGTCTTGTGTAAAGTGCAAGGAATTTTGCACTGAACTAATAACTGTTAGACAGTGTTGAAATGATGAGCTTTTACGGTTAGCTATTGTAATAATTTGTATGCCTTTCAAGTTAAAATGTTTGCCAAAAAAGTTTTATTTTTTAATTAAAAACAAAAAAAAATTATAATAAACCTTGATGTGAAATTAAACTGTTTTCAAATTTTTGGCGACATAAAAAATAACTTAAATAAAATTCACACGTAAAAAAAAGCATAAAAAAGCTTTCCACTCAGCAAGCTAAGCACACGCACACAAGCTCTTGCATATTGGTCAACATTTGTTATAATCCAATTTCCGTTGGAAACAACATCCCCCCCCCCGCCCCCCTACCCCAATTTAATTTGAATTATTATCCTTGCTCTGGCATCACATGACATTTCGAGGCGCACAGCGTGTTATGCAGTGTTGCCAGCTAAGTTACACCGAGAAACACATGAATATCTTCTATATCTCTGGCATAAAATGACAAATGTTGCTAGTATTTCAAAAGATTTGTATTTGTTACGCATAAAAGCAAAATGCTAACTTATCTGCGTATACTTTGTATACTCTTCTAATATCCTTGTAATACGTTTGTTGGCGCTTGCTTAGGAGAAAAGGATTCTGTTTATTTTCGTTTTTTCTTGTTAGTGTTTCTTATTTATTTGATATACAAGCAGCTTAAGTGTTGTCGCTATTCTTGGAAAATAATTTATGACTGTCTGTTCGAGGGTATTTATGGCATATTTGAGAGTATTTATATTTATACGTACAACTGGAATGTATTTGTATACTCCGTATACATACTATATACTAGACTATGCATGATATGCAACACTGAACACTAATTATTTGCATGCAAATCCAAATATTATCTCTTAAATAAACTTGACTGGTTGTGCTGACTTCTGTGGTTGTTGTTGTTGTTGTTGTTGACAAGTTTGTTTTTGCCAGCACAGCGGTTTTGCTTTGATGAACAAACATACTAAAGTTTGCATATTTTTAGGCACGGAAACGCATGCAAAATTTATGACATTCCTATGATTAAAGCTTATGTATGTCTGGTGGTTGGTTGGTAAACAACTGAGATGTGATGACATTGCAATTGTTGGAATGTCTTCATGTTGGCATTGCTTGGATAAAACATATAAATTGAGATAAGCTCTTTACAGTTAAGTGTTGTCTAAGAATTGCATATAAAACGTCGAAACAGTATAAATGTTTATTTCAAAAGTTGGAAATAAATTTTGCTGAAGTATTTAGGTGGAAGTAATAAAAAAGTGCTTTTGATTGAGTTAATGTAATGCTTTGTTTAAACAAATTTTTATTAAGAGTTTTGTGCTAAATTTAAATATTTATTTTCTGTTACGATTCCAAGTATTTAATTTATTTTCATTATTTTTAAATAATTCTGTTGAAATTTATTTCAAAAAGTTTCAATAAATTAAATGTTAAACTGACATTTTATAATAAAATGTGTTTAATTGGGCTTATTTAGAAAATCCAATCAACTCGATGTTTTTTTTTTTTGCTTTTTTGTTTTGCTATTTTTCCAATTAAAGCATTGTTGTTTTTGTTTGTTTGTTTTCTGTTTGCTTTTGTTAATATTTAATTACACGCACTTCAAAATTTCAATCGACTTTAATTAATGACAACGTAGACAGACAATTGAGTACAAATAAAAGCGACAACAACAACAACAAAAGCAATAATAAATCAAGCCAAATGGACCAAAGCCATATCCTGCAACAAATCAACACAGTCATACTCTACAAAACACACACACAAGCAATTTTAAGTGAGCATCATAAATTAAAATGCCATTCATACATAAATAAATGCAACGGAAGCAATACTAGCACGTAGTATGAGTAGGTATGTGTCTTTGTTGTTGCATCTGTATGTATTTGTGCACAAGCGGATATAGCAATTGCAACAAATTAATACACAATGCATAATAAAAGCATGGCAGAAATGAAAACCGCGCAGGTGTGGAAGTCAGACAAACGTTCGACGTACGCACAAAAATGATAAAACTTTGAATGGCCGGTTGAGGTCGCAGGCTTGGCTGATTTAATGAGTGACGGCTGAAGTATGCCATTACGCCAGAACAAATGCATAAAAATTGAAATGGATCATAAAGGACCATCACAAGAATATAAAAATAACCAACAGCAACAACAACAACAAATACCATTGAAATTCATGCAATTAAAAAAGCATACTTTTGAGCGCAGCAACTTGTTAATGCGATGATGTGGTTGCAATTAAACAACATCAGGTCAGCTTTAACAGTTATAAACAATGATAACACAGCACAACAGCAAAAAAATGCAAAGAACTTAAATTTGATTTAATATAAAGCTAGACCAACTTGATATTTTTGAATTGAATTTTTGGCTTTTTGAAGTGAAACTTCTTTGGCGGCGAGTGAAATTTCAAGGTCCATTTTCGTGACGCTAGGCTAACGTTTTCAATTCATATGAAAATTAAAAAAAAATTATTTACGCTGCCGAAAATTGAACCCCGTACATCATTGCTTAAGAGTCGGAATCTATACCATTATGCCACGTAGGCACATGATAAAATGCCAAACAAAATGTAATTAAAACTAAACCCGTAACATACTGAAAATAACATAATTAATATTAACTTTGCATTAACATTAACATTACATTATTAACATAACCGTAACATTAATTTTCATCCTACAAGTATGCACGGAAAAAAAAAAGGAAAAAAGATAAAACAGGAGCAGAACGCGTTCGTGGGTATAGAGAGCGAATTAGAGCTCTTAAGAATACAGTCGCAGCTGGGTCTGCAACTAATGATGAAGGTAAGGTGATTGCAACAACTGCTGAGTTTCAAAATGCATTTTTACGAAACATCAGTGTATTTTGGTGAATCTACAAAGAACCAATCCCCAAAAAACACACTGAAGCATCTCAACAAAATTTTAAAGCCAACCAAGTTGATGCACTCAACAATCAACGTTCGCTGCTTTATGAGGCCCTCTATCAACATAGCAATTATTATTATCAGGAAGCAGGAGGTAATAATGAACAGGATTTGCCTCTGCTTTCGGAGGCTCCTTCAAAGAGTACTATGCAAATGCAATCCAGCATTCAAAAAGTAACAATGTTGAGAAGACATTCGAAAGCAACTTTAACATCAACTGAACTAAAACAAGTACCGAAAATAACTGTTATTTTACAATTTTCAAATGAAAAAAATTGTCGAAAGACTTTTTCAAATATACCATTATGTTACAAATGTCCTCAGCCTCACGAATATTAAGTCGCTTTTAAATTTGAAACTGATTCTTTAAAAGTTAATTTCTCGCCTAGTATATTTCGAGAAAAATAAATGTTACTTTTGACTTTTATTTTATCGGTCAAAAATAGCAGTTATTTTGTGACTTTAATTTTTTCGGTCAAAAATATCAAGCAATTTGTGTTTTCTTAAAGGCCGCTTGACAGATTGAACTGTTGACACCATGTGTAAAATGTCTAACCGATGAGATGAAAATAATAATATCAAAATTTTTTATCGGTAAAATGACTTGAACAAATATAAATATTGACCGAAAAATAAACGGTAGAAAATAACTGTTATTTTTGCCCAAAAAAACTATAAGGCACAAAAAACTGTTATTTTTGTCGAAAAAAATAAAAATTAAGAGATAAAAGTTAATATGTGACACTTTCGACAAAAACCATAGCCGGTACGGTCCCTGGATGCAAATATTGAATCAACAAATTATTATTCCATTTCGTATTGATTGAATTTCTTTTCAGATACTTTCTCTCTCTATTTCACACTATAATCTCTCTTATTTCTTACTGTTAAAGAAGTTTCACTTCTGCCACGTGTACGTTGCTACACGCGAGTTTTTTTTTTTAACAAATAGTCCTGACCTATTTTTTATAGTTGGAGTCAAGCTTAAAATTTAAAATTTGTATACAAACATTTACTTAATCAACATCAAAAAATTCTAACTACATTTAAAAGAAATTGTCACCAATAAATTAGGAAAAATAGGCCTTAAGATTGTTAAAACTTAAAAATTGCTCCTTCGTTAAAATCATTATAATAGTCCTAGTCTTTTAAGGAGGTATTCTAGTGTAGGAGTAAAAATTTTTGGGTTTTTTTTAAGATTCGATTAAAAAAACTATACATTTTTTTAGTAGCAATTTTTTTTATAAGATATGTGTTGACATTTAAACAAAACAAAAGATTTAAAAATTAAAATTTGAAAACTAAAATCTTTAAATGCGTTTTTGTCAAACTTTCTCCAATACTTCTGACATAATTTCTCTAAACAGTTCTATTGAGCCGATTAACTTCAAATTTGGTGTGGACCTTCTTTATACATACAGCTGTGGTCAAAATAATAGCACTGCTCTAAAATTCAGACATGCTTGAATAAATAATACTAGTCTAAAAAAGTAGGATCCGGAAAACCCAATATAATTTCTATATAAACTTTCAACGCTGATCCCAAATCTGTACTCAATTTTTACCGTTGTGGTAGGATTTTCAAGATACAGGGTGTTTTACACTTTTTATACTTGTCTAGTTTTATTAATCCAGAATCTAAACAACACACCACAAGATAAAAAATTAAATTTTGTATTTTAGAGAAAATATTAAATGTTCCAACGGTATATAAACTACTATCGTGTTATGTGTTGTAGCGGAGCTATAATTAAGAGATCATCAAATGAAATTTCGCCAAATTTTGTATCTTTTGTTTTAGCGAAGCTATTATCATCCTATATTCATATTTGCTTTGAAATTATCTTTTTTCTTTTCTTTTCAGAAGAAGGCACCCTTATTTTTCATCCACTTTACCAGCCTAACATTTTTTCAATTTTCAAATTATTTTTAAACATTTTTTTCGTATTGTTGAAATATCAATAAATTTCTTAAAAAAAAGTGCCACTAAAACATCTGTCTGTTGACAAGTTCTTGTGAACTAGTCTATGGACTAGTCTTTTTGAACTAGTCTGTGGACTAGTCCGCATGAATTAGTCCCTAGACTAGTTCTTTTGAACTAGTCTGTTGACTAGAGTGTTTTAACTAGTCCCTGAACTAGTCTTTTTGACTTAGTCCTTGGACTAGTTCTTATGATCTTGTCTCTGGACTAGGCCTTTTGAACTCGTCTCTGGACTAGTCTCTTTGGACAAGTCCCTGGATTAGTTCTTAGTTCTTTGAACTAGTCTGTTAACTAGTCCTTGAACTAGTAATTTTTAACTAGTTGGTTGACTAGTCCTTATGAACTAGTCCCTGGACTATTCCTTTTGAGCTAGTCCCTGGACTAGTCCTTTTGAGCTAGTCTGTTGACTAGTCTTTACGAACTAGTCTGTCGACCAGTCTTTATGCACTAGTATCTGGACTAGTCCTTATAAACTTGTCTTTGAACTAGACTTTTTGAACAAGTCCCAGGGCTATTCTCTTTGAACAAGTGTCCCTCGACTAGTTCTGTAAACTAGTCTGTTAACTAGTCCTTGAACTAGTCCTTTTTAACTAGTTGGTTGTCAAGTCCTTATAAACTGGTCTCTGGACTAGTCTTTATAAACTGGTTTCTGGACTAGTCCTTATGAACTAGTACCTGGACTAGTCCTTATGAACTAGTCCCTGGACTAGTCCTTTTGAACTAGTCTGTTGACTAGTCCTTATAAACTAGTTTCTGGACTAGTCTTTATAAACTAGTCTGTCGACCAGTCTTTATGAACTAGTATCTGGGTTAGTCCTTTTTAACTATCTTTGAACTAGGCTTTTTGAACAAGTCCCTAGACTAGTTCTTTTTAGTAATAGTAGTAGTAAGTAGTAAGCCTACCGTCTCAAAGTATAAAAAACGTCAAAAAGTTTAGTTAGTTCCATTAAAAGGTCAGTGATAGATAATTTTTTTATGAAATTTTTAAGGTCATGCACATTTTGCTCTATTGTGCAAGCCAGGAGTGGAATGTCAAAAAGCTAAAAATACCACCTGAAAGATATTTGAAGATCAAAAAAAGGTCAGATATCTCCATTCATTAATTGGTCAGCGATAGGAAATTTTTTGAATTTTTTAATAAAATTTCAATGTCAATGTACGCTATTTGTCCCATTGTGTAACTCGCAAATAGAATTTCAAAAAAGTAAGTATGCCACCGGTAAGGTAAGAAAAAATTCAAAAAAGGTAAGTTATGTCCACTAATCGAAATCATAATTTTTTAGGATTTTTTTAAGAGTTCTTCTTCGTTACATTAATATAAAAAAAAACTGCTGCCGAAAGTCATCGTATTTTTGTGGAAGTTTATGCTGAATATGCTTTAGCTGAGCGAACATGCCAATAGTGGTTTACACGATTTAAAAGTGGTGATATTGTCTAAGAAAACGAAGAACGTTCTGGTCAGCCAAAAAAATTTGAAGACGAAGAATTAGAAGCATTACATTAATGAAGATTGTTGGCAAACATAAGAAGAACTTGCGAAGCCATAAATTTTCAACATGACAACGCTTGGATTTGGAAAATATTGAATGGAAAGTTTTGGCTAAACCGATGTATAGCCCGAAACTTGCCTCATCCGGCCATCATTTATTTCGGTCTATGAAAAACGCTCTCACCGGGATACGCTTCACATCAGAACAGAGTATCAGAAATTGGCTTGATTCAGTTTTGGCCTCAAAACCGGAGCAGTTTTTTTGGCGAGGTGGTGACTGTGGCATGCAGGTTAAGTGTGTGGCTTAGCATGCTCGAAGCCCGGGTTCGATCCCCAGCCGCGGCGAAAAGTTTTTTTCAATAAAAAATTTTTCTGATCGGTCACCACCTCTCTACAGACAATGGCAAACCTCAGAGAGTAAATAATGCCATGTAAAGCTTCTTGAGAACATGAACTTTAGCCGTTCGGAGTCGGCATAAAACATGTAGGTCCAGTTCTCGGTCAATTGTGTGCAAACATTTAATAACACACACAACACAATTGATCAGAAGAAGCTCGGTCAAAGTCCTTTGAAGGGCTGAAATGGCCAATTTGTTTGTTTTGTTGTTTTAGTCCATATGTTACCAGAAAGATAGAAAAAAAATTAGTGGTTAACGATGGACAATACTTTGAATAATACTATTGTACATGTTTTACTTAAAAAAACCGCACGAATTAAGTTGTAGATCCAATATAATGAATGAAATTCTTTCTTAGAGGTTGTTAAAATGGGCCAAGGATTACTTTAACTCAGCTTATCTGCTTTTTTTTTGGTGTAAAGACCCACCCGTCTTAATGTACAAATTTGTACGATGTATGAATTTTGGTCACTCAATGCACGAAGCAGTTCGTGCTTCCATTGTTTACGTACATGAGTTTCAAGAATTTTTGTCTCACATGTTATGAACTATTTTTGCTGCCCTTGAATTTGTACATGGATTATGTGAACGTTTTCCTTGTATAAGAAAATCAGAAATATTATAAAAAGTTTTCTTTCTCCTCGTATTTGTACATGAATTTTATGAATATTATTCACAAAGAGCATGAATGCTTCATGTTCTTCTTGTATTCGCAATTTATGCCAGAAATTGGGTTTCAAAATTTTTTAATAAACACGTGATTTGTAATTTGTGCTAAATAAGTGTTATTCTTGATTGTGTGTTCGGGCTTGTTTGTAAAAAGAAAATACATTTTGTTGTTTTTGCACATCAAAAAATGTGCAACCAAACGACATAATTCTCAGTTGGTTTTTGTTCCGGTTAGTATAAAAGTATACTTACATTTTCCTGCGCGAATTGGATCATATATATCTAATTTGGACAATGAAAATATAATTTTTATCATGCTTGTTGTCATCGCTACAAAATATCATAAATTGTTTTTATACAAAAATATTGCTGGCATTTCACATATGTTAATGAACTGAACAATTGAACAAAAGTTCTTAGATTAAGCATATTTTTTTTACTAACAATCCATAAACGGCATGTATTGAACACAAATGAGAATGTTTTTTTTACTAAACAACACCAAAATGACATAAATAGGGCACAAAAAACAATCTAAAAATTTCTTATATTGGACGCATGTGAGCATATTAAGCTTTTGATAAATGATCCAAAAATCACATACATTATGTACAAATGGGAGTGTTAATTTTTTTATTAATAATCACATTAGAGTTTGTTATCAAGAATATTATGGCTTAGCTCAGAATCACTACCAAAATAAATTGGTGTGGAATTGTTTACAGCTAAAAATTTCTCTCCGTGTATTTATGAAATAATATACTTTGGAATTTTTAACAGTCTAATGCACTGTCTTTAATTATGCAATTCGAAGTCAAAGTTGCAAATATAAAAACCATTTTAGTTTTTATAGACAGATTTTTGTTTTGAGGAAGCATATTTTAACTGCTATTTTATGAATACATAGTTCTTGCTTAAAAGTTAAATAAATGGTTTAAATTTAAAGCGCTTGTCAAAGTGCAATCAGTGCTTTCTGTTTATTGACTAAATTTGGCAAAAGTTTATATCTCTAACAAAGCTATTTTTTTTGTATTTTTTAAGTGCATTTTAATGTTCACATTTTCGGCACTAATGGTCAATAAAATTTCAAGGCTTATCGTGATGTATAAATAAATTTTATGACAGCGCTTGCAGGTATATTTATCGCTAATTGTTTGTCTGTTAGACATTTGTGACACTTTCAACAATGTACAAATGATATCAGAGAGATGCAAATGACAGGTTTAAATGTTGTCTTTGCCAAATTGGTATAATTCCACGAAAATTTTTTTTTTTATTTTTAAAATGCAAAATAGCTGCAGTGAATCATTTGATTAAATATGGTTGGAGCGTATTGTTGAAAATATAATGAAGCAAAAGAAATTTTGAAAGAAATTGATGTTTGTTAAGACAACACCATGATTCAATACTTGGAATTATGGCAATAAATAAAAAATAAATATAACATTTTTTTTTTCACTAGAAAATGACAAATTTTTCGAAATCCTCAATATATTCGAAGAATAACTATAAAGCAGCAATCATTTTTTGAGCGCATTAGTTAGAGAACAAACAATTTTATTGCTCAATAGATGAAATTTTATTATATAAGCCTCACATGGTGAATGAGTCTGTTCATTTATTGCATCATCGGGTCATTTTTACAAAGAGGATGTTCATCCAGCATCCATTGTGAGGTGCGGCCATATTTAACCTCAAGTAGTAGCAAAGCTATATTTATGTTTAAAAAATAACTACACAGCTTAACAGAAAAAAAGGAAAGAGTTTTTAAGCTAAGCTAATATGAACTACACTGAAGAACATGAAATACTCAGTTTTTTATACAAAGTCAACATTTTTTGCAAAACGAGCTTAAAATTTTCAAATTTTAATTCAAAAGCATTTCAGACAAAGTACTTAAAGTTATTTGATTATTTTTAACTTAAACTCTTCATTAGTTTGCATTAATTAATAAAAAAAGTTCATAACAAAATCAAAGTAAATGAATATAAATTCGGAGAAAGAAGTGATAATCTTAATTAATACATTGAACCAATAAAGTACACAATAATTAAGAATTTTTGCATGAAGTGCATGAACCGTAGTCATGATATTTGGTCAAGTAACCATTTACATGAGTCATATGAAAAAAGAAAAAAACATGAGATCATATATATTTTATGAGCCTAATGTTTAAAGTTCATAAAACTTGTGTAAAAGATACATGTTTTACACAGATACTTGTGTATAAGATACATGAACTCGTAAAAATAGAAGGAACTGAAAATATATGTAAAAATACGACAGTAAAATATAAAAGGGAAACATGAATTATTAATAATTTTTGTGAATAAAATTCACAAATACGAGAATAACAAGAACAGTTCAAGAGATAACAAATGAAAATGCTTGAATCTCATGTACTTATAAAAGGTAAACGTGAACTACTTCAGCCATTCAGTGACTAAAATTCACAGTGACCGAAAATAACTGTTATTTTTAAAATAACTTAATTAATAATTAAGAAAAAATCATTATGTTAAAGGCACTGGAGCAGAATGTTACGTATACCAAATGTATCCTTGTTTCATTTCCTGTTCAAAAATATTAAGATTTATATTTTTTTTTAAGTTTTTAAAGTTTAAAACTCATAAAATAACTGTTATTTTTATATTTTATTTTTTCGCTTACAAAAAAAAACACTTATTTTTTGAGTTTTATTTTATTATTCAGAAATAAAACTTATTTTTGAGTTATATTAGGGGTATTCTCGCAGTATAGCAAAGATGCAAAATTTGTGAAAATGCAACCTTGCAATACTGAAATATGCAACACTGCGGGAGCGCACAAAATCACAAATATTTTTAATATTAAAAAAAATGCCGCGAACAGACGAAAATAAAAAATTTTAATACTTACTCTAACTCACACGAACTAAAATGAACAAATTTGTCTCAATCAGAGTGCACGGTTGCACGTCCACTCAAAACATGCGTATCACTGTTGCACAACTTGCACGAATTGCAAAACTTTTATCGCTTGTATTTTGTTGTTGTGTCGTTGCACGGGTTGCAATATTCTGCAACTTTTGCAATTCTTACACTTTGCAAGGGTTTTGCAAGACAGTGGGAATACCCTTATTGTTTCACTCTGGAATAAGACTGAAATAAAACTTACTTTGTGGTGACCGTGGCATGCAGGTTTAGTGTGTGGCTTAGCATGCTTGGAGCCCAGGTTCAATCCCCAGCCGCGGCGAAAAGTTTTTTTCAATAAAAAATTTTTCTGATCGGTCACCACCTCTCTGCAGACTATGGCAAACCTCAGAGAGTAAATAGTGCCATGTAAAGCTTCTGGAGAACATGAGCCGTTCGGAGTCGGCATAAAACATGCAGGTCCAGTTCTCGGTCAATTGTGTCCAAACATTTAATAACACTCACAACACAATTGATCATAAGAAGCTCGGTCATAGTCCTTTCAAGGGCTGAAATGGCTAATTTGTTATTTTTTTTTTTTTTCTTTATAAGTTTTATTTTTTCACTCTGAAATAAAACTTACTTATTGCGTTATATTTTTTACTCAGTAAATAACACTTATTTTTTAGTTTAATTTTTTCGCTTCAAAATAAAACTTATTTTTGAGTTTTATTTTTCACTGAGAAAATTATTTGAGTTATATTTTTTAACTTAGAAAATAAAACTTATTTTTTGAGTTTTATATTTTTACTCAGAAAATGAAGGATATTTTTGTGGATAAGGATATTTTGTGAGTAATAGAATAAAATTCAAAAAATAATTGTTATTTTCTGAGTAAAAAAATAAAAACTCAAAAACAAAGTATTTTACTTGAGCGAAAAAATAAAACTCAAAATCAAGTTTTATTTTTTGAGTAAAAACAAAAATAAAACTCAAAAAACAAGTTTAATTTCAAAGCGAAAAAATAAAACTCATATATAAGTGTTATTTTCTGAGTAAAAAAATAAAACTCGAAACTCAAGTTTTATTTCAGAACGAAAAAATAAAACTCAAAAATAAGCGTTACTGAGTACAAAAATAAAACTCAAAAAATTATTTTTATTTTAGAGCGAAAAAGTAAAACTCAAAAATAAGTATTATTTTCTGTGTAAAAAAATAAAGTCAAAAAATAAATCTTAGAAATGGATTTTTCTAATAAAACTCATAACAGTTACGTTCCCTAAAAGAAACTCACACACTCAAGCAAATAACAAATAAACTGGCATGAAATATTTCTTGGCTTATATTTATTTATTTATTTATTTAAATAACATATACGAGTGGGTTTTTAAGATTTCACTTAAACTTATCACAGAACGAGGCGTTTAAAGCTTCACTTCAAAAACAAATAAATATTTCAATAAAAACGAGCTCATTTCTAATTTTTAAAAATTTATTGAAAACATATTTTTGCCTTATTTCAGTTTATCACAAACTAAAACGCTGTCCTCGACAGCCATCAGTTATTGAAAATCCTTTCTTAAAGTTGCTGACAAAAAGCTATTAAGTTCACATATCATAAGACCTTCACATATATTTCTCTTCTGCTTCAGTTTTGAAGGTTTAATAAATCAAGTTTATGAAAATTCTCTGAATTTCAATATTAATAAAGGCAAAAATGCAGCTTAAGTGACTTTTACATCTGATTGTGCAAAAAGCACAATTCACTTCATATCGCTTGCATTGAAAATATACTCGCCCCAATTCAAATCGTATCTCTTTCAAAAGCACGTCAACTGTCAAAATGATTTATTTGTTGCTGCTACCATTTTTTAATACCACTCAAATGATACCTTAAAGCTCTGAATTGAAATACAATATCGACAGTAGAGTCAAGCAACCAACAACAAAAAAAAAAAAAAAACAAAATTGACAACTCAACATTCAGCTTACGAGCAAACAAGATTTGTGCATCCCTGGCATATACGTAGCTGCATGGCATCAATAAACTTATTCTGTCCATTTAATTTTTGTTGTTGCAACAACAACAACGAAAAGCAGGACAATGAGCTTAAAAATGCGAATAAAACTGATTTCGTTTTCAAAAAAGTTGCAGCAAAGCTACACAAACAATCGATATTTATTCAAGCAATCTTCATAGTTCCTTCTTGCAATCATATCGAGAGTGTGTGTGAATGTATGTGTGTGTGTCTCAAATATTCAACATTGTTTATTTGCAGGATTAAGTTACAAGCGTACAGGAGGTCCTCAAGCACCCTGCAGCTTCATTGTTGCATTTTAGTTTTGCTCACCTTGACAAGGGTTGCTTCGATGTGTGGGTTGTAAGGAGCTTAAGGAATCATCAAGCAAAGAGAATGCATATATTTTACAGCGTAAGAGTTGTTCAACTTTAAGATTTTAATATTACGTTTGTAGTTATTTTTGCTTTATTTATATGTTGGCAATATTAACAATATTTTTCATGTTTTTTTGTTAATTTTAATTGGAAAATTTTATTTCATGATATCATGATATTATAATTTATTTTAACAATTATTGTAATGAAATATTTTTGTATATATTGCTGTTGTTATTGCGTGAGATGTTTAATTTTAATGTTAACTTTAAGCTTTTCTTAACAAATGAAATTGGTGGGTTGACATGTAAAAGACCCGAAAAAGGATACGTTTTGGAGCTATTTTCGGTTAGAAAAATAAGAGAAGAGTCTTCAAACCTTGGGTACTAAATAGTTAAAAACATATTTGGCTAAATAAATTATCGTCTTTATTTAAAAAAAAGTTAAATACACGATTTCGCCGATGACGTATTTTTAACCGATTTTCAGTCATTTTAATTTTTTTTTAAGTAATCAAAAACCATTGAGTCTGATCAAAATCCGTCAACGTACAATTTTGTAATTTTAGATCATTCAACGGGGGACATGACAATGGCCGTTTTTTGTAATCGACTTTCATAATTTTTTTATACTTTTTTATAATTTACTAAAATACGATTTTTTTATGTTTTTGTTTAGTAAATTTTCTTAAAATTCTAAGAAAAAAATCTCATGGAAAAATTCTTACGGGTTCAAAAGTTATTTTTATTTTTCCTTGCATTTTTCCTTGATCACAAACTTTGAACGCGTTTATCTCGAAACCATGTTTTTCGTACTGGTTTGCACTAGCGCACTTCATTTTTTGACGAATTTTTTTTTCTTTTTTTTTTTTTGTATTTTTGTAAACTTGATTCGCTATCGTATGACACGAGCGTTTTTAAATTTTTTTTCGATTTTTTATGAATTTTTAAAGTCAATATTTTTTTCCAAAAAACACACTTTCAAATTTGGAACATCACCAAAAATTGAAAAAAAATTTAAAAAAAAGCTCCTGTCATACGATAACCAATTTTAAAAAAGATTTTATAAAGTCATTTTTTTTCCTGATCGGACAATTTTTTTTCGACTCCCAAAAGGTTTGTTTTCTCTGCCGCGAATGTTATATTCCTCCTTAAGTAATATTCGTAGATTATTAAAATAAATAAGTATTTGTTTTTCTTGTCTATTAAATTATACTTGTTTCGATCGCCTAGGGTCGAAATTCGACCATATCATCATATGCAGAATAAACGGAATGGCTTAGCATTTTTTCTTAAAATATACTAATTTTGAATTTTATAAATGTTTTAAACAATAGAAAAAGAACATTTATTTAAACTTAATTTCATATGATAGCCTTGATTTTTTGGTGGTATGGACCGTTTATTATTTTAGGGTCTAGACAAAATAAATTTACTTTAAATGCACTTTAAAAAAAAATAAAAAATGCAAAAAAAATGTTTTTCATTTAAAAAAAAAAAAACTTTTCCTCCACAGTTTGAGAAAAGATAAAATTTTGTGGTCTTCTTTTCCTTTTAAAAAGGAACAATTTAAATAAAAAAAAGTAACGTAAAATTTTCAAGTTAACTGCAGTCAGAAAAAAGTTTCTCGGAATATGATAAAAAAGGCATCAGGCGATACTAAAATTTCTCTAAAAATGATAAAAAACTTCCATGAAAAAGAAAAATATATCGTTTTAAGAGAGAAATACTTTTTATTTTTAAAAAAATATTTGTTTTTATTGAAGAAAATACTTCTCATAATGAATTTTTATCAAAATATAAGAACACTTTTTCAATAAAATATTCTCTATAAATGAGAATTTCTTTGTGCGAGAAATATACTTATCATTATAAGAGACATTAAAATATTTCCATTTCCTAGAAGTAAAGAAATATATCTTCGAAAATGTGAAAATTTATTCTAATTAAAGAAAATTTTATCTGAAAAAGAGAAAATTGCTATTATCGAAAATAGAGAAATTTTGTACCGCAGCAAGGTATGTTTTTTTTTTCTGAGTGTGATAAGACTAAGATACAAAAAAGAAAAAACTTAAATCTATTTAAAGATGGAATAGATATTCACAGAGAGAAAAACCTATGGACTCAATACCAGGGTTGCCACCGAAAAAAATATTTTGCAACCAACCACATTAAAAAAAACTACCAAAATGGATACAAAACTACCAAATCAATATAAGCTTTAAAACTCATTTAGGAATACTGTAAAAATTTTGTTATGCTTACATTTATATAAATTTTCTATTGTATATTAAACAAGTAAATTAAAAGTCACATTTTTTATTATAATCCTACTTATTTTAAAAAGTAAAATCAAATCTCAATATTTTCCCAATACGGGCATTCCACGCCCAATACAAGTCGTGATTGCTTCATGCTCTTCGATTGGCTTGAAATTTTGTCTAAGGGTACTTTTTCCACTTATAAGAATGTAAGTTATTTGTTTTTTTTTCGCCATTCTTTCGAAAGTTATGGAGATACCAATTTTTAATAAAAGTAAAAATCTTGAAAATAGATTCATTTCCCATAAATCATATCTCTATCATCTGTTATCCTATTTTTGTAAATGAAGAATTTTTAGAAAGATATTAAAAAGCGATTTAAGAAAATAAATATATATAAAACATATCTCAAAAAGTGAACCTTTTGTTTGTTTTGTAATTTTTAAAGCAGAATATGTAAACTTTTTACCAACAAAAAATTACGTCAAATGATAAGTTTTTTCGCAATCTCAATTTTTCCTGACATCCACTTCACTTTATCGTTCATAACTTCTATACCGTTTGAGATATTTACCCAAAATCTTCAACAAAAATGTTTGCTTTATTAGGGCCAATAAAAATTTATGTATATATAATGACCTCACACGTGACCTTGGCCCATAAATTTTTAAAGTTACAATATATATCAATTCAACAGCATGAAATAATAATAACCTTTTTTAATAATATATTAAAGTATATATAAATTGAAAATTATCTGACCACACTAAAACATATAAAAGAAAATAACACCAAAATATTCTTTGGTGAAAAATACATAAAAAAGATTAAACGAAAAATATTTTTCAATACTTTTTGTATATTCCTAAGTTAACCCATTCTTAAGAAGTGGGTTTTTTTATTTTGATTTATTTTCTTTGAGTTTTATTTAGCTAAAAATTTTTATTAACTACAAAATTGAAAAATCTACCAAAATCTTCCAAATTGAAAAAAAATCTACCAAATAACCATAAGCTGATTTGAAGAAAAAAAACTACCAAATTTGGTTGAATTTAACCAAAGCGGCAACGCTGCTCAATACATAAATTTATGTACTCATCGCATAGTTTTCTGCACACAAAAATTTTACATTTTTCATGTATTGAGTACATGTTGAAATCTTTATTGACTACATAATGCTTTCAAGCGGTTATGTAGTCAATAAAGAATTTTATGTACTCATCGCAAACTGTTACAAATAATTTTATGTAATGAGTAAAGATCTTATGTACGTATTACATAAATTATTGACTCAGTACATACATAATTTACTCATTACATATTTGGAGTACATAATTTTATGCAATGAGTACATACATTATTTACTCATTATATATTTTAAATGCATAATTTTATGTAATGAGTACATACATAATTTACTCATTACATATTTTTAGTGCATGCATTTATATAATGAGTACATACATCATTTACTCATTACATATGTTAAAAACATAATTTTATGCAATGAGTACATGCATAATGTCTGTGCGTTAATCATCCTCTCAACACATGCAATAAATAACTTAATAAAGAAATGATTAGATTTCACAAAATAATTGGCAATTACTCATAGAAACACCGCCATTTATTTCTTATCCAATCATCCCTTTTGTTATAGACTACAGTGGAGAAACTCATTCCCAATCTGATTTTTAAAAAGGCTTTGGAGGTGTTGCTTATTTGAAAATCAAAAAACGAATGAAATAAAACAGCAAAATCGTGTGCCGATGTGCAACAGATACGTGTACTGAGTCCATATGTTATGTACTGAATAAATGTGTCATTTCAATCAGGGGGACGTGTACTGAGTCTATATTTTATGTATTGAGTAAAGTTTTTGTAAAAAATTACATAACACGTTGATTGAGTACACGTTGCTTGTATCTATTGAAGTCTGCTATGTATTCAACACATAACATGATGTATTTAATACATTTTTTATTCATTTTAAAAAGTGAATAAATTGATATGTAGTCAGTACACGCTCCCTTTACTCAGTAAATACTGCTCTCGTTGCGTTCTCATACAAGTAGCAGTGCATAGATTTTACATAGCTGTCTCTGTACTGACTACATAACTTTTTCCCTTAGTGTTGGCTTCCCAATTTAGGAGATTCAATTTGAGACAGTTTTTTTATAAAAATTTTTACAACTGATGAATGAAAAAAAACTTAATTTTTCGATGAAGTTCTTACTTTTCAAGAAATTTAAATTTGACCAACTCAAAAGCTTTCTACCAACCAATTTCATATTAAGCAAAGAGTGGGTCTTTTCTCAAAAATTGTATTTCTCTCTTAGAATGTTGGGAACCCCTTCCTTCAGATATACCATTTATATATATACATTCTTCACATCTATGTAACAGTTTCATTCAAATGATATAATTTTTATTAGAATTAATTATTTAATTATATATTTTGAATACTACACCAATACCTCCAAAAAAACAGGACGCAAATTGAAACGACGCAAAGTGAATGATGATTTTTTATACCAAACCATGTAAAGATCGAAGATAGGTTCCAGGTTTACGAAAATACTACTTTTTGAAAATAAAATTGAACAAAGTAAACATTTAAAAAAACAAAAATACCCAGCAAATATTATGACTCTTAAAAGACTCCTTTAAAACTCATATATATGAGGGTTTATCATCATAATGCGCTCAAAAAAGACTTTAATGAGTACATTTTCGTATGTTGTGGGCCCCAAAATATGATTCATAAAAAATTATTCTTTTATGAGTCTTTTTGGACAGTTTTAAGACTCATATTTGATACTCTCTTAAGACTCATATTACGTACTCTTTTAAGACTCATATTTACTACTCTTTTAATACTCTTTTAAGACTCATATAAGAAGTCTTTTTGCAACGTACATTTTTTGTAGTTCAATTTTAATGCATGTTTATCGCCATAAACAAACAATGCTCTGAAAAGCGACGCCTGGATAGCATGTGCTCATAATGGACAGTTCCATAGTTTTATTCAAATAAAAAAAAAAATACGCTCTTTTAAGTTTTTATTTATATATTAGATACGGTTTTTTTGCAATAATCAGTTTCTATTTTCTCATGAAACACTCGTATATAAGACTCTTTATGATTACGCATATGTTAATCAATATATTATGAGTCTTTTTTATGAACAATCGTATCACCGTCTTATTAAAGACTCTTTAATGAGTCTCTTTTATGCGTACTCATAAATCAGATACAATAATGACTCTTGTATGAGTCTTATTTTCGAGTTATCATTTCACAATCATATTAAAGACTCTTTCATGAGTCAATTTAATGAGTCATCATAAAACACGCATAGAAAACACTCTTTTTAAAGTCTTTTTTTGGAGAGCCTCTTAAAATGTTTGTAAGGTAACCCTGCAAACATTTTCTGAGGCTCTCCAAAAAATGACTCTAAAAAGAGTGTTTTTTATGCATGTTTTATGATGACTCATTAAAAAGACTCATGAAAGAGTCTTTAATATGACTGTTAAATGATTGTTCAAAAATAAGACTCATAAAAGAGTCATTATTGTATCTGCTTTATGAGTACTCATAAAAGAAACTCATTTAAGAGTCCTAAATATGACGGTAACATGATTGTTCATAAAGAAGACTCATAAAAGAAACATATATTGATTGATATATGCGTAATCATTAAGAAGACTCATAAAAGAGTCTTATATATGAGTGTTTCATGGGAAAATAGAATCAGATTATTGCAAAAGCACCATATCGAATAAATAAATAAGAACTTAATCGAATATATTTTTTTAAAATTCTATTAAACTTTGTCACTGTCTGTTATGGATATATCCTGGCTGCGCTTTTCGGAGAATTGTTTGTTTGTGGCGATATACATGCATTAAAATTTAACTACAACAAATGTTGCAAAAGACTTTTTATATGAGTCTTAATAGAGTATTAAATATGAGTATTAAAAGAGTACTAAATATTAGTCTTAAAAGATTACGCAATATGAGTCTTAAAAGAGTATCAAATATGAGTCTTAAAACCGTCATTACTATGAGTCCAAAAAGACTCATAAAACAATCATTTTTGTGAATCATATTTTGGGGCCCACAACATACGAAAATGTACTCATAAAAGAGTCTTTTTTGCGCGCATTATGATGATAAACCCTCATTTATATGAGTCTTGAAAGAGTCTTTTAAGAGTCATAATGTTTGCTGGGAATATAAAATTTTATAACATACATACAAAAAACAACAAAAACAAAAATGCAGTCTAAATAAAATTAAAAATTCAATTAATTGATAAAAACAAAATAAAAATTAAACACTGTCAGATGAGTCCATAGTGGCTGTTGTCGTAAGTCGGCTTTGTTTAAAAAAAAAATTGGTTCAATGTTTGCTGAACAGCTTTTTATCAACGTAAAAGAAATTTCCTTGTAGCAATTGACATCGTAGTTACCGCCGGACACTTTAAACCTCCTTCCGTTGTCAGGATCGTTTTTAGAAAATCTACAGAGCTTCGTCAATCAAACACATCGCTTTGGAAATTTATTTGGAGATTAAATTTTGTTCTTCGGAGATTTTTATTGAACGGTCACTGTCATCTTCTTCATTGGCAAATTGCAATTTAAGTTGAAATAGTTCTTTATTAGACAATTCTTGAACAATTCACTTATGTAAGTTTCCTTTCAGCAGCGCCCTTTCCACTCATTTGGTTAACAAAATTACACATGTATGTAAAACAAAAATAATATAACTCTGCCAATAAATAAATTAGAAAAATATTGACCTCTTTTGTAACCAGAAACAACCCGAAAAAATTTATAAAAATGTATTATTTTCTTTAAAAAAAAGCAAAACACACAAATTGAAACGTTACAAAAAGCATAACACACCAATTGAAATTGAACTCTAAAGAAAGCAAAACAAAGTGAAAATAAAACTGTGATTTTCAGTTAGAAAGGGAATCCCCGAGTTTTGATGGGATGGCGCAATTAGAAACAAGAGTCATGCCATCTTTTAGAAAAAAAATTAAAGACTCGAACCCAAAACAACGCAACATCGAAAATCTAACGACGCACAGTGAAAATTAGTACTAATTCAGCAGCGACGCAACTTCGAAAAAACGCAAAACGAAACGACGCATAGCGAGGTATTGTTGTATTTACAAGGAATTCCTATTTTTTAACCACTCTCACAAGACTTAGGGGGTGGGGGGGCAAGATTGTTTAATATTATTTTTAGAATGGCCAAATATGTCCATATTATGGACAATAAATTATTAAATATTAAGTATATTAAGATGAGACAATCGCCGCTGAGCTCTTTTGAGAGCCATCCGGATATCGCTGATTGCCAGCAGCTGAGACCAAAAAACGATTCGCCACCATGAAGAAGAGGGGTCATAAGCAATTTGCCGGGAAGATATGCCAACGCATTGCTGGCAGAGTTCTTGAGCATTTCGTCTGTCCCGATTTAATAAATTTAAATCTACTCATTAAATTTTTGATTATTTTTGACGTTTTTTCAAAGTTTACTTTATATATCAATTACAGATTTTGCAAATTTTTCAAAAAAAACCATCTTTCAACGATCGCTGGAATGGGCGAAGGAAGATTTTGGAATCGAAAATTCATCCCTTGGGCAAACGAAAAGCGGTCCATCTTCGAACGATCGGCGGAAAGAACGAGGGAAAATTTTGGAAAATTTTCGTGAATTGCACATTCATTGCAGATTGGGCAAACAAAAGCGATCAATCTTCCAAAGAACCCTTTGCCAAATCGAGAATGCATCGCAAAATCACATTATCTTCTTATCGTTTTCCAAATGTTTGCAGGGTTTTTATTTATTATTTATCAGATACCAGTTAGCCTACATTCCAAGTAGCATTCTTAAAGTATAGAGCGTATAGATCGAAATTCGTGCAATAACGTTCCATCTATATAGCTACCTTAATTACTGGCACTAGCATTCCAACCTCTAAAAATGTTTCACAAGCCTTTCTCGATCTTCTGTTTCCACCTTAGGCTTGAAGTGACATTAACGTATTTTATTTATTAAGTTTTCCAAAGATCGAATACTTAGCTTTTGACTGTTGCTCAATAGCAACCATCCCGAGTTCATCAACGTTATTCGGCGACGAATTGCTCAATATAATTTTTTTCTTCAATATGTTCTGTCAGTTCTTCATCTGATTTAGGTCGTATGACTGTGGTTTCCAATCCAAAAAATGTATACCTTTTCCAAAATCCATTTTATAGTTATTGCATTATCTGAACTTAAACTCGAGTCAAAAGAAGTTTCACAAAAATTATACCTCGAAATGCAGAAACACGTTTTGATTTAATGCTTTAGCTCAGAATAATCAAATTTCTTAGGGCTTTAGAAAAAGTTTTTTATTTTTGCCATTTTCTCTTGAAAAACAGTTTTTCTCTTAATTTTGAACTAAGGATTTCAGGTGTTACTCGTACACCGATTCAGTCAAGTCTGCGTTGGTGCGCAAATGGGAAGACACAATATTCTATGTTACAGATATTCTATACGATAATTTAGACTTGATTTGATAACATGCTAATTTGAATCTGAGGCAAATTTTTGATTTTTAACTCAGTCAAGTCAAGTCGTTAAGCAGTCCTTTTCACAAACTTATTGCCATCAATTATAACTTTTTTAAGTCGGAAATATTGATGAATTTTTTATTTTGATTGATTTGATATAGGAATGCATATAAAACATATTAAAGAATAGACAGGCTGGGATTCGAATTCGGAACCTTTGGGTTGGCAGTCAATCACGCTAACAAGTTGAATAACAAATCCGTAATAAAATAAAAATACTTTAAGGTTTGGTCTGAACCCTGAAAATTAATTTATAGGCGTGAGGTTACGGTAAATGAAATCTTAGCGGAAGAAAATTGCTACAGCTGAAATTCGGTCAATATAATATAGACTTGGTAGGTTGACCTACAGTGAAACTCATTAAAACAAGCTCATATTTGAAGTCTTTTGAGTACTTGTTTGAATTCTGTTAATCTGTAATTCTGTTATACTCTGTTATCAATCACTGTCAATTCAGTTCAATTCAAGCATATACTATATTCTACATTATAATTTACTTGATTATTCCATAGAACAAATTATGCATGAAATGCTATATTCCAAACATCTCCGATAGCTGTCAGTATTGTGTACTTTTCTTGTCTATTTTAAAGTGAGAGTAATAAAATGTTGCAGCATATTTTTACTCCAACAAACGGGTAATAAATTTTAACTCAAGTGGTTTTTGTTATACACTTCGTTGATTTGACAGTCTAAGGCACTGGATATAAGCGAATTATAATTTAACAGATAGATAGATAGAAAGATAGATAGCAAAAAAAGTTGCATGGCATGAGGGCGAAAGCAGGGTGGAGATAAAAACTTTAGACTGAAATGAAAAGTAAATGCATTTGACTAACAACTGGCTAATAAAACAAACATGCGTCATTATTTATTTTTGTCCCCATCAAGTACTGCTAGCAAGTGAGAATTGCAATTTACAGTCGCAACTGTGTCGCTAGCTAGCCTAGAGGGAGCATTTCAATGCAATTTTATTGTAGTAAAATTATTGCTATAACCGCAGTAAAAGAAACATTTCTTAGAATTTTCAGATGTTATTGCAAAATAAGCAAAGATTAAAGAAGAGATGCAGAGATTGTTTTTGGTTTTTTTTTTTTTTGGTGCAACATGTGTTCTTGGCTGTATGGCAGGAATTTTTCCATTTTTTTTATTGAAATGAAATTCGGCTAACATATGTCGCTAGCTACAACGACAAATGAAAAAATGTGAATTATTTTTGGAAAACATTACTTTTTCAACTTCAACTGATTGACTTTAGCTTATACAAGAGCAATCAAATTCTACAACTTATTGCAAAAAAAGGCATTACTTGAGGATAGCCTTCAGTTTCCGCTATTAAATGTATTTATAGAGACGTCTATAAAAAAATAAGACGTTGCTTGAAAAGCTCTATTTAATGAGAGTCAATAAAAGCGCTTTGTATAACCCTGAACGAGAATACAAAAAAAAAAAATAAAAAATAAAGAAAACATGACAAAACGCACGTGCTAACAAATAGACGTGTTTTCTTCTTCTTTATGGTTGCCTGGCAAATAAAACCTTGGAGACCAAATGAGCCCGACCAAACACCAGCTACCAAACAATTTAAGCATTAAAAACTAAATTCTATTTATATACAATGACCACAAAAAACGTGGCAGACAGAACCCACTTTGACCTCAGAGAGTATATTTCTTTCTTTCTACCCTTCAAAACCAACCGTAGCAACACTTTTATTTTAAACATGGTATGCATGGCAACCTTTTTGCTGTCAAATTTTGCATGAAATAAAATTAAATAGACTGGAAAAAAAAAGTAACAGTTATGCACGAGTATTAAACACCTTCAAAGACTGACTGACAAACAAACGGAAGGAAAATCGAAGACTTTGATAAACTTGAAAAACTTCCTTTTGTAGATAAAACGCAAAATGCTGCTGCCATAAAATGGCAAAATTTATATCATGTGCCATAAAAAGAGAAAAACATTTTAGTGCAAAATACTAAAATAAGTTAAGACATGAGATCGTTCGGTGAATGCATAAAAAATGAGAGAAATTTATAAAAAATAACCATAAATACTTAAAAAAATAAAAAAAAAACAGCAAAACCTTTATTTATAAGCTCTAAACTTTTGCCAGAAAAATAGAAAAAGAAGTTTCTTCTACACCACAAAAAAGTTCTAAATATTTAAGCTTTATGCTGTCATATACATACAATGCAGCAGATATCGTACGTTTTTGATAACTGATGATTAGGGTTGACTTAGTTGAGGTTTTTATTAAAATCCAAAGAAAAACCCTCATAATCAATCTCATCAGTCAGGAAGAAAGGAAAAAGGCCTCAAACGTAAAGAAAACAACAAGAAAAAAATTAAATAAAAAAAGCTCATAATCTCTATAGCATATGTGATCAGCTGTAGGTCGTTACGGTAAATGCGGCTTGAAGGTCAATTTAATGGCAAAAGTTGAAAGTTCATGGATTCTCTTTTGGCCAACCAACACATTCATGTGAATTATTATAAAAATAAAATTTTAACTGTGCAAATAATGTGTGTGAAATTATAATTTTTCAAATATTGCCTTTTTAAGAGGTTGGTTGTGTGAAAGATATATTGTAACTTTTACATTTTTTTCATCAAAGCAAATGTAAATCATTAAAAACTAGTCAGAAATATCTTCGATTTGGCCGATGGTAAAATACACCCACAGCCGTGCTAAAGTATATTCGTAGTTATTTAGGTTTTATTATTTTAATGACTTCACTTTGTATGGGTGGGGGTGGGTAGGTGGGTAATTTTCATGAAATTTTTCCAAACATCAAACTCAGGGAACGATTAAATAGCAAGGCTTATATGTGAGCTATCAAGTAAATGCATTAGTGCTGATGAATATATGAAGGTTTTAAATTTTGATGACTTCACTTTGTATTGGAGGTAGAGGAAGTTTTCATGCGATTTTATCGAATTTAATTTCAGCATTTATATTACATAGTTAAGCTTATGTGTTCTAATTTCAAGTCATTAGATTGAGTTTTTGATGGATTTTTGAGAGATTTTCCTTTTTAATAACGTTAATTTCATTAAAACTGTTTTTTCTAAATTTCAAATTCAGAGTGCGTTTTTAAGATTAAATGATTCATGCAAAATTCATGTATAAAATAAATTTTTGTGGAGTTTTACCTGTTGGTGAGTGGTGTACACTATACTGTACATCGATTTGTAAAGCCTGTTGCTAACACGCCAATGCATAAAATTGTCTAATTTCAATTTTATCCCCTTATTTTAGGCTTTTTTAACAAAATAAAGTCATTTCCATATATTTCTCTCCGCTAGATTTCATACCCGTGTCAAAGGATTAAACAAGTTTGACCGATTTGAAAAAAATCACATTGTATGGTTGATATGCGTGGTTTTCATCCAGTTTGGCTCATTTTCGACTCACTCTAGCTTCAAAATTACGACTGTTATCGTGTCGTCAGACACATGGACAGACAGACGGACATGGCTTAAATGACTCAGGTCGATTCATGCTGTTCAATAATATTTATATTTTTCTACACCTGCCACGCCTTCTTATGGGCGTTACATACGTCGTGACTTAATTCATATAACCCTTACGCAGTACGCCTAGGAGTATAAAAATCTTACTAATATCATTTTCGTAAAGAATAGTGGGGGCCGAGGTCGTGCGTGCTATGTTTATGACGTGTGAGCCAATGTATTCCGAGTTCAATTCTCCACTCGGGTAAAAGTTTTTTCAATTGAAATATATTTTTCTGTTCGGCTATCACCTTTCTGCACACAAAATGCCAAACCTTAGAGTGTAAATAATGTCAAAGATTCTTCAGAACATGAAGTTTAGCCGTTCAGAGCCGGGATAAAAAATGTAGGTCCAGGTCTCGGTCAATTCTGTGCAAACATTTTAAAACACAAACAGTACAATTGATCATTAGAAGCTCGGTCAAAGTCCTTTCAAGGTCTGAAACGGCCAGTTTGTTTTTGATGTTTTTTTCGATCTTGGTCAAAGGCCTTTTAAGGTCTGAAACGGCCAATTAGTTTTTGATTTGTTTTCATGCAACCATTAAAGTGAACCATAGCAATTTCTGATTTGCATATTTTTTAAAAAGAAAATTCTTGTAAGAAAAAATTCAGAAAAAAAACAAAAATACATTTTAATTTCATAAAGGATCAACTAAAATTCAGAAATACCATTTGAAATTCAGAAAAAATCCATTGAATATCGAAAATAACATTCAAAAATTGAAAAAAGATCAATTGAAAATCAGAAATTTCATTTGAAAAGAAAAACCACTTCAAATTCATAAATAACATTTCAAATTCAAAGATAATCAACTCAGAAACTCCATTTGAAATCCAGAAAAAAAATCAGTAAAATTTGAATTCAGAGAAAAGATCAACATCGGAAATTCCTTTTGAAATCCAGAAAAAATTCTGTAAAATTTAAATTCAGAGAAAAGATCAACTGAAATACAGAAATTCCATTTGAAATTCAGACCAAAAATTCATTTTAGTTTCGAAACTACGTTTCAAATTCAAGAAAGTAACTGAAATTAAGAAATTCCGTTTGAAATTCACAAAAAATCCATTCCAATTCGAAAAATACATTTCAAATTGAGAAAAGATAAAGTGAAAATCAGAATTACCATTTAAAATTCAGAAAAAATAATTTCAAATTTAGAAATAAAATTTCAAATTCAAAAAGATCAACAACTGAATATAAGAAATTCCATTTGAAATTCAGAACAATTTTAATTCAGAAAAACTGAGAGAAAAGATGAACAGAAACTCCATTTGAAATTCAGAAAAAATAAATTTTACAAAACTGAAAACTGAAATTAAGAAATTCCATTTGAAATCCAGAAAAAAATCACTTAAAATTCAATTTAATTTTAATAACATTTCAAATTTAGAAAAGATCAACATCTGAATATCAGAAATTCCATTTGAAATCCAGAAAAAAATCCAGAAAAATTTAAATTCAGAGAAAAGATCAACTGAAATTCAGAAATTCCATTTGAAATTCGGAACTCAAAATGTATTTTAGTTTCAAAACTACATTTAAAATTCAAGAAAGATAACTGAAATTAATAAATTTCATTTGAAATTCACAAAAAATCCATTCAAATTCGAAAACTTTATTTTAAAATGAAAACTGGTCAACTAAAAATCAGAAATTTCATTTGAAATTCAGAAAAAAATCATTTCAAATTTATAAATAGCATTTCAAATTCAAAGGATCAACAACTGAATGTCAGAAATTCCATTTGAAATTCCGAAAAAAATGCAGACAAATTTAAATTCAAAAAAACTCAGAAAAAAGATAAACTGAAATTCTGAAATTCCATTTGAAATTCAGAAAAAATTTATTTCAGTTTCGAACCTACATTTCAGATGCAAGAAAGATAAACTGAAATTAAGAAATTCCATTTGAAATCCAGAAAAAATAAGTTTAAATTCACTTTAATTTTAATAGCATTTCAAATTCAAAGAGGATCAACAATAACATTTAATAACATTTCAAATTCAAAAACGATCAACAACTGAAATTTAGAAATTCCATTTGAAATTCAGAAAAAATAAATGCAGTTTCGAAACTACATTTCAAATTCAAGAAAAATAACTGAAATAAAGATTTTCCATATGAAATTCAGAAAAAATCCTTTCAAATTCGAAAACTAAATTTCAATTTGAGAAAAGATCAACTAAAAATCAGAAATTCCATTTGAAATTCAGAAAAAATCACTTCAAATTTAGAAATAAAATTTCAAATTCAAAAAGATCAACAACTGAATATCAGAAATTCCATTTGAAATTCAGCAAAATTTAAATTCAGAAAAACTCAGAGAAAAGATCAACTGAAATTCAAAAATTCCATTTGAAATGCAGAAATAATGAATATAAGTTTCGAACCTACATTTCCAATTCAAGAGAGATACACTAAAATTAAGAAATTCTATTTAAAATTCAGAAAAAATTAATTTTAGTTTCGGAACTACATTTCAAATTCAAGAAAGATAACTGAAATTAAGATATTCCATTTGAAATTCAGAAAAAAAGAATGCCAGTTTCAAAACTACATTTCAATTAAGAAACTCTCTACTTGCAATTCAGAAAATCAATCATTTCAAATTCTGAAACTTAATTTCAAATTCAAAAAAGAACAGCTGAAATTTAACATTTTGTTTCAAACTCAGAAAAGAACATTTTAAATTCAGAACCGAAGTTCTGAAATTCTATTTGAAAATCAGAAAAAATCAGTTTTTAATCAAGAAACTACATTTCAAATTCGCAAATGATCAACTGAAATTCATAAATTCATTTTGAAATTAAAAAAAAAATCAATTAAAATTTCGAAACAACATTTTAAATTCAAATAATATTAAACGATTCAAAGTAATTCTATTTCGAATTCAGAAAATTTCAATTCAAATTCAGAAACTACATTTCAAATTAAAAAACGATCAAGTGAAATTCAAAAATTCCAATTGAAATTCAGAAAAAATTATTTTCAGTTTCGAAACTACATTTCAAATCCAAAAAAAAAAACACTGAAATTACGAAATTCTATTTGAAATTCACAAAAAATTCATTTTAGCTTCGGATCTGTATTTCAAATTCAAGAAATATAACTAAAATTAATAAATTCCATATGTAATTTAGAAAAAAATAATGCCAGTTTCGAAACTAAATTCCATATTATGAATTTCTATTTGAAATTCAGAAGAAATCACTCTTCATCATGAAACTACATTTTAAATTCACAAATGATCAACTGAAATTCATTTTAAAATTAAAAAAATCGGTTCAAATCAATAACATTAACTGATATTAAGAAATTCTATTTCAAATTCAGAAAATATCAATTCAAATTCATAAACTACATTTCAAATTAAAAAACGATCAAGTAAAATTCAAAAATTCCAATTGAAATTCAGAAAAAATTATTTAAAGTAATTTTTTCTGAAGAAACTACATTTAAAAATCAGCAATTATCAATCGAATGTCAGAAATTCTATTTGAAATTTAGATAAAAATCAATTCAAATTCAGAAACTATGTTTCAAAATAAAAAAAAAATTCAGAATTATTTTTGAGACCCTTCAGAAAAAAAGGTCGACCAAAACGGCACATATTTGGTTGAATAAAGCTCATTTCAAATGTATGAAAAAAGTGTTTAGTATTTTTTTGTCAAATTTGTAACCGAACGTTTTCGAAAATCAATATTTAAGCTGTTTTATTTCCTTAAATTATATTTTGCTAAAATTTTAATGAAATAATTTGACAAAAACAATTCAACTGTGCCGTTATTCTGAGTATTCATATATTTTATGTTTTTGTTTAAAAAAATATTTAATGTTTTCTTAAAAAAATTGCATACAACTTGTTTATGCGATAAAAATGATTTCAAAACAAAATTACATTTCTTTTTTCAACATCAAGGTCAACGTAACAAAATATCCTAGGTTTTCAACAAATCAGAGTGCTGGGTTGTAAGACCTACCCTCAATTATTTTGTATCCCGAACTTTTTTTCAAACAAACTCACTCGTTTTTCCACCCCTTACGATTCCAATGCTATCAGAATGCTCCTAGAGGATTTGTGTTTATGACCAATCCCTTATTATTTATTATCCCCAACATTTCTTCTGAATATACTTACCCCCTATCTCCATCCCTTAAAGGGTCCCCCCTATAACGTTGACTTTTTTGGGAAGTTGCCTGAGACTACTTTCACATTTTCACCGCTTCCAGAGTGTCCTAAGAGAAACCGAATTATTTGTATAACCGACCCACAATAATTTTGTATCGAAAACATTTTTTCATATATACTTAACCCCTTGCTCCACCTCTTTGCGGGGTTTCCATACAAAAGTGACGTTTCTATGAAATTTACTCCCAACTCTCCAACTACCATCATAATCCCTCTAGAGGATTATGACCAACCCTCGTTTAATAATTCTCCCCAATATTTCTTCTGAATATACCTACCCCTTTTGTACCGACTTTCTAACGGATTTTTGCTCCTTTCAGCCATTAACCTTGTTTTGCCTTGCTTAGAAGTTATTACCAATCCTCATTATTTTCCGTATATGCATTTTTTTACCAATTAACCTCCTTTCTGCTCCACCTCATGCAACCCAGGTCTCTACGGGCGACTCCTGAGGAGCTGTGGGCTGATTTATCTGGAAATCTCGGAAATTTTGTTACTTTGGCCTTGATGCGGCGCCACTTACCCTTCCCCTATCCCAAAAAATTTTTGGCATAAGCATTTTTGGATCAAACCTCACAAAATAAAATTTCCCAGCTTTTCGTTATACCAATTTTAAGAATCTCAAAATGTCACCCTTGCATAGCTATTAAGCATTGCATTTGCTCGTTATACTCGTATGTATTTTGAACTACTTTTGCACCTTAAATAAATATTCAGAAATTTACTCTCACAGAGCTTCAAAAGCTGGTAATAATTTTAAGGCTAAAAATATGTATCTTTGACATCTTGCCGGCACTCATTTCGGCTGCCCACACATTAGCCCAAAAATGCTTGTAAACGACCACAACAAAGCTAAAACTATGCATAAATTGACTTACTTTATTACAAGAAAATTCCAAAATAATGCTGCCAAAATCTGCAAATAAAAGAAAATAAACAAAAATTAATATTTACTAAAGATTGTCATAATCATAAGTTTGTCATAAAATAGATATGTAAGTTCATAAGGCACCGCCGACAATAACAAGAAAGGAAAAAAAATATAAAAAAATTGCTAACTGCTCTCAGGCAAAAATCCATACCATTTTTGCACTCAAATAGAATTCCGAAATTAAATCACAAGCCACAGCTAATTAAAGAGATTGTCAAACAGCGGTTCGGTTTGTGATTTTTTGAGAAAAAAAATTATAATAAATAATTATGACACATAATGTCATTTCAGCACACATAGCGGCGAACCTACCATGTAGATATATTCTGGCTGAAGAAAAAAAAAAAAAATACCAACTAAAGCCGCATTAAAATCATGCTTATGACACGCTGCTGTCTGTCTAACGAGCTGTTATCTGGTACAATTATATATAAATTATAGCGCTATTGTGGCAAAAATTGTCATTGCAGCTGAAAGCTATTTTTTTTTTTTCAACCAAAACAAAAATAACAAAAACTTGAAAACGCACAAAAAGCGGGTGTTTGTATGTTTTAATGGAGTGGCTCGAGCTGTCAATACGACCCAGTTGTTGTAGTTGTTGTCAACACAAAAACAATAATAATTATGAGAACCGTCATTTTCAGTATTTGCCAAAATATGCCATAACATTGCGCATTGTTTAACGTCAAGAGCCAATTGTTTGAAGATTTCGAAATTTTTTGAGGAATGGAAAATTTTTATTTCGAAGAGTAAGCGTGAGAGTTCAAGCAATGCTATTTTTGTAAACTGAATTTTATATACACATTATCGGCTAATGCTCAACTAATGGAATGCATAATAAATTAACTGTTCAGTACACAACTTTGCTGTTTAGTCCACAACTTATCAATGTGGCCGTCCGGGCTACGTGTGTGGCGTGTGAGCCGAAGAATCTCGACAGACCCTGGTTGGAATCAACATCTGACATAGAAAGTTTTTTCAATAGAAGTCGGGGACAATAAAGGTGAAAATCGGTCACGTAGTTTATAAACGGCGCCTAACTTGTCTTCGGTGACTCTGAAATCTTCAGAAGATTTTTGTTGTATACGATTTTAAGCCTTGGTCTTCCTCCTAAGTTGATTTTTAGGTGGGTGAGCGCTAGAAGATTACAATTTTGCGAGAAAACATTGCTCCGCATTTTTTAAAATAGGTTCTCTAGGAAAAGAACCACACTGAATTTAGTTAAACACACGATTTTCATGTTTGTTAATTCGATTTTGGCAAAAAAATTAAAATGAAAAAAACGCAATAAAAAAATTGTGATATAGTGGATAAAAAAAGCTTTTTATACTGATGTCAAAAATTATCTTTTGAGATTGCTTCAGAGACAATGACGCTCAAATTGTGTCATAGTGTAATAAATAACAAAAAATTACTTATGTTGCTAAATCCTAATAAAAAAAAAATTATATTATTACTTAAATAAAAAAAATTTTAAAAGAAAGCTACAATTTAAAACCTGAATAAGCAAAAAAATGAAAACAAAAACTTTAAATATTAATGTCTGCATTTAAATTCATAAAAAATAAAATCAAATAATCAATATATAACTAGAAAAAAATTCTTCCAACTTATGACATATTCAGCAATCATTAAATAACAGTACCAGAACTGGAGCAAATCCAAAGAATTTGAATAAAATTTAAATAGAACAAAATAAAAAACCAAACAAAAAGAAAAAAATAAACAACAACAACTCGTAGAACAATATAAATCTATGACATCAGGATATCTGCAAAATCTCAATCAATATATATTCGAAAATAACAATTTAATGAAATGTAAATGAAAACAGAAACAGCAATGTTTGGATAGCACACAAAAGTGAAATATAGTCGCAATGCAGTACATAGTATGACAACGCCATGCAGACAGAATAACAAGCATGTCAAGAACTGGGTTAATTTTATGAGAAACGAGATTGAAAACGACTGAGTACAATGCATAGATATCTCAAAATAAAAAATATTCCAAAATCCAACCATAAATAATGACAAAAAATAATGAATGAAGCAAAAAGAAGAGTAAGACAAACAGCTGCAACATGCGCAGCTCCACCAACAACTGAATCAACAAGTTTTTTTTCGGGAAAATAATTAAAAGTTGAATTTCTAATGCAACAGCAGATTCTGCAATTGTGCTAAAAGCAAAAATTGGTTAAACAAATATTTACTTTAATTCAAAACTTGAGCAAAATATTTATTGCTGCATTAAATTTGCTTAAGACTTTTAAGAAATTTAGCAAAAAGTTAAGGCAACTCTAGCAATAAGTGCTTAAGTCTACTTAAGACCAAATTGAGTTAAGGACGCAGCTGTATTTCAAGCGTCCTTTATCTTGAGGTTCTAGTGTGCCTATAGTCAAAATTATGACAAAAAACAAAAAAAAAAATTTATAGAACTTATATGGTGAAAAATTTTAGAGCAAGTTCTCTGAAAACATTGAAATCAGACTTAAACTTTCAGTGCTTATCGACATAGAATTATAATGAAATGATATTATTTTGAAATAAAATGTCTGCCGTGATTTTTCAAGTTCTAATAATCGATTAACTTGAAATTTGTCGTGAATCCTCTTAATATAATTCTTCTATGATTGTAATTATGATTATGTTAATATTTTGTTTTTTACTATACTTAAAAAATTAACAACTTTGAAAAATAGGGCAAGAAATCACTTTTTGTTTTAGAACAGACAACACTCTCTCTCACTCTCACACTTTACCAATTTTTTTTTTGTAATGTAGAAAATATAATTTAAGAAGAAAATAATTTAAAACATCAATAAATATTTTATAAAAAATGGCTGCTAAAAATATTTTTTGTTTATTTTTTATTGCCTTTAGAAAATCACCCAAAATTTGTAACCTTAGACTAGAATACTGCCTTAGAAGCCCCTCCATATTAAACAAAAAGTATATAACATATAAACTAAACTGATTTTTGGATCAATAAAAGTTTATCGTCTTCATTGAAAAAAATTAAAAAATGAATAAAAGGAAATCTACGAACTTTTGACAAAACAACTTAAGTCACGATATGAAAATTATACAATTTTTTAATTTGCTTATCAGAGATTTTCAACGATATTGTGTTTAAGAGTTTTTATGTATTACAGTTTAACTTATCTCGAGATTTCCTCAATTTACTTTTGACAAAACCAGTAATTTCAGATATAATGAAGATAATTTGAACGTGAATTTCGTTCGAAAAATGGAAAAAATTTAATTTGTATGCTCACAAGCATTATTTTTTGTCATAAAAAAGCAAACACTACGACCTATCAAAGGCTTTAAAATACCATGAGGACTCTGCACCATCTTGAATGATGTTGGACGTATAGCGAGTAATAGCCGATATACATTGACTGCAACATGCAACAAACGACATATGTCAAAAAATAGAACGACAAAGAGAAGATGCGACCACAATGGTTTTAGCCGCAGACTTCAATCTGTTTCTAATTTGACAGACGACAAAATAGGACTCTGAAGTTTGTTTACGTTTATGTTTTAATTATATTCAAGCTAACTGTGCGTTTTCCATTGTGTAAGTTTTGTAAATAGGTTTTTGTTTAATGTAGTTTGAAAGTAAGTTAATAAATTTAATTAAATTCATCAGAAATATAGATAATTGCCCTTGCATTCATTATAATGAAATCGTCGAAAACACTGCGATAATTCTATCTGACAACTAGTTTTTGTTTTGTGGTTGGACGCATTTTGCAGCCAATGTGTATCGGCTATATATCACATTTCACATAAATATTTGGACATTAAAATATCTGCGCGACGGTTACCACAATAGTACTGCGACACTCAATCATCAGCAAAAAATGTTCGTCACATTCAAAATCCATAAATTCGGCACGGTACTGCTACCCTCATCCAACAAAATCTCGAGATTTGCCCTTAGAAACTTTTTTATTCAAACCAGAAGAAATGGTTCGGCAAAGAAATATTTCAATCCAGTTTTAAATTGTTTTTGTATGAAGACAAATTGTAAGAAGTCAAAAAAATGGCACTTTTATATCATTATGGGTCAATTTTATCCTTAGAATGCTGTGTCAATTATAAATGTCATCCGTAAAGTCGTTTGGGAGATATTTCAGATGGTTTTTCAAAACCTTGATGAAGAAAATAATTTTAAAGCTTTATGTTTAATTGTTTATAAATTTTAATAAAAAAAAAAGTGATTCGAAAGGCATGCGTAGAATAGATTTTATTATTTTGACAAATTCTTGAGTTAGGCTGTTCGCGATGGTACTAAGATGGTAAAAGAAAATTATTATCATGACTGATATTACTTTGACATTAAAAACAATTTTTTTTTAAATGTGCAACAAAGGTTTAAAATTAGCTTGATTAGAAATCTTAAGCCCGATTTCAAATATACAAAAAGGATTCCTTATATGATAGAAGAAAAATGAAGAATTTGATTATTAAAAAAATTTTATGGTCAAGAAAAAGACCTACATATAAACATATTTTCAATTTTACACATTTTGTGTAATGAAGGGTATTTTGTGTAAAAGTTCTTTTCAAAGCTGATTTCAAATTTTTGAGATTTTACTTTAAACTCATAATCATTGCAAACGGCAAGATGTTTCATTTCAAAATTGCTCAAATACTATGGACAGCACAATAAATATTTATCTTTACCTCTTAAAACATGCAAATACAGATATTTGGGATATTTTTCTCGGAGCATATATATTTAAGGAAAAACTACTTCAAACCGGTTTTGATTAAAATTTCATAAGTTTTTGAAAATATTTCGATTCGAATATACATCATATTGCATCCATTATGTTGCAAAATTCTTTAATCTGGGTGTAGATTCGCGAAATAAATTAAAAAACAAAATCATTTTCTATAAAGTTCTTTAATTATGAAATTCAAAGCTACATCCTTGCACCTAAATTGGTGGTCCAGTTTTACCTTACATCGGGTTTAAGGAGGGGGGAGTGTGGCATTGAACTGCATCAAGAGTTTTTTAAGATTTAGACTTCATATAAAATTGTTTCCTGAAAACTAAGGAAGATTGTAGTTTTAGAAGTAATTTTTATCTAGTTGTCTTACTCGATAAGATTTCTTTGAAAAACTTGTTTGGAATGCTTCAGACCTTATCTTTTGTAAATATACCAAACACCAAAAATTAGGTGCTTTAGTTAGATGGTCATATCAATTTCGAAAGATTTTTGTCTGGCGTCACGATTTTTTTTCAAGAGGATTTCAAGAGGATTTCAAGAGGATATATGAGTTTTGGTTACAGAATGCATAAACATGTTCACGCTTCCATTGTATAAGTACATGAGTTTCATGCACTTTGGACACATATGTTATGAACTATTCTTGCTGCCCTTAAATGGATTCATGGATCATGGATTATTTGAATTTCGTTCACTAAATTCATAAAATAGTTCATGTTTCTCTTGTATATGTACATGAGATGCATGCATTTTCGTCACTTATCTCATGAAGTCTTCGTGTTCGCCTCGGTTTTGTTAATGCATTTTATTCACGAAGTATTTTATTCGGTCACGTCTCTTGTACTCGCACGTTATAAACTTTAAACACACGGCTTATGAAATATTCATGTTCTCGTCTTTTTTCCTTTGTGTTTTTTGTCTTGTTATACCAAATTGTTCATCTGCCTCATGTAATTGGTTACTGAAGCAAAATTCATGAAAGCGATTCAAGGAGATCATGTAAAAATTCATAGTTATTGTGTTATTTTTTGGATCAGTGCAGCTGATCTTGATTTTTTGAAATATGACTTCAGTTATGAAATCAGTACCTATCAAACTTATTAAATCAAGAAAAGTTTCATGTCAGAATTTCTGAAAACCTTCGACCAGGAAAATAATTTTTTTTACTTTAATGTTCAAATACTTTAATATTTTTTGACCTTGATGAAGCCAAAACGATATTTCTATTGTTCGCTATGTTTACAAAACTAACTTAGAATAGCGAAAAGAATATATTTTGGTAAAAAAAAGACATGATATAGCAAGTTCCGACATCTACTTGTGAGAAGATTATAAGAAAAACGCGGCAAAATGCAATTTCTCAGATATTTGAATCAAAACATTTTTTAACACTTTTGTACAAGTTTTGCAATTGTGGAACAGTCAGAAAAAAGAAAATATTTTGGATTTTTTATCTTAATTTGCCCAAGACTATTTAAGTGTTTGGTATGTTTACAAACGGTTAAGCCAGAGACTTTTAACAAAAAATTTTGATTGAAGGTATGTCGAAAAAAAAAAAAACTAATGATGCAGTTCGATGCCCCACACCTAAAATTCGCTGAAACTGCCCTTTTAATTTCTTCGAAATTTTTTTAATAAACTATTGCAGTTTAATAATTGCTTCATTTTTAATGCTAGCTCTTGTGTATTTTCGAAAAACTCTATAGATTTTTGAAATTATAAGGATTTTACCTCTCTTTAAAAAATGTAACATTTCAAAAAACAAAACTTAATAACTACAAATTACTTATTCAAAACAATAAAGATATTAAAAAAATTAAAATTATTAAAAGATGATAAAATTTTAACCTGACTGTATAATATTTGTATTTACCTGTATTGTTAGAAATTATTTTGCAATTTTAATGAAGTATGAATAAAAAATGTAACACTTCGTAATTATAAAATTTATGAATAATTTAAATATTAGAACAGCGTGGAAATATTTGATAGTTTTAAGCTATCTGCCATTAAAAAATTAGTTAAGAGGGCGCTTGCATGCTGGTTCTAACCTTATCCAACACTGAAAGATATATTGTTTTCCTATATTTTAGACAGCATGAGAAAATTCTCTTAAATTCTCTGTTGACCCCAAGGCGCCTTGAAATATGCTTGACCTTAAGAAACTTATCGAATATAAAAGAACGTCAAAAATTTCAAAATTATAAGCAAATAATAAATTTATTTTGCTTGAAGCTGCCAGATTAATTAAAACGCCCTCATCGTCACATGCTGATTCAATTTTATGCTTTAATTTTTTAATGCTAAAAAAATGCTGCTGGTCTTTAATGTTAAAATGGCAAAAAAACAATTTTTAAATTGTTAAATTTATGTTTGTTGAGCGAGTTGAGCAATATTTGTTTTTATTTTGCGTTATTTTTTTGTTTTTAATTTTTTTTCATTATATTTGTTTTGATGAACGCTGTGAAACAACAACGAATAGTCAAACACAAAAGCAAACTTTTTGACCCATTAAACGAATTCATTGTGGCTTTCATATTTTATTTATTTATTTTGTGTCAATAAATAAGCATAAAGAAGCGAGCGTTCGCAGTATTATGTCATTGTTATTTTTTCATGGCGAATAGTACAACTTAGTTTTTTTTTATACAACAAAATAAATGCATGTCGAAATTTATTTCTGTCACTTTTTTATAAACATTTTTAGATTTATGCATGCTTGTATAAATAAATATGCTATATGACTGAATGTAGAGCGAAACAGAGATTTTTTAATTACTTTCAAAATATTTCAGGCAAAAAAGCCGAAAATGATAGAAATTCTTAAGTTATTCATTTAACTTTGATGTGATTTTGTTGGTTCAGAAATATTAAAGCGCTCTTTAGACCAAAAAGGATATAAAATGTTGATTCCACTTGGATAAAATTAAACTAATTGTAACAGTCTTAAAGTCTGACCATAAAATTGCGTCACGTTACCCCCCACCTCAGTTCACAGCACATTTCCAAGCAATTATATATGCTATCATAACTTCGATCTTTTCCAACTTTGTTGCGATGAAAGCAAATTCATTGACAACAAATTCAATTCTGTCTCGTCATTTAAGCAACTCACGCTCAAGTTAATTAAAATATCTTAACTCAGAGCCCAGCCCGCCTGCACCGGCCCGACATGTTGAGGGTGTGCGTGCAAAAATCTAAAAACATGAAGATGTTCCGCAATGATTTCTAAGAAGACTGATGAATGGAATTGTACGAGATGTAGGCCCAGTGCGAGGAGGTTAGTGTGTCAATTGATGGCATGCGTGAGCACGTACAAAACAACAATTTCACCAAAAACAACAACAGCAACAAAATAAATGCGTAACCACACAATTACTACAACAATTATAATAAATATGCAAATACATTAAGATGCAGACGGAGGATAGCAAATCTCTACAAAACGACCACAATAACAACAACCATCATAGAAGATAATATGCATAGTTAAATTTTTTGGCCGTTGGTAACCACGACGTTAATTGTGACATGTAGATGTCTCTTCACATAGCTTTAACATTTTTTTATATTAATTCATTTTTTAATTTTTAATTTTTAAGTTTTAATTTTTAATTTTTAGTTTTTAATTTTTAATTTTTAATTTTTAATTTTTAATTTTTAATTTTTAATTTTTAATTTTTAATTTTTAATTTTTAATTTTTAATTTTTAATTTTTAATTTTTAATTTTTAATTTTTAATTTTTAATTTTTAATTTTTAATTTTTAATTTTTAATTTTTAATTTTTAATTTTTAATTTTTAATTTTTAATTTTTAATTTTTAATTTTTAATTTTTAATTTTTAATTTTTAATTTTTAATTTTTAATTTTTAATTTTTAATTTTTAATTTTTAATTTTTAATTTTTAATTTTTAATTTTTAATTTTTAATTTTTAATTTTTAATTTTTAATTTTTAATTTTTAATTTTTAATTTTTAATTTTTAATTTTTAATTTTTAATTTTTAATTTTTAATTTTTAATTTTTAATTTTTAATTTTTAATTTTTAATTTTTAATTTTTAATTTTTAATTTTTAATTTTTAATTTTTAATTTTTAATTTTTAATTTTTAATTTTTAATTTTTAATTTTTAATTTTTAATTTTTAATTTTTAATTTTTAATTTTTAATTTTTAATTTTTAATTTTTAATTTTTAATTTTTAATTTTTAATTTTTAATTTTTAATTTTTAATTTTTAATTTTTAATTTTTAATTTTTAATTTTTAATTTTTAATTTTTAATTTTTAATTTTTAATTTTTAATTTTTAATTTTTAATTTTTAATTTTTAATTTTTAATTTTTAATTTTTAATTTTTAATTTTTAATTTTTAATTTTTAATTTTTAATTTTTAATTTTTAATTTTTAATTTTTAATTTTTAATTTTTAATTTTTAATTTTTAATTTTTAATTTTTAATTTTTAATTTTTAATTTTTAATTTTTAATTTTTAATTTTTAATTTTTAATTTTTAATTTTTAATTTTTAATTTTTAATTTTTAATTTTTAATTTTTAATTTTTAATTTTTAATTTTTAATTTTTAATTTTTAATTTTTAATTTTTAATTTTTAATTTTTAATTTTTAATTTTTAATTTTTAATTTTTAATTTTTAATTTTTAATTTTTAATTTTTAATTTTTAATTTTTAATTTTTAATTTTTAATTTTTAATTTTTAATTTTTAATTTTTAATTTTTAATTTTTAATTTTTAATTTTTAATTTTTAATTTTTAATTTTTAATTTTTAATTTTTAATTTTTAATTTTTAATTTTTAATTTTTAATTTTTAATTTTTAATTTTTAATTTTTAATTTTTAATTTTTAATTTTTAATTTTTAATTTTTAATTTTTAATTTTTAATTTTTAATTTTTAATTTTTAATTTTTAATTTTTAATTTTTAATTTTTAATTTTTAATTTTTAATTTTTAATTTTTAATTTTTAATTTTTAATTTTTAATTTTTAATTTTTAATTTTTAATTTTTAATTTTTAATTTTTAATTTTTAATTTTTAATTTTTAATTTTTAATTTTTAATTTTTAATTTTTAATTTTTAATTTTTAATTTTTAATTTTTAATTTTTAATTTTTAATTTTTAATTTTTAATTTTTAATTTTTAATTTTTAATTTTTAATTTTTAATTTTTAATTTTTAATTTTTAATTTTTAATTTTTAATTTTTAATTTTTAATTTTTAATTTTTAATTTTTAATTTTTAATTTTTAATTTTTAATTTTTAATTTTTAATTTTTAATTTTTAATTTTTAATTTTTAATTTTTAATTTTTAATTTTTAATTTTTAATTTTTTATTTTTAATTTTTAATTTTTAATTTTTAATTTTTAATTTTTAATTTTTAATTTTTAATTTTTAATTTTTAATTTTTAATTTTTAATTTTTAATTTTTAATTTTTAATTTTTAATTTTTAATTTTTAATTTTTAATTTTTAATTTTTAATTTTTAATTTTTAATTTTTAATTTTTAATTTTTAATTTTTAATTTTTAATTTTTAATTTTTAACTTTTAATTTTTAATTTTTAATTTTTAATTTTTAATTTTTAATTTTTAATTTTTAATTTTTAATTTTTAATTTTTAATTTTTAATTTTTAATTTTTAATTTTTAATTTTTAATTTTTAATTTTTAATTTTTAATTTTTAATTTTTAATTTTTAATTTTTAATTTTTAATTTTTAATTTTTAATTTTTAATTTTTAATTTTTAATTTTTAATTTTTAATTTTTAATTTTTAATTTTTAATTTTTAATTTTTAATTTTTAATTTTTAATTTTTAATTTTTAATTTTTAATTTTTAATTTTTAATTTTTAATTTTTAATTTTTAATTTTTAATTTTTAATTTTTAATTTTTAATTTTTAATTTTTAATTTTTAATTTTTAATTTTTAATTTTTAATTTTTAATTTTTAATTTTTAATTTTTAATTTTTAATTTTTAATTTTTAATTTTTAATTTTTAATTTTTAATTTTTAATTTTTAATTTTTAATTTTTAATTTTTAATTTTTAATTTTTAATTTTTAATTTTTAATTTTTAATTTTAAGAAAATGTAAATTTGTAAATATAATAAACAAAGAAATAGCATGTTTTTTGTTTGAATCCTCTCGAGGATTCTTTCAGTGGATCAGCTTTGAAATCGTTGAAGGGGTTGAGGAGAAGGAGTGGGAGGGGAGAATGCGACCAGCTCTACTGCTCAGTCATAGGAAGTTACTCTCAAAAAAGTTGTTGTTCACATTTATTTTAAGTGTAGCGAAAACTCCATTTAAAACCATCACAACTCTATTAATTTTATTACTACAGCAATAAAAAAAACAAAACAAAATACTAACAAACATAAATCACAATAAAATAGTTCAGCATAAATTGCTGAAACGACCATAAAAAACCACATTTAATCAACTGACATAACTGATGCGTTCGTTGCCGCCACATTTTAGCTGCGCATGCGCAGCCATGCATTTCCACGACTTTAGGCTTGATTTGATTTGTGCGCAAAAAGATGTCAATTAAATTAAGTTGTGCAACAATTTGGCAAACAAGCCTCAACGCGCGCTGACTGCTATTTTCATAACCCATCTCCACTAACTCCCTCTATTGCAACTACATTCTGCTCTCTGGTCATTCGGCGCGTGTCTGGGTGGTGGTGGAGAAGTGATTTTCATTAAATGGGTTCAGCGACTTTTCTAATTTTCTTGTTGTGTTTTCCTTTGATTTTATTTAATCCTTTTTCAATGAGTTTTTTTATCTATGATTTGCTTTGTATTCGCTTTGCGCTCACAAACAAGTCACGCAGACGATTAAATTTATTAGATGCATTGAAAAAAAAGTAATATCTGTCAGTATGACGAAGTTAATCGCGTCATGAATGAATGACTGGCTGAATGAAAACTATGACAGCGCGTGCAGCTTGTTACAGTGGGGACTATGACGCAAAAAAGTGGGCTAAAGTTTCAATATTCGAGAGAAGAGCATCATGTTGCTGCATATTTAGCTAATAACCGGGCTTTAGTTTCAACATTCGAGAGACGGTTAATTGCATAGATTTAAAATTTTTTTTTTAAACTCTGTCAAGTGGGATTTTAAAGCATTTTCCCCACTGTGCAGCAGCTTGTTCTTCACTGAATAAGCAGCATCAAGTTGCCAACAGTTTTGATCAATTTGTGTACCGCACTTAAGCAATTTATTGCATTACAATCTGATGAGCCATCAGTTGAACTCATTGTTGTTGCTTTCAAATTTGTGTTGTTATTGTTGTTGTTTTTTTTTTCAACTAGGCTGATTTAATCCTTTGCGCGCGCTGATTAGTAATAGTTAATGATTTTATGTTGTTATCTTTATCTGGCTGGCTTGCTGCACCATCTGCCGGCCGTTGTTGTTTATGTTGTTGTTATAAAGCATTAAAAAGCATCTTTATAACTTGACTATAAAACTGTATTTTCCGTCACAGTGCAGTCCATAAAACTTCGCACAGCTATCCGCAGTAATGTGAGTGGCAGTCAAAAGTAGCGACACAAGAGCACAAACAGTAGCAATTAATTTATTGCTACCATGGTCGGGTTTTTATGACACAAAAACTTAATTAAAGAGAGCTAGTTCTCCGAAATATTTAAAACGTTCATTTACTACTACCTACGATTGCTAGACAGCGTTGCATTTCTGCTTATTGCAGTTTGTTTTTTAGCAGCTTATTTAAGTACACTGAATTTATACACAAACATTCACAAAACTTATGAATGATTCATGTTGTTGTCGTTTATTTTTTAATGGCATTTACGAATTGTTTTATTGGTTAATGTCTCTTGTACATATTCTTTATGAAATTTAAACACTAGGCTTGTAACTCATGTAACTGGTTACTGTACCAAAATTCATGAAAGGGATTCATTAAGATTATGTTAAAATGCATAATTATTGTGTACTTTTTGGTTCAGTGTTCTTAATTTAACAATGTCGCAATATGATTTGACATGTTCTTAAAAATTTCGACAAGTATAAGTCTTGCTTATATATAGCGTTGAGTTGATCTTAAGCTAAAATATCCAGCTTGTTGATATAGAGGCTTAAAAGCCCGAAAAAACCAAGACGGTAGCTCTTTTTTAACAAGAACCAAGTTCGACCATTTCCATAGAAGTGATAAAGAAACGGACTTCAGCGACCCCTGAATACAATATGTTTTAAAAGAATTTTGAAGCGTCTTTGTCGCTATGCATTAACGCCACGATCGATACGGTGCCTCTAATGCAAATTCAACACTGTGGCAAAAATGCATATTAGCTAGTGGCAATAATTCTCTTAAGGTAATGTTTAAAAATATTAAGCATATTTTTTCAAAAACACAGCAGAAAAGATTTTTTAAATTCTTTCATGATACTTACCTCATGATGGATCCTCTGTTGAGGCCTTCTTGTTTTGGTCAAGAGCCAGTCTCATGCTGAGCTTGAGGTCGGGCTGAGGGCGGCCATGGGCACAGTGTGAATGGGATTAGTGTATTGGTGTGAGTGTGGCCATTTGCAAGACGGCAATGATGCTTTTGAAAGGCAGATTAGCGCTCAGTCGGCATCGAGGCGTTCGTGTGGACGGGGTTAGCCTCAGATATGCTAGACAAGTAAAGTATTTGGGGATAACCATGAGTGGGAGGACGAGTTTTGTTGCACATCTTTAATCCCATAGGTCGCGTCTACTTACGGTTAAAGGCCAAGTGCACCTGCTACTAAGAAGTGAGTGGAGCCTCAGTACGAGGGTTATACGCCTCATATAAGCATTTCTACGGCTTATTGTCGTGACTTTTGGTTCTCTTATGTGGGAGAACGTGGTCTATCGATATATACTGTGAAAACGCACTGTGAATCAGAGCGGTGAATGAGCATGAGTAGAAAGCAATGCTGAATGAGTGGTTGAGATATTGATATTGAATCTACACTCGAAACTGTTTGTTGAAATTTACTATCAAAATGACTGTAAATTTTTGTTGAATTTTATGTTGTTGCCAAAAAATTACTATCTTTTGGTCTCAATAAATGAAAATAAACAGTTAGTGCATATTTTTATGCACAAAGTTATGCAAAGTTCAAATATACACCAAAAAAATTTAAATTACTGCACAATAATGTGTAATGTTGAACGTAAAACTTGTAAAAGTTTAAGATTTGACAAAAACTCTTATTTAAAAAAAAAAACAATGTACAAAACTACACAAAAATGTGTAATGGTGAACCTTTAATGTGGTGAAAAATTGTAATTAAGTGCTTTTGAAATTTTTAATTGATCATGATTCGATGACTAAAAAATCAAACAAGATTCACATTTCTTTGTCATATGGCATTTATTATTTGCTATTACATCTCCAGATTTCTATATATCTGTTGCATTTGAGTATTTTTTATATATTTCAAAATTTCTTAGATAAAAACAACTTAAATTCATACCACGGACAAAAAGAAACCACCTTACAAAGATGAATTTGTAAGGAAACCTTTTATTTTATAACTAAAAATGCATGTAAAAAAAAAGAAAATTATGAAAAAAAAATAAAAATGTGCAACTATCTTTTATGATTCTTTAATGCAAAATTTGGAAAAAAGCAAAAAATTTAAAAAAAGATATAAATGCTTCGTTACTACCAATCGTCGGGAACGCTTTTATAAGTGAGACAATCTAAATTTACACATGCATATTTTTACACATTTTTGTTGAAAACTAAACATAGGACAGTTTCAACTTTTACACACCAGTTGTGTAAATCGTTACACTTTTTGTATGTATTATAATACATATAATATAAAGTTGAATAATTATTCAACAAAAAATGTTTAAAAATGTGGATTTGTAAATTTAGACACTTTTAGTCAGAAAATCCTTGCCGACAATTATCGTAGTAAAATTCAACAGAAATAGTTCAGAGTGTATGACTTAAAATTAATAAATTTATACTTGACGTTGTGTTTGAGGATGATCCTCCTGACTCAATTTAACTTGAGAGTGGGCGCTTGTTATGTCTTGGCATGGTTCTTTCAATCTATTCTTGCATGAAAGAAACTTGTGTGGGGCAGTCCGTAAGGATTGCTTACACGAACTTCGTAACTGTACTTTTACGCAGTCATTCGTGATTTACGTGCTATGAGTGTGCTGCGTGCGAATGGAGACTTTGATTTTGGCCATGCACTCGCAAATTGCTAGGTTGGGTCAATTTGCATGTCAAGTATTTAATAGGCAACAAAATGATGAAAAAACTAAACAAAAGTCCAAGGAAGGTGCCCCAAAAATATTCTTGGATATTCGCGTTATTTTTTTATTATTTATTTTCAAGTCATATTTTATTATTTCCAAAAATTATTTGCAGCTTTCCATAAGCAGAAAAGTAGAGAGGCAAAAAAAAGGGAAATTTTGCAAAAAATGGTCAAATTTGTATGGAAAAATATTAAAATTTAGCAAATTTAGAAAACGAATTAGAAATCAATCAACGAAACTATTTTGATATCAACGAAACTATTTTGTATATTTCTATAAAAATATTAATTCTTTTTAACAAATATGATGGTCATGCAGGTATCAGAAGTTAAAATTTTGCAAAAATAGTCCCTTCAATGCAATAATTTTGTATGGAAAATATTGAAAATTTAGCAAATTTTGAAAAAAAAAAATATAAAAAAAATAATTTTTTTTTGTATATTAACTATTGCCCTATTTGTCTTTCCTTCTGACAGAGCTTCGAAAGGTTCGGTCAACTTTTGTGTGTACCTTCTATGCAAAATGCGGTGGAATGCACATATATACCTTTATAATCAAGCCTTCTGGCCGAGTTGCGTTTAGATCGGTCCACTTTTGTATGTACTTCCCACACAAAATCATGTAAAAACTTAATCATGACAAAACGATCTATATCATTGTATCATAATCTATTGCATATATATATATTATATATATATAATATATATATATATATAATATTGGCCGCCGAAGGACGAACCAATTCGCTGATTTGATGCAGCTTTAGATTGTTTGAATTGGATATTTTGTATGAACTTTAATTCTTCTTTTAGAGCACAATATTGTTCAACTGGTTTATGAAGTTGTAGCAACATCAGCAACTGAGCAGAACACTTATTTAAAAAATTATGATACAGCTACAAGGTAATCTCAGATTGAAGAGACTAATAAAAGTGATAGAAGTGGGCTAAATGTCACAGTTATTGTGTGTGAGATTTTTATTTTGACTTTCTTTGAACATTTCACTTTTTGGCTTACCAGACTTAGATGTTGTCCAACTGATAAGTATATACCTGCTGTAGGGAAAATATATATAAGTTTCATATAAATTCAGCTTGTTTTGAAGATAATTCTGTATTCTTAGTCTTATTTTATTATAACCGTGAAGTTTCCGCAGTTGTCAAACTCATTGAGTAAAATTATCAAAAAAAAGTGCTTCGAATAATTCACCTAATTAAGCAGACAATGTTCAAATAAAGGCTTCATTAAAAACTCACGCAGAAAAAAACTTGACATTTAGAACTTAAAACTTCAGTTTCGTCTTATTCTCTCAAATCTGAGCTTACCTTGTCATATTATTATGAACATGCAGTCCTATGCGTCTATAGGGAAAAACGTTCGAACTAGTTTTCTCGTCTATAAGTGACTTATTCATCAGTTGTAAAACAACTTAAATATATACTATATGTCGCATGTAGCAACACTGCATCAAGTCGTAATGTACTAAGATCGTTGTTTGTTCGTTTTTCTTCGTCTGTCGTGTCTGTGTGTACTTCGTTCGATACAAATGAAAAAAGCTGAGTCATGAAGCGATTCTAATACGTTTTGGTAACGTTTCAAATATTAACGATTCAAATTAAATATACTTTTCTCATTGAAGTGATTCTAATACGTTTTGTTAATGTTTCAAATATAAACGATTCAAATTAAATACACTTTTTTTAATACGGAAAATAGTAAAATCGTTACGAACATAGTTATTTTTACTATGCGTTTTTTCGCTCTGTGTATATTTCTATAAAAATATTAATCCTTTTTAACAAATATGATGGACATGCAGGTATCAAAAGTTAAAATTTTGCAAAAATAGTCCCTTCAATACAATAATTTTGTATGGAAAATATTGAAAATTTAGCAAATTTTGAAAAAAAAAAAAAAAAAAAACATAACCATGTTTGCCTTGTACCACAATGTTATTTGCTGTTCAATATTTTAAAATTTTTTAAAATTTATTTGTTAATGTTAATTTTAAAATATTCTATTCTATTATTAATGTGTTTTGTATTCTTTTGAGGTGCCCCTACGGTCCAACCACTTTCAAGCATTTTAAAAAGAGCATTTTAAATTTTTATATGCATATTCTTCTGGACGAGTTTTGTTAAGATCGGCCAACTTTTGAATGTACTTCTCATACAAAATCATGTAAAAATCTAATAGAACTCTAATAGAGGGTCTAACCGATTTAAACCATTTTTAAAACACGTCTAAGTTTTTATATCTCTAGCCTTCTAGTCGATGTTTGTTAAGATCGGTCAATTTTTGTCTGTACCTTCCATACAAATTCATGTAAAAACTTAATTGAAATCCAAGGGAGGTGTCGCTATGGTTGAACCGATTTCAACTATTTTTAATACACATCTTTAACTTTATACTTTTAGTCTTCTGACCAAGTTCTGTTAAGATTGGCTGACTTTTGTATGTACCTCCCATATAAAATCAATTGAAAATAATATAAGTCCAATATAGAAGTCCAAGGGAGGTGTCCCTAGAGTCTAATAGATTCTAATCATTTTCAGTACACATCTATAACTTTATGTGTGCAGTCTCTCACTTAATTTATTCAAAATCGGTCAACTTTTGTGTGTACATGCCATACAAAATCATATATAAGATTAATAAAGGTTCAAGGGAGTTACCTCTAGGGTCTTATATATTCCAGCCATTTTCAATACATATCTATAAATTTATTTGTTTAGACTTCTGACTTTGTTTCATTAAGATCACTCAACTTTTTTATGTACCTTCCCATAGAAATTAATGTAAAAATTGAATAGAGGTCCCCTAGGGTCTACCCGATTTCAACCATTTTTAGTACACATATTTGTCTGTATTTAACTTGTCGTCCGACCATATTTTGTTAAGATCGGCCAACTTTTCTATGTAAAAGTACAAAAAAAAGTACTATACAAAATCATGCAAAAATTTAATAGAGGTTCAAGGGAAGTATCTCTAGGGTCTAACCAATTTAAACCATTTTTAGTACACATGCATTACTATATGTGTATTGCTCTCTGACAAAGTTTCATTAAGTTTTGCTTACTTTTGTATGTAGCACTCATATAAAATCTTGTTTAAAATTAAAAGAGGCCTGAGGGAGGTACCCTTCGGGACTGACCGATTTCAACCATTTTTGAAATTTTTCTTTGGTAGCTTGAACTAATCAAATTTCATTAGCATAGAAGCAATACTTCTTTTTTATTCAAATTTTGTATGCGATGAACGCACTGTGGGTTGTGGTGGTTGCGTACTAAGTGTGAGGCGCACGAGCCACCGCACATAGGGGTATTTGGCTCGAAAAACCGCTCATTAATCAATTTCTGAGTTGATTTAGCCATGTCCGTCTGTCTGTCCGTCTGTCTGTCCGTCTGTCTGTCTGTGGACACGATTACAGCCGTAATTTTGAAGCTGTCGAGCTGAAATTCGATGTTTAAGCTTTTTTTAAAAAAAGTAAGATCAAGTTCGAGAATGGGCTAAATCGGATGAAAACCACGCCTACCTCCCATACAACCCCAATGATGAAAACTCCATAAAGAAACGAATATTTACGCTACAGAACTTAAACTCGGTATTTGTATAGTCTATGACAAAACTTAGGTGTGTTAGAAAAATGGGCGTCATCCACCCACTAACACGCCCACCTCCCATACAACCCTATTATTGAAACCTATATATAGAGGCTTGTGTCGAAGCTATAAAAGTGAAATTAAATATTTATTATTTTTATATAAAAATTAAGACGTGAGAGAAAAATAGGCGTAGTCCATCTACGAACACGCCCACCTGCCATACAACCTCAAAATTGAAAACTATATAAATAGGCTTCTGTCGAAGCTACAAAAGTAAAACTAGATATTTATTCTAAAACCAATATATGTTACAAAAATGGGTGTCATCCACCGATGAACACGCCCATCGGTGTCCATACAACGGTTTTCATACAACCCATAATATTGGAAACTCTATAAATAGGCTAATATTTAAGCTACAGACCTGAAATTGGGTATTTGTATATATTATCAAAATTGACATGTTAGAAAAATTGGCATCAACCACTCAAGAACACGCCCACCTCCCAAATAACCCCTAATTGAAAACTTTACTTTGCAGGAAAACAATTTGATATGAATGTATTTTAGCCGTCATCAAAATAGTCAAATTTTTTAAAGTGTCATATAAAAAGAGCTGTAATTTAAAATTTTGTACCATTGCGAATCGCCAGTGGGGGTATTTTAACTTCGGCTAAGTCGACGATATACCTTACTAGTTTTTTTTTGTTATTAATATTGTGAAATAATTTTTTTGCTTTGGAAGATTTTGCTGCAGGTATGTACTTTAAAATACATTTTTTTTTTATGGATATTGAAGCTTTATTTATATAGATATATAATTTGTTATGAGGGTATGAAAATGGGAAATATTTTTAAAATTTTTTTTTTAGTATGTACCTTTTGTTATATTATTTGGTGTTATTGGGTAACATTTTTGGTATAGGCTAATGAAGGAAGATGTCAAAAAGCAAAAACCCAAAAAAAATGCTGCCCGAAACCGCCCCCCTCCCCCAGATTTCATTGTCACTGATGGGTGTCTAGTTTGATGAAAAAGAAAATTTGAAATGAAAGAGAAAAGGGACATGACATTGGCCGTTTTTTTTTATAATTTTGTATTTTAGTTAATATTCTTAAGATTCTAAGAAAAAAATTTCATGGAAAAAGTTTTACGAGCTCAAAAGTTACAGCCGGATTAGTGAGAGCGCATTTTTATTTTTCCTTGCATTTTTCTTTGTTCACAAACTTTGAACGCGTTTATCTCGAAACCATGATTTTCCTACTGGTTGCGGCACTAGCGGGTTCATTTTTTATGGAAATTTTTTTTTTGTATTTTTTTAAACTTAATTCACTATCGTATGAGATGAGCTTTTTTTAATTTTTTTTTTATTTTATATAAATTTTAAAGTCAATATTTTTTTCGAAAAACACACTTTCAAATTTGGAACATCACCAAAAAGTGAAAAAAATGTAAAGAAAGTCATACACTCCTGTCATATGATAACAAATTTTGTTAAAATTTAAAAAAGTCATTTTTTTTCAGATCGGACAATTTTTGCGACTCCCAGCGCTGCAACCGCGAGGCCCCGTTTTTTTCTCTGCCGCCAGTTTGGAGCTCTACAAAATCATGTTGGAGTGAAAAATATATTTTTTTGAACAATAATAAGAAAAAAATTTTGGAAAAATGTTTGTTTTTGACTGAGATATGAATTTTTAAAAAAAAAAGGTCTGTTTTCTCTGCCGCGAATGTTATGTCCCTCCTTAACAAACTTAATTTACACCTTTTTTTGGTCGAAACAAGCTTTATAGCCCTTTTCAAGTTCTTTTAGACAAGTATCATTTACTTAGGACAAACAAATATTTTTGAGCGGTTTTTCGAGCCAAATACCCCTATGTGCGCCGTAGCCCGGGTTCAATTATCTTTTTAACTCAGAACTGTTTCTTCAAAAGAACATATTTTTCTGATCAAGAAGAATAAGAATTTTGTTATTACAGACATAAATTAAATTTTTTTTATTTTAAACAAAGCAAAGTGAAGTAGTGCTAAACATGGTCGTTTCCGCCAAGTCTCTTTTTAGAACAAAATCTGTCTAAATATTTTATCGAAACAAACATTTTCTTTGAGTGTTTGTCCGATTGTATTTTTTTTCAATGTTGTCATTGTCAATAGTTAGTTGCTGGTCGATCCGTTCAGCACGCTTTGCGCCCATTTATATACACACACAAATTAAAAGCGCCATCTAGCGTTAATGGATTTATTAGTTTTAATCGCATTTACTTTTATGGCCATCATATTTAAGTAGCTTTAACACATGATTTAGTATTGTTCATTTGTGTTTTTTTTATTTTGTTTTTTTCACATAATTTTTTGTATCTATTTTCTTAGTGTTATTGTCATTATGATAGTGAATTTATTAAAGATCTTAATGAAAGTAAACTTAAAGTTTTAATTTATGGTCTCAAAAGCTTATGACATAGTTTTTTCACTTTCATATACTTGTTTTCTGAAAGCCTAGAAAATTTCGAACAAATATTTTAAGCCACATTATGAGCAAAAAACAAAAAATCATATTCAATTCATTTTTTAAAAAGAAAAACCAACAAATTGTTGTAATTTATGGCAAATTTAATGGCATGGCTTGTTTTCTTTGCCTTTCAAATAATTAGTGCTTTAAGCTGCAGCACACAAAGCATGCATTTTGTGGAGTATTACAAATCAAACAAACGAAAACAACAACAACTACAACAACATAAAATATTAAATGGTTTTAAAGCGATTATTTGACATAAGTAATCGTTTGCGACGGCTGCCGGCGACAATAACTAAAGCGCTGCGTTAGCACTGCTTTCAATGCTCGCACAATTGATTATTGTTTGTTTTTCGTCGCACCGCCCCACTCCGTGCTCAATCCATACAAACAACAGCTTCTAAGCCGCTTATTGAGCTGGCATGCGGAACAAATAAAAATTTAGAAAATTCAAAAATTGTGCTAATGTTTCTTTAGTGATGCTAAGGCACTCTTATCGATGATTAAAATCGCATGTTTCCCAACCTAACTTTGATGCTATAAATAATTTTATAGATTAACTATTTTCTTCTTATATTTCCATTTTTATTGAACTACAGCAGCTTGTCAAGCGTTAAATGGAGAGTGACAAGCATAGGAATTTTACTGATAGCTGTTAAGAAATTTTATTAATTCGTAAAAAATCGCTTGAAAAATTAATACATAGACACAATTTTGACAGCCATGCGAAGATGCTATCAATGCAAGGGCTTAGTTTTTAAACCCATAAATTATATCTAGTTATTTTAATAGTTTTGACATGCTGCATACAATAACATCAACAAATAAAAAAATACAGACTTCAATGAATAGCTTTTGGTGGAAGAGAACAAACAAGTGTATCAGCGTTTTATGTGTTAACGTCAGAGTAATATTTCATATGGGTTTAACATATTACTAAATAAAGCTTAAAAAACTGCAAAGTATATGCCTTTGATTTGTGAAAAATTAATAGTTTTACAAGATATTTTAACCAGACATGCTCAACGAAATCAACAAAATTTTTTCGTTTCGTTGAAACCGAAAAATAAATTATCAAAATTATTTCGTTTTTTAAATAACGTTAAAAATTTATCAAAGCAAATTTCGTTTCGTTGAAAAACGAAAAATTTTCTATAATTTTCTCCTGTGCTAAAAAAATTTCTTCTGATATAAAAAAAAAACGAAATTTTTTTGTTGAAATTAACGTTATTTTCAACGGTTGATTGGGAAAAAAACGAAAAAATTTTATATCGTTTTCTCCGAAACGAAATAAATATTTTTGGTTTTTTGAATTAACGTTATTTTTTTATTTCGTTTCAACGAAACAAAAAAAATATTTCGGTTACCGTTAAAATTAACGTTAACGTGCATGCCTGATTTTAACCCATTTTTAAAATTATGACATCGATTTGAAAAATTGTTTTGCGGTTTTTAAAAAATTGTTGTTGAAAATTGGCTTACAATGCTAGCTATAAAATGTTATTCGTACACAATAAGCCAGATAGAAATTAAGATATCACCGGACTGTATTACACAACAGTCAAAATTTGAATCGAATTCGAAAAAAACTGTAGGAGGTAGGGGCACACTCGACCTTAAAAACATTCCAAATATCCGTTTAAATTTCTAGAAGTGGAATGCTTCTGTGCAGATCATTTAAAATTTCTTCCCTCTTATAATTATTTGAAATTAACCCTGTCAGTCCCATTTTTAGATTCTAGAAAAAAGCTTCATAAAAAGGGTTCTCTTAATATTTCGCTTTAAATTACTTTGAACAAGATTTGTCTACATCGTACTTCAATGAAGACAAAAAAATAAATTTTTTATTACATTGTCAGCATAAAAAGTCTTTCATATGAAGAAATGATTAATGCATACTTTTATTATTATTTTTGTATTCAGGTATTAAAAACAAAAACGGTATCAGCTAAATAAAAAATAATTTTTTTTTTGTTCTTTAAAAAATGAGAAGATAAATTAGAAAAAAGTGATAATTGGTATTCATGATAAAGTCTTTTAAGAGCTATTTTAGAAAAATTTATATTTAAGTACCAGTTGAGGTCTTTGCAGTTAGAAAGAAGAGAATGCAATTTAGATCCTTAGAGATCTCGTTCAATAAACATATCCAGGAAATGTTTGCTGACTTCAAAAAAAATACAGGAAGTCTACATTGTTACTATTTTTTGCAAATGAAATGCATCTTTTACTAAAACGCAAAAAAAAAATAAAACAAATTGGCCATTTCAGCCCTTGAAAGGACTTTGACCGAGCTTCTAATGATCAATTGTGTTGGTGTTATTAAATGTTTGCACACAATTCACCTAGAACTGAACCAACATGTTTTATGCCGACTCCGAACGGCTAAAGTTCATGTTCCCAAGAAGCTTTACATGGCATTATTTACTCTTTGAGGCTTGCCATTGTCTGCAGAGAGGTGGTGACTGATTACTAAATTTTTTTATTGAAAAAAACTTTTGCCGCGACTGAGAACCGAACTCAGGCTCCGAGCATACTAAACCACACACTTAACCTGCATGTCACGGGCACCAGAAGAAGTTTTTAAACATATTATTTTTATACATTTATTTTGAAAATGTTATTTTTTTGCGGTGACCGCGATTCCTCAGCACTGGATTATATGAAATCAAAAAGACCAATTGATTTGATGAGTTAGTTAGTTTTTCTCTGAATTGATGTCGAGTTTTTTATTTTATCAATTTCAAAATTTTTTGCGTCACATTAAAGTATAAATATCGTTTTTTTCATAATAAAATTGATCTATTTGTTGTTATAATATTGATATAAATTGAAAAATTAAAAAAATGACGTCACTTGAGAGTTTTTTGAATGTAGAATATTTGTACAAATTTTTAAAACGATCGTATCAGAGATTTTTTTGGAATCGTATATCGTTTTTATGGACTTTTAAACAGGGACCGAAAATAACTGTTATTTTACAATTTTCAAATGAAAAAGACATAATGAAAAAATTGTCGAAGAACTTTTTCAAACATACCATTAAGATATAAATAGCCTCAGTTTCACGGATATTAAGTGCCTTTTAAATTTTCGACTGATTCCATAAAAGTTAAAATTAAACTGTTATTTTTTGCCTTTTATTTTTTCCGGCAAAAATAACGGTTACTTTTGACTTTTATTGAATCGGTCAAAAATAACAGTTATTTTGTGACTTATTTTTTCGGTCGAAAATATCAGGCAATTTGTGTTTTTTTAAAGACCGCTTGACCGGTTAAAAAAATTATTGATACCATGTGTAAAATGTGCGCACCGATGAGACGAAAATAATGATATAAATAGTGTTTAATTCGGTAAAACGGCCTTTGAAAAAATACAAATTGCCTGATATTTTTAACCGAAAAAATAAAAGGCAAAAATAACTGTTATTTTTGACCGATTAAATACATTAAAGTCAAAAGTAACTGTTATATTATCCCGAAAAAATATAAGGCACAAAAAAACTTTTATTTTTGTCGGAAAAAATAAAAGTTAAAAGATAACAGTTAATATGTGACTTTTTCGATAAAAACCATAACCGGTACGGTCCCTGCTTTTAAAATTATATGTTTGGGAAAATCGATTCAAAGTTTTGTTCACTGGCATCACTGAGTTGGAGCTGAGTTATTTTATAAGTACACTCAGAAAAAAAAACACTTATCTTTCTGCGGTACAAAATTTTTCTTTTTACGTATAAGCACTTTTCTCTTTTACACATACAATTTTCTTCAATGGAGATGGAAATATTTCATGTCTCTAATAATGGTTACTATTTTTCTCACACCGAAAACTTCTCATTTATAGAGAAAAATGTATATAAAATGAAAAATTTTCTAAATTTTTGATAAAAAATTCACTATGAGAAATATTTTCTTCAATAAAAACACATCGGCAAATCCAGAAAAAGTAAACCTAAATCTTAAAAAACAAAAATGCTTAAAGTTCAATAAAAACACATGCAATGTTAAGGATATTGTTTGTGTTTTCCTACGGTAAAAACATTTTGAAAAATACATATTGTATCCTTAAATTTTAATTGATTTTATTGAATGTATTTTTAATCTGTAGAAAGTTAAAAAAAATTGTAGCTTTTTATTTTTTGTAATTTGGTATTTCGCGATTATACTATCAAAGCACCATTACATAATATGCAAAATCGAAACATTTTCTATTGGAAAGTGAATATTGCAATTTTAAAAAAAAAACTTATTTTCTTTCGAAAAATAAAATTTAAAAAACTGATTCAAGAGTGAAACGTGAGTGACAATTTTTATTGATAAGTTGGATTATCTTGGAAAATAATTGGCTGGCACAATTTATGTCTAAGATTTACTTTTTATATAAGATTAGTGAATTTTGTATTTTTTTTAAATCAAGCAGAGGTAATTATTTTTCCTAAAACAAGCATTTGAAGAAGTGAAACGTGAGTGACATTTAATTTTTTTCTTTGTTTATTTTTGTATTAGAAATGAAAGAAGATGGCGAAAACATCAAGAAAAAGTGAAAGCCGACAGTTTAACTACGTATGAAAAAAATATAGAGAAAAACTATAGTTATAGGCGGATTCATATAAGAAAACAAACTTAGCAAAGATTAAAAAGATCTAGTTAAATCATTATTTTAAGCCTTTGGCCTCGACGGAATTGCTAATAGGTCAGTCATATTGTCAAATTTTGCGCGGTATTTGGTTTTTAATGAGCGTAAGTATCAACGACTTTGGGTTTCGTACAGTTCAGGGTTTACATACAGATTCGAATGCAGGACCGGAATAAATTTTGTGAAAATGATATATATCTGAAATAGCTTTTATGTTGTTTTTAAATTGTGAATTATTTGTTTAACTATATTATGCTTTACATAATCCTTTCCATTAACATTTTTTCTTTTTTGTATAAAATTTCCTTAATATAAAGAAAAAAATTTTTTTTACAAAATATGCTTAATAAAGTTCACCAGATTAACCACGATGCAAAAAAAAGACAATTAACAATGTTTTGAAACGTGAGTGACACCGACTTGAAACGTAAGTGACAAAATCAGTGTATGAACAAATCTTTAAATTCTAAGAAAAAGCAAAATTTTTTTCTGCAGTTAAAATTTCTACTCAATTTCGTTTGGGAAAATTACTTTATTCTTTATATTAACTCAAACAATTTGCAGATTTAAAGGAATTTGTAAGAAGAAGTCGAAAAATGCAAATTGTCCGAAAACGTGAGTGACACACCATTTATTGATAGTTTTTTCGAAATGTGTACATAAATATAAAACTTTTTGCATGAACTTATAATAGCACACTTATAACTAATTATATCCATATAATTTTGTGTTAAAAGTGTTTATGTTTAATGAAGAAAAATGCATGTTTAGTGCTATGACTGAAACGTGAGTGACACTGGATTTGCCAAAATATTTTCTCAAAAATAAAAAAGTTTTCTTCTCTAAAAACGATATATTAAGTAAAAAAAAAAATTAGAAAGTGTGCGAGTATATAATTTATTTATGATTTTATATAGAAATAAAAGCATTGCAATTCATTTCTTTGCACTGAGAAAAAAACACATACCTTGCTCGACCGTATAAAATCAAAATGTTTTTTTTTAATAGTTTTTTTAAACAAATATAAATATCAATGTTAATAGTAATAAAAAAATTGTATGGTTCATATCTGGGCTTTGCTTCATGTTTTTGTTCGAAATTTCTGACAGTTTTCGAGATGAGCAGTACTTAAATATGCTTTTCTACAATTAATTTCTCGCTACCGACATCTCAGTGAAAGTGTGAATGACTGGCATGCGTAGGATGTAGGTTCGTTCGTACCCTGATTGTGTAAGTATAGATATAGTTTTAACTTAATTATTATTGTTATTCCAATTCTAATTCTATGATTCATTGGCTGCTTGGACAGAAACAACCTGCGGAATAAGATTGTACTTGCATTTCAAAAAAATGTTGTTTTATATGTATATTTTATTTTATTTTATTTAAAAAAAAAATTATTATTTAAAATAAAAAAACAAAATTGCTGCCCTCGTCCGGGTTTGAAACTGGACAGTTGAGTGTCTAAAGCGAACACTAGAAAGCCCGGCTAAATTCAAACTCAGAAAATTGTGATTCAATTTCAATAAAAATGTGTACGTTCGTAGCTTGTTCTGTTCTGTTTTTGTGAAAAACTTTGAACACAATTTAAAGAAAATATTTATTAAAATTAAATAAATATTCTCTCTTCTCAGGAAAAATTGAAACAATAAGATAACGCTTGAATTTGTTAAAAGGAAAAATTTTGTAAAGAGAAGGTGTATTAATTGTTCAGAAAATATTTCTCTTTTTCATGGAAGCTTTTAACCATTTTTAAGGGGATTTTTGGGGACACATTTAGAGAAAAGCATTCTCTGTAGCAAAAGTCTACACCATTTTTCTCTAAATATTATGTATTTTTTTATCATATTCCGAGAAATCGGAATATCATATTTCTGAGTGTAGCAAACGCTCTGTGAAAGGGAATGTCTGTCTTTTTAAACGTGTTTTTCTCGAAATGAAATTTTTTGAAACGACTTGCATTCTAATACAAAACGAATTCGTCCGATCACCTCAAATGTACAAAACAAATATTTTGTTTTTTAATACAATAAAAACAAGCAGTCATTCAAAACAACGCGCTGTTTTATAAAAAAAAAATTTTAACTGGGCCTTAAAAGGGGCAGATAATAATTTATAAGCAAAATGTCAATATTTGAAATACAATTACGAGTAAGTATCATCAAAATCCAAGAATCTTTCTTGTAAATCCTTTGTGAATCTTGCTAAATTTTCCATCAAAAATTGATAATTTAAGAAGCTCTTGATTATCAAAAAAATTGATAATTCTTTAATGAGATAAGAAGCTTATATTTTGAAAATGATAAGAAAAAGTTTTTAAATTTTGTGAACTTGCAAAATTATGTTCCACAGGAATATAATTATATCAATTCCACAGAATAGAATTATGCGAAAAAAATAGTCTCATAGTGCAAAAAAATAATTCGTATTTTCAAATTCAAATTTGGACTTGTCTGGTTTTGAAAGTTAGAATTGAATCAAAATTTAGATTCCGCCGTTCGGGGTCTCAAAAGTTAAAGGAACGCATTAAAATGATTTCTGCATACTTTTGTTTCAAATCGGAGAATAACCGCAGAAGCAATTTTGTTTCTCCTGAAGGTCCTTATTAGTAAAAAAATTATATTTGCATTTAACTTTTTATTTTTTACAGAACGCATACCCAAATCCGCTTAAATGTTAAATTTATTACTTATACCAACGTTTTAACACAAAAAAGTTTTTAAAATTTGAATGAAAACTACGCAAATGAAAACTTGCTTAGACTTATGTATATGGTTTTGATTGAAAATGTACAGTGGACATGTCTGCTTTTGATTGAAAATTATATTTTTTTTAATGCATTTTTCTCTAGGATTTTTAACATTTTTATCAAAGAGAATTTATGGATCGATATATTGTACCATTAGCTTTACAATGGCATTTCTTACTAAAATTTTTTTTCCTGTGACTTATCTGGATTTGAAAGTAAACTCCTCAATAATAAAAGATATATTAAAAACAATTTTAAATTTTATATATTTTAACTGAATAAAATGTTCATGTATTGCATGCTTTTAACAACAATAAAATTAATTTTTTTTTATTTTCGTACTCATAGAAGTATTACATAGAAGTATTATTGCAGTTTTGTGTTAAGGTAAAGTTACCTTTTATGCTTCAAATATTATATGTTTTTTAAATCTAGATTTTGATTTTCCCCTCAATTTTGTTTTTCACGATCACAAAACATCGTTTATATGTATTTTATACCAACAAGTTTTTCATTGTCATAAAAACTAATTGAATTGAAATCAAGGAAGAATATAATGACATCAATGGGTTAATGAAAACAAAAATACTATGAAATGTAAAAATTTTTGTTGAACTGAGCCAATCTCCGACTCCCACATCGCAGACGTGATGGCCTGAAAATGTCACATCTAACGTTCATACGCATATGCTTGCATGGAAAACGGAATTTAGCTAGAAATTTTTTTTTGTTATCAATAGTTTTCGCCGCTTGGTTTCATATAAAAAAAATGTGTTGTTTCTGATGTTGTTGGAATTTTGAAGCAAATTGCTAGCTTTGCGTAAATATTGAATTATTTGTTGACATAACGATCAAGGCGAAGTTTAACCAAACTGCGGCTAGTTAACAACAACTCACACTAGAGTGCTAAACAATGGCAATAGTGCGGCAAAACTGGCACCGGCGAAGATGCTGGCTTCAATGTTGTTTAGGCGATAAAATGTGTCAACCAGTAAAAAGCAAGCAAAACTTAAGTTGGAGAAAAAGTATAAAAAAATTTCAGGGTTGAGTGCAATTAATGCTAACAATAATTAGCTAAATAGTGTTAAGCAAAAGTTTTCTTCTGCACTTTTTTCAAAACTAGAATGGTCGGGGGTTGTGTATATATTGAAAGAAATTAAATGATGTACTATTTGCTGGTTAAGAATATTTTATTTATATTTTATATTTTTAATATTTTTAACAGAACCATATTTTTTCAAAAAAAATAGGTTTTTGGACACTTCTGGAAGCAATTTTTGATATAATATTAATGTTGAATAAAACAAAATATCTAAACCAAAAAATTTATAAAATTTTATATATTTTAATTTTATGTTAAGGAAAAAATATTGGTTATTAGAAAGACTTGTGAAAAAATTAAAATTCACCAATAAGCTTTTTTAAAGAAATTAACTTTTAGACTTTGTCTCTTTATTTCTATTTGTTTGATATTGTTTCTATTTGATATTTCTTCTGAGTGGCTTAAGCCCCTTCCACCCCTCAATAAAATACAAATACTCATAATAATAAAAAAAATTTGCTTTCAATACATTATTACACCACATAAGCTTTATGTTAATTTGTAAAAACTGTAAAAAATTGTTCAACAAAGATGAAATTCAAATTCATCAAATTTAATTCAAAAATAAAATGTGAGTGAACTTTTTATCTGCACAAAACCGCTGCAATTTCTAAATGTAGTTTAACTTTTGACCCAAGTCACAAACAAACATCAACAATAAAACCACACTGAGAAAAAAACACATACCTTGCTCCGGTAAAAAATTTCTCTATTTTCGATATAGAAATTTTCTCTTTTTCAAATAAAATTTTCTTAAATTAGAATAAATTTTCACATTTTCGAAGAAATATTTCTTTACTTCTAGGAAATGGAAATATTTCAATGTCTCTAATAATGATAAGTATTTTTCTCGCACAAAAATTTCTCATTTATAGAGAAAAATTTATTGAAAATGAAAAAATTTTCTTATATTTTGATAAAAAATTCACTAAGAGAAGTATTTTCTTCAATAAAAACAAATCTTTTCTCAAAAATAAAAAGTTTTTTCTCAAAAAACGATATATTTTTCTTTTTCATGGAAACTTTTTACCATTTTTAGAGAATTTTTAGTATCGAAATTAGAGAATAGCATTCTCTGGAGCAAAGTCTATACCATTTTTCTCTAAATATGATGCCTTTTTTATCATATTCCGATAAGCTTTTTTCTGAGTGCACATTCATTTTTATTTTCATGATTAAATACCTAGAAACACCAAAAGCTACAACAACAACAACAACAACAACTACAATAGCAAACACCATCAACAATAGTCAAAAGTTTATCGAACAAAAAGTTGATCGAATTGTAAAAACTTTTTGTTGGTAACTAAAGCACTTTTGCTGCGCTGTAATTAAATAACTCAACTTTTTTAACTTTTGGATTTTAATTTATCGCACAAATGAAAGTTTTAACGAACTACAATAAGAACAATTTGTTTGAAACTTAATCTCAGTTTTGAAGTCATCAAATTACATTTGAGCTTTTTGTATCTGCTGCAGAAAAGCATGAAATTTCTGGTAAATTGCAAAAAGTTCGAAATAAAAATAAAAATAAAACAAAAATTATAAAGAAAAATGATCTCAACATATTTAACAATAAGAGCAGCAACAGCTATGAAATCGAAGTCTTACACACACACACACATTCACTCTGAGTTACAATATTAAAGCTTTAAGTAAAACGCATCTATCTATTCAACCCATTCAATTGATATTCATTTCATTGAAAGCCAGGTCGAGTCGGCAGCCAAGTGAGAGAGGCAAAAACTTTCTGAATCAAATGAAAAGCTATGCATACAAAGAAGCTCTAGAGAATTCTGTAGAAAAAAGTACAAAATATACGATATACAAAAATAAAATTGAAGTTATACGGTAAAGAAGTAATGAAAATTCTCGAACGATGTATTCAAATGGAAAAAATTTTTAGGCAAAAAAAAACATGGATGCTTTTCTAATAGACTTTAAGCCTTGTTAGATTGCAGATGAATTTATTTTGTGTAGAGCAAATATTTTATACTCGTTTTTTAGATGGATGATTGTGTGGAAGTGAGTGTAAGGGTCTGCCAAAAGTGCAAATGTGAAAGTTCACTTTATCAGGCATTTGTTTTCATAAAAAAGAAAAAGCCTTGCATTGAGTGGGAGTCATTCATGATGTGAATGATTGAATTCATTGTGAGTGCAAATAAAATGAATCAATCGTGCTGAACAAAATATGTTTCGGTAAAAAACTAATTTTTTCAGGATGTAGATTTTAGTGCAGGAAATGTCATATATATGCAGTAAAAATATGAATTATTTTTACTCATAAATTTTACAGAAAGCTTTTTCTTGCTTAAAACTGGGTATTTCAAAGAATTTTTGGTATAAAATATGTTTTATTGGTTACGTCAATGAACCAACAAATAGATTTTTGATGAGATATTTACCACTTTTTAAGTAGTCGAAACATATCTGTGTCGACAAGGAATAACAGCTAAGCTCATTTTCAATATTTTAAGAGAGTATTTTTAAAATTAAAATTGCTACCTAATAAAAGGGCACCCTGACTATTGCTGTTTAGATTTGATGTCCTCAAACATTTAATTTTCAAGTTACAACCATAAAAATGTGCGTACTTGTGTTTTTAGTTGTGAAAAATCGCAATGAAAGTAAGTACCTCAGTTTGTCCTAACTCGGTTTTAGCGGTTATTCGTTGTCGACACAGATATAATGAGAAGACCTCATGCTTGGTTTCTCGTTTTGTATTCATTTCGTACTTAAGGGGGGACATAACATTCGCGGCAGAGAAAACATACCTTTTTTTAAAAATTCTTAACTCAGTCAAAAACAAACATTTTTCCAAAATTTATTACTGTAGAGAAATGAACAAATTACAGGAAAAAAAAATTTTAAAAAATATATATTTTTCACTCAAACATGTCTTTATAGAGCTCCAAAGCTCGAAACAGGGCCTACTGTTTGCAGCGCTGGGAGTCGCAAAAATCGTCCGATCTGGAAAAAATTACTTTTTTAAATCTTAACAAAACTTGCTATCGTGTGACAGGAGCTTTTTTTAATTTTTTTTTTTTCAATTTTTGGTGATGTTCCAAAATTGAAAGTGTGATTTTCGAAAAAAATATTGACTTTAAAAAATTAAAAAAAAAAATGGAAAAAATTCAAAAAAAGCTCGTGTCATACAATAGCGAATCAAGTTTAAAAAATAAAAAAATTTCGTTAAAAAATGAACCCGCTTGTGCCGCAACCAGTACGAAAAACATGGTTTCGAGATAAACGCGTTCAAAGTTGAAAAAGAAAATTGCGTCCAGAATTTTAGAGCATATTTTTTGGAATCCCACAAAAAAGCTTTTTTAAAATTTTGGAGGTCATCTTATTGTATGTATTTACTTAAAAACGGTATTGCTCGAGTTAAACAAGTTTTTATAGGAATTTTTCATCATTTATTTTTCTCTTCATATATATTTTTAAAATTAAAAAATCCCCAAAAGCTCAATTCAAGCTTGGAACAGTTTTTAGGTTTTGTCAACTTTTCAGGGTTAAAACTCTTATTAGTTCAATTTTCACATAATCTATAGTCGTTCTAAAACAGTTTCTAAGACTGTGAAAGCATTTAAAAATTGTCGATATAGTTATTATAGTTTTGCTTTTTTTTTACAAAAATATCATCTGCCTCTTAAATCATATTTTTGAATTGTTTTTTAAAATACTATTTCTGAAAATTTTGTGAAACTTTGAAGAAAGCTTTCATTTATATTTATTGTAATGATTAAGCGATTAAACCTCATTTAAAGTGCAATATAATTTTGTTATTCGAAGCTTCCAGATATTAATGCTTATTAAATGAGCTTTGATTCTTTTGCCTGCAAAATTTAGAAACTCTCATGCCTCTCATACCAAATTTAGTTTTCACTCATGCCTAATATTTGTATGAAAGCTGCTAAAGCTTATTTACTAAAGGGCTAACTATAATAGACACATGCTGGCATACGCTTATGTCAAAAACTGAACGGAAAGCCAGCCGGCTGTTGTCAAAATCGAAGAATACCCATAATTGCCCGACGTTGGCTTTGAGAAGTGTCACAAAATTATTTTGTTTTGTCTGTGTTTATATGTCAGTTTTTTTGAAAAAAGTATATATAAAATTATATAAAAAAAAAATTAACAAACACAGCCCTTGTTGCTTTGCTTGAACTGTATGCATTTTTTTGTTTTCAATTTGTTTTTGACTCTTGCCTATGCTGTGAGCGATTTGAATCGCTCTCCAATAAGCCAATGAAAGTCAACGAAACTTAACGAAACTTACCGATATATTGAAATATTCTTTCCATTCTGCATTTCTTAAAGGTAAAGGTAAAGGTAAAGGTAAAGGTAAAGGTAAAGGTAAAGGTAAAGGTAAAGGTAAAGGTAAAGGTAAAGGTAAAGGTAAAGGTAAAGGTAAAGGTAAAGGTAAAGGTAAAGGTAAAGGTAAAGGTAAAGGTAAAGGTAAAGGTAAAGGTAAAGGTAAAGGTAAAGGTAAAGGTAAAGGTAAAGGTAAAGGTAAAGGTAAAGGTAAAGGTAAAGGTAAAGGTAAAGGTAAAGGTAAAGGTAAAGGTAAAGGTAAAGGTAAAGGTAAAGGTAAAGGTAAAGGTAAAGGTAAAGGTAAAGGTAAAGGTAAAGGTAAAGGTAAAGGTAAAGGTAAAGGTAAAGGTAAAGGTAAAGGTAAAGGTAAAGGTAAAGGTAAAGGTAAAGGTAAAGGTAAAGGTAAAGGTAAAGGTAAAGGTAAAGGTAAAGGTAAAGGTAAAGGTAAAGGTAAAGGTAAAGGTAAAGGTAAAGGTAAAGGTAAAGGTAAAGGTAAAGGTAAAGGTAAAGGTAAAGGTAAAGGTAAAGGTAAAGGTAAAGGTAAAGGTAAAGGTAAAGGTAAAGGTAAAGGTAAAGGTAAAGGTAAAGGTAAAGGTAAAGGTAAAGGTAAAGGTAAAGGTAAAGGTAAAGGTAAAGGTAAAGGTAAAGGTAAAGGTAAAGGTAAAGGTAAAGGTAAAGGTAAAGGTAAAGGTAAAGGTAAAGGTAAAGGTAAAGGTAAAGGTAAAGGTAAAGGTAAAGGTAAAGGTAAAGGTAAAGGTAAAGGTAAAGGTAAAGGTAAAGGTAAAGGTAAAGGTAAAGGTAAAGGTAAAGGTAAAGGTAAAGGTAAAGGTAAAGGTAAAGGTAAAGGTAAAGGTAAAGGTAAAGGTAAAGGTAAAGGTAAAGGTAAAGGTAAAGGTAAAGGTAAAGGTAAAGGTAAAGGTAAAGGTAAAGGTAAAGGTAAAGGTAAAGGTAAAGGTAAAGGTAAAGGTAAAGGTAAAGGTAAAGGTAAAGGTAAAGGTAAAGGTAAAGGTAAAGGTAAAGGTAAAGGTAAAGGTAAAGGTAAAGGTAAAGGTAAAGGTAAAGGTAAAGGTAAAGGTAAAGGTAAAGGTAAAGGTAAAGGTAAAGGTAAAGGTAAAGGTAAAGGTAAAGGTAAAGGTAAAGGTAAAGGTAAAGGTAAAGGTAAAGGTAAAGGTAAAGGTTAAGGTAAAGGTAAAGGTAAAGGTAAAGGTTTCTTCAAAAGCTCTTAAAAATTTTAGTGAATTTGAAGTTTTTTTTATAAGCTTTAAGCTATTTTCAAAAAATTTTTGGCATAAATTAATTGTTTCATGGTGGAGTTTGTTATATTTGAAGTGGGTGTTGTGGTGTTGTTAACTTATTCAGAGATTTTTAAAAGCTTTTTACAGCTCTATATAATATGCTTGCCATATCGCACACTAAATACAAAACAGTCACAACTCAAAATTTTTTTATATCGACTTTTTGTTATAAATCAATTCACAACACACATATCTCACTATCTTTTTCATTACTTTCTTCATTAACTGGAAGAATGAAGTTTGTGTGTTTAATTGAAAATGGCTTTTCTTCTGCAATTTCAACCAAAGGGTTTTATTTTTCGTTTCTCCTGAAAATTCATGTTTTTTGAGTTGTGACTGTTTTGTATTTAGTGTGCGATATATTCCTCATTTCAACTATCAGTTACGACCTGCAAGCTTCGCTTAAAGCTTAGATCTTGCAATTTGTGTGCATTAATATCTGGGACTGTGTGTGCTGTGTTTGTTTGTGTATGTGTGCCTTTCTAGTTCAGGTTTAAGTGATGAAATTTTAATGCCGTTCCACATTTTGCGTTCGAGCAATTGTTTTTGCTGTTGCTTTTTTAGTATTTTTGCACGTTGAAAAGCTTATGCTAGCACTTCTCTAACTTGTGAGCGCTGCAGCATAAACATTGCTACACAGCTATTCATGCAGTGTTGCCATCATATATCATGCGATATCCTTGCAGCGACTGCCAGTGGCAATGAATGCATTAACCAGTGTTGCATATTTGTACTTTGTATTGTTGGTTGTTGTTGGTTGTTGATGTTATTGTTGTTGTTGACAACTCTGTTTGCTGCAACCTTGTAAGCTTTGCTGATAGTCAATTTATAAATAAATTATTTTTTGCTGGCTCTAGGTTGAGTTTCGAAAATTTTAACGCTTGATGTTTTAACGGAATCTGCTCAAGTTTTTCTCTCTTTTTGGTTTTTTTTATTTTTCCGTCAATGAATATTTTATAAAAGTTCAAGTGTTGCCAATTGTGGAACGGTGTGAAATTCTCTGTGTTTGTGTGTGTGAACCTAACGAAATGAAAAGCTCTGTATTTCCTTATTTAATGCCATTGCAAGTTTGCTCTTTGCTTTCATTTTTTATTCTTTTTTTTATTTTTGAATTTTTTTTTTTTGCTATTTTCATACCTTCAACTTAATTTCCGCTTGCCGGGAAATTCAATTTTTATGCTCATTTTCAACTTTGTTTCGATTGTATTCGTGTAACACTTATTGCGAATTTATTTTTTTCAACTACTTTTTTCTCCTTTGGTAATTTACAAATCGATATACTTTGGTTTTTTATTTTTTTCACTATCCTTTTTTTTTGTGCTTTTCTCTTAATTTTTGCTAACTTTTCTGCTGGGCTATACTATACAATCGAACGTGTGAAAGGCATCGCATAAAACCGTTATTATTCACTTCGCACTCATTGTGAAGTTTGCAAATTGAGTGCTCTTGTTATTGTTGTTGTTCTTTGTTGTTATTGTTATTGTTCTATATTATTATGCCGCACACATCTTAAGCCCAAAAATTTATGATCAGCTCCGGAATTACAAAATTTGAATTTGTTCTTCGTTGCACTTAACGTGATGTTCAACCGCACGTTTTTATATCTTCTCAATTATTTACAGTCTTTCTTTCTTTTTTTGTTCGTGTTTTATTTTGGCAATGTATATGTATAAAGGTGTTTGTGTGCGTTTTTATGTGTGCGTGTTCTACCAGTTATACATTAAATTTTATGAGTTTTGCCAGAGGTTGATTCGATAGCGATTTGCTGCGAAATCCGTAGGTGGCAACATTTGCTGTCACGCATATTCATGAGAAAACACGACGTATGCGTGATTTTAATTATATCGTTGTGGTATGAGAAGTTTTACGAAGAATCCTTTTTCGTCTGCTAATGTGCGTGGCATTAATTATATAAGTTAAAAACTTCTCTGTTGAGTGTAGCGTAAAAGTTTTTACGAGAATCTAGTTTTGAAAAGCTTTCCGTCACTAAAATAATGTAGCCAGTCATAAAAATGGGTGCGAACGTGATTGAGATATGAAACATTAAAATATTTTGAGTACCAGACGTCATTAAAAATCTTGAAAATTAATGACAAACTATAAAGGTTGGTTGTAAAAAGTGAAATGAAGAAATCCTTGAAAGTGATTAAAAATTCAAGTTTAATGGTGTAAGATTTAAGATTTAAGATTTAAGATTTAAGATTTAAGTTTTAAGATTTAAGATTTAAGATTTAAGATTTAAGATTTAAGATTTAAGATTTAAGATTTAAGATTTAAGATTTAAGATTTAAGATTTAAGATTTAAGATTTAAGATTTAAGATTTAAGATTTAAGATTTAAGATTTAAGATTTAAGATTTAAGATTTAAGATTTAAGATTTAAGATTTAAGATTTAAGATTTAAGATTTAAGATTTAAGATTTAAGATTTAAGATTTAAGATTTAAGATTTAAGATTTAAGATTTAAGATTTAAGATTTAAGATTTAAGATTTAAGATTTAAGATTTAAGATTTAAGATTTAAGATTTAAGATTTAAGATTTAAGATTTAAGATTTAAGATTTAAGATTTAAGATTTAAGATTTAAGATTTAAGATTTAAGATTTAAGATTTAAGATTTAAGATTTAAGATTTAAGATTTAAGATTTAAGATTTAAGATTTAAGATTTAAGATTTAAGATTTAAGATTTAAGAGTTAAGATTTAAGATTTAAGATTTAAGATTTAAGATTTAAGATTTAAGATTTAAGATTTAAGATTTAAGATTTAAGATTTATGATTTAAGATTTAAGATTTAAGATTTAAGATTTAAGATTTAAGATTTAAGATTTAAGATTTAAGATTTAAGATTTAAGATTTAAGATTTAAGATTTAAGATTTAAGATTTAAGATTTAAGATTTAAGATTTAAGATTTAAGATTTAAGATTTAAGATTTAAGATTTAAGATTTAAGATTTAAGATTTAAGATTTAAGATTTAAGATTTAAGATTTAAGATTTAAGATTTAAAGATTTAAGATTTAAGATTTAAGATTTAAGATTTAAGATTTAAGATTTAAGATTTAAGATTTAAGATTTAAGATTTAAGATTTAAGATTTAAGATTTAAGATTTAAGATTTAAGATTTAAGATTTAAGATTTAAGATTTAAGATTTAAGATTTAAGATTTAAGATTTAAGATTTAAGATTTAAGATTTAAGATTTAAGATTTAAGATTTAAGATTTAAGATTTAAGATTTAAGATTTAAGATTTAAGATTTAAGATTTAAGATTTAAGATTTAAGATTTAAGATTTAAGATTTAAGATTTAAGATTTAAGATTTAAGATTTAAGATTTAAGATTTAAGATTTAAGATTTAAGATTTGAGATTTAAGATTTAAGATTTAAGATTTAAGATTTAAGATTTAAGATTTAAGATTTAAGATTTAAGATTTAAGATTTAAGATTTAAGATTTAAGATTTAAGAGTTAAGATTTAAGATTTAAGATTTAAGATTTAAGATTTAAGATTTAAGATTTAAGATTTAAGATTTAAGATTTAAGATTTAAGATTTAAGATTTAAGATTTAAGATTTAAGATTTAAGATTTAAGATTTAAGATTTAAGATTTAAGATTTAAGATTTAAGATTTAAGATTTAAGATTTAAGATTTAAGATTTAAGATTTAAGATTTAAGATTTAAGATTTAAAATTTAAGATTTAAGTATTTTCTTACATATAACACTTAAAAGCTTTTTTATAGCTTTAAGTTTTACAACACCGAAACATAGCAAACGGTTGATTTTAATGGAAAAACATTTAAAGTTTTCATCTGTATATCTGCAAATATAACTTTGTGAAAATTCAATTTAAATCGTTAAATATAATTAAAGATTTTAATTATCTTAAAGCTTAAAAAAGCTGTCGAACTTGTGTTTATGTTGCCACATATTCTCTTAATTTGAGTTTATGGGAATTTCTGTGCATTCGGGGATAATCAACAACAAAACACTCCAGAAGAGCTTTAAGCGTAGAAACATAAAGTTTTGTTGCTATATTTGGATTATGATAAATATTTAAATTTTCTTGCAGCTGTTATGGCAATTCTGCCTACCTGGAAGTAAAGTGTCCTGTGCTGGTCTACTTCCTGAGCTCTTCAAATCACAGCTACCGTTGTCTAAAATTGTCTATGTAAATATTAAAATTACTTCCTTACCTTCTTTTTTTCTACTCAAATACTTCAACATAAAAGCTTTCAATCAAGTTGAAAAATAAACTTTATTTATTCATCTCTTTAATTCGGTTGCTATTTGTCTTTAAATGTCACTAGTTGTCAGTCTATGTTTTTTGTCTCTACGTTAATTTAACTGTCTGTTTGTCTGCCTGTCTGTATGTTATTTTGTCTCGCATTCTATCATTAAAAGCTCTGCAATTTATCTTGAGTGTATTTTAAATGACTTTGCTGAATATTTTATGCTTTTCCTCTCTGTTGAGAATAATTACAGTTTTTATATGTCAAAATGCTGAGTTTCAATTTAGAGTTGTTGTTGTTGTCGAAGAAATTTTGCTTCATTAAATTTAATGTCATCTATTTTATCTATTCGAGACTCTTCCCCTCTGCAAACAATCGTTTGACTGACTCACCTGTCGTTGCTGCTGTTGCCTTCACCGTCGTAGATCACGTCTTGTTTGCTTCAATTATGTAAATTTTTTTATGCCTTTATCAGAGTGAAAAACTCTTTTGATCCTTCACAGAAAAGGGTGGCAGCACTATTCCATAGATGTTAAACTTTAAGAACTAAGCAAATGGTTTAATAATCTGCAAAGGTAGAGTGAAAGAAAAAGTGTTCTTTAAAAAAAAAATATAAATATTTTAGTGAATAGAGCAGAGAAATAAGATTAACAGTCTTGGATGTTGCGAAAGTTGGGTTGTTTTTCTACAATTTCATGGAAGTGTATTTAAATTTTATCCATGCATTTGTGTGGGTTGAGTATATTTTCTTATTTTTTATATAAGAAAAGTGATTTAATATTTAATGTAGGCGGAAAGTTAGTGTTTTTTACTGAAAATAGCTTCTTAGTTATTTTCTTGCCTAGAAACTTGTATGAAAATAGATTTTTAGCTAATTGTTTCAATTGAATTTTTTATAAGATATGTATTTAAAAATATATAAAAATACCAAAAAACAACATAACCTTTTTATCCTTATTATAATAACGACAGAACAATTTTTAAATTTTTGCCATGCATGTGTTTTGATAGAATTGTTAATCATACAAAATAATTTAAATGCAAGGACCGGAAATGCTAGTTTGCGGTTCAACCATAGCGCGTGGTTCTTGAATCGACAGCTCGAGCTTATGTTTTACTGTTTTTGTCAACAGTTTTTGTACTCGTGTTTGTTTAATACTGATTCTCGTGAATATTTGTGATTGATGTTTTGCCTCATTTTAATCCTTGTTTGAGCTATATTTTCATTTTACATGTAGAAAAAAACATCGAAATCGAATTAAATTTGGTATATACGTTCATACATATCAACCCAAGGACCTATAAAACCTATTGATTTCTTAACATGTCCTTCCCAGTATCATACTCTGGCTTAACCCAATCTTTATCGGTTACTTTAACGCAGGTTATATTCCAAATACCTGGAGGGAAGTGAGTGTAGTATTTATATCCAATGCAGGAAAACCGAAACACTATACATCAAAAGACCTATACAGACCTTTTAGTCTCTCATCGTTCCTGATAAAAGCACTGGAGAGATTAATATAACTTCACATTCGAGCATCAATGAATGATACTAACATCTGTAGTGCACAACACGCCTATCTCAAAGGAATATCAGTGGATACAAAACTATACGATGTGGTTTCGGTCATAGAAGGAACCCTTCATCGCAAAGAATAGACTTTACCTACGTTTCTAGATATCGAAAGCGCATTCAACAATGTGAATACGAAATCTATAAGGGATGCTTTAGAACAATAAACTCCACAAACGTTCCCAGCCTATAAGCATGGGAAGATACGACCACGACTATAGAACCTTACTACAAACTCCAATCCTATACTGATGGCTGCAAAATGGAGAATTGAACAGAATCAGGTGAACTGTGAAGATATACAGATAAAATAGTCTTACAAACTCCCACTCCCTGATCATTGCAGTGTTTGTAAGCCACAAAGGTTATTACAAAAACGAAAATTATCAAATAAATCGTAGATACAATTTCGAAAATAGAATGAAAGGTCATGTCAACAAAGCGCAAAATTGTCTTAAAAATATATAAAAATGCAATCAAATAGCTGGAAATATTTCACATAAGCTTTATTCTGAAAGGCTGATGTCAGATTGAGCGCTACAAGCGAATTGATACTTGAAGCTTTGCTAGAAGATGCTATAAGCAATGCTTTTCTATGTCAGAGTGTAAGCATTTTTTTAACTAAAATTGCTGAATCATTTAGTTTTATACTTCAAAGTTCAGACAAATCATTTCAAACATCTATTGAACGCTTGAAGCTTTTAAAATAGCTTGTAGCATCGCTTTTAGTCTGACACGTTTTTAATTTTTTTATAGAAAACACAGGCAAAGCTTTGCAGCTTCAACTCGCTTCTAGCGTTCACTTTGACATGAGCCTAATATGTGTGCTAAGTTAAAAATTTTGCAAAACCGAATGAAATCTTCCCCTACCTCCCAAACAAAATAACGTCATCAAAATATCAAAAGCTTTATGAATTCCACAAAAACTAATACCTTCTGTTCAAAATTGAACTGCACTATCCGAATGAAAAAACAACAGTTGTCATAAAGCTAAAGTTTTTTTCAAAGGTGGTAAGACTGTTATTGGCTGGGGAGGTAATTTTCAGCAAATTCTTTCTTATTGGCGTGTAAGCAAGTTCACCTCGAGTCTTACCTGCGAATTTCATATTGGCAAAAAAGTTGAGCAAAGAGTGTGCTTGAAATTGTTTTTAACCAATGGAATTTCTAGTTCGGAGGCATTGAAAATCATGCAGAATACCAATGGGGAGTCTGTTCTACCAAGTACACAGGCATTCGAGTGGTACCAATTCCCAGTAAATTTTTGATAAAAACTTGACATGCCTTCCTAAATACACTGCTTCCAGAAGAAGATCTACAAACCCAATTGTGCGTCTCCTCAGCCTTATCGAAAAGTGCTTTTCACGCATTCAAAAGGCTATTAAAATAGCTTCCAAGAATGACTCCATGGCATGGCTTGTGCAAGGCAATGGTTAAATATTTTCTTAGAAGCATTTTGTGTTATGTCCTTTGAATCATGGGACGCCTTCTGTAAGTTTTCCTGAAAAAACCTACTATAATCCTTTCATTGAAGACCTCAAAGATATCTTCCATTGAAAAATTCCAGAAGCACTTCTAAAGAAGACAAAAGAAAGCATTCCTTCCAACGACATGTATATGTTAAAAGAATGCCTTCTTGGTATGAAAGTAGAAAGGATGGAACTTATGACTTTCCCTTCCACTTTACCTTCTTTTGGAAGCACCTTAGTTGCTGGGTTTTTTAAAGAGGGTTTTTTTATCAGTTTACAACTTGCCTCAATCTTCTTTAGTGAAGTTGACTGGTTCCTTTGATTCTCAAGGTTAATGCTTACAATGTTTCAGTGTTTGAAAGTGCTTGCAAGAGAGCAATCGGCGTAATAGGCCAGATTTAGTGAAGGAAAATAATTTTTACACCACTAAAATTCACCAGCTCACACACTCAATATAACCAAAAGTGTGTCAATATCGTTCAACAAGGACCATTTTTGCCATCTATGGCATGTGTGACTTTTTCCTATTTCCCACACTCAAATTGTCCCACTTGGAAAATATTATGAGACGATTGCTAAAGAGAAGTCTCAGCACAACAACAACATCCATGCTAGTGAGTCTGCCATAACTTTGGAACTTGTTTACAGTGAAATTCTATCGTTGAAACAAATGAACGCCAGCGCGCTCTCTCTTATCTCCACCTTGCAAGAAGAGAAACAGTTTTTGATGAGCAAAGTTGATGAGCTTCAAAAAGAAGTCAACTACCTTCAACATAAGAATAATGAAAAGTGCGTTGAAATTGTTGGTGTCCCGAATATTAACAACAGCAATGCTCTTAATTCTGCAATGACAATCTTTACTGAGGGAATGAATATAAATATGTATGAGACTGAAATTGATGACTGCTACGTTAAAACTATTAATAAAAATGCTGATAAAACTTCTTCAAATTCATCTTTAAACATCCTATGCGTTAAATTGGTGTCTTCCTATAGGAAAAAAGAAATTATGAGAAGCAAATTTACCAACCTGAAAAAGTTAAATGCTAAATTATTTGGCGGTGATAGCAACCGTAAAATTTATATAAACGAAAATTTGCCTACTGCTACGAGAAATCTCTTAAAAGCTGCACAGAAATTCAAAAAAGAAAATAATTTCAAGTTTGTTTGGGTTAGGAATGGTAAAGTGTTAATGCGTAAAAAGGAGGGAGATCGTATAATCATTGTCAATGCAATTGAGGATTTATGTCAATACAATTGATTTTATTCTATTTTGTAAATTTTAAATACCACATTATGAATAATTCATTACTTAATAGTTACGATGATTTGCGTGACAATTTGTACGATCTTCCTTTGAATAATTGTAATTATGTAGATTTTCAAAATATTTTCTTTACCCCGAACAACAGCAACAGTAACAGTTTTTACATTATTTCTCAAAATATCAGAAGTATGCGTAAAAATTTTGATAATTTTCTATTACATATTGATTCTTTTTCAACGAAGCCAGCTTTCATTTTCCTAACTGAAACTTGGATTTACGATAGCGAAAAGTCTCTTTTTGGCATACCGGGCTATAAATTTTTCGCTAATTGCAATAACCAGTATGCGGCTGGTGGTGTGGCTGTTTTTATAACGAATTCTTTAAGCTGTGAATTCTCAAGTTTTAATCTCAGAAGTTCTGACGTGATCAGAGTTAAAAGTGTCATTGATAGCCAGATTTTTACATTCATTTGCGTATATAAATTTCATGAAATCGCATCCCATGAAGTTTTTTTAAGTGATTTAGATGATTTACTTAGAACCGAAAAATCTGAAAATGTTGTCTTATTAGGTGATTTAAATCTTAATATTCTACAAGACTCCATTGCTGTGGATAACTACCTCTTTCTGCTTGCTTCTTATGGACTTGAATCCTGCATTAATAAGCCCACTAGAATAACTGACCACTCAGCAACTTGTATTGATCATATTTTTGCTCGTTTAAATCATTCAAGAAATATTTCACTTAGTAGCTCTGTCTGCAATCTTTATATATCGGATCATTGCCTTACATGTTTAAGGTTTGAAAATATTGTAGTGCATAATAGTGTAAACTCGTCACATGATTTATACAGATCAATAACCGTTTTCGAAGAATTAAACAATATCCTTGTCGTTGAGTCATGGGAATGTGTATATGATGAGCCAAATCCATCAACAGCTTTTAATCTCTTTATTGACATTTTATCATCCAATGTAAGTCGATGTACAAGAAAAATTAAAGTTACCTCCTCCAACAAGAAAAAAAGGCTGAAACTGTGGATGACTCCGGAATTACTTACTAGAGTTAATAAAAAAAATAAGCTTTATAGAAAATTAAAAAAAAAATATCCATTGAATGAGAATATAAAAGAAAGATATAAAAAATTGAGTAAGGAAATCCTAATTGAGACCTCCAAAACAAAAAATTGTTTCTTTGAAAATGAGTTCAATAAGATAAAAGGTGATGCTAGAAAGGAATGGCATCTAGTAAATACCATTTTAAACAACAAAAACAAAAGTTCGAAAATCGATAACATAAAAGCCGGCGACACAATATACACTTCTTCTTGTGATTTGGCTAACTTATTTAATTCGTTTTTCTCCAAAATAGGTACTGACGTCGTTGTCGAAAATGGTCTTGCAAATTCATCTTGTAATTGTTTAGACAGAGAAATATCAAATCCAAATAGCTTATATTTTGAGCCCATTTCCTCTTTTGAAATCTACAAAATTATCATGTCGCTCAAGAATTCAAATTCGTGCTTAGAAAATAGTTTTTCTAGTAATTGTTTAAAGAAAATTGTTTACAATGTTACGGATGTTCTATGTCATCTGTTTAATAAAAGCTGTTTGAAAAAATTTTCAAATTTAGAATGGTTGACTTTTTAAATAAATCTAAATTTTTTAGCAACTGTCAATTTGGCTTTAGAATAGGACTCTCTACTGAAAAAGCTCTTTTAGAATTTTGTTCATATATTTACAACAGCTTGAATTGCAACAAACAATCAGCTGCATTATTTGTTGATATAACGAAGGCATTTGATACTGTTGATCATAAAATCCTACTAAAAAAACTCTTTAAATGTGGTTTTAGGGGCTCTGTTTTTGATTGGTTTTCATCTTATTTGACAAATAGAGTTCAAAGAGTTAAAATTGACAATATATTTAGTAATTACTCTAGTATTAACATTGGAGTTCCTCAAGGCTCAGTCTTAGGTCCCATCCTATTTTTAGTTTTCATTAATTCACTCTTTTCCCAAAGTTTCTCAAGTAATACTGTGGCATTTGCTGATGATTTAGCATGCACTTTTTCATGCGATTCGGTTTTTGAGACTGTAGTTGAAATTAATAATGATTTGGAAATTCTGAGGCATTGGTTTACTACGCATAAACTTGTTTTAAGCGACAAAACTAAAATTATGTTTTTTAATGTGGCCGGTAAAACCATTGAAATTCCAGACTGTATTTTCCATTCAGCTGACTGCGCAAGGTTTTTAGTTAGCAATAAAGTCTGTAATGAGTCAAATTATTTGCACACCCATGACCCTTCTAATACCTGTTCCACTAAGTGTATTTCTATTAATTGTGTTAAAACATTTAAGTATCTTGGTGTGATGCTGGACTGGAAAATGAATTGGCTTGATCATACAACTGCACTAAAAAAATACTTAATGGCAGCTATAAGACAGCTCTTTCACTTGCGGTCCTTTTGCACAGCAAAACTGCTTAAATGCATTTATTTTGGTATTTTTCACTCCAAATTGGAATATGCCTTGCCTTGTTGGGGTGGTACACACAAGAACAAAATAAATCCCTTACTTACTTTGCACAAACATGCTATTCGTATAATATGTAAAAAAACTACCCGTGAAAGTAGTTTCCCTCTATTTAGGAGTTTAAATGTTAGTGCTAAAAATGTTTTTTATTAGGTCCGGATATTTAATCAATAGATGTCATTTGAATTATAATCTGAGAATCAACAATCAAAGACTGGCATTGATTCCACCACACAATTTAAGTCACTTCTTGAACTTTTTTACCTCGGTTGGTCCTAGACTGTTTAATTGTCTTCCATATTTTGTTAGATGTCTTCGTAATAAAAATGTTTTTCTTAGGGATGTGAAAACTTGGCTTTTTAATAAATCCTATGAAAATATTTATGCGCTTATTGATGTAATTAATTAATCATTTGTATTTATGTTTCTATCTATCCGTTAATTTTTATTTCATATTATCAAACCATAAATAACTGTGTCTGTTTGTTCTTGCTACAAAATTTTATTATTTTATTTTATTTTATTTATAATGTCAATACTCTGTCTGATGACCCCATGTATTTTTTGTAATTCTTGTACTTCTTGTATTTTAAGTTTTTTACACAAATATCATATTTGTTTAAGCTAACCCACATTCGCCTCTAGTTCCTTTGTGTTCTATAGAATGTGGCATTATTATTATTATTATTGTTAAAATGTTATAATGTTATTTAAGAAAGCTAAATTTTTGTGATAATAATAATTATAAATAATAAAAATAAATAAAAAAAAATAAATAAAAAGAAAGAGAAAGAGAAAGAGATTTCTAAGATGTAAAAATTGTTGGCATATGTATATCGCCTTCGAAAGCGATTATTTTGAATGTGACAAAATTAATATTGAAGACTTATTAACCGTTGTTGTTTTATTTGCACATTCCGGTTTAATTCAGAACTGAAGGTTTGAACACTTAATATTTCACTCATTAGCCATGACATTTACAACGTACTTTGAGTTTGTAATTTAAGCAAATTAGATGAAAACCTCGCCATACGTCATACAAAATGATGTTATCAAAAATAATGAATTTATTTTAGAATAGAAAAGATGGCTGTAGGGATTATCTTAAATTCGAACAAGTCGAAGATATTTTCTTGTTAGTTTTTATTTTTCGAATCATTATCAATAATAAAACATCAACATTTCGTAAAAAAATTTTTATTAATTACAAAATTTTAATACAAACAGGTTCTCTTTTGGTCAGCTTTTATACCCAGAGTTCTTTCATACAATAGTTCATATTATCATGAGTGTATCTTTAATGAGTAAAAATTTTCTTAGAATCAAAAATACAGAATTTGATATCTAATACGTTTCTGAGAACCTACTTGTTAATCACTTTAATTTATTCAGTTGATAATCACTTACACGGGCGAGCATGTTTAGCATATTTTTACATAAAGTGTCATGAAATTGTAATTGATAGAGGACATTTTTTGAAACATTCAGCATTCTTTATTCTATTTGCACAAAAAAAAAATTGATGTTGAATATAATCATACCAGCAAAAAAACAAAAAACTCAATACAAAATCATAAAGGTTTAAAGTACTCATATTATTTCGGTATTCACAATCCCTTGTTTTTAAAAACGGTTTTTCATACACCTCGGCAGACTTTCCACAAAGTTATTTTTATATTCACTTGAAATATTTTCCCATTTTAACTTAACATGGTTTCAAAGCTTCTCTATGTTGGTGAGCAGTCGATTGGGTTGACCCATTTGAGGTTTCCGTCTTGCTGAAAAGTGAATTAATGTTCTTTTTTCGTTTTCCATTAATTGTAACAAGTGATTCTAACAGCTACCAAGTGAAACAACTCCAAACAATTAGCTTATTCACGTATATTTGACAGTTTATTTTAAATGATGCTTCCGAAACAGAAACGGGTTGTTTGTCTGATGGACCAAAAATGATCCATTTCTAATCTGCTGGAAAGAAATATTTATGTAGAAGACCTCACAAACCTATTCAAATAGCATCGCTCCATATCCAAATTTAAGAAAATTTCAATCAAATCAATACTTACATTAGTATTAGGGTTTGGTGGTTCCTTCAAATATATACCAACAATAGTTTCAGGATTTCGTTGCACTAGGCAAGACTTCTCGAAGCATTGAGTTGAAGAAGACTACAATCTAGAGTGCCTTAAAGCAATTCTGACTGTAGTTCTTGGCAAAATAATGGTCTGAGCAAGTTATTTTCTCTAAGCATTTCTAATTAATTTCTAATCTCCAAACTAATGTTAATCAGATTATAGTAAAATTATTCCCTGAATAGATTAATGGTTGTTTATTCATTTTCGTATAAAAATAGTTTTATAATTACGACCCAAAAGATTCAACTCATCATCAACATAGATCATTTTGCAAAGTGACTAATGCTTGTGGCCAAGGCTTTTTATATAGAATTATTTTTTTTCAACTTATAAAGATCTTCATTTATGAATATGATACTGTTGTTTGTCCATTTGAAGAAACCATCTAGATAATCATAATTTCTGACTTTAATCTTGAAAATTACTTCATTCAATAGCACCGCAATCGATCTATCTCAAAAACTATAATAAAATGAACTCTGCAAAATAAACGCATAAATCAAAGTTTAATCACAGCATCACAATAGATGAGGCAGTTTCGATAATGGCTTGATCTCTTATAGGTATGTGTCTGTTGACCACAATAAAAAATATTTTCAACGTTTTTGGTTTACTTTGGCTAAGCATAGAATGGCTAACCAGCAAGCCAAATGCTTTCAATTAATTTCCAAACCGCAATACTCGTAGAAAGTAAGGAACACACAGCAAGGTATGGCCAAGTCAGATTCAGTTGATCTCTCAAACGATTGGCTACTATTTTTGCGGCTCGTTAAAGGCCGACACAAACAATAGAAACCACTCAAGACTGCCTTGCTTATGTGCTGGTTTTGTATTTATTTTGTCTATTTTTCTCTATTAATATTAAGATAAATTATGATTTTTTGGTACCGAAGCGCAGCAAATTTCTTTGTACTGCAATAAATAGAGCGAATAGAGCCGAACACTGTGCTACACTTTTACTGCTTTGTTCTTAGGTGGGGGTGGGTGGAATATGTATTACTAGAAAATCACAAAAAAAAAGCAATCGAGTATAAAGCATGAAATGAAAACGCTTTTGTTTGCTGGCAAAGCATTGAGAGAAAATAAGAAAAGTGCGCCTCAAGCGAATGCCATAAAAATGGAAGGCTACTGCAAGATTTCAACTCCTTTTTTGAATCTATTTTGTTCTTTGTTGTTTTCTGCCTGAGGTCAGTTCTATTAAAAATAATGAAGATCGATAAAGATCGCCAAAGCAAAAACATGCAGATTTATTGGCGCAGCTAATTTGGAGCACATGAGGAAGTTTTTTGGTGATGCTGCCATAAAATAAAGCTTAAAAGAAGGCTAAAGATTTAAAGATTTCTAAATATTATTAAACGTAAAACAAATATATGTAAAACAAAAAAAGACAAACAGATTCGGGAGATGGAGATGGCGGTAGAGATGGAGATGGACGTAGAGATGGAGATGAAGATGGAGATGGAGATGGAGATGAACATGGATATGGAGATGGATATGGATATGGATATGGATATGTATATGGATATGGATATGGACATGGATATGGATATGGATATGGATATGGATATGGATATGGATATGGATATGGATATGGATATGGGTATGGATATGGATATGGATATGGATATGGATATGGATATGGATATGGATATGGATATGGATATGGATATGGATATGGATATGGATATGGATATGGATATGGATATGGATATGGATATGGATATGGATATGAATATGGATATGGATATGGATATTGATATGGGTATGGATATGGATATGGATATGGATATGGATATGGATATGGATATGGATATGGATATGGATATGGATATGGATATGGATATGAATATGGATATGGATATGGATATTGATATGGATATGGATATGGATATGGATATGGATATGGATATTGATATGGGTATGGATATGGATATGGATATGGATATGGATATGGATATGGATATGGGTATGGATATGGATATGGATATGGATATGGATATGGATATGGATATGGATATGGATATGGATATGGATATGGATATGGATATGGATATGGATATGGATATGGATATGGATATGGATATGGATATGGATATGGATATGGATATGGATATGGATATGGATATGGATATGGATATGGATATGGATATGGATATGGATATGGATATGGATATGGATATGGATATGGATATGGATATGGATATGGATATGGATATGGATATGGATATGGATATGGATATGGATATGGATATGGATATGGATATGGATATGGATATGGATATGGATATGGATATGGATATGGATATGGATATGGATATGGATATGGATATGGATATGGATATGGATATGGATATGGATATGGATATGGATATGGATATGGATATGGATATGGATATGGATATGGATATGGATATGGATATAGATATGGATATGGATATGGATATGGATATGGATATGGATATGGATATGGATATGGATATGGATATGGATATGGATATGCATATGGATATGGATATGGATATGGAATAGAAATCGATATGAATGCGGATAAAATTAAATATCGTGATCAATCATGGCCGTCATACGCAGCAACAAGGCATATTAGTAGGCTTTTATAGTTTTCATCCAAACTTCTGAAATTTTTAAAATAATCCTTCTTTGTGCCAAAGTGTTTAAGAAACTTTAAGCAAATAAACTAAACCAATCCACAACAGATGCTGCCAGCTGTTTTGCGTTTTCAAAGTTAACAAGCTTACTTAAACTTGTAGAGTTAAAATAAAGCACACAGCCACACGCACCCTTTCCCGCAATTTTAAAAGGAAAAAAAGAAATCAACTCCACCTAAAGTAAAGCCGCTGAAACTCCAAATTAATGCAGTTGGCATTGTTTTCCGCAAGTTGTGGTTTTGTTTTGCTTTTGGCCGAACGCAATTCATAGCTGCTTTACTCTCAGATGTTCCACTTTAAGACGCTAAGCGCTGTATTGTATGTCAAAAACGATTTTCCGCTACATGAAGCAAATGTGGTGCACACATATAAATATTACTACAAGCAAACATATGTACAAATATGGATGGCTACATACACAGCTAAACACATTAAAAGGTAGGTTTGTAATAAACCCTAGCATTAGTCTTAGTCAAACTCAAGAATAATCTTGGCCTCGATGCATGCGCCACCGCTACCTCCACGCTTGATAAACTCAATGAAGTTTTCTTACTGCTCCTGCCGCTAAGCTCTGTTGTGTATCTTACTGCGGCGCGCACTCCGTGGTGTTACCATGAATGGTGGCTACCTACGCTGGTTTTATTTTTTTCTCCTTTCTTCATATTTTTGTAGTTCTTTTGTTTTAGTAGCAACTTTTTGAAATATTTGCTAGCTTGTCTCAACTTCAACATTAAGACCGTGAAAAATCTTTTGTGCATTCGTTCTATCGTTCTATATGTTTGTCTACGTCTCTCCGTCTATCTCACTCTGTGTCTCCTCTGCCAACTTCTAGGTTCTAAACTTAACTTCCTGTATAGTTTAGCTGCTATTGTTTTCTTTTTGCATTAAGTTATTCACATGATAAACATCTTCAAGTTACAAGATATTGTTATTGTTGTTACTTTTACAACTATGCACTACTGTTTACTGCCTACACCATGACAAATTTAACTACGCCTCTTCATGTCAAGCAACAGTAGTCAAAACTTGCAAATGCTAGGAGCCAGCCATTGTATCTTTGTGATGGAAGCACTTAATGTAGATAAAAAAAATTGCAACTGTGCAATAATAGTAAAAAAGAAATATTTTTGGGCCGCCAATGAATATTCTGACAGTCTAACAGTTAAAAAAAAATCTGTATTCTAAGTTATATATAAAAAAATTTTCGTTTGAAATAATTTTGGTGTTTAGTGACAACAGGAAAAATTTATTCTTATTTCCTTACTAAAAAAAAAAGTTATGAAAATTTAATTATTTGCAAGTCGATTTAAAACAAGCTAGTCACCGTTATTCATCTGTTTGGTTATTTGTCACGACTAGTCGGGATTTTACCGTAAATTTAAAGCAATTTATATAAAATACTGTAAATACCAAAAAATACAATTGATACATGTAATAATCTCTTATACCATCCATGCGAAGTAATATTAACAACAGAAAAATCTTCAATAAATACATTAATATTAAAAATAATGCAAGAAAATGTCCAATTTCACAGTTTGCTGTAGTTGATTTTAATCTAAGATATTCTTCTGAAATCCGCAGATACACATACCTTGATTTTATTGAAGGAGAATCAATTTAAAAAATTAACAAAGCCATTTGGGAGTATAAATTTAAGATTTTGAAGACATATCTTTTGTGTATTGTTTAATATACATAGAGTGGCTGCTACAAAAAAAAATGTATTAACTTTTTTCTTATTATTATATTATTTTTTTTATTTTATAGATTGTTCCTTAGATATATTCAAAACGAAGAATTGTGATAACGAAAAGTGATCTGAATTGTCTCTCCCCGTATTGTATTATAAAAAACCGTTCCGTCCAAAGGGAGTACAGGCGTACGTTTGGCGGTACTCCGTCTAGCAGATGGACTATAATGAGGCTGGCTAATAATTTTGCAAAGCGTGATACAGTCGCAAAAACGATATACCAACGAGATTTCTTAGTTCGGATGCAGAAAACAATCGCTGTAGAAGCTGATGTCATAAAAGTCGACCCTCGAGTTTCTACAAGAGCTTATCTGCTTAAATTCGTATCAACATAATTCGTATGCACCAAGTTAATAAACCCTGACCTTACAAGTTTAGGGTATAAGTACCCCATGAGATACTTATCGAGATATGAGATACTCCACTTCGTGTCTCAGTGCGTTGTGCAGTTTCTTCAAGGTGCATTGCCGAGCCCTACTTTTTTGAAGAAAACGGTTGTACTGTTAAGGTCAATAGAGACCGTTACTTAAAGATGTCAAAAGAGTTGTTCTTTCCAGAACTACGTCAAAATAGAATCTCTTTAGCTCTGTGTGGTTTCAACAAGTTGGGCAACTTGTCACATAACCAGGGCTGTTATAACAGTATTGCAGCAAAAATTTTCCTATAAGCTGATATCTACATTTCATTGCCTCCAAGATAACCTGACCTTGCTGCATCCGATTTTTTCTTGTGAAATTATTTCAAGCATTATGTTTTTTAATCATAACCAACAAATTTGAATGAGTTAAAGCAATCCATTCTGACGACAATTGCGGCAATTCTCACTGCAAATAAAATCAATTATTTTATAACCAATTAAAAAATCTACACTCAAAAAAAGTTTCTCGGAATATTATTAAAAGGCATCATATTTAGAGAAAAATGGTTAAGACTTTGCTCCAGAAAATGATTTTCTATAAATGTAATCCTGAAAATTCACTAAAAATGATTAAAAGCTTCCATAAAAAAGAGAAATATGGTCATGAAAAATATCGTTTTTAGATATGAAAACTTTCTTATTTTTGAGAAACAATTTGTTTTTATTGAAGACAATTCTGCGCATAGTGAATTATCAAAGTATATGAACAAATTTTAATTTTCAATAAATTTTTCTCAATAAAGTCTAGTACTCTGTTCAGTTTCATATGAAATTGCACTCAAATACAAATACTCCATACAAAAAACTATAGCTGTGAAATATAGTATGTGAAATTTTTCAAAAAATGGTCGTCAAAATAGTACGTGAAAAATAGTAGTGTGAAAAATACTCGCAACATTTCTCTTGCAACATTTTTTCACGACAATTTTATTGAACTGCCTATTTATTTTTTAAGTGAAAAATTGTTGTTATTTTAAGAATTTATAGCATGACTATCTCAAATTTTTGAATTTCTTCGCAACAAAATATTTGTCAGAATTTTCACGCAACAAAAAAAAAAAAAAAATAATGCTGCGAGGGAAATTTCACAAAAACGAACTGCTTACTAGGCTTCAAAACTAGTACTCTGTTCGTTTGTAGCATTAATTTTTTGTTGCGTCAAAATTCTGAAAAATATTTTGTTACGAAGATATTGAAAAATTTGAGAAAGTTATGCATAACTTCTCAAAATAGAGAAACATAAAAATATATAAATATTAAAAGTGTACGACAACTATCACTTTTCACTTCAAAATGAAAAGGCAGTACAATTTCATTGTCGTGAACATGACAGAATAATAAGGTAGGGTCATATTTTCACGGCTGCTCAAATGTCTAATTTTATACTAACAAAGCTGTGAGTTCTATAAACGTCAAACAATAAAGCCAGCAACAACAACTAGAAAAACTTAAATTCGAACAGCTGACTTTGACATCTAACTCACTTCCTCTCCAATATGCGCCTACCTTATTATTCTATCATGATTGTGAACAAATGTTGCAAGAGAAATGTTGCGAGTATTTTGCACAGAGGAACAGAGTACTACTTTGACGAACATGTTGTGAAAAATTTAACACATATAGCTATGGTTTTCTGTATGCAGATTCGAGTGAACAGAGTACTATTCTTAAATAATAATTTTTTTTGTGTGAGAAAAATACTTATCATTTTTAGATACACAAAATGTTTTCATTTCCCATAAGTGAAGAAATATTTATTCGAAAATGTGAAAATTTATTCTTATTGAAGAAAATTTTATTTGAAAAAGACAAAATTGCTGTTATCGGAAATAGGGAAATTTTTGATCGTAGAAAGATAGGTGTTTTTTTCTGAGTGTAAATAAAATTGTGATGTTAAAAACTTATTTGAAATGAATTGAACAAAACTTTGTTTTTGTTTTTAAATGTAGCAAAATTCAGGAATAATATTGTATATATAACTGTTTATTTGTTAGTTATTCTAATAAATACTTAGTATATCCTACTATGGCAGTGACAAAGTTTCAAACTCAGTTTAGCCTGCATGGTAGCCAATACTGCAACCATGGTGCATGGTAGCCAATACTGCAACCATTTTGCTGCCAAAGAGACCAGATTTATGGGAAGTGTCACACACTGTTGTTCGATAACCATTGAACCATTACCAAAGAATACTTACTCAGTCCTTATTGTGGAAAACTCATTCTCAAATGGGGCAGAATTTTTCATAATCATATCAGGAGAAATATTTTCCTTCAGTTTTTAATAGTGAAAATCTTATCCGAGCCCCTTCGCTTCATTCACTATGGAATGTTTTTGCCTGCATATGTTGCTGCAACATGTTGGCTGTCTTGGCTGCGTAAACTTGACAAGATTTATTGTTGTACGTAAATTAACCCACTGAACAACAAGCAAATGTGTATCGAAAAGTGAGAATTTTGCAAATGATTACTTTGGCTGATATTTTCACAACAATGTATTTAGATATATTTTTAATTTTTTTATTCGAACTTGGACTGTCTTTGCATTGGACACTGATGCACCTTGTATGGCGGATGCATCAAAATTCGATAATTACATTATCATAAGAGCTATGAGCATGAAATTTGGTACACAGATTAGTTTTAGAGCTGGTAACAACCTTAAGAAAAATGAGTGGCATTGGGTATTTGAAATCTAAATCCATTTTCACCATACTATATTACAATATCACATGGATGTTTTCTCTTTTCAATAATCAGTGTGCAGGTTTTTACTAAGGTAGGCAGCAACCACGCAAAATTTTGGCGTATTAAGATATTTGCCTCGACTCTCGCCCATACCAACAATTAAAAGAAAAATATGTTAGTATACGAATAGAAAACAAAAATTGGTTACATAGGTTATGCCATAGAATTCCTAAAATAAGGTACTTGATCAAGTTCGTTGATAAGAGAAAAAAGGCGTTCAAGCATCATGGTCAATAAAAATTTTGGTTTTTGATCTCCAACCGAAAATAAGGCTTTTATTTTTTTAAGTGAAACTTCTTTAGCCGCGTATACAACATACGGCGAACGAAACGGTTAGTAAAACCGATGAAACCTTTAATGAAACGGTGGCGAATTAAGGTGAAATTAGGTCAATTTAGGTAAATTAAGTTGAAATTAGGTGTTCGCAAAACCTTATTAATTAGAATTCATAAAGGATTCGGAAGAAAAACAAAAATAATTAAACAATGGTTTGAGGCTGTAACGACTGAAGTCGTTACAAATTAATACTAAAATAAAAATATATAGATTCCTATAATGTAAGAAAAAAATAATAATTTTAAAAGCCGACGGCAACATTTAATTTAAATTAAAAAAAAAATACTAATGAATAAATAAAAAGAAAAAAAAAAGAATTAATAAATGAAGTAGAGTAGAAAATAAAAAAAAAATAATAATGCGGATGGAGGATCCAATGTGTCGCAGTGAAGGCTGCTTAATGTATCAAACACAGTGCAGCACACATACACACAGAACTTTAGCAGCAATGTAAGCAGCCAGGCTATTTATAGCAACGTTGCATTGTAGCACTTGTTGACATGCTAACAATGATATGATTCACATGCAGTTAGCAGTGAACATTGAATAAGTAGTGCGCAAAATGTTGGTATAGGCATGTTAAGTTCGCTTGACATTTCAGTTGACGTCAATTAAAATCTCTAATTGTAAGTCAACTTTCAGGTGGTGATATGGCCAGGGAAATAACATTAATTACAGATTTCTGTAATTAAGCCACCTAACCTCAGTTACTTGTCGACTTCGGTCACGCTCAAGCTCCGGCTTTCCGACTCCGGTCAAATTTAAGCTCCGGCTTTTCGACTCCGGTCAAACTTTAGCTTCGGGTTCAGCAACCTTTTCAACTGGATATGTTATGCTTCAATTTCCAACCGTTACTGAGTTTCCATGGCGAGTTAACTCGGTGTTTACTCGAGGTTAACTCGCTATGGAAACGCGAGTTGAGTTGAGTTTCGTTAAATCTACGGAACTCCACGAAACTTGTAAGATTTAACTAGGTTCTATCTGTCAAAGTGATTGCTGTCATTAATATTGAAAAAATAATGAAAATCTGTATTTTAACAAAAATATTAGAATGTCGAATGCAAGAGTTTTTTGGAGTGCCGCAGAAACTAGTCAAAAAAAAACAAAAATTACAAAAAAGAATTGACAAGTTCAACTCGACTCGGTGTTGTGCATGGAAACACTATCGAGTCAGCAAAGTCATTTTGTCAACTCAACGAAAACCCAAACCCGGAGTTAACTCGCCATGGAAACTCAGTACGTGACACGTTACGCTGGAATTTTCAACCTGTTTGATTCAATGGCCAATCAGATGCAATGGGATTATCAGAGGTCACAAGCGTGTCACTGGCACTTTTATGGATTCTATGAATCATTTGGACCAAAATGGATAATTCTATGGCCAATCGGATGCAATAGGATTATCAGAGGTCACAGGCGGGTCATTTGCACTTTTATGGATTCCATGAAACACTTGGACAAATATTGATAATTTTATTGCCAATAGAATGCAATGGGATTATCTGAGTTCACAGGCGGGTCGTTGGCACTTTTATAGATTCCATGGATTATTTTAATCAAAATGGATGATTCTATGGCCAATCGGATGCAATGGGATATTCTGAGGTCTTTCACAGGTGGTCATTGAAACTTTAATGGATTTCATTTTAAAGTTAATTTTTTTACAAGACGAAATCAATTTATATTGATGATAATGAGACATGAGTTCGTTACGATAACCCTTAGAGCTAAAAACAATACGGGCCATATGCGGAAATCGACGCCAAAGCCCAATATTCAGTGGCAAGGTTTGTTCTGCTCTGTGTTTGGTCTATATATTTAGTTTGGGGCGTGGTGTACTACTGGGTGCTACAACTTGGTGAAACTATCACAGGGCAACTCTACCGAACTCAATTGATGCGTTTGAACCGAATATTGAAGCAAAAACGGCCAGAGTGCGATCAAAGTCACAACAAGGTAATTTTGCAACATGACAACGCTCGGCCACATGTTGCGCAGCCGGTCAAAACATACCTTGAAACGCTGAAATGGGAAGTCTTACCCCTACTATAGCTTTCTTTGATGACTGATGCAATTGAGGATCAGCACTTTCGTTCTTTTAAAATAGACTTACTCTTCTCATGTCTTTATATGAAATTGGACTTTTTGTAAGACTATATTAAAAACTGTCTACTTTTTTAAGTTAAAGTTTCGCTTATACCGTGCGTGGCGGCCACACACATATTTTTATACCCTAAACCTGAAAGGTCAGGGTATATTAACTTTGTGCAAACGTTTGTAACGCATAGAACGAAGCGAGTCCGGTATAGAAAAGTATATATATTCTTGATCAGCGTCACCACGTGAGTCGAGCTATCTATGTCCGTCCGTCCGTCCGTCCGTCTGTGTGTTGTCCGTATACACAGTATAAGAAGAAGGAGTTGAGATAATTGGATGAAACTTGGTACACATGGTCACATGTACCCAAGGATCTGCACTATTGAATATTTTTGGAATCCGCCCACGGACACGCCTACCTCCCATACAACGCAAAAATTTAAAACTGCATAACTCAGCTCATAATAAGTCTACAACAACAAAATTTGGTATGTGTGTGTTTTATACCAACACAAAGATGTCTTTGAAAAATGGACATCATCCGCTCATGGACACGCCCACCTCCCATACAACCCAAAAATTGAAAACGCAATAAATAAGCCTCTGTTTAACCTACAGAGCTAAAATTTGGCACGTATGTTTTTCATAACAAAACAAAGATGGTTTTGAAAAATGGACATCGTCCGCCCACGGACACGCCTACTTCCCATACAACGCGAAAATTAAAAACTGCATAGCTCAGCTCATAATTAGCCTACAACAATAAAATTTGATATGTATGTGTTTCATACCAACACAAATATGTTTTCGGAAAATGGACGTCATCCGATCACGGACACGCCCACCTCCCATACAACCCAAAAATTGAAAACGCAATAAATAAGCCTCTGTTTAACCTACAGAGCTAAAATTTGGCACGTATGTTTTTCATAACAAAACAAAGATGGTTTTGAAAAATGGACATCGTCCGCCCACGGACACGCCTACTTCCCATACAACGCGAAAATTAAAAACTGCATAGCTCAGCTCATAATTAGCCTACAACAATAAAATTTGATATGTATGTGTTTCATACCAACACAAATATGTTTTCGGAAAATGGACGTCATCCGATCACGGACACGCCCACCTCCCATACAACCCAAAAATTGAAAACGCAATAAATAAGCATGTGTTTAACCTACAGAGCTTAAATTTGGCACGTATGTTTTTTATGACAAGACAAAGATGGTTTTGAAAAATGGACTTCATCCGCCCACGGACACGCCCATTTACAATTAATTTTTTCTTTTTTTTTTTGTAAAGTGGGTTTAGGGTATTTCATAGTCGGCCTAGACCGACTTTAGACTTTCTTTACTTGTTTTTCTTTTAAAATTTTTAAAAACTAAACGCTATAAACTTTATTTGTTTTCTGCCCATTCCCGGCCCAAAATCTTAACAAAGAAATATGACGGGTTTTAAAAGAGAAAATAGTGAAAAGATTTAAATTTTTATATTTTTTGCTTTTATTCGAATTTTTTATCGAATTTTATATCGATATACGCCGAAGAAGTACTTTTCTAAACGAAAAGGTTCATAAATCACTGCTAGAAATTTTTTTTTTGGTTCACTGGGAAGGAAGGCAAGCCATGCACAGTGTTTATGTTCTACCTCCATGTTTTCTTTAACTTTTTCGCTTATTTTCTTTAACGATTCGTTTATTTATTTTTTTATATAACAATTTGGTAATTTATTGTCTCAGGTCGTGGTCGTTGAGCTATGAATTAAAATTTATTTTTTTTTATTTTAAATTTTAATGCAATTTTGGTCGATGAAGATGATGAGGTTAAGGAAAAGCAAATGTGAGAAGGATGTATATATTATGGTTAACGACCAGCGGTCGTATATCTATGAATAGCAATTAACTGAATGTCTGTTTGTCTAACAGTTTGTTTCTTGGTGGTTGTTGTTGTTGTTGTTGTTATTGTTGAGTACAATCGATTTCAATGCTTTGAAAGTTATAGAATTTTTAAGATTATTTTAATCGTTTCTATTTAGAAACGATCAATTGTTTTGATTATTTTTGCGTTGTTGTTGTTTTTATCATAAAGCAGATTAACGTTTTCTAACAGTGCATCATATATCTTAACTTATATGTATGAATATTTGTGGCTTTTTGCGCAGACAAATAGCCGGAAAGTTGAGTTCACCGCATAGACAGCGAAGCGGTGTCTGTTTTTCTGCTATTTTTAACTTTATGTATTTTGCTGATTTTCATTTTCATTTTTATATTATTTTTTATTTTATATTTTTTGTACATATGTATATAAAAATATATATATTTTGCGGAGGCAGCAGCACATCCAGCTATTTGTTGACTTAGGTTAGGCGTGTGTTCTTTATAGCTTTACGTTCGTTCTATCGTTGTGCCACATGCAGCAACGTATTGTGTGCGTGACCTTTGGAACATGTCACAGCATATAGACAGAATAGCAGCAATAAAAATAAAAAAATTAGAATTAACATTTTTTTCTTATACTTTGTTGCGTTGTGTAGAGTAGCACGTTTATTTTAGACCGGCTTGCGCAAGATTTTTTTGCAGCTGAACTTGAAAGCAACACTTGAGAGCGATAGAGCAAAAAAAAAATATAAATAAAAAAACTTAAGTAAAATCTTAATATGTTGTGAAATTTTTTAAAATATCTTTGTTAGTTTTTTTTTGTTTGTTTTTGAATTAATGAAGGGCATTTTACATAAATCTTGTAGATTAAATTCTTTTTTATGAACTTGTTTAAGGATTAGCATTGGATTTATTTATGGTTTTGTGCTTTTTATAACTGAAGCATATAATTTAAGCCAAATTCAAATATATTTTGCATAATTTTTTTTTTTTATTTTTTGGTTTTCAGTAGATTGCTTTAATGCAAATTTATTTGTTAAATTTAATTTATACGCCGGTTTGCTGCAATTTTCTACTTAAATAATTTCATATTTATTTTTAATTTCATATTTATTTGTCTATAGAAATTTCGATTAAAAAATTTATATTGTTATTCGCAAAAAATTGTTTATTTTTATATAATGTGCCTTTTTTTTTTGTGACCATCAAACTATGTTAATTTTATTTTAAGCTGCCTTTTTTATCCGTTCATAAATATATGTTTAACGAAATTTAATTATATGCTGATGTGAGTTTTTATCTGGTTATATTTAATGCAATTGAATTAATGAGTGTGAAGTAATCAAGTGGCTAAGTACGCTACATGCCGCATTGTTGTTCCCTAAATTTTTTTTTTTTTTAATAAATACTGGTAATATATGATATAAGCTCTTCTTTATGTTAAGCTACGATGTAGTTGTCACAACATCGCAAAATATATAAACGTATTCCAAATGAACTAAAAATATCTTCTTTGAATTCATTTATGAAACTGTGCGGAGAAGTCTATCGACTGGCCTTCAAAGCTCTTCAGACTCCACGATACTGTATACTTGTTTTGTGGCGACTCATCAAATAAATGTTTTATCTGGCAAAAATACAAAATTTTCATCAACAAGCCAACAAAGTGATCTGTAATTACCACAAACTCATGTCCTTCGGCATACTCTTCGACAAACTTCTCAATACTAGGTATTGAAAAATGCAAGCATTTCAACTCAGTGATCGAATAGATTTTCTAATCGCTATTAAGTTTGTCAAAAAACAAGGCAATATATCTTTTACCAGTTGCCCAGATTTTAATGCATCACATATCATATGATAAAGGAACGTTCGAAATCAGTTGTTACCAAAATCGCAGTACAAAACAGAAGTTATTCCCAAGTATTCTTGGATAAGTGGATCTATTTTAATATAAAAACAAACATTATCAAGAATCTCTTCGAAAGAAATGCACAACTTTTCAACCGTATCTCTGGTGTTGACAGTCGGATTTTAAAGTTTGGCATATCAATGTTTTTGTTTCAAGAAGACCAATATGACCTCTTCAGAAGTCATTGATCTCAGGTGCACCGTTCTAGTACTTACCCTCAAGATCTCAGTTCCTACCATCCTAATGTACCATCCTAATATCAAAAAATAAAGCTCTTGAAATATCATTGATCTTTTGCCCAGGAATTATATCGAAATTTCTAGCACAACTATTTTTAAAAATTTTTTGAAAATTTTTTTGCCGAACGTAGGGCTCCTTTTATGCATTTTCATCATATCTTCGGTATTAAAAGTCTGATCATATTGAATGACATATCGATGTTTTTATTTAAAAGACACCAATTATTTTTTTTTCCAAAATAAAAAAAAAATATTCCTACAAGTCCTTGGAAGGCCTTAAATTGATTTTGATGAACTTTAAAGCTCGTAAAAGAATAAAAAATCCGTAATGCCAATGCTAAAAGAGGTATCAACACTATTTTTATTGTAATTTTCTAAATATACAATATATTTTCACAGCCACATCGAAAATAAAAATTTCATTTCAAACACTGGCTATTGGAATTTGTTTTTCTCCGTGAAAAAACAGTTGAAAATTGCGTCCGCCTAATATTTATTTCAAACGAGAGTTTTATAGAGTTTTGATCATTTTCAATAAAAATCGACCAAAAAACATTTAAAAAAAAAATGTCTTTTATTGCGAGTGACTTAAATAATACCAAATTACCAACGAAGTATGATGTTATTAATTTTTTATTGTTTCTACGGTATAACAGTGATAAAAGTTGAAAGTTGGATGTGGGAAGTTGGTCTATTGGTCTCTTTGAGACAAAAACATTAATATACCAAACTTTAAAATCCGACTGTAAATACCAGAGATATGAAGAAATATGTCAATGCGCGACCCCTACGTTCGGTCAAAAAAAAAAAAAAAATTTTTTCGTAATTGCCTTGCACAAATGCGTCATATTCGCTGGTTTACGGCACACTTTTTTTTGAATAGGAAGTGGTACGGTCTAATGTACAATAGAGTGAGTCGAAAAAAAAGTTTGAAAAAACGACCCTTTATTTTAAAGATGACCTCGAGAGTATTCAGAAAACAAAAAAAAAATTTTTTTTGGACCAGCGGAAAAAAGCCAAAATGGTATTTTTTGCATTAATTAATCATCACGCATGTCAGATCTTACAAAATTATATGTCGTTGAAAAGAGCTTAAAATAAAAGATAATTTTTTATAATATAAAGGATTATATAAAATATTTTAACTATTATAACTTCCTTGTTTGTAAACTTAATAAATAATTTTTTGAACACAAATTAAACAAATTTGAAGGAGTTATTAGAAAAAAAAATAAATTTAAGGAGGTATTTAAGTATTTAAAATTTTATTTTAGTAAATATTCTTAAGATTCTAATTTCATGAAAAAATTCTTAGGAGTTCAAAAGTTACAGCCGGATTAGTGAGAGCGCATTTTTTATTTTCACCTTTTTTTTTCTTTGTTCACAAACTTTGAACGCGTTTATCTCGAAAGCATGTTTTTCGTACTGGTTGCGGTTCATTTTTTGACGAATTTTTTTTTTTTTTATTTTTTTAAACTTGATTCGCTATCGAATGACACCAGGTGTTTGTTTTAAAATTTTTTTTCGATTTTTTATGAATTTTTAAAGTTAATATTTTTTCGACAAAAAAACACTTTCACATTTGGAACATCACCAAAAATTAAAGAAAAGGCTCCTGTTATGCAATAAACAAGTTTTGCTAAGATTTAAAAAAGTCATTATTTTCCACAACGGACAACTTTTGCGACTCCCAGTGCTGCAACCATGAGGCCCCGCTTTTTTCTCTGCCGCCAGTTTGGAGCTCTATAACAGGGATGCCCAGCGCCTAACTCTTTCCACTCTTTGCACTCTTTACAACAACTTCGATGTTTTCATGATTGTTGTTATGCGACGAATTCAGTTTGAAGTAAAATGATTGCTTCTTATTGCTTTGTTGTTTTTTTAAGAGTCATCAAATGACGATATCTTGCATTTGCATGTTGTTGTTTTTGTGTGTTCAACAATTTAACTTGTGCGCTTGGGCTCGGTCAGCATTCGTGTTGTTGTTTGTATGTCCTTTTGTTATTTTGCTTGGGCACTGCCAGCATTCGTGTTGTTGTTTTTAACATGCTCCACTCTTTCCACTCTTAACAACAACTTCAATATTGCAATGATTGTTGTAATTCGCCGAATTAAGTTTTCAGCTTCACCCTTACTTCTTATTACTTTATTGTTGTATTTGCGTACATTGAAGGATTCGTGTTGTTGTTTTGTGTGTTCAATATTTATGAATTTTTTCGCTGGCGCAGATGTATGTTTTATGCGCGTTGTTGTTTTTATGTGCTCTTGTTGCTAGAAAAATTATTGTGTCACGAATCCAAAGATTTGTTGTTGTTGTATTTTTGTTGTAATTGTTGTAGCACTCTTCAAATAATTTTTCTGGGCATCACTGCTCTATAACACCATGTTGGAGTGAAAAATTTATTTGTTTGAATTTTTTTTCTTGTAATTTGTTCAATTCTATACAATAATAAAATTTTGTAAAAATGTTTATTTTTGACTGAGTTAATTTTAAATTTTTAAAAAAGGTCTGTTTTCTCTGTTCCACCTTAAGAAAAAAAAAATTATAGCAATCGACTCTAAGAATTAAAAGATATAAGCAAAAATATGCACTGGCGTGACGTTACAAATAACAGAAGTGGTTTTCAACTTAGCTTAGAAAACTTGCAAAACTCTGCGAATTGGGCAAGACTTTTTATATAAAACTTTATTTGGAAGAATTATTTAAGTTTATTTTGCTAGTTATCAAATTAAAAAAATCTTTTCTAGGTATTTTTTTATTAGACTTAGCCATCCATCTGGCGTGACGTTACTGGCGTTACGTTACTTAAATTTCCATCGGAACATTTTAAGTTAAAATATGTTTAAAAAAAATATTTGACGTAAGTAAAACATAAAGTTTAGCTATAATATATTATATTTTTTTAACTCCATCGACCATGAGAAGTTGGAAAAAAATTCCACTAAAATACCTGCAACCAAATTCAGTAACGAAATCAGGTAAACTTCTAGCAATGTGGCGTGACGTTACTCACTTTTCAAATTTAATATAAAATTAACGGTTTTTCTTCTTAACGATTTTTTTTATAAAATTCACTAAACTTTATTAAAATTTATTAAAATGCAAAATTTCACACACTTCTGAACGTCAGCGTAGAAAAAATAGCACTAAATGCTTTTTGGTCTGGCGTGACGTTACCTCAGAAAATCATTAAAAGCAAATCAAAATTTTACCGTTAATTGAAATTTGTTTGCTCTTTTGCATTTACCTTGCGGTTCGTTGTTGTTGTAGCAACAATTTTGCATAAGAGTGCAATTGCACAATTACTCTTAGAATTGGAAATTTTAAAGAGAAAATGTTCATAGAAATAAACAAAACTGACCAAAACTTAAACTTTAACTTGGTAGCCCGATATCTTGCCATTGCAATATGGGAAAAAGTTGAAGCCTTTAATTAAATTAATTTTGAATATTTCTCTTTAATAACACTGTACAACAAAACGTAAGTTTTTAAAAATCCCAAGAGGTTTCACATCGGTTTCCTAAGGTTTTGGGTTCGCTGAATCCGAATCTGAAGCCAGAAAATTCGGGTCTCCCCCTAGGTTTTTGAGCTACAAGGGAGACTGAACCCTAACCCCCTACTGTTAATTAAATCAATATAACCGACCCCATTACTTTTTCAAGAGGAAAATTTTTCGACATTTAATTAAAGGAATACCAAAAATAAATAATAATAATAAAAAATATTAAAAATAAAAGGACAATTAATTTTAAGCAAATTTTTCTATATTCCAATACATAAATATTAATTAAATTTGTTTATTTTAAATAAAATTTTCATACAAAATATTTACAAAAATCATTAAATTTATATGGAAGCCCCCATACGCAGGGGTCGGAGGGGATGGATTCCAAGGCAAAAAATGTTCCTCTTGAAAAAGTAATGGGGGTCGGTTATATTGATTTCATTAACAGTAGGGGGTAAGGGTTCTGACTCCCCTGTAGCTCGAAAAACTAGGGTGAGCCGAAAATTCTGACTTCAGATTCGTATTCAGCGAACTCAAAACCTTAAGAAACCATTGAGAAACCCTTTGTGATTTCTTGAGTGTTGTGCCGTGTAATACAAGTAAAAAAAATGATGGTTAACTTTTAATTTTTGGTCACGGTAGACTTTTCTGCTGAAATGCCCATATAATACCGCTCAGATAATAATATAATTCCCTATAAACTGCATTTTATGTTTTTTTGCTTAGTATAGTTATTATTTCTTTTCGGATATGACCACTTTAACTTTCGGTTACAACAACTTTGTAAACATTTTTTGACCTTATCTTATCATCTCCTCTACCGGATTCAATAAACTGCTGCGTTCAATTCATTCTCTTACCACTCTATTTTAAAAAGTTGGTTACAATCAATTAAACCTTGAAATTGTCATCAGTAACAAGCAGAAAATCACAAAAAAAAAAGAAATGAGAAGACATTTAACTAAATTTGACATATTTTTGTCAATATTGTGTTGAATTTGGGTTTGAGTTGATTTTTTATAAAGAAATTTTGTGAAAATTTGATTGAAAATTCAATCCATACTTTCATAAAAATAAAAATACTACAATTTAAAAAGCAAATTCTCAAATCATAAGCAAGTTATGAGTATTAAGTCACTTCCATTTTAATGCAAATTAAATTACCCAGACAAAGTTTTAACTAAATATGATTTTTATTGACATTATTAAAAACATATATGTATATTCAAGGTCGTAGAATAGCATAACAGTGTGTCGAAAAAAAAAACGTGAGAGATACTCAAATAAAAACAACACTTCAAATTTAATGGGTGAGTTTTTATGATCTCTGTTCTTTTTCATTGCTCACTTTTGACGTGACTGCCTCTGCCACTGCATGTTTTCACTGTGTAGAATAAACAATTTAACAGCATTTTGTCGCATTTTTAAGAAATTCGCTTAATTTTTTTTATATATTTCGAAGAAGTCGAATTCTCAAAATGCGACAAAATGCTGTTGAATTGTTTATTCTACACAGTGAAAACATGCAGTGGCAGAGGCAGTCACGTCAAAAGTAAGCAATGAAAAAGAACAGAGATCATCAAGAACTGCCACAAATCAGAATTTGGATTTTTCAAAGGCGACAATTTTTAACTTGAAATAATAAAAGAAAAATAAAGATATGAAAATTATTAAAAGATGCTTGATAATGACGCCTGTAGTATTTAACTTTGATTTCGATTTTTATAACAGTGTTGCTCAGACATGATATTTCTTCTTCATGTTCAATAATCTTGCTCGAAATGAGCGATACAGTTACTAGCTATCGGTACACTGTACGAAATACTAGCTAAATGTTGGTTTATTAGATCTATTTGTGGCTAACAAAAAGCAATTTAATTGTTTTCAAATACATACTTCGCTCAATCTTTGCTAAAATTTTGGCAGACACTTAATTGACACACCTAATTAAATGCCAACACAATATATTGTTAAAAAAAATATGAAATTTGCAAATTTTTTCAAAAACTGTCACTTTTTTCTGTCGCTAGCAAGATTTAAAAAAAAAATTTAAAATGTTAATAAATTCTCAGAGAAAAAAATATATGCATACGTAAAGCTATTTAGATATAGGTTAAAAGCGTGCCAAGAAAGCAGCAAAGCAGTTTTTTTTTGCCTGTGTGGAAAGTTTTTTTTTTCGATAAGCAAAACCAAAATGAGTCACCAGCGATTGTTTGTTAAGTTTTTAGAGGTGAACTATTAAAAGAAAAACACGCTTAATTGTTGCTGTCACAATCAAAACTGTCACCTTTGGAACTGTATGGAAGGAAGACTTATTTTTGCAACTGTTAAAAAGCTAATTTATTAATTGTTGATAATCTTGACACTAACTAATAATTTAGAGACTGCAAAATTTATGCTTGGCAAAGTGGAAAAATAGCGTAATCATTTTTATTTTAAACGTTTTTTTTTAATGTTTTAGTTTTTTTGCTTTTTGTTGTTGTTTTGCGCTAATTTGCTGATTTATATGACATTCGTTCAAAGTTTTGACACTTGTAGATTGCTGAGATTCTGAAATGAGATGTTTATGTTTTATATATTTTTTTTTTAAATTTTTAGTAAAGTGGCTTATATTTAAATCTTTAAGCATCTGTTGTCTAGCCAAGAATGTAGGTTAATACGAACAAGTATGAGATATTTTTATAGATTTCACAAGATTTTAAGATACAAATTTTTGTAGTGTTTTTTAAGTGTACAAAAGAAAAAATATTATATTTTGACAGTGTAGCTAAAAATAATTAAAAAAATCAAGCAGTGATCAAGCAACGTAGTTAAATAATAACTAGTTTTCTACATTTATTTATAAATTAAATTTAAACTGCCAATTCATACAAAAACTGCTTTTGTTTTATTAACTCATGACAAATGTTGTACAAATTGAATTGCTTCACACTTAATTAAATAACTACTGCATTTTATGGCACATCAAAAAAATCTATTAATGCAAAATATCACAGATGAGCTCTTTATAAATACATATAAACAAAATTTGAAATTTTCACTTTATCGTATATTTTCTTTTAACATTTTATTTGAATAAACATATTTTTAATGCAATTCGTTGTCGTTTTTTTTTTTAATGCATTTCAAAGCGACATAAAACTAGCTCATTCCTAAAGAAAAAAAAAAAAAAATACACAAAATAAAATAAGTCAAATACCTGAAAATAAATGCATTTAATTAAATATCAATTAGCGAGATACCAACAAAATTTTTGTCACATACCATTGTGTAGAAAAATTATCATAATTAATTGCTATGAATAATCCGTTGATATAGAAAAAAAAAACAACTGAAAAAGCTGCTGCATGTGGGTTACGTTCATGCTGCAAGCATTAATTAAAAAGCATCAACAATTTAACGGTATCTTTTGACTTCCGTTTCGCTGGGTAATAAATTTATAAATAAAACAGCGTTCATTATTAGCTTGATTAAAAAGTGCACACCTTGGGCGATGATTTTATAACGGTTATAGTTCAAAAGTAGTTATTTCTGAATAACTCGAACAACAAGTTTTAGAACAGTAAATATAAGAAATAATGTTTTTTTTTTAAGCGCTAAGATTTTTTGAATATTTTGTGAGCAATTTAAGCTGTTGCTTAAGGAGGGATATAACATTCGCGGCAGCGAAAACAGACATTTCTTTAAAAATTCCAGAACTGAGTCAAAAACAAACATTTTTCCAAAATTTTATTATTGTAGAGAATTGAACATATTACAAGAAAAAAAATTAAAAAAAATAAATTTTTCACTCCAACATGGTTTAAAAGAGCTCCAAACTGGCGGCAGAGAAAAAAACGGAAGTAGCAAAAATTGCCCGATCTGGAAAAAAATGACTATTTTAAATCTTAACAAAATTGGTTATCGTATGACAGGCTGTTTTTTAAAGTTTTTGGTGATGTTACCAATTTGAAAGTTTGTTTTTCGAAAAAAAATATTGACTTTAAAAAATTCCAAAAAAAATTGAAAACCATTTTAAAAAAGGTCGTGTCATACGATAGCGAATCAAATATAAAAAAATAAAAAAAAATTTCGTCAAAAAATTAACCAGCTAGTGCCGCAACCAGTACAAAAAACATGGTTTTGAATTGCGTTCAAAGTTTGTAAACAAAGAAAAATGCAAGGAAAAATAAAAATGCGCTCTCACTAATCCGGCAGTAACTTTTGAACCCGTAAGAATTTTTTCATGAAATAGAATAGGTACTAAAATACAAAATTATAAAAATTCAATTTCAGAAAACAGCCAATATCCCCCGTTAAATAAAACAAATGGAATTTTGCTTACTGGTATGACATTTACCAAGTTTTTGTGACCGTAGTGAAGATAGCAACGCATGCCCATCCACACGTTTCGAAGTTCGAAAACATTTAACCAAAAATTCACCACACACAAGATTTTGACCATAACCGAAAGTGGTCAAATGCTAAACTAAATATTATGCGTGTGCTTGTTTGTCAATGCAGTCATTTTCATATTTAAGTACACAATTAGCACAGGCAAAAAATTTCTATTCCGTGGCAGTTGATTTTATCGATTTGATTTGATTTGATGAATGGAGTGGCTCTGGTTCGATCCTCAGCAAAACCGTTTTTTTTTTTTTGTTATTTTTATATAATTATCTTTATTATTGATTATTTAATTAATGTACAAATTGAATTGAGCAACATTTTTTTTTTTTGTCACATCCTAGTATCGAACCGCGGACTGCGGTAACCATCGCATTAGAGTCGCGAGTTTTAACCCGGGCTAATCTTTTGCTTTTTCTGTTGTTCTCAATTGTACAGTGTTCTACGTGCTATGATTTCGAAAGTTAACCTTAAGTATAAATAATAAACCTTCAGGATTTATATATAAATAAAAAAATATGTGTATATAACTTTTATGGGTTTTTGATTTATAAATTATACAGTTTTAAAATTAAACTTAAAGTCTAAATAATAACCCTTTTGGCCTTAAATATCGCAAGTCGCAAGAAGTTTAGTGGGTTTATTATTAAAACCCTTAAGTTTAATATTATTGCAAAAATAAACTTTCGATTTTAATAATCCACTGTTTGGTTTAAATTTTACAAAACATACATTTTAAAACTTCTTAGTTAATTAACACTTAATTTTTAACACTTGATAATTTTAAAAAATAAACTTTCGGCTTAAATAATAAACTTTCTGAGCTTAATTTTCACAATACAAACATTTTTAAACTTTTTGGGTTTACTTTTTGAAACCCAAACATTTAAATTCGTTAATTTTTCGAATGACTGGAAAATTTATAAAAATAAAGTTTATGGTTTAAAAACCGAGTCATAAATTCGAAGAGAGTTTTAAGGGTTTTAAATTTAAACTCAAATTTTCGCCTGTATAGATGCTGGAATTGTATGGCTTGTCGTTTGTGGCTAGGTTTTTGTGGCTAGGCTTTTGGCTGGGCTTGCGTTGGTAGGTTTTTGTGGGTAGGCTTACGTTCCTAAGTCTTAGTTTCTGGAATTGTGCAGCTTTTTGGGGGGTAGGCTTTTGTGGCTAGGGTTTTGTGGCTAGACTTTTGTGGCTAGACACTTGTGGCTACGCTTACGTTATGTTATTACGTTACGTTGTTATGTTGCTTGGGTTCTGTAGCTAGGTTTTTGTTATTAAGCCATATTTTCTTAAATTGTGTGGCTAGACTTTTGTGACTAGGCTTACGTTGCTAGGTCTTAGTTGCTGGAATTGTGTGTCTTTTTGTGACTTGGCATACGTTTATTTATAATTTTCAACTTTTGGGTTGTATGGGAGGTAGGCGTGTCTGTGGGACTACTAATTTTGTTTTTGCTTTGCATATTACAAAATAATAATCTTGATTATTTTGATGCGAAAGGAACTTAACTATTATAACTCATATTTATACTTTTCAAAAAGTTTTTCGTACGAAAGTACCATCTTTAAATATTTGTGGTCAATATTCTTATCAACGTTTGTTTTATAAAATTGAATTCACGGTTATTTGTTAGAATCGTTAATTAATTAATTTTAAATGCGCTTAAATACCTGCATATTTGTTTAAAATATTTTTATAACTATCCTGCTATGATATGAGTTTGATTTGCTTTTCAATACTTTAACACTGGATTGAACGTGGTGAGTTCAAAATCGTTGCTGAACTTTATAAGATGAGTAAGAAAAGTGTTGAAATATTTTTTCAAAAGCAATACCTATGTTCTAAAATATTGGAAAATATTTTATTGAGTAAAAAGTTTTAAAATTATTTGGTGAAATTGTTCATGATTTTTTTGCATATTTTTTTATTTTTTTATTTAACAATTTTAAGTGCTGTAAAGCAATGAATAAAAACGTAAGCATTAAGAGTGTGTAGCAGCGCTTGCATACCGATTATACACAAGATAAAAGAAATAATTGCAAACATTGGCTTCAGCAAGCAGAGTGTTCGAAATTGCTGTGTTGTATTGTGGTGAATTTAAAAACTGTGGCTGAGTTCGAAAAAATCCAATGGGTGAAGATAGCGTCGGATTTTTCAGCCACACTTTCGAATTCGAATATTCATGCGTTGCTATCTTCCCTCCGGTGTTTTTGTGCTGTTCACATAAAAAAATTGTTTTCTAGTTCATCAGAAAAGGAGTTGAATTTGGTCATGTATGAATAAAATAGAATAGTTCTTATTGATAATTATTTAATCAACAAAACAAACCTATTATTTTTAACTGAGATACAAGCTAAAAACTAATGTCAGATTATGATTGCCAACATTTGAATGCAGATTTTTATGGACTCACTATTCAAAATTGAGAAATCAGGTGGGAGAAATAGTTTTTTCGCGACTCCTATTTTTTGGCGATAACAAATTTCTCTTTTTTCGATAATAGCAATTTTCTCTTTTTCAAATAAAAATTTCTTCAATGAGAATAAATTTCCAATTTTCGAAGAAATATTTCTTCACTTGAACAAAATGGAATGTCTCTGATAATAATAAGTATTTTTCTCGCACATAAAATGTAGTGTAATCTATGTAGAAAACGTTATAAGGTTTTTTCGTTTTTGTTCCCAATTAACCGTTAAAAATAACGTTAGTTTCAACAAAAAAATTTCGTTTTTTTGTATCAGAAGAAATTTTTTTTAGCATAGGAGAAAATTAATAGAAAATTTTTCGTTTTCAACGAAACGAAATTTGATTTGATAAATTTTTAACGTTATCTAAAAAACGAAATTATTTTGATAATTTATTTTTCTGCCTCAACGAAACGAAAAAATTTTGTTGATTTCGTTGTGCATGTCTGATTAAAATAAATCTTTTCTCAAAAATCAAAAAATATTCTTCCCTAAAAACGATATATTTTTATATATATCTCTTTTTCGTGAAAACTTTTTACCATTTTAAGGATCACATTTAGAGAAAAGCATTCTCTGGTGCAAAATCTATCGCATTTTTCTCTAAATATGATGACTTCTTTATCATATTCCGAGGATTTTTTTTCAAAGTATACATATGCAAACTTGTTTTTTATAGCATAATATAAAGAGTTGGATAAGTTATGGTGTATGAGGAAGATGCATGCATTTTCATAGCCAAACATCGATGAAGTCCTTTAGAAGGTTTAAAGCCCTTTGCAGAACAATTTGGCCAGATTTATTAAGAGGCTGCTTTGAAACGAATTCGCTGTTACGGCCACTGAACAGCATCTAAATGGCCAATATGTCTTACATGAGCCCGTTGTATAGCCAGTTTTTGAAGTTTTTCTTAAATTTTTTACTTTTTCAGCCTTTAAAAAATTTTAATTTTTATTCGATAGATCAATGGATTATATGCATGTCGTAAAATCAATTGTAAAACATAAAACATAAAATTACTACGAAATTCAATTGTAATTATCCTGTTTTTCCTTAAAACAATTTATCAAAATATAGCTCATTTATATTAACCTTTGTTGAAACAATACAATAAGAACTAACTGCTTCATTAACATTCAAGCAATTTTTCAAAAAAGCGCTTAACTCCACCTATTCGACCAACAACAACAAAATACCAAAGAAAAAATAAAATAAAAAAAAAATAAAAAAAACCAAAGAAAACCTAATGAATTGACTTCTATTGATTTTACATTAAGTTAAATTCCTGATAAAATGATAGCGTAAAATTTGAGTGAAAATGAGAAAATGACGAAATACAAGCATTTTCATTCATGTGAAATAACGGTAACATTTATATTGCTGTAAACAAACAAGCCATGCCGCTGGCTGATATTGTCAACCTGTCACTGACAGCTGTCAACCAAACGAAATCGAGCATGAAATAAAATAATGAAAATACCGTGAAAATTGTTCAAAGCTATTTTAAGCATTTAAGCTAGGTTAAAAGCATTTATTTTAAAGCATTATATTACCAACACCAACAAGAAGAACACAAAAATACAATTTCAGTTAAACTTATGTAAAAACATGAATGAATTTTCTTTATTTATATAAGCAGCATGTCTTAACATATTTCCGCTTGTTATAATTATTCAACCAATTCATTACGAAGATGGCCAAGATTAACAAAAATAAGGCTAAATTGATTAAAAGCAAAAAAAAAAATATATAATATATAAATTAACTCAAACAAAACAATGCCGCATCAAAAGCATTCTTTATAACAAAACTTGAAAGAACAAACCACAAATTAATCAAACGCTAAATGAAAAGCATCAAAATCTGAGCTAAACAACAACAACAACCACTACAACTTCAGCATACCACATAATGAAAGGAAAAAGATTAGCAAAAGGAAAAGAAAACAAAAAGCATTAACAAAGCACCAACATAAAAACCGCACAAACAGGCAAAAATTATGAAGTACCAATAAAAACCGAGCAAGAAAATAAGTAAGAAAAAAAATATTTAATTTTACCAAAATGGTAAGAAAATGAAGTGCAGTAAAAATTTATGCCGAATAGGCGGTCTACGGAAAACAAAAGCTGATGAACGGCAGCAAAGTGAAAACTACATTTTATGATAAATACATTAGAAGTATGCTTCGAAACCATGATGCTGCGCAGAGCCAAATAAATAAGGCAAATATTTTGCATGAATAAAAAATATACCATAAAGCACGCAGCATAAAAATGAAGGCGTACCATAAACGAGTGGATAAGAAAATGTATCAAAATAAAATCGTAGTCATAAAAATATCCTTTGTTTGGAAAAGTAAAAGAAATGAAAATTGGTTTTAGCAACATTTACTTGGAAGCACTACAGCCAGCTGCTTAAGTAGGATTTATTCCTGCGGTATTTTCAGACTGTCTATTACTTATTATAATGAGTTATTCTCAGCTTCAATAACTAGATTTGAACTTATTTATTTTTATGCTTTTGCCAAACTTTTGCCATTTGATATATTAAAAGCGATCAACCTAGCAGGATGTTAAGTTTCAGTAGAAGATTGAGTTTCAAAAATAATTTTTTTCAATGTAAGAGTGTTACGGTAAATAACATTGACAAAGAACTAAAATAAGAAAAATTTTGTGTACATAATTTGAATTTAATTTTCAGAAGTGGTTAGCTTAAAAAAGCTGTTGCTTAAGAATTGCTGTTTCGAAGTTAATTTTTAAGTATATTCTGTAAATAACTTGTTAAAAAAAAAAAACAAAAATGAATTCACTCTTTTTAAAGGGTGCCTTAAAATTCATATTTTATGACCTGATATCACATCCATAATGCCATAGCTACCATACTGTAACTATTATCTGCATCCATCATACCCAGCCCATCATACCATACCAATCGTACTTTACTCATGCCTATTACGCCCATCCATCATATCATTCCATCATTCATACCATACCATATCAAAACAATCATTCATAGCCTTCATAAGATATCCAACATTACAACCTCATCATAGAATGATGAGGAATGAGGATTTGATAACCAAAATATTTTGGTATTAATGTGATATGATATTTTATTTAAGTATATTGGACTATGCCATGCAAAATGGAGGATATTTTTATTCTAAAAAAGAAATATACCGATGGTAAGCCCACAAAAGTGTTCCGGATCATTTGAAAAAAATAGGACTACTGCCTTTTCCAAGCCATCAATATAATATCTACCTTGTGTAAATTTATTAAAAATGCAAAACTAAGGTATACTGGTCAGCACACAGTTAAAAATAGAGTATAGAAATTTAAAAACCAAAATCGACGTTTCTGAACATTTAAAATTTTGTACTTATGTTATATACACGAGCTCAAAACTATTAAAAAAAAGAACTACTTAATCAGTTCACTCAGAAAAAAGTTTCTCGAAATATGATAAAAAAGGCATCATATTTAGAGAAAAATGGTTAGACTTTGCTCCAGAGAATGCTTTTCTCTAAATGTGATCCTAAAAATTATAAAAAGCTTCATTGAAAAAGAGAAATATATAAAAATATATCGTTTCTAGAGAAAAATTCTTTTTACTTTTGAGAAAAGATTTGTTTTTATTGAAGAAAATACTTCCCAAAGTGCATTTTTTACCTAAATATAGGAACAGGATTTTGTTTTCAATAAATTTTTCTCAATAAATGAGAATTTTTTTGTGCGAGAAAAATACTTATCATTATTAGAGACATTGAAATATTTCCGTTTCCCAGAAGTGAAGAAATATTTCTTGGAAAATGTGTAAATTTATTCTAATTGAAGAAAATTTTATTTGAAAAAGTGAAAGTTGTTAATATCAAAAATAGAGAAATTTTTTAGCGGAGAAAGGTATGTATTTTTTTTCTGAGTGTATGTTAATCGAACCTTGATGTCTGAATTTGAAATAAATATGGTTTGTAGAGCTACAAACAATTTTTGGAAGAACTATATTGCGGCCGAAATGAAAACCAACATATAATAGTTAAACACTTTTTCTTGAAAACTATAGACTTCAGTCGAAATTTCATTAGAACAAAAGTGTCTTGGAATTGATAAAAAATAATCTCATACATCAGATTTTTTTATAATTTTAAAAATTTTAATTTCATATCTTTTCGGAAAATCAAAACTTTTATATCAAAAAATTCTGAAAAAGTTTGATACCATACTTTGACCAATTATAAGAGTTTTTCCAAGAAAATTACTTCCAAGTTTTTAGTTTTTTAAAAAAAAATTGTTGAAGTGTCAACAAATTCTTTCGGTGTGTAATTTCGGTCATAATTTTTTAAAAAAAATGTTTTTCTACCAGACCTATTTTTTAAAAATTCATTCAATGAGGTCACGATTTAGATACGTTTTAGACGGATACAAAAATTTTAAGGTTACGAAATATTGTTTTAAAAACACAATACAATCGAAAAACAGGTTTTTTGTAATTTTTTATTTATACAAAATAAAAAATATTATTTGGGAAACTTTATACCAACACCATTGAAAAGAGCACCGTGAAAAACAACAGTATTTTATGTTAAACATGGGAACACTTCGAGCTAAAGTGTAAAAATTTGGCTCTTAGAGCATTAATGGGTTAAAAACCAAAAGTATTTACTTAAGGGGGGACATGACATTGGGCGTTTTTTTAAATTGAATTTTTTTTCTAATTTTGTATATTAGTAAATATACTTAAGATTCTAAGGAAGAAAAATTCCTACGGGTTCAAAAGTTACAGCCGGATTAGAGAGAGCGCATTTTTAATTTTCGCACTACCTACGTACGTCAGCTGTACCTACGTTGCGGCACTAGCGGGTTCATTTTTTGACGAAATTTTTTTTTTGTATTTTTTTAAACTTGATTCGCTAAATTTTTTTTCGATTTTTTATGAATTTTTAAAGTCAATATTTTTTTCGAAAAAACATACTTTCAAATTTAGAACATCAGCAAAAATTGAAAAAAAATTTAAAAAAGCTTCTGTGATACGATAACCAATTTTGTTAAGATTTAAAAAAGTCATTTTTTTCCAGATCGAACAACTTTTTGCGACTTCCAGCGCTGCAACCACGAGGCCCCGTTTTTTTTCTTTGCCACCAGTTTGGAGGTCTATAAAACCATGTTGGAGTGAAAAATATATTCTTTTCAATTTTTTTCTTGTAATTTGTTCAATTCTCTAGAATTATAAAATTAAAAATTTATAAATTATAAATTTTATTTTTCGTAAAATGTTTGTTTTTGACTGAGTTATGAATTTTTAAAAAAAAGGTCTGTTTTCTCTGCCGCGAATGTAATGTCCCTTCTTAAAAAGAAGACTTTTCTTCTTATTTTTGCACCGATTTATTTCAAAGTAAATTTTATAAAATCTTAATTCTTGAAATTTGTTTGATTTGTACAAAATTGAAGTATATTTATTTAGTACACTGAGAAAAAAAACTTACTTCAAAATTAAACAAAAAATTTTAAAATAGAAATTAAAAGCATTTGCGTTTCTACAAAACAAAATTTAAAACAAACGTGTTTAAATTTCAACTATCAACTCCTTCCTTTTTTATAATTTTTCTTATGTCTTTGAAAAAACAAAAAAATAACTATCTGAAAAATATGACAGTTTTTGAAATTTTGGTTTTGCAAGTAACGAACATAAACGATAAAACAATCACTAATTAATTTTTTTTAATATTTAGAAGTCAAACTTCATCGAGTGAAGTTGAAATTCGGTATTCGGAGGGTCCCAGGGATCGCTGAATACGAATCTCGTGTCGAAAACGCAGAAAAAATTAAAAACTGGCATCGAAGACATCAAGCTTAAAACATTTGTTTTTAATATTAAAATTTTTGTTTTAAATTTGTTGTTAAATTTAAAAACAATGTTTTAAAAACAAAAACTTTTGTTTTAAATTAAACTTTAAAAACATTTGTGTTTAACTTTAATAAAATTGTTTCAAGATCTATTTCAAACACAAATTCGTTTGATATTAACACAATTTCATTTAGTTTTAACACATATTTCCCTCAGTGTAGTAATTTCTAAGGTATATTTGAAGCATCTAAAACGATATTATGTCAAATTAATACAAGTAGTTATACTAATTTAAAAAAGTAAATTTGCCCAAAAGTACCAAAATGCCGGCACTAAGCCCTTAAAATTCCGTGGTTTCATTTTCAAATCCAAAAAATTCCGGAATTGGTAAAAGACTAGGTTTTGAAATCTCTAATTAGTAGGGTTATTTCTTGTCTCTGAGCCCAACCCAAACTTTGGTTCATGTGAATTTTACTCACATGAACTTGTTTTGAGCCACTGGTTTCCTTAATGTTAAATTTTGTTTTCATAATATGGGTCGCGGCTTTACATGGGTTAGTTCTGAGAAAGTACGAACAAACTGTTGTAGGTGAACTCTGTAGATTATTTTTTATGTCGAGCACGTAATACCAGAGAAATGTGTCAAAAATTATGTCAAATTAAATTATAGCTATTTTTATGACGGTTTCTGTAACGTATCATCCCACTGCGTAGAGCACGTTATACCATAAAAAGTTCTCCGAACAAGAGTTACGAGCAGGGATGATTAGAGTTATACCTTTTTTTCAAAAAAGTCAATAAGTCATCGTTATTTTTTTTTTCATCGATATTTTTCCAATAAAAAATTAAATAAAAACTTTTTAACAAAAAAAAAACCTACTTCAAAATCACTACAAAGTAAAAAATAATTTTAAATTACTTTTACTATTTATTTCTTGGTCAAATTTGTATTTTTATAATAAATATATTTATTTTTTTATGATAATTAAAGCTTCTAGTCAGCGCTAATCATTGACGTAAACTCATGATTTTTTCGCCATCCCTACTCTATTTAAGACTTTTTTATTTGTAAATATCCTGTTTGGGTGACGCTGTATTAATTTGTAATCTTAATTTTTCTTAAATCTTAATTAAAATGCTATATGTGTGTTGCAGCTGCACAAAAAATATGATTATATTAGCGCCGACTTCGAAGCTCTTATTATCATAAAAAAATAAATATATTTATTATAAAAATACAAATTTGACCAAGAAATAAATAGTAAAAGTAATTTAAAATTATTTTTTACTTTGTAGTGATTTTGAAGTAGGTTTTTTTTTTTGTTAAAAAGTTTTTATTTCTTTCTTTTTAGAGAAAATGATATATATTAAAAAAGTGTATACATTAATTAAACACCAATTATTTATGCTCATAATATGGAAAATGCTTTTCTGTCGTTTCTTATTCTGTTCTTTGTCAGTATGTTTATCAGTACCTACTGGGTATTTTTATCACTACCCAATGTCAATATTGACTGAAATATAGTGTGTTTATAATATTGACACGCCTCTTTGTCGAGAATATCACACTCTTTGTCATAGTGTTTTTAATAGTTCTACCCATTCTAACAATGAATTTTACCACCCTTAAGTCAATATGATACAGTCAATATGATACCCTTAGTCGAATAACGCCCAATTCTTCGGTAGTAATTTGTAATAATTGTGCCTACGTCTATACTTTTTCAGTTAGTAGTGTCAGTATTCGATTTAGTGTTTTCTAATATTGCCACACCCCTTTGTCGAATGACGCCCACTTTATTCACAATAACTTGTTATAAGTGTGCCTACCTCTGTACTAAATATCAGTACTCTAGTGTCAATATTATTCGCGATACAGTGTATTTTATATATTGCCACACCCCTTTATCAAACAAGGTCCACTGTATTGAAATTAATTGTTTTATAACTGTGCCTACCCCTGTAGTTAACTTTAGTACTCTAGTGTCAATATTATTCGAGATACAGAGTTTTTCTAATATTGCCACACCTCTTTGTCGACTAACGCCCACTTAATTGAATGTTATTTTTTACCTACCCTTGCATTTTTTCTGTGAATTGTATTAACTCTAGTACTCTAGTGTCAATATTTACTGAAATACAGTGTTTTTCTTACAATGACACGCCCCTTTATCAAATACCGCCCACATTACTGACAGTAATTTGTTATATTTGTACCTACCTTTGTACTAAGTTTTAGTATCGTAGTGTCAATAGTAATCGAGATACAGTGTTTTTTTCAATATTGCCACTCCCCTCCTCGATTAACGCCCATTTTTTTTTTACAAAAATTTGTAGTTATTTTTCCTACCTTTGTAATACATTTCTGTACCCTAGTATCAATATTATTCGAGACACAGTAATTCTCTTATATTGCCACACCCCTTTGTCGAATTCATATTCACTTATTTAATTTTTAATTCAGAATATTTTCAGAAAAATTTATCATTCCAGCAAAACCTAAAATCGGGTTCGATATAGCCGAAAGAAACTTTTTTCATTGCTCGACAAATTTTTAAAAATGTTTTGTTGATTATTGCTTCTTATATTTAATTTTAAGTTGGTTTTTAAACTTGGTTGGTTAGTTTTTTTTTTTTTATAAAACTCGCTTTCGGTAAGCTAGACGTATCGCTCATTATTCAAACAACAATAATCTTAATCCAATAAGCTCAAAATCTAATTTTGATCATGTAAGACTTACATTGTAAATGTCGGTTGTTAGAATCATTTTTGTCGCTCATTTCCCGTTTATTTCAAATTTAAATATAGTGCTACTGTATACCGCTCATCATGCTTACTTTTGTTTCAGTAGATAGGATCTGATTTATTATAAGATAGGAAACGATTTGAATTAAAAATTTTAATGGACCACTCGTAGAGCCTATTAGGTTTCTAATAAAATGTGCTTATAGTCAGGTAAAAATTGGAAAAATAGGGTTTTGTCCTAGTCTTATTTCATTACTATTTTTAATTAAACTAACTTTATATATTTTGTTTGCATTGTTTGCATTGGATCGTGTAATTGTTGAGAGAAGACTCAAGAGAGTTGAGGGAAAAATAATTATAATCCTCGTACAATTCTGACCCCTCTTTGCAAAAGTGTGAAAAACACGTGTTTCATGTTTTTCGAATAAATAGATGCGCTGGATCAAGCAAAGAAATAAAAGCGCAGTTGGATGCTGTGTGTGGAGTCTCCTAACCATCTACGACTATCGTGACAAATTGCATTAACGATCTTGAACGTGGTCGTACACACGATAACGGGGCTTTTTACTGTAATAGAGAACTTTCAGGCCAATTCAATAAGGTACGTATTGATAAACAGTATTTATACCCTAAACCTGAAAGGTCAGGGTATATTAACTTTGTGCAAACGTTTGTAACGCATAGAACGAAGCGAGTCCGGTATAGAAAAGTATATATATTCTTGATCAGCGTCACCACGTGAGTCGAGCTATTCATGTCCGTCCGTCCGTCCGTCCGTCCGTCTGTCCGTCTGTGTGTTGTCCGTATACACAGGATAAGAAGAAGGAGTTGAGTGAATTGGATGAAACTTGGTACACATGGTCACATGGACCCAAGGATCTGTACTATTGAATATTTTTGGAATCCGCCCACGGACACGCCTACCTCCCATACAACGTGAAAATTGAAAACTGCATAACTCAGCTCATAATTAGCCTACAACAATAAAATTTGGTATGTATGTGTTTTATATTAACACAAAGATGGTTTTGAAAAATGGACGTCATCTGCTTACGGACACGCCTACCTCCCATACAACCCAAAAATTGAAAACGCAATAAATAAGCCTCTGTTTAACCTAAAGAGCTAAAATTTGGCACATATGTTTTTTATGACAAGACATAGATGGTTTTGAAAAATGGACGTCATCCGCCTACGGACACGCCCACCTCCCATACAACCCAAAAAGTTTAAAACTCAATAAATAAGGTTATGTTTGTCATAGAGAAATTAAATTGGGTATGTATGTATTTTATACCAAAACTAAGGTGTGTTAAAAAATTGGGAGTAGTCCGTCTATTAATACGCACACCTCCCATAGCGAAAGCACAATGAAGGCATTAACTTTGAGCTACAGGAATAAAACTTGGTAGGTATGTGTAAATTGTTCATCAACATTTAAATGCATATAAAATATAGGCTTTATCCACCCACGGACACACCCATTTTCAATAATATTATTTTTTTTGGAAGAGTAGGTTTAGGGAATTTTATAGTCGGCCTAGACCGACTTTAGACTTTCTTTACTTGTTTTGAATTAGATATTTCATTAAACCATAGCATGACTAAAAAATACTTCGAGATTTTCAAGCGTGTAATTGAATATTTACAATTACTTCTTTACTTTTTTTGACGGTTGCTGTATTGCGCATTTTAGTACCTACTGAATAAACATTGAAAAGTGAAGAAAATTTGTTTTATTAGGGTTTAAGTCAATAGTCCCATCTATAGCAAAAAAACCAATTACAGAAAACTTATTCTGAAATTTTTACACTAAACTCAGAGAAAAAGATTAATGCATTAGCATCTTATTTTTTAAGCAATAACAATCATCATTATCAAATTGATCACTTATGAAAAGAAGATATTCTACCGTTCCTATTTTATACATTAACTTTTCCTACTGAATATAAAACAGCGTTCGAAAGTACTTCCGTGAGACAAGCACTCAAATATGTTTTCGCTCAATATATGTAGTTATTTTAATTGTTTGCCTAAGCATGAACTTAATGACGATACAACATTATACTCGTATACCATTTACATTTCATACAATAAATATGTGTCGGAACTATTCAAGTATGAACTTAAGTTATTTGCAACTGAAACTAATGGCTAAGCTTGATTTAGATTCACTTCCGTTGTTAAATGCTTGGCAACATATTGATTTATTTCACTCGACCGTTATTGTGCGCATAGATTATTAATCACAAAAGGAAGCACAATGTTTTGTGTGTCCTGTTAGAGAACTTTCCAACAGTGCGTTTGGATAATGTTAGATGGTAGAGAATTAATGGATTATTTTTCTTCTCAAAACCACCAACCACTACTTCAACGTTACAACATAATGACATGAAAAAAAAAAAACTAAACAAAATAAACTATTCCATTAGTTTATCAAAACGAAATAATAATTTGGTTATTCTAGGTAATAAAATCAAACCCTAACACGTCATTGACTTCAAACTTTAAGCCAGTTATGGTGGGCGTTGACGCCAAAATTAACAGCTATTCACTAACTTGCTTGCTACCTAATAAACACTAGAAAAGTCATTGGAATAAATTAGAGGCCAAGAACAGTGTTTTCCTAATATAGATGTGAACAAAAGAACAAGCACACACACTACAGCTAAACACGATTAAATCACGCACAAATTTACAGTTCTGCGAATTTGATATTGATTTAAATATGCATACAAATTTAATTTAGATTTTATGTTTTTGGCTAACGATAAAGCATTCCTTTTATGGTGTTGATTATGATGATGATGATGATGATGATGATGATGTTGATTATGTTTTTTTTCTATTTTCAGCAGTATTAATCAATATTTCAGCATTAATCAATGGCGCTGAAAAAATATTTGACAGTTCCAAATAAACTTTAAGCCTCTACGGGTTCACCTTGATAATTGGCATATTATTAATAATTGTTAACAAAAGTTTACAAATTTTAGTAAAAAGACTTCCGACATGTATGACAAGTGTGAGTTATGTTTCAATATTATTCATTTTTTGCAGTTTTTTTAGTATTTATGGTTGAAATTCTTAGCTTATTGGTCACTTTTGCGAGTAAAAGTAATATATTTTTAAGTAAGACTTATAACTACCCATCAAAAAGAGTGCTTCCAAAAGAAGATTAAGTGAAAGGGAAAATGTCATGAGTTCCATCCCTTCCACTTTTAAACCCAGAAGGCATTCTTCTAACATATGGTTGTCATTGGGAGGAATGATTTCCTAAGTCTCCTCTAGAACTTTTCAATGGAAGATTTATTAGAGACCTTCAATGAAAGGATTCTAGTAGGTATTTTCCAGGAAAACTTCAAGAAGGCACTCCATGATTCAGAAGAAATAAGACAAAATTATTCTTAGAAAATATTTTACCATTGCCTTGCACACGTCGTGCCATTATTTAAAGCTATTCATATAGTCTTTTAAAAGTTTATGAGAACGCCTCCTGAAACCAATTTTCCATATGGTTGAGGTGAAGCATGGTGACCGTGGCATGCAGGTTAAGTATGTGGCTTAGCATGCTCGGAGCCCGGGTTCGATCTCCAGCCGCGGCGAAAAGTTTTTTCAATAAAAAATTTTTCTGATCGTTCACTACCTCTCTGCAGACAATGGCAAACCTCAGAGAGCAAATAATGCCATGTAAAGCTTCTTGAGAACTTGAACTTTAGCCATTCGGAATCGGCATAAAACATGTAGGTCCAGTTCTCGGTCAATTGTGTGCAAGCATTTAATAACACACACAACATAATTGATCATAAGAAGCTCAGTGAAAGTCCTTTCAAGGGCTGAAATGGCCAATTTGTTTTGTTAATTGGATTTTAAGAATGTCCTCTGGAGGCAGTGTATCTAAGAATGCAGGTCATATTTGTTTGTATCAAAAATTTTGCTGGGTACTTACAAGGGAAAAGCTTGAATTGTAGACATCAGACTTGAAAACAGATACAACGCTAAATCTCAAAGGGAAGTGCTCTATGCATAACCAATATTTAATGTCAGGACAAAGGCATACTAGTATCGTTTTCAAGAAAAAGCCTCTTACGTCTTTGAAGCTCACACTAGAGGGAAAGGTGATTAATTTTTCAAATGAGTTCAAGTACGTAGATGCGACTTAGAAAACCTTCGAAAATAACCAATTTCTAAAAATACCTGAGTAAATAGGGAATTTCTCGGAGAGCTATAAGCTAATTATTCTTAAAAGGCAATTGTGGAGAAATGATAGGTTCATACCTGAATCAGGCTAACTGTTATGGTTAACTAATGGGTTTAAACTAGAAAATGTAGAAACAGTAGCAGGGGAGTATGGTCTTAGATTTCAAAAAGCCCTTCCAATGGACAATACCCCAACCATGTTTCAAGCGCAAACATATGCTATTGAAGTATGTATTCGTGATAGTCTCCGTAGGAAAACTATTGGGGTCACATAGTTTTACACTCTCAGATAGTCAAGCGGTATTAAAGGTCCTTTTATAATAAGAGCTTGAGTCAAAACTAGCCTTTGGTTGTGCCAAATCACTGAATTCATTGGAACAAAACAATAATATAAGGTAAGATTATGGTGGGAAGGGCTTGAAGGCAACAAAAAAGCAGACTAAATTGCTTAAATTGTGGCATCTCGATCCCTAATGGGCCGTGAACCCGTGAAAAGGGAAGACCTGGCAAAATAAAAAGTTTCTGTGACACCGGACATATTGCAAGCAAAAACTTTATTGCTCTAAAGGCTCTGAAGGCCCAGTTTAAATTTTATTTAATGATCTTCGAATGTTTTTTTTATTTAGTTTTTTTTTTTTAAATACCTTAAGAATATGTAGTAAAAATTTCAGAAAAAAATTCAAAGCCGTTTAAGAGCTATTTAAGTTTTTATATGTAGTAAAAACTTTCGTTTTTCGTTTTCGTTTCTTTTTTTTCGAAATGATTTTTTTTTAAATGCCTTAAATGATTAACTCAATTCTTGTTTTATTTTTTTAAATACCCTCCAGTACTGGCAATCACAATTAGTCTTTTAACGGTCATGATATCATGCATGAATAGTAGCTAGTGAATTCTAGTACCCGAGGTAATGTAGCAGGTAAAGCAAATACATTTATTTCATTTGTTTTTTCTACCACATAAACTGTATATCAAAAGGAATGGTGAGCGAAAGCTAGTGCAAACATAGTGAGCAGTAACGTATGAAGTATGAAACAGCTAGTGAATGGTAATGCAGAGAGTAATGGAATCATTACCGGCAATGACATCCCCGTGTTAAATTCATGAGTGAATTGCATTGCAGGTAATCTGGTGGGTAACCAGTGGTAATAGCTAGTGAACTCACTCATTCGTAACTGGTGAGTCAAACTGGAGGGTAATTAACCAAAAAAATCATGTAAAAAAATTTTTTTCTATATTTTTTTAATTTAAAAGGTCCAATTTCGTGCACGAAAACTTTTTTAATGTATGCGGCATTTTTTTATTTTTTTTTTTAAATTTAAACTTTTTGTTGGCTGTTCTACTTTTTTTGATTTTTTGATGTTTTCGTTTCAGTCTACCTGTAGAGGACATATAGTGCAATCCGCAAGAGACCTCACTTTCGTGACCTCAACTTTTACGCGCTGTAACCATAACTATTGATGCAAAAAAAAAAAAAAAATATAAATTGTTAATGAAAGAGTTCCTGTACGTCACGCTAAAAATATATATATTGTCATCATTAGAGTAAGAGTGAAGGTGGAATTTTTTCACATCACTACTGAACAGACAAAGTGTCAATAATTGTAAAACTATTGAATCTCCAGACTTTTTCATTTTTAATGTATTTAAAATGAACAGTTAATTGTTTGTCGCGTACGTCACACAGTTAATGGATGATCTTGCGTAAGGACAATATGGAAAAACAACAAAAGTTGCAGAATAAAGTGCTATCAGTTCTAAATGAATTATAAACGCAAATTTTAAAAATGGTATTCGGTTTTCATTATCAGTTCGAACTTAGGAGTTATAGGCAAAAGTCTGAAAATTTGTCCCTTTTTCAATAATTGCACTATATCTTTTAAATTCGGGGACGGATTTCGATCGTATTTAAATTTTTTATATTTAAAATATAAGTTATTTCAATTTGTGAACCCAAAATTGAATTATCTTTTTTAGTTTGCGAAATTTCGAGCATTTCGGCCGGAATAGCCCGAATTTCTTCGGAAATGTTGTCTTCCAAAGCTGGAATAGTTGCTGGCTTATTTCTGTAGACTTTAGACTTGACGTAGCCCCATCTGACAACAACAACACGATTCACAACATTTGACAACATTTCCGAAGAAATTCGGGCTATTCCGGCCGAAATGCTCGAAAAAGTTGCCCAAAATTGGACTTTCCGAATGGACCACCTAAGACGCAGCCGCGGTCAACACTTAAATGAAATTATCTTCAAAAAGTAAATGTCATGGACCAATCTAACGTTTCAAATAAAGAACCGATGAGATTTTGCAAATTTTATGCGTTTTTTAAAAAAAAAAAGTTATCAAGCTCTTAAAAAATCACCCTTTATAAATTTTCACATTCTGCAGTACATTGGAGACGAAATTCACACTCAATAATACAGCATGGATGCCGAAACACCAATATTCAAAGTAAAAAACACCAATAAAATAGTTTAAATTCGTACGTGTCGCTTACGTCACACAGTATGTCGTGTACGTCACGCTTGCTTTTTATACATTTTCACATTTTTCTTAAGTTTAATTTCCAAATTTGAGTTTGGAGTTTGGAGTTTGGGAAATTTGAGAATTGTGAAAAACACGTGTTTCATGTTTTTCGAATAAATAGATAAATGTCAATGCGCTGGATCAAGCAAAGAAATAAAAGCGCAGTTGGATGCTGTGTGTGGAGTCTCCTAACCATCTACGACTATCGTGACAAATTGCATTAACGATCTTGAACGTGGTCGTACACACGATAACGGGGCACTTTACTGTAATAGAGAACTTTCAGGCCAATTCAATAAGGTACGTATTGATAAACAGTATTTATACCCTAAACCTGAAAGGTCAGGGTATATTAACTTTGTGCAAACGTTTGTAACGCATAGAACGAAGCGAGTCCGGTATAGAAAAGTATATATATTCTTGATCAGCGTCACCACGTGAGTCGAGCTATCCATGTCCGTCCGTCCGTCCGTCCGTCTGTGTGTTGTCCGTATACACAGGATGAGAAGAAGGAGTAGAGATAATTGGATGAAACTTGGTACACGTGGTCACATGGACCCAAGAATCTGCACTATTGAATATTTTTGGAATCCGCCCACGGACAAGCCTACCTCCCGTATAACGCGAAAATTGAAAACTGCATAACTCAGCTCATAATAAGCCTACAACAATAAAATTTGGTATGTATGTGTTTTATATCAAAACAAAGATGTTTTTGAAAAATGGACGTCATCCGCTCACGGACACGCCCACCTGCCATACAACACAAAAATTGAGAACGCAATAAATAAGCCTCTGTTTAATCTACAGAGCTAAAATTTGGCACATATGTTTTTTGTAACAAAAAAAAGTTGGTTTTGAAAAGTGGACATCATCCGCCCACGGACACGTCTACCTCCGATACAACGCGAAAATTTAAAACTGCATAACTCAGCTCGTAATAAGCCTACAACAATAAAATTTGATATGTATGTGTTTTATACAAACACAAAGATGTCTTCGAAAAATGGACGTCATCCGCTCACGGACACGCCCACCTCCCATACAACCCAAAAATTGAAAACGCAATAAATAAGCCTCTGTTTGACCTACAGAGCTAAAATTTGGCTCGTATGTTTTTTATGACAAGACAAAGATAGTTTTGAAAAATGGATGTCATCCGCATACGGACACGCTTTTTTCCCATACAACCCAAAAAGTTTTAAACTCAATAAATAAGGTTATGTTTGTCATAGAGAAATTAAATTTGGTATGGATGTATTTTATATCAAAACTAAGGTGTGTCCAAAAATTGGAAGTAATCCGTCCATGAACACGCCCAACTCCCATAGCGAAAGCACAATAATGGCATTAACTGTGAGCTACAGGAATAAAACTTGGTATGGTAAATTTTTATCAACATTTAAATGCAAATAAAATATAGGCTTCATCCGCCCTTGGAGACGTCCGTTTACAATACAAATTTTTTGTTTTTGAAAAGTGGGTTAATGTATTTCATAGTCGGCCTAGACCGACTTTAGACTTTCTTTACTTATTTAAATATAATATTGATACAAATTTCTTGTGTTTTACTCACTCCATGGTTTCAACAATGATCTCATTAATCATCAGAATTTAATACCTATGAATTGTTTAGAATTAAGAATTTGTTCAGAATTTAATACCTGAAAATAAAAGATAGAAAAGTTGTTAATAAAATACAAGCAAATACAAGCTTCATTCTGTTATTATCAATCAAATGGTTTATTTAAGTATGAAAATAAAGTTATAAAATAAATTATTTAAAATGTTCTTTATAGTTCAAACACGCTATAGAGAGTGTTCAAAAGAGTTTTTTTAAAGAAAATAAAAAATGCCCAAAACTATTTCACAAATAAGTATGTACATTGTACTATATATATGTACAATATACAATACATAGTTACATAGAGATATTGATAATATATAGATATTGTAAGACATTCCTATTAGAGTCTTGAGATATGTTGTGTCAAAGGTTGAGTACCTACTAAGTAGCTTACCGTTATGCTTTCTAGAACTAAACAGTGTTTTTCATAACATTAATATAAACAAATTTTGAAACATTTGAAAAATCTCAAAGCAGCCAATACTTGTATACATTAGCCATGCTTATAAACAGTAATAAATACAAATCGAAAAATCATCAAAAAATTGGCAAATTTTCGCCATGAAACGCGCGTGGCTAAAAAAAAAAATCGTGCGTGCGTGAGTATTTATGTATTGTATGCTATTTCTTGTTTAAACAAATATCATTTCGCAATCATGCTGCGCTGTTAATTTCAAAAATTTCCGGCAAAATTTGGCGCCATAAAAAAGAAAAAATACGCAAACAAAAATTGTAAACTTAGAAAAGCATAAATAAATAAACACCCTTCTTCTACATTTATTGTGCGCCAGCATGCGTAGCAGCCTTAATTCGCAATGATGATCGGCATTTTGAACTTTAATTTGGCAGCTGATGATGATTTTTGTTTAATTTCAATTTAAACAACAGCTATAAATTTAAACCATAAAATTCTACGTGATAAAATGTAGGAAAAGTAAAGTATGTTATAAAAAAAAGTTCAGCAAAACGATGGGCCTCCATTTTTTTTTTTGCAACTATTTTACAAAATTAATTTTAAAATAAATTTAAAATAAATAGAAAAATTTCACCATTTTTAACACCATTGAAAGTAATGGTTTAAAAACCATAAAGAAATAAATTTATTTTGCTTTAAATTACATCACTTTTAAATAAGATATTTGAAAATAATTTTGCCATCACCAGCATTATTTCAACTTTGAAATATCGCTACTTTTTTGTCAAACATTAAAGCGACACAAGCAATTTCAAGAAAGCTCTTAAAAACCTTAAATATTTAATTGTTTCTAATTGATTTTCCTTAAAAGCTTTAGTGGCCTTGACTGAAGCAACACACATATGTACACACATGCACAAAGTAGCGTCGTACCCTTGAGAAATTGTAACTTTGTCACAAGTAACAGCGGCATTTTTTTGATCTACCAGCTGAATTTGATTAGCTTTTTAACATAATTGCAAAAAATTGCACATATTTCAAATAATGTAAACATAGCCACAGTCACAGCTACAGTTTAAGCATAATTTTGTGCTTTCACGCTACATAATACCGTTATCTGGCGGAAGTTTATGCCAGGTTATGCAGGGTCACTTTAATTTCATGCGCAAAACTTTAGCTGAAATGAAATTTTCGTATTTGTTGTCACAGCTGAGCATTTTTAATGAACTTTTTAATTTTTAGCTTTAAGATAAAATTGAAAATATAAGTACTGTTTAAAAGTATAAACAAATATTTATACTTATTAAAATAACGTAAAAAAAAGCTGACATGCATGCATGAATATGCTTTTGAATTTATTTTCTCTTTCATATTTGTTTTATTATTATCCACAAGCATGTCCACGAACTCAATTTAACATATCAGCGGGGGATCAAAGGACATTAATTAAAACAAAAAAAAAAACAAAAACATAAAATTTTGTTTTGCAAAGTTATTCTTGAACAAATTTAAGCTAATTAAGTTCATTGCTGCTTACACAAAAAAGCGTGCCTTATTCTAAATTCTGTGCTGGAACCTACATGAATTAACCAAATTAAAAAGTGAAAACAAGCAACTCAATTTGTCAGGGAAATAAAGCAAACCGAGCTGAAACTCATCAGACACACTTATGCCAACAGTCAGACACAAGAGAAAACAGCCCCAACACGCAGTCAAGTGAAAATTAAATGTACCTATGTATGTATGCATTACCCAGGTAAACAGTATGTTATAAGCCTCAATTAAATTTTGCTGAAACTAAGTTTTCTCGTTGTTCTCCTTGTAAACAAAATGTTAAAAATACATTTTACACAACAGCCCATTTCTTAACCATATCCTAGCAATCACAAAAAAAAAAAAAAAATTTTCTGACGTCATGCTTGGTAACTTGTAAATATCTATTACCATAAAGCTTACTAAAGCTTAAACAACAACTCAACTGAAATGCAGTCATGAAACGCACACAAATGCATAATCAGCATATAATAGCAATGACACAGAAGAAAGAAAATTACAATAAAAAAACACCTTTAGGCAAGCAAGCTTTGCCGGCAAGAGACCGACTGACAAGAGCGACAACAAAATTGTTGTTTGTTTTGATAACAACAAATTAACAAGCTCTGTGTGACAACAATTTATTTTGGCATCTTTGCCGTGCGACAACATTTGAAAACAGTGCAAATTTGCATATAAATTTGAGACAAGCACAAACACACACACACACACAAATAAATTATCATTGTAAATAAAGCATACAATTACACAGTTCCACACATCAAATAATTACAAATTTTAATCAACGTAAAGACTCTGGTAGAAGAAATGAAAAAACTACATGTAAAACGGTGGTTTTTGAGGTTTTGTCTGAGTAATATTTAATACTAGCTAATATTAAATTCACATCCGCTTTACCAGCATTTCTTTAGCATGAAGATGACCAATTGTTCTTTTTTGAGCCTACACTCAGAAAAATATCAACTGTAATATTAACAGTTGGCCGCTGTTATTTCAAAACACTGTTCGATTGAATGATTTGCGTTTAAGTAAACAATTTTCTTTGATGAATGAACGTTTCAAAGTATTTTCGTGCTGTTAAAATCATCTGTTGAAATATTAGGTCTGTTCCCGTACTTTTTGGACTAAAAATGGTAAAACTGTCAAAAGTCTGAGAATGAGAAAAAATCTTTCGAAAATAGAGAAAAACACAAAAATGTACGGGAACGCTTCTCGGACTAAAATTGTAAAAACTGTCAAATAAGATAGTTTGTCCAGCATTGCCTTGATGTGAAGCATCGGCATTGCAGACGAAATGCCTAAGATTTTTTTAATAATATTGAAATTAATTCTCAAGTTAAGAATTTATATTAGTTTTTACACATTTTCCCATGTTTCTGGGTTCCATTTTAATAGTTTCAAAGAAGTTTTGATGTATCGCAATTTCTTTGCTAACTTGTAAACAGCTGATTTTAAGATGTTTGACACTTTTACCATTTTTACCCGAAGAAATTTCTCGGACTAAAACTTGCAACTTTTGACAAGGAGGGGAAATGTTTCACTCTCTCGATTGCACTCTCTTTTACCATTTTTTCGTGTACGGGAACGCTTCTCGGACTAAAACTGGTAAAAACTGGTAAATTGGGCTAAAACTTTAGAGTACGGGAACAGACCTATTATTTTGCTTATATTGAATTGTCAATTTTTTCTAAGCAATAGTTTTTATATGTGTTTTGCTATATTTATATTATCGTTGCCAGTAGCTCAATGGATGTGCACTAGACTGTCATGCGGGAGACGTGGGTTCGAACCCTAGCTGTGTAAGTATCAAAAATTGTAATTTAATAATTTAAATAATAATAATTCTGTTTCATTAATTGTTTGGTCAAAAATAACCTTCAAAATAAAATGCTTATAATCTTGCAAAAAAAAAATTGCAAATGTCATTTTTTATTTAAAAAAAAATATTTTAAATAAAAAAAAAAAATTTGTATTGGCCTTGCCGGATTTGAACCGTGGACACTCGAGTACTAGACGCACACGTTAGCACACTCGGCCATACAGAAAACAGTGATCAAATTTCAATAAATACGTTTTTATACGGGTTTCGTGTTCCATAGACCAACCGTCAACCGACTGTTGATTTAAAGTTTCATTTGTTGGATGGTATTTAACAGTGAAATCTGTTATTTCAACCCATGATTTGTTTGATAAAACAGCATTTTTTCCCTGAGTGTAGAAAACTGCAAGGAAAACTTAGTTAGATGAAGAATAGCCTTATTCTGGTGATTGACAATTGTACAGTTAATGCCAAGAGCCAAAGTTCTTAAATGAAATTGTAACCTTTGACAAGACTTGTCATCATCAGAAAAGGTATTATTAAGAAAAAAATTATTGATTTCTTAACTTCATTTGCAAAAAAAAAAACATATAAAAGATTACCTTGTCAATAAATTTACAATTGTCAATAGTCAGAATAAGGCTGCTACACGGTTAAAAATTTTGGACTAGTTTTTAATCCAAACTTTGGTTTAAAGGAATTTTTAATCCAAAAAGTACTATTTCTTATTCCATACTTAAGTTTAATTTGTTTTTAATCCAAAAAAGTTTAAGTTTAAGACTATTTTTGGACTACAAATTTACATTAAGTATTTTCAGAAAAAACTATTTATGTTACCTAAGATTGAAAACTACTACTGCTACGAAATTTACGCTTAATATAATAGTTAATGTTGTTAAAGCATTCGAAGTTTATTTTTTAATTAAATGAAAGAATTGTTTCTTAAAATCTGAACCAAAATATTATTATATTCATTATTACATTGAGCAGTGTTTCATTATACATAATAAGGGTATTCATGCAAAGCGGCAAGCTTGTATTTTGTATTTTTAACTTTTTTGGACTAAAATCTAATCCTTTTTGGATTATAATATTTTATACTTTCTGCGGATTAAAAATTATTCCTTTTTGGATTAAAAAATTTTAAACTTTTTGCGGATTAAAAATAAGTCCTTTTTGGATTGGAAAATTTAAAAATTTCCATTGGATTAAAAAGTAATCTTTTTTTGGTCGTGTCCTATATGTAATCCAAAAAAGATTAAAATTTAGCCCAAGATTTTTAACCGTGTAGTTAAGCCGAATCAAAATTTAGATTTCGCCGTGCATCGACTTCAAAGTTAGAGGGACCCTCAAAAGCAATTTCTGCGTCATTTTTTTTTTAGATCGGAGAATTCCCCAAGGAGCGGTTTTGGTTCACCTGAACACCTTTTTGGACCAAAAATTCAAGTTTTTTCCATATAACTTTTTTTTTTTTAAAATGCATACCCAAGATAAGCAAAAAAGTAAAGCTTTTAATAGAACACAAATATTGGTTAAAAAAATTTTTGAAATTTTTGATCTTTACAAACTCTTGATCAAAAAATTTCAAACTCAAAATCATGGTCCTACTTAATATTAAACTATTTTTAACACCTATTTGCGAATATCTTTAAGGAATACTGATTTCAATATTTGCCACATCATATTCTGTACCCACGTCTGTGTTATAGAATGCTATGGTGCATGACAAATTTAATGTATCATTTTCATTTGTTTGCTTTTCCATCAAAGTTATATAAAATAATTTATCTTCCCAAAAACATATCGTTCTTTGATTTCTTTCTGGAGAAGACCACGAATTTTTTGTACCCATTCATCGAATCGAAGTTCATCGAAACGAAATAAAATCGATACCGAGAAAAAGTATATCTTATTGTTTATTATATAATTATAATTTTCTTTATTAAGGGGTCCGTTTTTTAAAGTCGACTTTTTTATAATTATGTATTTTAGTAAATATTCTTAAGATTCTAAGAAAAAAATTCCTACGGGTTCAAAAGTTACAGCCGGATTAGTGAGAGCGCATTTTTAATTTTCGCCTTTTTTCTTTGTTCACAAACTTTGAACGCGTTTATCTCGAAACCATGTTTTTCGTACTGGTTGCGGCACTAACGGGTTCATTTTTTGACGAAATTTTTTTTTTTTTTATTTTTTTAAACTTGATTCGCTATCGTATGACACGCGCTTTTTTTAAAATTTTTTTCGATTTTTTACGATTTTTTAAAGCCAATATTTTTTTCAAAAAACAAACTTTCAAATTCGTAACATCACCAAAAATTGAAAAAAAAGCTCTTCTCATACGATAACCAATTTTGTTAAGATTTAAAAAAGTCATTTTTTTTCCAGATGGGACAATTTTTGCGACTCCCAGCGATACAACCACGAGGCGCCGTTTTTTTCTCTGCCCCCAGTTTGGAGCTCTATAAAACCATGTTAGAGTGAAAAATATATTTGCTGAATGTTTTTTCTTATAATTTGTTCAATTCTCTACAATAATAAAAAAAAAATTTTGGAAAAATTTTGCTTTTGACTGAATATGAATTTTTAAAAAAAGGTCTGTTTTCTCTGACGCGAATGTTATGTCCCACCTTAATAAAAGCACTAGGATCGTTTCTTCAAAGTTAAGATAAGCTTTTATGAATGCCTTTTCTCAACTTTCTTTTATTAAATATTGCTTATACTTATTCTTCCTAAAAATTATTCTTTACAATATATTGTCATCTTAATATAATAAGGATGTAACTCATAAATTCATATTTTTACAGGAAGTTTAAAAATCTTTTAATAACTTCTGTAATGAAAATTTAATTGTAATGAAAATCCGAAAAAAATTTAAAACCATAGTATTTAAAACCACCAGTATTTAAAACCATATTTCAGTTTTTTTTTAATTTCATGAAGGGTATTTTAACAGAAAATGCAATAAATTTCGAAAAATTAAGAGTTACGTTCTTTTAATATTAAGGTGACGATATAGAATCAAAATTAACATATGTTGGAATAAAAAGTTTTTCAGTATAGCTTGTGCCGAAGATAAGGGGATTAATGTAATGTAGTGCTATTTCAAAATCCCTATTACCTTCCCAATCCTATGGAAAGTTATAAATGGTCATAAATATACATAAATGGTTGCGACTGAGAATTTCCACGCACAGTTCCTGCGCGGTGCGCCATTTTAACTTTTTAGGATTCTGTGGGTTCCAAAGGCAGGAATAGACTCGGCACATACATTTGCACCCATGTTCCAAATTGTATAATCCAAGCATCAATATCCACAGTAACCTTCATTCCTGTCCCAGGAACCCACATAACCTTTAAAAGTTCAAATGCACACCCAGGAACTGGCCAAATCCTGTATTTGGAACACACACAGAAGTCATCTTGTTTGTTCTTAGAAACTAAAAAGAACTATTAAAAGTTCGATAAATAACTAAAGTTCACGTGTAGTTCGTGAATAAGAAACACGTGTAGTTAAGGTTTGTATTTCCGTGAACACGTGCAGTTCGCAACACGTGTTTAAGTAAACAAGTTTAACAAGTAAACAAAAACAAAAGATTTTACTTTTATGAAAAACAAAAGTAAGTAAAGTCAAAATTTGGTCAAGTCCGAATATGAAATACCTTAAACCTCCTTTTTGAATATACAGTGTATATTATACACATACTCATAGTTAGGAAAGTGGGTGTGTCCGTGGGCAAATGAAGCTCATAACTTGTACACAAATTAGTTTTGATGTAACAAGCAAACATACCAAGTTGTAAGTCTGTAGCTTAAAAATAAACCTATTAAGAGGAATTTCACTTTTTCAAGTTGTTTGGGAGGTAGGTGTATCCGTTGGCGGATAAGGCTCATATTTTTTATATATTTCAGTTTTGATGAAAAATTCTTCTAGCTCACATGTGAACCTTTTTGTAGTCTTTTTACCATAGCATGGGAGGTAGGCATGGCAATGGGTGGATGACGCCCATTTTTATTACCATTGTTAATATAAAATATTTACTAGCCAAATTTTATCGCTGTAGGTTGAATGTTTATATTTTTGAGTTGTATGGAAGATAGAAAAAAATGGGACATGTGGCAATACAAGTTGTAGTCTACCATTAAAATAAGTCTTTGAGACATTTTATTAAGAGAATAAAATTCTTCTATGAAAATGTTCCAAGTAAACATCTCTTCCAGAAGATTTGTCTACAGTTAACTTCTATGGAGAGATATTGTTAGGTTTCAATTGCTTAATTTAAGTAATGCACTTAGAATAAGAAATCATCGTTATCAGGAAAATAATCAGTGCATATAATTAGGAACTTTTTATTTTTCCAGATGATATCACTTTTCATAGCAGGTGATTAAAAATTAACTAATTTTTCTATAGAACTTAGCTGTAGAGAAATATTGTTTAAATAACTAAATATAAATTTTACGAGAAATATTTTCATAGAATAATTGAAACCTTTAAATCTACAACTAGGAGTATTTATTTAAACTTTTAATAAAACTTTTTATAAACTTTTGTCAAGATGCGATTCACAAAAAGAGGCACAAAGTTTAAAAAAAGTTTTAAAAAAACAAATTCCCATTAAATAGTACCATAGAACGCAACAACAATGTTTAACGGTTATTAGAAATCTGAAGCCCAATTCTTACCATTATATCTAATTTTTCCACAATATTGGTTCACAATAAGTCTCGAGAACAGGAGCGTTCAAAAATTAAAGAAAATAATTCTAATATGAAGAAAAACAGACTAGCTTCTTCCAACAAAATTGGTTAAGATAAAAAGACTAAAAACAATACTGTCTAGAGAATTTTTCTCATCCCTTAAAAACATTTAATTAGTTCTTAAATTTTTCAAAATTTTGAACAGAGGGAATTTTGAACAAAATTTCGCCATTTTATAATGATGGTTACTAAAATATTGGATCACGGAATATTGTTATCTGAAGGAAGTCATTCCTATTATTAAGAGCTCCTATTATTTTCTGTTTGATAATACAGTGAAACAAATTTTAAGGCCCGTATTCACCAACCTTACTATTTTTTTAGCGTGCTATTTTTGCCATTTTGATATTCACCAATATTTTATTTTTAAGCAACCGCCGACTTCTCTATAAAATAGCAATCGATTCCAACCTAAAAACAAAACAATATCTAATAGTAGGCTTTGCTTTGTCAAAAATTGTATGGCAAACTACTATTCGAAAAGTTCGAACATAAGTTCGAAATAAAAAATGTAGATTGCTTGGTGAATACGAAAAAAATAGAAAACTAAAATGCCTGCTGAAATAAAACGAGTACTACAGGGTGGGGCAAAAGTCGCGAAGGGATTTGAAAAATTAATAACTTTTCTAATTTAATTTTTTTTTTTTAATTTTTCTTTTTAGGACTTTTAAAATAAATCTGGAAGATTAATTATGGAAGGTTACAACGTTATCCAGCGAACCAAAATCATAGAACAAATTATTTTGAACATCATCGATCAATAATTCAAACTCAACGAGCCTATCGTCGTCATTTTAATGTGCGGAATTCACCATCCGAATCAATGATTCGACGCTTAGTGACACGTTTTAGGAACAAGGCTCAGTGAGGGATTTTCCACGAAGCGGAAGACCACATTCTGTAATTACTGAAGCAAATATTCAACGCGTTCTGGAGAGTGTTGAGGAGAATCCTGAAACATCAACTCGAAGGCGCTCTGCTGAGCTGCAAATGTCTCGGCGGTCTTTACGCAGAATATTAAAGGGAAATTTACATCTTTTCCCATACAAGGTGCAGTTAGTGCAAGAACTAAAGCCAGGAAGATTCCCAAGAACGAATAAATTATGCAGTTCGCTTCCAAGAATTGGCCAGAGAACATAATGATTTCATTCATCATCTGATAATGAGCGATGAAGCACATTTTCAATTAAATGGTTTTGTAAACAAGCAGAACTGCAGAATATGGGGTATTGAGAACCCAAGAGTGGTTCATCAGAGACAATTACATCCACTTAAATGTACAGTATGGTGCGCAGTTACGTCCCAAAGAATTATTGGACCTTTCTTTTTCGAAGATAACGATGGAAATGGTGTAACGGTAAATGGCGAGCGATATCGAGATATGGTCCAAAATTTTTTAAGGCCAGCTCTTTCTGACAATCGAGAGATGTGGTTCCAACAAGATGGGACCACTGCACACACTGCTCGAGCCACTATGCAGCTCCTGAGGCAGATTTTTGGCGAACGTTTAATTTCCAAAAATTCAGCATTCAATTGGCCTGCCCGTTCGCCGGATTTAACAGCACCAGATTATTTCCTTTGGGGATATTTGAAAGAGAAGGTGTATATCAATAAACCCACAACACTTGCACAGCTCAAAGAGAATATTCGAGCCGAAATAAGAGCGTTGCAGCCATATATTCTGACTCGTGTCATGGAAAATGCTATTAAAAGAGCTCAACTTTGCGAGGCTGAAAATGGTGCTCACTTACGTGACATAATCTTTCACACCTAAATTTAAAAAATCTCCCAATATCATATTTTATTATTTTGTAAAAAAAAAAAAAAAAATTAAAAATTAAAAAAAATATGACTGTTTTAAACCCCTTCGTGACTTTTGCCCCACCCTGTATATCGAGGTTGGTGAATACGGGCATAAAAGTCAAAATTCTTATATTCCACTACATAGAGGTCCTACCACATGAGCGCAAAACCCTAGCGAGGTTTTGATAAGTTAGGACCTAAACATTTTTTTGTACGCATTTATTTTGGGTGAACAGTGGATTTCTCTGTAATTCAATGCATCATTTTTGGGACTCTAACTTTTCCAGTGTTGGGGCTAAGAGGTTAAATAATAAGTTTTCAAACAATTCTTACCAAAAATTCACACCAGTTGGTCTATAATGGGTTTGACTATACTTTTACAGAAGGAAACACAAAAAAAAAAAACAGAAATGTATTAAAACATTTTCTGAGAAGTTTGTCCCTTTACTCGGGAATGGTATGGTTTTCTGGTAGGAAATGTTTGGAAAATTATTTTTAACGTCTTAATTTCAATACTGAACAGATAAGAGCCCTAAAACTGATGCGTTGAGTTGCAAAGGCATCCACCCAAATTAAATATGTCAAAAAAAATATATGTTCCTCGCCTAAGTTTGCAAAACCCCGCAAGGGTTTTTCTCTGATGTAGTAGTACTTCCACCAGTATATAGTAGTATAAAAAATTATTTTCAGTGCGTTACTGTGTAACATATGCTTTTCAAAAGCATACGATTAAAAAGGTATCAGAGAAAAAGAACTCGCAGACTCGTACTCTCATGAAACATCTCATATTATTCTAGAACAATACACGGCATTGATATGCTAGAACTATGCTAGAAGATGCTAGAAGAAAAATTTCGTTCCCCTCTATCCAATAAACCAATTATTCTGAAGGAAATAGAAAAGAGGTTTTCCACTTGGATGATATATGGAATTATTGTGACTTCTCCGGTGAAGAAGTGAACAAAAATTGTTTTTTTCTTGTAAACGACAAATTTCCGATAGCTGGAACCAAACGGACTTTTGTTCATTAGATTATAGATAACTTAGATTATAAACAAAATTTCCATAGGATCAAAAATTTTAAAAATATAATACCTAAAAGGGTCGGTTAAACTGGATTATTAATATATTTTGTAAATGGTATTTAAAAAAAAAAATCAAAAAGACTGATCCATTTCATACATTTATTTATATGTGTATGTCCCACAATTCCCGGAAGAAATTTAGCTTTCGACATATAAGACCAACAAAACGTCGATTAAAATGGTTTTCCAAAAATCTCATATATGACACTTTTTAAAAGAAAATTAAATCACAAAGAATTTTTTTTTCATAAGAAAATTTTATATTAACATGTCATACACACAATTTCCGTCAGAGGATTAGTTTTTGAGATATAATTCACAAATACAATAGGTTTTTATATATCTCGTAAGCGGAATTTTTCGAAATTTGAACAAAAGGGGCTTTTTTATAAGGGTTTTATAAGAGTATATGCTAAATCTTACAAATTCCTCTTGTATTGACTATAGTTTACTCTTTTATTGACTCTTTTATTAACTCTACTTTGGTCTATTTTCAATTTTCCAATTAATAAACGGTCTCATGAGCTTATACCGTCTTATTTCAGTGCTGGCTCGTGGCCGCGTACTAGTGTTTTGGAAATTTGGCTCACGAATGCTATATATGAAAAGTTATTAAGTTTAAAAGTTGAAACAGTTTTCACTGCATAATATTATAAAATTATTTGTCAAGCACTTAGAATTTTTAGACCAACACTTCTATTATATTACATGTACCACTTTCACTTTTATATCCGTGCACTATCAATTCCAAAACCCATTAGTCAAAACTATAAGTTTCTTCTTCCTCAAGAGCAGTGATAAAGTGTGAGCAGCTTTAAGTTAATTTTTATAACAATTGCTGAGCTTACTTCTTGGTAGAAACAAGTTTCACATCAAAACATCCTTGCGTCGAAAACTCTAAGTAACCATTAAATGCAAGTCTATTTATTTTCTATTTAAGAACATAAAGATAAAAGCTTCTCTTGATTTACTAGCTAATTTGTGAAAGCATTTTCGCGAAATATTAAAAATTTTAATTTATGTCAAAGTACTAGTCAAGGTAATGTCAAGTCAACACTCACTGATAAAATGTTTTCAATTTCAAATCGTTGATATTTGCTTATGTCATTTTATGTTTATATATTCTACGTAGAGTACAAAAGTTGGTATTATTTTTAGTTTTTGCTACAATCACACTTAAATTTTATGTCAAGCACTTTTTGCTGCATACTCTGAGGCGTTGTAAGTATAGAACAGTCAGCATGTGGGTAAATAGGGTAAGTTTATAGTTACAAATAAATTTTAGTACTTTTATATTAATAAAAGTTTCAAACTCAAAAATGTACTCAGATAATTGAAAAATAGAATGGAAATGAAAAAAAATATAAGACGAATAAAATAAAAAGTTAATGGTTATTTGATATAAACATATCCTTTTCATACCTATTATTGTGACCCTGTTAAATGGCTTAATTTTAAAAATCAATAAATTTGGTAGACTTTGCATTTTTGCAACGGCATCATATCGCTGCACACTTATTTTGTTTTTTTTTTCTTTTTTAACTTCCTCCTCCGCTTAAACCATTTAAAACTTGCTGCATGCATTTGAGCTCAATAAACGGTTTAGAGGATTTTAAGGATAGCATTTGCATTTTAATGCGATTTGCTGCAGCTGACTTTCTGCTCGACTTGACTAAATCATTTACGAACATGATAACGCTAACGGGCTAAGGTTTCAGTGTTAGTTGGAAACAGCTTAAATTGATGAGTTTTGTATTTTCGTTTGCACAGTTTTCACTGTAAAGTGAAAATAACAGATTTTGAAAAGCATTCAAAAGCCAATATTGAAGCCATAATATAATGTCTATTTTTAGAATCTGTACTTAGAAAAACAATATTGCAGTAACTACTGCCATAGTGTTGAACTAGAGATTACCTCAAATTCTTGGGCACTCAGAAAAAATTTCTCTTCGATTTCCACCGTCAGTCCGTGGACTGTGGAAAAGCTTCTCTCGAATCTACTGTCTCGAGCCACGTTAATTTTACGATTATCTCTCTACTTATCATAAATGTGCGTCTTCAAATATTTTCAATATTTGCCTTGAAATAAATTTCAAAATTAGAATCTATGTTCAAAATAATTAACAAAACACACGCCCAGCCACCCACAAACTGCACTCAATATAACCTCAAATAATTGTTGTAATCTTAATTAACAAAGTCAACACTGTTTATAGAAGCTGCACAACAAGAAAAATGAAAAATGCATAGAAATATGTTTCCTCTTACTTGCTAACTGGGTCAATATATAATTATAAATGCAACAGCAACAACAACAAAACACCCGCTAGTGACCACAGACTAGCCCGAGACTACGTCACTTGCATTGCGTCGCTATGAATTGCAACGTTCTGACGCTGCGTTGTTAATGAGGCTGTCTGCTTCGCATGAAATATGGAATCGATGTGCTGCAGCCAACTCACGGTTAAGCCGCAAAAATGGCGTACGTCGCACAGTGCTTTGTTCCATAGGCAAAATTAAAATAAAATAAAGTGCTTAGAATATATTCTAAATATATAAATATATATTTAAGTAATATACATTTTTGTAAAGCTAACAAAGTACCTTAAATAAATTTGTTAATAGAATTTATCATCTCGTCTTTTTGTTAACAGTAGAGGGTGCTAAAGTCAGAAAATGTTTGAGGTAAAACTGTTGAACGGAAAAACTGTTTTTACTGTGTTACAAATTTTTTTTTTTTAAATTTCATTCTTTATTGTATTGCTTTGAAACTTAACAGTTTTGTTTGTAACTATAAGTACAAAAAACCAAAAATATTGTTTGTAAATATTTTATATAGAAAAGTTGTTTGTGCCATCGAAAACTTTTGCGATTTTTTGTTTGGAATTCCCAAAATGCAAAAGTTTGATAGAGTGAAAATTTTTTTTTTAGAAGACTAGGTAATTTTTTATTTTTGATTTTAGTACACTTGAAAGGTCTTAAATGGAATAAGTGAACAAGTTTTAGATTTTTCACCCGGAAACGTAAAAATGATATGAATTTTTTGAGACATATTTCCTAAGTTTCAGAAAAAGTTGCAAAGACCTAAGTTTATGGTACTGCCAAAATTTAAAAAAAAATAAGTTTATACAATTTTTTTGTTTTTTTTTTTTATTAAAAATGAATCAAAGTTTGATGTAGTGTATCATTTTTATTAAATAGTGACAAAAACTTACCAAAAATTGAAAGAATATATTTATTTGTTTTAGCGGAAACCCTAAAGTTTTGCAAACTTTGAAAAAATTAAAAAATTATGTAAATAAAAAGTAGGCGATTTTTTATTATTCATTTATATACTTTGTTAACAAATCTAACCACTAGTAAAAAAAAAATTTAAGATTTTTAACCGGAAATTTGAAATTTTGTATTTTTTGAAAACATCTATATTTTTGAGTTTTACAAAGACCAAAAATATGATAATATCATTTTTTCCAAGTAAAGGGCTCCAGCGACTTTCAATGTTCAATTCAATTTTTGCAAGCTGTGCAATTTTATTGACTGTAGGTCTGTTTAAGAACTTTTCGAGTTAAAAATATAAAGTAACTTTTATCAACATTTGGTTGTAAACAGCTGATTCATGTTTTCCTTTTTGCTTTTCGTTTCATTGGTTTTCCTATGTTTCAACTCATTTACTCCGTGAAAACTTGTTATTTACATTTTGCTATTTTCCGTTATTTTTTATATTTGAGCAAGAGATGAGAGCATGTTTATTTCAGTTTAACGTGATTATTTTCTAATAGTTTGCGATTGTTTTGAAGTTTTCACCATTTTTGTATCAATAATATTTGAATTAATTGTGGAATTACCACTAAAACATTAAATGAATACCTAGTCAAAATTGAAATAACCTCGTGCTGCAGTAGTCATTATATTCTAATAGTGAGCTCTCGTGAGTTAAATAATCTCACTGGTTCATCTCTATATATGTATGCATATGCATAATAAAACTGTTCTGTCAAATTTATTTACTAGTTATGAAGCAATATTTTTCGATAATGACAAATTGTATTATTAATTCCGATATAATTGATTTTTGGTTATCAGTGTCTTCAAAAAATAAAAGCCCAGAAGTATATGAATTTATAAAAGACAAATTTGGGGATTCAAGTCTTGAAAAAGAAGTGTTGTTAAGAAAAATTAAATTGTTTGACAATAAAATAAAAAAATATTGGAGCGAGAGTAGATCCAATAGACAATTCTTCGATAAAAAGTGGTTGAATTGGAAATTTTTCGACGCAGACAATTTAAGTTGTATATTGATATTCTTTTTAATCTAAGTAAAAAAGTTAAACTTTAAAACTAAAATAATTAGTTGAGCAAATTTAGAAACAAATATATAAATAACCCCTTTTAAAGAGAATATTAAATTATTTGCATTCTGATCACAAATGTAGCTAAAATTTAGTTTTTGGTAAAAAGGATATATGGGAGATGGTCATGTCCTTGTATCGAATGAAGCGAAATTTCCCAGAGAGCCCAAAAATATAGTTTTATAAGTTGTTATAAGTTTTCAGTGCATTCTGATCTCAAATGTAGCTAAAATTTAGTTTTTGGTAAAAATGATATATGGGAGATGGTCATGTCCATGTATCGAATGAAGCGAAATTTCCCAGAGAGCCCAAAAATATAGTTTTATAAGTTGTTATAAGTTTTCAGTGCATTCTGATCACTAATGTAGTTACAATTTAGTTTTGGAGAAAAATTATATATGGGAGGTAGTCATGTCCTTGCACCGAATGAAACAAAATTAACCACTAAGCTAAAAGACATATTTTAACCGATAGTTACCAACTTTCAATTTTTTCTATATACAATTATAGCTAAAATTAAACTCTTAAATTTAAAGGTGTATGGGAGGTAGTCATGTCCTTGCACCGATTTTTCCGAATTTTTCTTAATTAACATATTTTGAACCAGCACACCAAATTTCATTTTTCTGCGATAACTTCTCTAATTTTGCCGATTCACTATATGGGGAGAAAGCACTGTGCGTCGTTGCTGCATTTTTGTGACGAGTCACCCTCGTCCACACACTCAACAACCCCAAGACTAGCTGTTGTTGCTGCCAACAGTGTTGCCAGTCTAGCCTTTTTGAGGCTAGATCTAGCCTTTTTTTTTGTTGTCTAGCCTCGAAAATTACCATCTAGCCTCTAGCCTTTTTTTTAGCCTTTTTTTGTTTTTTTCTAGCCCTTTCTAGCCTTTTTTAATATATTGCTTAAAGATGCATTACTACATCCAATTTTTCTGACGTTGCAATTAGGAAAGTGTAAATCTTCTATTGCTCTTTTTATTCTATTAAAGTGGTTAAACCCAAATATTTTCTGTTATAGAGAAAGAAAACTCCAGTTACTCTACAGAAGAAATAACTATAATTGAAATATAATGGCAAAAAATTGTAAATCACAAGTAGAATAGGAATCTAGCTGGGCAGAAGCTAGAGATTCATTGAATGAAGATCCGTTCCAAGAGCTATCAGATTTGATTTTTAGTTTTATTATTTTAGCATTAAGCAACGCTGAGGTAGAAAGAATTCTTAGTACAACGAAATTTAAAAAAAAACTAGAAAAGAAACCGTATTCAACTGTTCTTAAAAGAAAACGAGTAAAGAAAGTCTAGTCCGACTATGAAATACCCTAGACCTCCTATTATATTTAAATAAACTTTATATTAAAATACTAAAACAAATAGAAGTAACTTCCTATTTTTGTTTAAAATCCCTGTATTTATAGAACTATATAGGTTTTACTAATGAAGGTTGTATGGGAGGAAGGCGCGTTCGTAGGTGGTTACGCCTTTTTTTGTGAGCACACCTTAGTTTTATATACTATGATCTCATACCAAGTTTTATCTCTGTAGGCCAAAAATAAACGTTTCTATTGTGTTTTCCATATTGTGGGTTTCATGGGAGATGAGCATGTTTATGGGCGGATGTCACTCAGTTTGTGAACACATCTTATTTTAAATACAACAATCTCAATACCAAGTTTTATATTTTTGGCTCATATAAACCTCTTTATAGCGTTTTTACTATAGTGTGTTGTATGGGAGGTGGGCGTGTTTAAGGGCGAATGACGACTATTTTGCATCTAAGTACACATCTAAGTTTTAATATAAAATACATATCTGATAAGTTTAATCCCTGTAGTTCAAATAAAAGGGGTTTTTATAATAGTGTTTTCAATGTTGGAATTGTATGGGAGGTGGGCATGTTCATGGGTAGAGCACGCCAATTTTTTGTGTACGTCTACGTTTTGATACAAAATAAATACATTTAAATTTTATTTCGGTAGCTTAATTACAACCATCTATACAGCGATTTTTATTTGTTAGTTGTATGGGAAGTAAGTGTGTCCGTGGGCGGATTCTAAAAATATTCAATAGTGCAGATGCTTGGGTTCATGTGAACATGTGTACCAATCTCATCTCCTTCTTAACCTATATTAACAGATAACACATAGACAGACGGACGGACGGACATGGTTAGCTCGACTCAAGAGGTGACACTGATCAGGAATATATACTTTTCTATACCGGACTCGCTTATTTCTAAGCGTTACAAACGTTTGCACAAAGTCAATATACCCTGACCTTACATGTTTAGGGTATAATAGCGTTAACAAATCTAGTCTTTTTTTAGCTTTTTTTTAAAAGCCATCTAGCCTTTTCTAGCCATTTTTTAAATGCCATCTAGCTTCTTTTCTCAAAACTTTCTGGCAACACTGGCTGCCAATTAAAATGTTAAAATAATTGTTTAATTTTAACAATTTTTTGCACTCTCTCTTTATCTCTCTCTCTCTCTCTCTCTCTCTCTCTCTCTCTCTCTCTCTCACACTATCTCTCTCTAGCTGACAGCACAACAGCTGCGTGTGTTCTTTTGGTTTTGCGGATGACGCTTTGTAAGTTTATATTTTGTTGTGAAAGAAAATGTGCAGCCAGTAAATTAAGCTAACCAGCTGATATCAAATTTTGTTGAAAGTTTAAAAGTGAAAGTAAAAATTTCAAGATTGTTCGAATCAGTTTCGAATTCTATATGGATTTACTTCTTCGTATATTTCATCCAAAATTAATTGCGTTTCGAAATTCGAAACCGATTAGTTTTCGTGTGAAATTCTTCTCAAAAACGTGAATCGCTTTTTCTGATTTATCTCGAACTTGGAACGGACTCCAGATATGAATCTGTTTTGAACTATTTTTCTTTGATTCGAGACGGAGTCTCTTTTGCAATATACGAATTCGCAAAGGACTGTGAGATGGTATTGAGCTCTATTGAGCTGATTTGAGTTATGAATGCTTTGAGCTTGATTTTAGCCCATTTTGTTCTCCGTGTAAACGTTAAATTGTACGCAATGTTTTTACAATGTTCACGTAATGTAGAGTTGCTTTATATCAGTGGTCGGCAATATTAAAAATGAGACTGTAAGAGAAAGTGTGACAAAAAATAGCATATCATTCAAAACATTACTGCTTCGGCAATAGTAGTTTGTCGATTGAGTGAAAGAGCATGAAAATGCGTGAGAGTTTTGGCAAAGAATGTGCTTCATGTGTGCCGACCACTGCTTTATATTGGCACGGTAGCAAAACCCCATCAATACATAGTAATGTGATGTTTTGGAACTTAGCCTACTTCAGATCTTGCTTCTGAAATGGAAAAAGAAGTAGAGAACTTAAGCCTATCTCTTTATATCAACGCTCCAGCTGAAAACGATCATTCGCCTGAATTGGAAACACAGTCTGCCATTCCAAACGTGTGCAAATGTGGAAAATGTCCTGCGCCACTCGGATGCAAATTGTTGTGTGGGGGCAATTGAGGTAAAATATCTTTTAGATCGGTAAATAAATTATTAACATACATGAAACCTGTGGTGTCAAATATGCCTAACGATATCCACTCAAACAAACTTCAAAGCATATGCCCATAACACTTATAGTAGACCGAAAATGTATTCACTATGAAGTAAAAGATAGCTGAACTGACCTTTTGCCGAATGCATTTTTTGGAGGATTATTTGAATCTTAATTTCAACATCTTCTTGAAACATCCACGTAACTTTTACAGGCTTAATGACAAAACGTATATAATTAAGGCAATGTTAAATTAAAATTGAAATTGAAATTGAAATTGAAATTGAAATTGAAATTGAAATTGAAATTGAAATTGAAATTGAAATTGAAATTGAAATTGAAATTGAAATTGAAATTGAAATTGAAATTGAAATTGAAATTGAAATTGAAATTGAAATTGAAATTGAAATTGAAATTGAAATTGAAATTGAAATTGAAATTGAAATTGAAATTGAAATTGAAATTGAAATTGAAATTGAAATTGAAATTGAAATTGAAATTGAAATTGAAATTGAAATTGAAATTGAAATTGAAATTGAAATTGAAATTGAAATTGAAATTGAAATTGAAATTGAAATTGAAATTGAAATTGAAATTGAAATTGAAATTGAAATTGAAATTGAAATTGAAATTGAAATTGAAATTGAAATTGAAATTGAAATTGAAATTGAAATTGAAATTGAAATTGAAATTGAAATTGAAATTGAAATTGAAATTGAAATTGAAATTGAAATTGAAATTGAAATTGAAATTGAAATTGAAATTGAAATTGAAATTGAAATTGAAATTGAAATTGAAATTGAAATTGAAATTGAAATTGAAATTGAAATTGAAATTGAAATTGAAATTGAAATTGAAATTGAAATTGAAATTGAAATTGAAATTGAAATTGAAATTGAAATTGAAATTGAAATTGAAATTGAAATTGAAATTGAAATTGAAATTGAAATTGAAATTGAAATTGAAATTGAAATTGAAATTGAAATTGAAATTGAAATTGAAATTGATATTGAAATTGAAATTGAAATTGAAATTGAAATTGAAATTGAAATTGAAATTGATATTGAAATAGAAATTGAAATTGAAATTGAAATTGAAATTGAAATTGAAATTGAAATTGAAATTGAAATTGAAATTGAAATTGAAATTGAAATTGAAATTGAAATTGAAATTGAAATTGAAATTGAAATTGAAATTGAAATTGAAATTGAAATTGAAATTGAAATTGATATTGAAATAGAAATTGAAATTGAAATTGAAATTGAAATTGAAATTGAAATTGAAATTGAAATTGAAATTGAAATTGAAATTGAAATTGAAATTGAAATTGAAATTGAAATTGAAATTGAAATTGAAATTGAAATTGAAATTGAAATTGAAATTGAAATTGAAATTGAAATTGAAATTGAAATTGAAATTGAAATTGAAATTGAAATTGAAATTGAAATTGAAATTGAAATTGAAATTGAAATTGAAATTGAAATTGAAATTGAAATTGAAATTGAAATTGAAATTGAAATTGAAATTGAAATTGAAATTGAAATTGAAATTGAAATTGAAATTGAAATTGAAATTGAAATTGAAATTGAAATTGAAATTGAAATTGAAATTGAAATTGAAATTGAAATTGAAATTGAAATTGAAATGGAAATTGAAATTGAAATGGAAATTGAAATGGAAATTGAAATTGAAATTAAATTAATATAATCGAAAAGTTTCCGAAAAATATCTGGAAATAGCTTCATGAGCACTAAGGTATAGCTTCTGATATAAGGAAGCTATTTTTAATAAACATAAATTCAAAATTCTATTTGGTATCCCTGATACATGGAAACTTAAATAAAAGATATGATAACAACTTAAAAACTGCCTTTTATGTTAACGCTCTGACAATTCTTTTGATGGTTTCGTAATGGGTTCAAAACGGGTACGCCGAAACAAAAAAAAGAAACAGTTTCGATAGTATCGTAAATGTAGACGTAGAATTCCGTTCTAGCTGTAACCTCTTCTACTTTGTCTCTTTGGTCCGATTGTTTTGTTCATTTGCACGTATTTTTATTGATCTTCCAAAAATTAAAAAATAAATGAATAACACTCAATTATGGACTACTTATCGATGCCAAAATAAAGAAAAAGTTAAATAGTAAGTATGATTAAATAAGCAAGCAAAAAGAAATAATCAAAATTTCAAATTTTTTCGATCATTTTGTTAAGTTTGACTTAGTTGAAAAGAAGGCGAAGCAAATGCACTTTCCATTGGTGTCACTTTCGTCTCTGCCCGATATATAGTTTGAGAGCTACAGACAGTTTAACTACTTATTTCAAATTAAAATTAAGACCCCGATTTTTAAAAAATCGTATGGTTACTATATTTCACGCTGAACACTCTCGTCTCTGTCTGATATTTAGTTTGCTAGCTACACTTGCTGTTCGATGTATAGTTTGCAAACTACATTCGCTAGTGCTAGTGGGATGTGGAATCCAAATTAATTTGCATTAAAAACAAAAATTAAAATTTTACGCCATCTATTGGGTAAAAGCATAAAAAGAAATATGATCCAACTCGTTTTTTTCATAAGAGTTAAATCTAACCGGATCACAGACCCATTCCGTTAAATTTGACAGATTGAATTCATTGACTGAGTTGAAAAGAGGTTAATGAACTCGGGTTTAAAAATAGTATACTAGAACAGTAGTGCATACATAAACCCAACGCGAACTAATGCTTACAATGCTGCCAAAGCGAACCAATCAGTTCGTACAAAACGCATACAAGCATAAACAACGAAAGAAAAACAAAGAAAGCAGCAGGCACATAAGCAGCTGATGATTGATTTTCTTATATAAAAACATGCATTTTTCTTCTTATATTTTACTATTTTGTGACTTTAATATAATAGTGACAAAATCCAAAGTTAGATATTCATTCAGCGCAGGATATATCTGATATTTTACTATATATATTATCTTTGAACGAAGAGTATTAAAGGCTGTAGGTACACCCTAAAGTATTCGCCAAAAACGTTGCCTAATGACCTTGAAAAAATCTGTTAATACGACCCCATACAAACCGCGCTGTAAGACGTAATTCTACGTCAAAAATTCCAAATCCGAGCTGACGAACTCGTAACGGATTCGAAACAAATCTGCGTCCGTTTTTGAGCACATTGAGGAAGAGACTTTTTTTTATATAATAGTATACGTGTAAAGCATAGCTTACAAAAACTTATGCAAAGAAATGATTTTAGAAACAAAAAGAATTGTTGTCGAATTTTTACTGAAGTGTTTTTAAATAATCTTATTATGAATTAAGTTTAAAATATCTTTTCAAGAACTAAACATTTGTTTCTTATTGTTATTTTCAGTTACATATGGGCATTTCCATAGTCGCGAACGCGACATTCGTACGCCTTTGAGGAGTAAAATAATAAAGAAAACTCAAAACAAATTTTCTTTTTTTTCAAGTTTTAGATAGCATTTTATTTGCACTATATTTAGAAAAAAAAGTTAGGTTCTCTAGATTTTATGTTTCCAAAATATTAGCAATAAACATGGCATCGCGAACGTGACAAAAAATGGAACTCGTTTTCGACTGCATCTAGAAAAATGCAGATATCTGCGAAACGCAACATAATATTTTACAGCGGTAAATTGTAAATTAAAACAGATGAATATGGCTTTCAAGAATTAGTTATCATTTTGACATATTTCCATTAGCTTTTTTTTTATTGAGCTTAAGCCTGATCGCGAACGCGACATCTAGCACGCGACATTTTTTCTCATCAGGCTTGTAATAAGAATTAGTTAAAGTAATTTCATCTAAATATTGCATTACCTACCAAAAACATCGTATATATTATTTGGGAGTTTTATTTTAGTAATATAAATAACAAAAAAAAAAAATACATATGAGGCTTTTGAGAAAATTATGATATATTGTTTTAACCCCACCCGTACTACGTATGTTGTTATAAACTTTATGACGAGGTTTTTTACGCCCATAAGGAGGCGTGGCAGATATATAAAAGTGCATACATTATCCTGCATTATCACAATCTAAGTTGACTTAACCATGTATGTCCCTGTTTCTTTATGTCCCCCTGTCTGTTGACATGAAAACAGCCGTTATTATTAAGTTATCGTAATGAAATTCGATATTTAGGCTTATATCGTAAAATTAAAGACCATGTTCGAAAAAAAGCCAAATAGGATGAAAACCACGTATACCTCCCAAACAAATTGACGTTTTAAAAATGGAAAATTTCTTAAAAATCTATTAAAAATCAATCCAATGACTTGAGAATTAGCTCATGAGCTTTAACTAGTGCTATTAACACTTAGTAAAAAATTCAGCAAAATCGAATGAAACCTTTCCATACTTCCCATACAAAGTATATTTAAAAAACGGCGCATGATCGCGAACGCGACACATTTTGACGATCAATATTAAATGTTTAGTATGATTTTTACCTGCAGTAACTGTTTTTTTATAGTGAGGCGACCAAATTTGATTTAAGTTACAATTTTCAGACAGTTGCTTAGAACGATCACGAAGTTCTGATAACAAATGATGATTTAGGTACAAGAACGCGACATTCGAATAGTAATTAAAGCAATATAAAAAATTAACCGTAAATCGTGCTTTGTTTGCTATTTTTTTATTTTTTATTGTTTATTTGAAGTTTATAGATGGATTTTTTAAGAAGAGTGCAAACAAAACGTTAATAAATAAACGAAAAATACTTAAGAGAAAAAGTCCTTAAAAGCAGCTAAAAGCAAGAAAAACATATTTCTCAGATATCAGGCCAATTTTCTCAGAATAAAAACTGAAATAAGTTTTAAATGCAGTAAATTCTAAAAATTCAAGCATTTTTTTTAAATAATAACAAAAAAATTATTTGTTTAGTTAATATTTTTTTTTTTGGTCCTGGTAGACTTTTCTGTGGAAATGCCTATATATGTATAAAAAAGTTATTCTTTAAATTTTTAAAACATTAACTGAGAAATTAATAGGAATTTTATCTTCGTATCTGGTATATTTCTTCGAATTCGGGCAACTTCGGGTTTAATATTTAGCTTTAAAGAGGGTGTAAATGGTAACACTCTTAACATGTAATCATTCTATTGTCTACTTCCAATTAGCATTATTTTTTACGTATTTAATTTAATATATTCCATGCTATTAATCAATGTTTTTTTTTTCATTTGACTTTGTTTCATTATCTCAGTAGTTATTCTTTATTGGGCTCTGACAGAAAAGAATTTCTGTAATTTATGACCAATAAAAAAAACGAAGGTTTTCTTACACTTAAGATCACAATTAGTTAAGAATGCTGCATAAATTAACGTTATTAAATGATGTAACATATCGAAAAAGCAGCACTTGTTTGTTAATTGTTAAATTTATTTGTTTTTTTTTAAGCTGGTCAGCTTAAATTTAACCAGTTTATTTTTAGCAGCTTATTTGAATTTGATAAATTAATATTTGTAAATAGTATTGAGAGGAGTTGTGCCAATAGATTGGGCGCGGAAAATGCTTAATTTTGCATTATCAATTAAAGCCGTAAAAGTAATTAATATAGAGTTTCAAATTGGTGTCAGCTGAACATGCCCAGTAGGAATGTTATTAAATATATATACATATAATAAAAGGCATGAAAAGTCAAACAAAATGTTAGTTAAGAAGTTTATTACAATAGACAAAAATTATATTATTCTTTTATTTAAAATATTTTTTAACTCAGCCTTAAGATTTATTTTTAAAATTCTTCAACTTATTTTACCTTTTTTACTCATAAACAACTTTCTTATCATAAACGAATTCTACTTAATTCTAATTTTAGGAATTAGTTTAATAACTTAAGCTAATGTATGTTAGCAATTGTATTGGATCCTGCCATTTTTCGCCACTGTTTTGTATTGAAAAACAACTACTCCTCTGCTCAACTGTGCGTAAAACTTGGCTACAGTGTGCGTTAAAAATTACACAACGCACGCCAGAAATCCCGTGCATCGTAAAATAGGCTTTAATGCTATTTTTAGAAATCTTTGCAATTTTTCTCATAAAATGATGGATTAGTTGTTTTTGTATCTTTTGTTTGTGTGTGTTAATGAAGCTATTTATAGCAACGCATTGGATTTTAGAGAAACTTAAAATAGGTCAGCACGAAAACAATGTTTTTGTACATAACAAGAATAGCCAGTTTACACTGGCTCCATAACTAGAATTCGGATTAAGTTTCACTTTTTAATTGAAATATTTTTAATTTTCTATAGAAATGTTAATTTTGGCTTAAAATTATGTATTACACAGAGTTATTATTATGAGTAGTTACAGCTCTCATTTCTCTTTACCATATATTCTAGGAAATTAAGATGGTGATAGTAATATTTTGTTATATATAGATATTATTTATTTAATCTTATTTTAATTTGCACGTTTTAACTTTTATTGATTTTAAGCATTATTTCTGGCTGTGTTGTGTTCCATGCTATTAAGCGAGAAACTTATTTTCATCAAAAACTGAAAAAGTCCTGCATATTGTTGGGCATTATATATTTTATATAAATTTTTTTTAGTTAAAAACTCGTATTGAATAACTCGAGTTATCGTGTAATTCAAAATTTTTATAACAACTAACAGAATTCGATCTTACATACTTAAAAACTCAATTGTACCAAGATTTGTCAAAATCGAACAGTAATTATGACAATTAAATTATAATTTAACTGAAAAAAGCCATTTGAATATCGATTTCGCAAGTTTTATATAATTGTGGTACTTAGTTTTGGTTGAACCACACCATGACATACTATACCAATAGAAAGATGAGTTCACTACTTTTGCAATTGTACAGAAAAAAATTTCAAAATTTTGTTTAACCAATATTTCTGTACTTTCAAAATCCTGTCCTGTTTTACTTTCTTGGGTATAAAATCTAAAGAAAGAAAGAAAAAGATGCAAAAACCTTGATTTATTTTTGCCAAAAACATTATACTATATATAAAATATTTCATATTGCTATTTTACTGTAATTTTAACTGCTTTCGCCTCTAGTTCATTTTGAACTATAGATTGCAGATTTTGTATCAATTCGTTTTTAAGTTAATGAATTGTGATTATTGTCTTTTATACAAATGTAATGAATTGATATAAAATCGAATCCAATTGAATTAAAATTGAATTGATATTGAATGGTTTCAGGAGAACCAAAACAGCTCCTGGAGTATTTTTTCTTATTAAAAAAACAATAATGCAGAAAGAGTTTTGAAGTGTCCTTCTAAATTTTATTACGTTACATATCTTGAAAATATCTGTGCCTCTCGATATTTGTGTCTACCTTAAAATCCGTAACAATTGATATTTTTTGCCTCTCGCTTCGTTTCGAGATATCCCTTTTTTAAATTTTTTTGATAAATTTAGGTTGTATTTTAATATGGGTTAAACTTTTACTTGTACGTCCAAATATATTCGTTTCCAAAAAAAAATGGTTATATTTTACCCTATCTTGCTTGTTTTTTGTGACATGGCATCAATGTCTTATTGTTTTATTATTTATATCATCTCTTAGATTCATTAGATCTTAATTTCTACTGGGTATGTATTATTGAGAGAGACTTGAGAGAAAAGATGAGTACATGCAAGAAAAAGTCAAATGTAACTTTAATCGAAAAAATTTAAATGCATTTAAGCTGCTAAACTTTGTTTTTAAGGCTCCTAAAGGGGACCACAGACCCCTTTCTCAATACTTTGTTCAGCTATGAGGCTCTTATTATCTGTTATCTGGTGGTTTTTTTCAAAATAGCTCTGAATTTTTCATGCACATATCTTAATATCTTGATTCTAGCTTAAATTAATGTTTTGAGTGCTGGTCTAAAAAATGTAGACCGGTTTTTTTTTCTTAATTTATATGAGAAATAAAGTCTTTGGAGCCCAATCCTGCTTTATATTTCAATTCCAGAACCAAAAACGTTACATAAAAATTTAAGGCGGACTATTTGATATATTTATATCAACTGCACTATGTCCTTTGAGGATATTGAATTATTTATTTTATTTTATTTATTTGCTTGTCGTAAGAGAAGTTCACATACTACGCTGACATTCGTTGATGTATTTTGCTCCTAGTTTTTTGGAACTGCAAATTTCACAAAATTGAAATTTAAATTTTAGTTGAAAAAAAGAATCCATATAAATTTGCAGATTTTATCCTGTGCAATAATAATATCTAGTATAGCTTATACCAGACTTATTTTCACCCACAAAATTTGCACAATCAAAGCATAACGTATATATTGTATTGTTCAGCAAATCACCTCAAAACAGCATAAATATGCTTAAAGCATATTCGACGTTAGACGATTATAAAATAACAATATAAATAAAAACCTTTGCTATGCAAACAATAGAAAACAAAAAAAGTAGCCAAAAACATAAATTTTTATGACCAAACCAGAAACCGGCCCAAATTCCAGGAATTGAACGCACACAGCTTAAATAAAAAAATTTCAAATGTCTCAAATTCAAAAGGTGGCAATAAAGGTTTCAAACACCACAGACAAAACCAAGTCGCAAAATTTAACAACAGCTTATGTTATGCCGCACATAAAAATAAAATCAAAAAAAAAAAAAAAAACGGGGTTGAATCAAAATACAAAACAATGACAAAGAACCAAAAACCCAAAAAACAACAAAACACAAAAAACAAAGCGAAGAAGCGCAAAGCGGCTTACGTAGGCGACGACAATGTTGTTGGAATTTGAAATCAAGAATTTTGCATGGCTTGGTTAGCTAAAATATTGGAGCTGTGCTACAGCACACAGTTAACAAAACAAAAAAAAAATAATTTTTTTGTGATACCAATAACTATGGCCAAGTATTATAAGCAAAAATATTAAAGCTTGAAGTTGCTTTTAAGGGCGTACCATAATTGCGACTTCAATAACAGGTTATAGCCCGCCCGAGCCAAACTTAAGCTCATTGACTGATCAATCACCTTAAGTCGAGCCCCGAAAAGCAAAACCAAAAACAAAACAAAAAACAAACAACATGAATTGATATGAATACCAAATTAAGAGCAGGCAAGTGTTTTGTGACATCTGCCAGATTTGTCAGAAACAAAAACGAAAAACTCCAAAAAAACTGCTCAGATTTCAAGCAACGTTACGAAACGTGATGCTACGGATTACCTTTCTAAAATATGCGCAAAATAATGTTTTTGTTTTTGATAATATTTAGTTTCGGTTTTTAATTTTTTGGGCTGTTGAAAATGAAAATTAGCAGTTTTTGCACGCTTTGCAAATAAAATGCTTTAATAGCGTGCTTTTGGCTGTTATGCCGAATAGCTTGTTTATTTGTCACCTAAATCTTGTTGATGTTGGTATTGTAGTAGATTATTTTTTTCAAGTGACAAAACAATTGAAAAATCATTTAAATACAGACAATTTGTGTTTAAGAGTTCATTAAGTATAATTTCTCTCGATTTGATTGCAATACAACCTGTTGTCAGCTTGTGTAAAGCACGCTTTATAAACCCAGCAAACCTAAAGATAACGTCTAGAGATCGAGTCGATAACGATGCCGGAAATTATTATTATTGTTGTTGTTTTTTTTATATTAAAGTAAAAAAATAACTCCAACAAAGCACTCAAACCTTTGCCTATTCACTCTTACAGAAGCCATAACGAGCGCTTACAGAAGTAACATTGTTATACTCTAAGCCCGAAAGGTCAGGGTATATTAACTTTGTGCAAACGTTTGTAACGCATAGAACGAATCGAGTCCGGTATAGAAAAGTATACATATTCTTGATCAGGGACACCTCGTAAGTCGAGCTATCCATGTCCGTCCGTCCATCTGTCCGTCTGTGTTTTGTCCGTATACACAGAATAAGAAGAAGGAGTTGAGATAATTTAATGAAACTCGGTACACATAGTCACATGAACCCAAGGATCTGCACTATTGAATATTTTTGGAATCCACCCACGGACACGCCTACCTCTAATACAATGCAAAATTTGAAAACTACATAAATGAGCTCATAATTAGACTACAACAATAAAATGCGATATGTATGTATTTTTAATCAAAAAATAATTTCTTCGAAAAAAAAGTGTCATCAACCCACGGACATGCGCACCTCCGATACAACCAAAAATTAAAAACTCAATAAATAACCTCATGTTTAACGTGCAGAGATAAAATTTGGTACGTATGTATTTTATATCAAAACAAAGACGTCCTCAAAAAATGGATGCCATATGCCTACGGCCACGCCCACCTCCCATACAACCAAAAATTAAAAACCCAATAAATACGTTCGTTTTAACCTACAAAGATACAATTTGGTACATATGTATTTTATATCAAAAAAAATATTTTTTCGAAAAATGGGTGTCATCCGCTAACGGACACGCCCACCTCCTATACAACCCAAAAATTGAAAACGCAAATTATAAGATAATGTTTAACGTACAGAGATACAATTTGGGACGTATGTACTTTATGTAAAAAAAAATATCTTCGAAAAATGGGTGTCATCCGCACACAGACACGCCCACCTATCATACTACTCAAAAATTGAAAATTCAATTAATAATCTTATGTTTAATCTACAGAGATAACATTTGGAACGCATGTTTTTTATAACAATCCAAAGATGATTTTGAAAAATGAACGTGATTTTCCCACGGACACGCCCACTTCCCATACAGCCCAAAAATTGAAAACGAAAATAATCAGATAATGTTTAACGTACAGTGATAAAATTTGGTACGTTTGTATTTTATAACAAAACAAAAATGGTTTTGAAAAATGGTTGTCATCCAACCACGGACAAGCTGACCTCCCAAACAACCCAAAAATTGAAAAGTCAATAAATAGGCTTTTGTTCAACCTACAGAGATAAAATTTGGTATGTATGTATTTTATACTAAATTTTAGATGCATTAAAAAATTTGGCGTAATCCGTTCACGAACAAGCCCACCTCCCATACAAACCACAATTGGAAAAATACTATAATAGCATCAACATGTGAGCTACAGGAATAAAACTTGAAATATTTAAAAATTTTTGTAAATTTTTCATCAAAATTTTAATGCATATAAAATATGGGCTTCATCCGCTCACGGACAAGCCCGATTTCAATACTATTATTGTATTTTGTAAAAGTAGGTTTAGGGTATTTTATTGTCGGGCTAGACCGACTTTAGACTTTCTTTACTTGTTTCTTTACAAGCTTTTTCAAGCCTTGCCTCAATCTTCATACAAGCTAGTGTGTTGGTTTAACGATTGGTTGTGCTGTAGTTGAGCAATATTTGACCTAAAGGAATATTGGATGATTGATAATGGATAATGAATAATGGATAATGGATAATGGTTAATGGTTAATGGATAATGGATAATGGATAATGGATAATGGATAATGGATAATGGATAATGGATAATGGATAATGGATAATGGATAATGGATAATGGAAAATGGATAATTGATAATGGATAATGGATAATGAATAATGGATAATGGATAATGGATAATGGATAATGGATAATGGATAATGGATAATGGATAATGGATAATGGATAATGGATAATGGATAATGGTTAATGGATAATGGATAATGGATAATGGATAATGGATAATGGATAATGGATAATGGTTAATGGTTAATGGATAATGGATAATGGATAATGGATAATGGATAATGGATAATGGATAATGGATAATGGATAATGGATAATGGATAATGGATAATGGATAATGGATAATGGATAATGGATAATGGAAAATGGATAATTGATAATGGATAATGGATAATGAATAATGGATAATGGATAATGGATAATGGATAATGGATAATGGATAATGGATAATGGATAATGGATAATGGATAATGGATAATGGATAATGGATAATGGATAATGGATACTGTATACTGGAAGGTGGATAATAGATAGTGGCTAATAGATAATGGATACCAGATAAGGAACAATGGATAATAGCTAATAGATATAAAAAAAATTGATATGGATAATCGATTAAATTTAATCGATGGATTATGGGTAATGAATAATGCATAATGGGAGACAAGGGTAAATTTCCTGTTGTAGCCAATATCCATACACGTCTGTGATCAGATAAAATGCTAGCAGTCCTACATAAAGAAAGCTCGACGTTGACAAGCTGCACTCAAAACGGAAACCCGAAGCCTTCTCTATTCGACTGTGACTCTTGCTTCAAGGAATCACTTCTCTCACCAACGATATAAGCCCGCAGTAAACGTATATATCCCTCTCTTTGTATACGGCTGGCAAAGAAGTAAAATGACAATGAAGGAAAAGAGACAGATTTTCAGTTGAAAAAAAAAACGATAGGCAGAAATGCGTGTGTGCGAGAAATTAAAGAAGCCTGCATGGTGACAGGAATTAAATTCAAAAATTTTTCGGTAAGATAAGACGCCTGGCTTAAATACCGAAGCCTCTTACTGCAAGGATAAAAATGGCAATCTAGGCACAGGTGTTCAGAGTACACTGTTGATATGGAGGGAATACTTCCCTAGTCTTCTAAATAGCGACGCTGTCAATAATTCCGCCAATAGAGATGATCTTCCGGAAATCCCAATTATGGATGACAACGTTGCAGTTCCGCTGTACGACTGTAAAGAGGTCTTAAAAGCTATAGTTCCGCTTAAATACAATAAAATCGCAAGAGGCATTGGACAACCGGTTGAGCTGTTTAAGAACAGAGGAGAAGATCTGTTTAAATGTATTCACAAGCTTCTATAGAGAATATGATTGGAAGAATGCATGCCAGATGATTAGAATCTGTGTTCTCTGTCCAATCCACAAGAAAGCTGATACCACTATTTGCGTCAAATATTATGGAATAAGCCTTCTTTCTATAGGGTCCTGTGTAGCGTTTTATGTAGAAAACTAACGCTTATCGTTCGCCAACTGTGGAAAGCCCACTATCGACTAGATATTTACGCTACGACAAATTTTGAAGAAGAGCCTAGAGAAACAAATCGATAAAAACCATCTTTTTGACTTCAAAGCCGCTTTTGACAGTCCAAAAAGGAGTCACCTATATTCCACCATCAAATTGTTACAAACCATCTTTTTGATGACTTTAAAGCCGATTTTGACAGTCCAGAAAGGATTCACCTATTTTCCATCATATCCGAATTTGGTATTCCCGCAAAGCTAAGGCGCTTTTGAGCAACATCACCACAGTGAAAATCGGGAAAGACCTCCTCTTCCCTCCTTTCGGTAACAAGTGAGGTTTTAGACAAGGTGATTCCTGATCATCTGAGCTGCTACTCAGAGAAACAGTGGCGTAATTTTGTATAAAAGTGTTGATCCTAAAAGAGGGTCTTCCTGTGAACGGAGATTGAACGAAATATCTTGTGTCAACAAACAAACAGTCCCAGCATCTTGGAAACCACGTCACTGCTTAATGCTCACTGAATGATATTCGTGTACTGAGAGTAAATGAAGGATATCTCTTGCCAACAGGTGATACTTTAGGCTCAGTAGGCAATGGAAAAATAGAGCTCACGCTCTACGAACGAAACTTTCGCTTTATAAGTCAATAATCCTGCGCGTCCTACTTTACGCATCACAAACCTGGACGTTGAGTACCACTGATAAAGGCATTTGGGAGCATTCGAGTGAAAAATTCTTTGTCCCGGTTTATACTTGTCAAGAGCTGACGGTCAATTCTTACATTTGTGGATTAAAGACGCGGACATCAACGTGAAAGAGGGAAAGTTCAAAAGGGAATAGCTAAGAATTGACCGTCCATTCTTGACAATTATAAACCAGGATTTTGCACTAATTTAATACCAAGGCCAAATACGATAGAATCACAAGCTAAATGAGCTTTTTGCCGACATCAATATAGTCAAGCGTATTAAAATTGAATGGCTTCGCGGGATAAGTCATGTCTAGAGCATTAACGACAACGCTCCAGCGAAAAAATTATTCGATTCTACGTACAGTCAACGCAGACGTGAAAGACCGCATCTCCGTTGGAGTGCTGCGCTGTCAACTGACGCCATAAAAGCGATGCGCCGGGATGATTTATCATTGCATCGCCGAAAGGTGTCTTAAGCAATTCACTAGGAAGAGTCGCGAATGAATGATTCGCTGACAAGAGTGGCAAACAGATCTCTTTTAGGGGTCCTCTGGGATTTGTTGCGAAGTATCGTTGTTGAACTTTGCAAGTTGTTGAATATTCAAACAAGCGGGCTCCACAGACGTTCTTCTATCCCAATTCAATTCAATTTTTTTTACAAGTCCAACTTTTTTATTAATATTAACGATTTTGTACAGCCTGCTTCATATTCCAATGATAGATTTTGAAAAGTTTTTGAATCGCGCATTCATCCCATGGCCGATCGAAAAGCGATGCATTTTCCAAAGATCGCCGGAATGATCGAAGGAAAATTTTGAAATTTTTCGATAATCGCGCATACATTGCTGCGGCGATTGAAAAAGGATCCATGTTGCAAAGAACCCTTGGGCGAATTGGCTAGGGCATCGCCACATTAACTCATCTTTCAAATGTTTGCAGGGTTAACTTTTTAACCTCAATACTTTATTGATTTAATTTTTGTTAACCGATAATATCCTTATTTAGTTTTTAATTGTGTCAGCAATTTAAAATTGCATATTTATAACACAATGAAACATTTGCACTCAACCACTCAAAAAAAAAAAAAAAAAAAAACAAGAAATTAAAGCAAGCTAAATAAAGAGTTGCAAAAACCATGCAACAAATATAAAAATGGATTAAAGTCGACTAATGGCAAAATTAAAGCAAACTTAATACAATTTTTATTTGCAGGATATAAAAAGAAGCAATGGTACACCGTGTTAGTGCTAAAGCGTGGGCAAAGACAGTGTAGAGAGAGAGAGAGAGATGTTAAATAATTTATGAATTAATGCAAACATTTCGTTGGCTTCGTGGAAACGCCTTGAAAGTGTTCTGCGTCGGAGTGGCAATGGTGGCTGTTATGTTGTTTTTGTGGCTGTGTAGGTGTAGGTATAAGGGTAAGGGTAAACCAATGGTGCCACACACTCACACTCATACTTTCAACACAGCTATACAAGCGTTTCGTTTTTATATCTGTTGCTACTTTATTTGCGCTTTTTGCGGATTGAATTTGCCACCAACGCATTGCCAACGCTTTCGGTTTTATATTACTTTTTTGGGGCAAAGGTCAAATGTTGTTGTTGTTGTTGTTGTTTGTGCTGTTGCACCCAGAGGACAATTTTAAATTTTTCCTTTTTTTCTGCTGTCTATTTGTTTTTTATACACTCAGGGAAAAAATGCTGTTTTATCAAACAAATCATGGGTTGAAATAACAGATTTCACTGTTAAATTCCATCCAACAAATGAAACTTTCAAATCAACAGTCGATTGACTGTTGGTCTATGGAACACGAAACCCGTATAAAAACTTATTTATTGAAATTTGATCACTAGTTTGAAAGTTTATGCATGGCCGAGTGTGCTAACGTGTGCGTCTAGTACTCGAGTGTCCACGGTTCAAATCCGGCAAGGCCAATAAAAAATTTTTTTTTATTTAAAATATTTTTTTTTAAATAAAAAACTAAATTTGCATTTTTTTTTGCAAGATTGTAAGCATTTTATTTTGAAGATTATTTTTGACCAAACAATTAATGAAACAGAATTATTATTATTTCAATTATAAAATTACAATTTTTGATACTTACACAGCTAGGGTTCGAACCCACGTCTCCCGCATGACAGTCTAGTGCACATCCACTGAGCTACTGGCAACGATAATATAAATATAGCAAAACACATATAAAAACTATTGCTTAGAAAAAAAAACAGTTCAATATAAGCACAAAAATATTTCAATAGATGATTTTAACAGAACAAAAATACTTTGAAACATTCATTCAACAAAGAAAATTGTTTACTTAAACGCAAATCATTCAATCGAACAGTGTTTTGAAATAACAGCGGCCGACTGTTAATATTACAGTTGATATTTTTCTGAGTGTATATGTATATATTTTTTCCTTTTTTTACTTTTGTTATTTATTTTTATTTCATTTTGAAAAAAGCTGAACGAAACGCTGCAGTGCAGCACGATGCCAGCCCTAAGCAGTGAAAGTAAAAGTAAGACAAGAGCGCCAGAATTTGGAATATTAATTATTTCACTATCTTCGAGCAATGGCCTGCCATCTTCAAGCAAACAAGCTGTAGCGACATCTTTTGCCAGGCGCCAAAAGTTATGCAGCAATATTTTCTTTTATTTAGCTCAATTTGTGTGTTCTTTATAGTCATTGAGTGAGTGGTTAGAAAGTTTTGTGTGTTTTTATTGCTGCTCTCTTTTTTTTTGCAATACTTTTAGCCAATCGCTGCTGTCTTTCTTGATGCGTGCTTGAACATATTTATTTATTTTTTTTTTTTTTTTTGGTTTTTTATCCACTTGTTTAGATATGTTAGCGAAGACTTTGCCGCGCCCATTGAAATTAAGTATGAGTGTATTTTTGAAGTTTTTCAGCACGACCGCTGGGACCTTTAAAATATGTGGCCAGAATTGAAAATAGAACACTGCGGCTTTGTATTTTGCACAACCAAAACTTTGCCATATTCAATGCTCTTCTCACACGCCTTCGGTCTTGTAATTTGATATAAATTTTTAATTTTCAAATTTACTCCAAAAAATTGTTGCTGGAATGGTTAAAATTAAAAATTTAAATTTTCCATATAAAACAGTGAAACGAATCACCCAAAATAAAGTTATTAAAGGAATACTAATACAGGATTAGCCATTTCGGATTTCAGAAATTGCAGCTATGGCATTTGGCAGCAGTCGAAAGAATGAACACTAGCTACTCTTACAAATTTAGAATAAAGTTGTACGAAACAAGCAGATGACAACAAATTCCGTATCGCCGGGATCAATCTCCAGCTTGCCATGTGCCATGTTACATAACTTAAAAAAAACACACTGTAGAGAAAAAGAAAAAGTTCTTGTCATGCTAACTGGTTTCTGTGTAATTAAAAATTTTAAATGTTTGTAAAGTTTAAAATTGTTGAATTATTCTTATATTTTTAAAATTGTGATTCTGCTGTTGCCACTTATCGGACTTTAGAGGAGATTATGGTCGTAAAATCCTCCTACTGAGCAAACAATTTGCAATAAAGTGAAGAAATTTAAAGAAAGTGTATTCGTCACAGATATTGTAAGGCATGTACATCATTATTATGTACGCTCCACCAAAAATAGAGCTGCTGTTAGGTAAAGCCTGGTTGAAGACACAGTTTGTCAATTCTACGGCCCGTTTAGCAATTCGGGTAGTCTTACCGCTCGTTATGGTGTATTCTGCAATTGAATTTTTTTTTTTCATTCATGCATACATGAGTTCGACTCATGCAAGTATTGAAGTCTTCAAAAATTATCAAGGGATTTACCTGTATAGAATAAGGAGCCTTTATTTTATGGTCCGAAATTGAAGTTATGGATCTGGATTTCAAATAGATGGAATCTCACAGCACCAATCAGGGCTTTGTTGTAAAGAAATTTCCAGGACAACTTATTTCGAGAATAGGCGATGTCAATTAGACTTTGAAAAGGGATACCTAGACTCTGTTTTTTTTTTAGGGCTACGTAAAATATCGTATTTGTATTTTCAATGGTATTGAACTTTGAACTTTTTTTTATTTTTCCCAAAAAAAGTGTTTTGATAGTTTACATCAGCCTTAAAAATCCAAAATTTTCAAAATTTAAGAATAGCGTTTTTATTCTCACAATAATAAATTAAACAAGTAAAGAAACTCTAAAGTCGGTCTAGGCCGACTATGAAATACCCTAAACCTACTTTTTAAAAAAAAAAAAAATATTATTGAAAATGGATGTGTCCGTGGGCGGATGAAGCCTATATTTAATATACATTTAAATGTTGATGAAAAATTTACACATACCAAGTTTTCTTCCTGCAGCGCACAGTTAATGCTTCTATTGTGCTTTCTCTATGGGAGGTGGGCGTGTTCATGAACGGATAACTCCCAATTTTTGAACACACCTTAGTTTTGGAATAAAATACATACATACCAAATTTCATCTCTCTATGACAAACATAACCTTAATTATTGAGTTTTAAACTTTTTGGGTTGTATGGGAGGTAGGCGTGTTCGTGGGTGGATGACGTCCATTGTTCAAAACCATTTTAGCTCTGTAGCTTAAACAGAGGCTTATTTATTGCGTTTTTAATTTTTTGGTTGCATGGAAGGTGGGCGTGTCCATAAGCGGATGACACCCATTTTTCAAAGACATCTTTGTGTTTATATAAAACAGATACCCACCAAATTTTATTGTTGTAGGTAAATTATTAGCTTATATATCCCGTTTTCAATTTTTGCTTTGTATTGGAGGTAGGCGTTTCCGTAGGCGGATGATCTCCATTTTCCAAAACCATTTTTGTTTTTTAATAAAAAACATGCGTGTCAAATTTAATCTCTGTGTGTTAAGCAAACGCTTGTTAATTGTGTTTTCAATTTTTGGGTTGTATGGGAGGTGGGCGTGTTAGTGAGCGAATGACGTCCATTTTTCGAAGACATCTTTGTGTTGATACAAAACACAAACATACCAAATTTTATTGTTGTAGGCTAATTATGAGCTGAGTTATGCAGTTTTAGTTTTTAGCGTTGTATGGGAGGTAGGCGTGTCCGTGGGCGGATTCCATAAATATTCAATAGTGCAGATCATTGGATGCATGTAACCATGTGTACGAAGTTTCATCTAATTATCTTAACTCCTTCTTCTTGTCCTGTGTATACAGACAACACACAGACGGACAGACGGACAGACGGACGGACGGACTGACGGACATGGATAGCTCGACTCACGTGCTGACGCTGATCAAGAATATATATACTTTTCTATACCGCACTCGCTTCGATCTATGCGTTACAAACGTTTGCACAAAGTTAATATACCCTCACCTTTCAGGTTTAGGGTATAAAAATGATGATTTTTCATCCAATCAAGAAAGGTGTTTCATCCAATCAAAAAAGTTATACATTTGAAATAAAAGAAGCATTTTATGCTCGCAACATTTTTTCACGACAATTTTATTGATTTGCCTATTTATTTTGATGTGAAAAATGGCAGTTGTCGTACATTTTTTGTTTTTATATCTTTATTTTTCTCTATTTTGAAAAGTAAAGCATGACTTTCTCAAATTTTACAATTTGACTACGCAACAAAATATTTGTCAAAATTTTCACGCAACAAAAACAAAAAATATTGAAAGCGAAATTGCAATAGAAATCTTTTTTATATTTCATGGAATAGAACTAGTTTTATCCACCGGTATCCGCCTTAAATTATAAATGTGGCTATAGTCGAAAGTATCTACTTTAATTTAATAGTTAATTTATCTGCAACTACTTGCAATTCTTAAGGAAATTTTCATTTCAGAATCAATTAACCTCAAAAACTATGACTTTTTTAATGTTTGGAGGCAGAATGAAAAGGATAAGAAGGCAACATTTAATTTTTAACAAAAACATTGATATGTCATTCAATATGATCAGACTTTTATTACCGAAGGTATGATGAAAATGAAAAAAAGGAGCCTTAGGTTCGGCAAAAAATTTTCAAAAATTTTTAAAAAAATAGTTTTGCCGAAAATATCGATATACTTTCTGAGCAAAAGATTAATGATATTTTATGTAGTTTATTTTTTTGATATTATAGTGGTACATTAGGATGGAAGGAACTAGAACGGTGCACCTGAGGTCAATGACTTTTAAAAAGGCCATATTTAAAGGTCAAAGATCTTCTTGAGACAAAACCAATGATATAAAAAACTTTAAAATCCAACTTTAAACACCAGAAATATGAAAAAATATGTCAATGCACGACCCCTACGTTCAGTCAAAAAAAAATTTTTTTGGTAATTGTCTGCACTTTTTTTTAGGTATGGTCTACTGTGCACTGTTCCGAGTGTTGTTTACTTTTTGAAACAGTATCATTTTAAATTTAACCGTAAAACTAGAAACACATGAAATAACCTAAATTCGGTAATAAGTTGAATTCATGGGTACGGCAATAATTAAAAACACATGTGTGACAATAACGCACCCACACAAAAACGTAGTCATGAACTAGTTAATGACAGAGCTTTGAACAGTGAACAATTTTTGAGAAAACTGCATTAGTTATTGTGTGCATTTTCGCTGGTAAAACTCATTATATTATGTTCATTATTTTAGATTTCTAGAAAAACTACTTATTTTTGCAAATTTAGTTTGTGTTCCAACAAAATAGTTTTAAAATTTATTTTCATTTAAATGCTAAGCTTACAACTTTTACAGTAAGGCTTTAGGTAGTACTTAAAAATGTATCTAAAACACTTGTGGAAACAAGCAAGTTTATTTTAATATATTTGATACACAATGTTGCTTATTTGCATTACAAACTTGTAGATATATTTATTTTTTTTTAAATAAAAAGGTACTAATAAGGAAGCCAATAGCAAGAAGAAAAAAATCTAACTACCAACAAAGTAACTTGTGCAGCTGCGTAGAAAACAACAAAAGCGAGCTTCGAAAGCAGTGAATGAAATCATCTTAAAACTATTTCTTAAACAAACTCTGTGTGTAAAACTGCTAAAAGTTATTTAAATAGATGTAGTTGTTGTTAATGTTGCTATTGCTTGTGCCTTAGTTCTTGTTGTTGTTTCAAAACTCTACACTTGCTTGAAAGCAACAACATAATCGCACCGCACACACTGCTAAAAAGTCAGTTAATGCAGACGTTCGGCAACCATAAGATACAATTACTTTTTTTTCATTTCTTGCCTTATCTAATCTTATCGGTCGACCACGAAATTGTGTCAAATTGTGTTGCTGACAGTAAAAGTTTTTTTTTTCATTCTCATTTGTTTTTTGTTTTTCACTTGTCTGCAGCACTGCAAACAAACAATGTTGTCTGAAGTGGTTGCAATAAATTTTAAGAAATTTGTAGCATTTTTCTGGGCGTAAAATTCTTTGAAAAGAAAATTTATGCAATTATTTTTTTTGTGTACTTGTTAAATCTTGACTGTTAACTGTGAACTTGCTGAACTATTGCTACAGCAGAATTAAATCATTTTTGTAAACATTTGCTTTTTTTCTTCTCTGAATAACAAACAAAATATCTATTAGCTGATTTCTTTTGGGGAATATTTTATTTTTTGCCCAACTAAATTGTACACAAAATTTGTATAAAACAATATTTGTTTATTGTTTTTGCTATTTACTTAAATAATTTTGCAAATACGTGCGTCTTTTTAGCTAATTTTTTCATGCTACTGTTAAAGTTTTAGTTTTTTTTTTTTTTGCAGCGCATCACCTTGAACAGTTTTATGTGTTGGCAGCATAGAATTGCAAAGAATTTGTTGATTTTTTCTGTTATATTTAGTAGGAAGCTTAAAAAGTTTGCTTAGCTCAAGTTGTATAACGTAAGTAAGTTTCAAGCAGCTTATTTCGAAAGATAACTTAACTTAATTTATTGGCCACGTCTTGCAGCACACAATGTATGACAAACATTAATGATCTATTAAACAAGCTATTTTTAGCATGATATTTGCACAAAATTTCAATCAAACTTTTGGAAATGAGGAAACGTTATTGAGTTTTGTTGATTTGTACTATTGTTTGCTCTTAAATATGGCATTTGTGTCCTTTATTGCATATTTTGTACACCGTGACGTATGAGTAACATTGCAACTGCTACTTTATATGTATGTTTTAATTAAATACTGTCAATTATTCTAGCACTCTTCATGTCACTCATAAAACTCACTTAAGCTGCAGCACAACATTATATTTTTAAACTGTCAGAAAAAAGTTATAAATTTTCAAGCTACACAGCAGCGGGCACATATATCTTTGTTTTCATAGAGAGCAAGTCTATTTATCTTTTCAACTTGACTGTGCCAAGTTTTTTATGGCAAAAACAATTTTGTTTTTTTTTTAAGCACATTTTGTCTTGTTATTTGCTAAGCATTCTTTTAGGCGCACTTCCTTGGCAACTCAGAAAGCAACGCGTTATATAGCAAAAGCTTGTGACATTACGTTTGAACAGCTTGTCATAAGCGGATATGCTTAAAACACACAAGCACGATTATGTGTGCGTGTTTGTGAATGCTTGGTTATGTTATAAAAGCTGTGATTTATATGCATATTGTTGTAAGTTATTTTTATTTTTTAATAAAATTACCATATTTTTGTAATATTTTCATTTAATAAAAAAAAAAAAAGAAATACTGAACATAAAAAACTTAGGAAGTTATTATTTCATTGTTTTAAGACTTAACTACAAATAATGAAAATAAAGTCAGCTGTTAGGTATTTCAAGAGTAAGTGAGACTCTGCAAAACAATTGCTACATCATTTTTATTATGATTGAAGTCAATTCTTTTCATCTGCCTCAATGCCTTTTTGGCTAAAATAGTCAATCTTCTGTTTTGTTTTTTTTTTATATAAGACTATTTTTCACAACCTGAATGACCTTTTGCAAAAATTGATCAGAGTTTTGATTTGCTGCTTTTTATTTAAGACCATTTTCCACAAACAATTTTATTTGGGTTACTCAAAAGCGCCAAAAGAACGCATTTTTGTGCTCTTATTCTGTTTCGTTTAAAGCAAAGTTTCAAAATTTTCAAATTTATATTATTTAAATTAAGTCTCCACGCTTCGGTTTCTCATAAGCCTTGTGTCCAGGGAAGCTTGAATTTCTATTAAATTTACTTGACAGCAAAAACTTGAGAAGTTTTCACATAATTTCACTTAAAATGTTAATAAAATGCTTATGTATGCTCTATAAGTAATTGCGGAAGTGAGAAAGCAATATTTTTTTAGTATTACGCTATATTGTCAGCTTATGAAATAATTAGAATTAGAGTGTTAATTTATCAATGTTGTGTTGTTTTTTTTTTATTTTTTGTTTGCATAAATGCCCTTAAGTTATTTTATTAATTACAACTTGTGTCAACACAAACAACAATAATAACAACAACAACAACCACAACAACAACAAAACCAACAACCACAACACCAAGCGGAACACACGTTCAAGCTGATTTTAATACAAAGGCAAGCAAATACATACAAATGAAAATGAATGTCATTAGCTGCTGGTCTAGAGCAGCCATAGGCGTCTGCAGGACTTTCCAAAACGTAGCAGGGGGGGCTCAATGAATTACATGGAAAATTAGCATATTTCAAATTACTTGGTATGATTAATGATAATATTAATAGTTTTCTGTTGTAAAAAAAAAACCTCGGGATATATTAAAAATGTGAACTTTGATGTCTTTTAGTGATTATAAAGAAAATATATAATAGTTATATTTGATATTCTGAATTCAGCACAATTTATATATCAAACCGATAATAATAAATCATAAAATATACCAAGAATAATAGATTTACAGCCTTACCGAAAAACGATTTTAATGTACACCCTGCAAACATTTGGAAGACGATTGGAAGATTAGATCATTAGGCGACGCGCTAGCGATTCGCCCAAGGGTTCTTTGGAAGATTGATCGCTTTTCGATCGCTGAAGCGATGAATACGTGATTCTCAAAAAATTTAAAAATCTTCCTTCCCTCATTCCGGCGATCGTTGGAAGATGGATCGCTTTTCGATCGCCGAAGCGATGAATACGCGATTCTCAAAAAATTTAAAAATCTTCCTTCGCTCATTCCGGCAATCGTTGGAAGATTGCTTTTTAAAAAGCTTTTCAAATCTATCATTGTTTTATGAAGCAGGCTCTGAAAAATCGTTTAAATTAATCAAAAAATTTAACTTTTAAAAAATTTCATGAAACTGGGATAAAACAACGTCTGAAGAGACCGCTAGTTTAAACATGCAACATCTTGTAACATTCAACAACGATGCTCTGCAACAAACAAAAACCCCTTCTGCCATTCGTTGGCGAATCGCTTAAAACTCCTTTCAGCGAATCGTTCGCGACTCTTCCTGGCGAATCGCCTAAGACTCTTCTCGGCGATTCGTTGGCGAATCTTTCCGCCGAATCGCTTAAGACTCCTCTCAGCGAATCGCTCGCGACTCTTCCTGGCGAATCGCCTAAGACTCTTCTGGGCGATTCGTTGGCGAATCTTCCAGGCGAATCGCTTAAGACTCCTCTTGGCGATTCGCCGGCGAATCTTCCCGGCGAATCGCTTTTATGGCCTCAGCTGCTTACATTCGGCGATTCCCGGAAGACTCTCAGAAGAGCTCGCCGGCGATCATTTCATCTTCCAAGCGATTCGCTGGAGATTCTCAGACGATTAAAAATGTTTGCAGGGACAATATTTTCAAAAATGTTGAACATTAAGCAAAAACGTTAACAATAAAAATATAAAGTCAATTTTAATCTTTAAAAAATAGCCAGCTCAGAAAATACATAGCTTTTCCATGTATGTATTTTTTTTTAAAACCGGCTACTTTTTTGACATTCAACTCATGTTAGGACTTATTTATAATTTAAAATTATTTTAAAATTGAAAAAGTTAACATGGAAAGTTCGAAGAAAGTTTATTTATCTATTCAGAGAAGTCCTGACGAACTATAGTGCTGTAAGAAAACCAACATGGTATAAGAAATCTACCTCCACGTTGCTGTCATTGCAGACTTGGTCTTCATAAGAGCCATCATAACAAACATTGACCGCTGCCATTGCCATATCTACAATGGATACCGAGTTTGGCTTTGACCCAGCACCCATGGTAGACTACTCAAGCTTATAAAATGCGCTAGACCCCATTGCACCTATTTTCAGGAGGCGACAATCCATGAGCAGCTAACAGGCCAGGAATTTCTATGTCTTATCCTTCTATCCATGTCTTGTCCTTCTGCTCTATTGTTTCGATGTTTTTTTTACCTGTTCAAGACACCTCTTCTATCAAGGCATAATTCCTTGAGGGCCGCCTTGTGCTCCTGATTCTAAGGCGATAGCTCTGAATTCATAAGTCACAAGCGAGTAGATAGCCCCTTAGCTCAATGTGAATGGATGAATATGAACGGGAGTCAGTAACTCTTGACATTCTGTGCGTATCGATCCAATCTCATCTTCATTGGATTGATCATATATTTGATGTGTCAAAAGCAGCGGCCAAGTGGCTAGGTTTTTTTATAACGGTGCAAGAAATACTTCACTCCAGCTGATTCTGGCTTGATCTTTACCTAATATACTAGCTCAAAAATGGAGTACAATTCGCACATTATGACAGGGGCTTCAGGATGTTATTTGTTGCTTCTGGACCGAATTCAACGTCGTGCGATAAATTTGATAGGGGATAAAACAATTTCTTCCCCTCTCAATTCTCTTGGGCATCGACGTAATTTTGGTTACATTTTCTGCACAGGTACTACAATGTGAATTGTTCAAGAGAAATTCATGGTCTGACGCCACCAGCTCGTTTGTTTTCTTATTCAACCCTGGCATCTCTCATGGCTCATCTCTTTACTACTATTGCCTTGATGTCTAATAGAACATCCCGTTATTGACACAAATCGTTTTTCAAGTGTCTTCCCCGAAAATTTCGAGCTGCAAAAATTTAAAACACACCTTCACTGACACTTGCCTACTTTCCCAACCTCCCACTAATCTATTACTCTTTTCCCGAACTAACACAATTCTTACTCATTATACGAGGCATTCTCTGAGCATTGGTTAAGCCAAAAAATAAACTTTTTTTCTCATAGCGTTTTCTTTTCTCAACGAAAAATTCTGCCCTCTGAAGATGCAGATTTTTTTCCATTTTGACCTGAACCCACAAAATTCTAACCTGTTTTTAGCTGAGAATAAATCACAAAAAAAGCAAAATTTTTTTAATGTTTTCGAATTGGCACCCTTTTTGAATAACTTCAAAAGAATTAAAGATAAAAATAAATTTAAAACTTCAAATTCAAACATTTTTTTCCAGCTAAAAAATATTTTTTTTTTTTTTTCATAGAAAAATTTTGACGTTTTCCGTAGAAGAGCTCAATCTTTTCTGAACTGTCAATCGTAACGTTAACTATTTCCACATATGGGCATCTCCCAGTGGCACGGACGCGACATTCGCACGGTTTTAACTACTTGAAAAACAGGAAAGAAACAAAATGAGCCGATATGTATTTTAAGTTTTCTAACGCGATGAAAGAGTGCTACATTTAAAAAAAAAATTGGCGAGATTTAAAACAAATCAGTACAAATTAATAAGCAATCATTCAATGGAACGGACGTTACAAAAACAGAAGTTTTTTAAAGTCGTATAGAAATATGCAAAATTTAGCTAATTTTGAGAACTTTTTTTTATATATAATATACATGTTATTCGAGGTCAAAGGATAACTATTCTTCGTAGACTTATGAAATATAAGAATTATCTCTTCCCTTTTTTTTAATAGATATAGCACGAATACGGACGCGACATCTCGGACGCGACAAATTTTTCCACCATAGTAAAATACAGTAAAGATGTTCATTATAAATTTTAATAAAAATACATCATAATAAGTTAAATTCAAGTTACATAGCAGTAATACTAATCAAAATAAAAAAAAAATTAATTTAAAAGCTGTTAGAGTACTTTATTTAAATGTTTTTCTTCACTTTTGGTGGACCTTTTTTGGGAGATGCCCATATGTCATTTATTTTGTTTATTCAGTTGGTAGCATTTCAGGTCAGAATTTTTTGAACCGTCGAAGTAGAGAGGGCAGAAATTCTGTATTTTTTTTATTCTTAAGGTCAAAATTTTCGAGAAATGAACACGATACAATTTCAAAGGTCAGAATTTTATTTGAGAAAAGAACGAAAAAAATGCAAAAAAAATCAACAGGGCATAAAAAATTCAAAATTTTTTTGAGAAAAGAAAACGCTATCAATCTCCTGCTTGTTTGAAATATTTTTTTTTTCGAAAAGCGAAATAAATCATTTGTTATTCTAGCAAAATTGACAGACAGTGTTTTCTTTTTTTTTAAACATCCCTGTTTTAGCAACAAAATGCTTGACTTGTTTTTTATTGGTAGCAAACAAAAAGTGTGAATCGCAAAAAATTTGCAGAATTTTCAAAAACACCTTAATCCATAAGCTTTGCATCATTATCATCATCATCATGATGAAGTCATTTTAAAATTGTTTTCTAATTGTGAACAGTTATGAATTGTTAAACAGTTTTTTAATTTTTTAAAGCTGTATTTTCATATGGCGCAACTCCTCTGCGGTCCCCCTTTAATTCCCGCAAAAACGTTTATTTCATCTCTTGATGTATCGTTTTCGCTGAGCGAATTTGTTGTTAGGTGGCAGCCCTTTGGAAAAAAATATTAAATTTTGTTGAAATTCTAACGACAGATTCATATTCAACGATCCATTTTTATCTGAAAATAAATTCAAAACCCATTTTTACCATAATGTTCATCCCAGCTCCGAATTCGTAAAAATTAAAGAAATTCATAGTGAAAAAATTAGATGTGGGCTATTTTCGACAATTGGCTTAAATCGAAAAATTCGTCTGCACCATTATTCCAAACTCAAACCCAACGCGTCGGAAGCGTCTTCCTTCCTTGTTCAGGGGTTTTGTTCTATTTTATGTTAAGGCAATAAATTTTTGAAATATGTTTTTTGAAAAATATTGCACATTTTTTGACATTACAACAACTTAAACATCTAACATTTAAGCATAACGGAACATTTTTAAGAAATAATTTAAATTAACAAGTAGACAACTCGATTGCACTGATGGTTTTTAACTTTGTTTTGTTAATTTTAAACAGTTGGTTAGGCACTTGATGTTTAATTGATTGATTTGATAATTTCAGTCCCCTGGGCTCGGCCCTGAAAAAATTGTGTTTTATCAAAATGTATTTCTTGTCACCACCGTGAGTTGAACCACGGACCATCTTTACATTTTTCCAATGTTTACATTGCACTTCTGTGCCAACTTTTTTATGCACAATTATGTGTGGTGACCGTGACATGCCGGTTAAGTGTGTGGTTTAGCATGCTCGGAGCCCGAGTTCGATCCACAGTCGTGGCGAAAAGTTTTTTAAAAAAAAAAAATGTTTTTGACCGGTCACCACCTCTCTGTAGACAAAGGCAAACCTCAGTGAGTAAATAATGCCATGTAACCCTTCTTGAAAACCTGAACTTAAGCCATTCGGAGACGGCATAAAATATGAAGGTCCAGTTCTCGATCAATTGTGAGTAACTCGTTCAAAGCTCGTTCAAAGTACTTTCAAGGGCTGAAATGGAAAAATTGTTTTTTTTTTTGTTTTTGACAGAAACTGCAGATTTAACTTAAACCTATTCTTATGACTTGGGAGTGCTCTAAAAAATTGATTATGAATTTTTTATGACTTTAAAGTTAGAAGTCCTTTTCAAAGTACAAACCTTACAAATCGTAAGGTTCATTAGCGCAACCAAAGGGGGGATTTTGGGGTTTAACCCCCCAAAAAATTTTTGTATTACCAAGCAAAATAGAATTTAATCAAAAAGGTTCATATTAAAAGCAAACACATCTTATCAAATGAGTTAAAACCCCAAATGTATATTTCAAATCGATTCTGTTTGATGTACAATCTACTAAATTTTCATAATAGTTTCCTTCAGACTGATTCTGACCTTTTAAGGGGTTCTTGACAGTACTTCAATTTGAGTTGTCTCTTCAACTTCTAGCTTGGAACAAACTAAAACGACTTGAAATATTTGAATGAAATTGAATTCAAAAGTAATACAAAATAAGAAATCCTGAATTTGAAGATGAGCGATCGAGTTCCTCGCCACCGAGGTGAACAAGAAAATTTCCTCTAAAATTATTTTTGTTCGTTCTTTTTTTATAATTATTTTTTAAAAATAAACTAACCCAAACTCTGCAGGAATTAATTTTATAGTAAAGTCATGTGGTTCAATAAAAAAATAATTCCGATTGATTTCTGCAACTGAGCAAAAATTTAAATTCACAATTTTCCATCGCATTTTTCCGAATCTGTTTCATAAATATTGCTCTAAATTGTCAAATATTTTTCGATTTTAAGAAATATGGGCTTATTAGAAAAAAAAAATGTTGGTTTGATTATGCTTTTGTTCATCCGTTTATCAGAGATATAATAAAGTTATACCAATTAGCATGAATTAGGAAATGCTGACTTAAATCGACATAATATATTTTTTAACGAAAGACTTTACGACACTATTCCAAAAAGGAAAGAGAAAGAGACCTCATTCATTAAAATCGAATAATATTTGTGCAATTTTGAGGGATTTTCATGAAACTGATTTTGAAAATCCAATGGAAGATTATGGTTAAAAAAAATATTTTTCACATATTACATACAGAAAGAGTTAGTATGTTAGTGTTAAATATGACGATATCAAAAGTAGATTTTAAAAGAGAGACTCAAACGATTTTTTCATATTTCGGCTCTTAGTTTTTCATGCCAAGGAGTCAGAAATTTTGTGTTTTGTGTATTTTCGGAAATTAGCTCCATTAATACTCATCAAAGGACAAATTTTAAGACTGGCGCCTTAAAGACATTGTGGGGAGAAAAAATTGCATTTGCCCCGAGAAAAAGTTAAAATATTGTAGCTCAAGTCTTTAAGCCTTTGTAAAACTGCCTAAAACCTTCGTTTAACCTTTTTAGAACAAGAAAAATCCGTAAACGGCTGTAAAACTGGCGATTTCAAAACATTTTGGCCGATTCTAAAGACCCTGAACAACGCAGATGCAAGTTCATTTTAAAATGACCACTACCACTGCTGTATAGCTTCTGTGCGGCCAAAATGTCCTGACAGTGCCTGTTGTACAGTTTGAAATAAAAAACTTTTACTCAGCGAGAGATAAAATTTTGAGAAAGAAACTCGATTTTTTTTTATATACCTACATTTTTTATTTATTATTTTCTTGCAAGTCTTTGGAAACAATGAAAATGTGCATTATTTCGATAAGTATTCGTATCCAAATAATAAAAGCATTTTTGTACAAACAGATTCCGTTATGCAATCTTGATTGCAAGACTTGCATATTTTGGTGGAAAAAGTATACAATTATAGCAATTTTTGAAATATTTTTTAATATTAATAAAATACTTTTTATTAAAACTTAACTTAAATTTTAAATATGACTGTTTTTTTAGGGGTTGGGTCGGTTTGAAAATTAATTTTGTTTTTGCCTTATGACATTGTACAATATGTTCAGAATATTCTCCCTAAAGCTTGAGTTCAAACTTATTTTTGCAAATTAGCTGTCATGATTTTCCAAAAAAGTTATAACCAATCTTGTTAAAATTTTTTATTATAGTTCTTATATTAACAAAAATTAGTTATTACATTCTTTGGTTGAGCCTTCAAAACGCGCCTGACCCATTAACTTAACCCATTAACACCTAAGAGTTGAAACTTATTGCTCTGATTTGAAGTCTTTGTAAAATTGGTTTTATATATAAGTCCAAAATTTGATAAACCCCCTCCCCCAAAAAAAAATCCTGGTTGCGCCCCTGGTAAGGTTCTTCCTGTTTTTCATCATTTACTTATCATACTTCATACGTAATCTTTTCAAATGATTTTCTCGCAAGTTTAGGTATTTTTAACTCTCATTTTTTTGTTCTGAAGGCTAGGGGTAAGAAAGACACCATTCCTGTTCCCTACGCACGCACATGATTGCAGCTACCTTATATTTATTTATATATATTTTTATTTTGTTTTTCTTTTTTTGGCTTTCCTTACGTACGTGCATTTGTTGGATTTTGTTTTTATTTTGGTTTTTGTATTTGCTTTTGCTTTGATTTTTGTTAATGTTGTAAATATTTTGTCTAGCATTACGTTTTGCCTTTTAATTACGTGGCAACGCACCACGTACAGAAAATGTGTCATGCATATGTAAATGTGTCAGTGTGTTAGTATAAGTGCGTGTTTTTTTTTTTTTTTGTGAGTGTGTGAGTGTTTGTTATTAATTATAATTGCACTTTAATGAGCACAAAAACAATCAAGAAATTCATTTATTTTCATTCTTTTGGCCATTTGTGACGCTTAAGAGGCAGGCGTCCAGCTAAAGTTGAACGATTTGTGCTGTCATTAAAAGTGAAATTAATGAAATTTTTCTATTTCATAGACATGTGTGGATATATATGATTTACCGACCTTAAACTTGTCGTCGCTGCTATTGTTGTTGTTGTTGTTGTTACTGATAGGCTAAATGGTGATAAATAGTAAAACAAAAAAAATTCTTCATTTAATTATTTTACGCTTAATACACACTTGCTTGATAAGGTAAAAAAAAAATCTAAAATATTTTTACCTTGTGGCTTATCGAAATTGCTTAAAAAAAAATATTGATAACATTTGCGCGCGAAAAATTACAATACATGCTGATTTTAGCTTCAAGAAATACGGAAGAGTTCTGACAATAAATATAAATATGAAAAAAAAAAAAAAAACTAAAATAAAATCAATTAATTTAATTAAAGCACAAATTTTGTATGATTTGTCGATAAGCTTATCAGCTAGAAACCAGTTTTTGTTATTGTTGTTGTTTTTATTAGCGTATTCTTGCCATATTGCCAACTAGCTCGATAAATATTTCTACTGTTTGGTTTTTTTTTTTTAAATAACTGCAAACATCAAAGATATTTTTTAGGCAAAAATAAAAAACAAAACTACTTCATAAACATATTATATCCATAAAAAGAAAAATCTTAGCTATTTTGGCTTTTATCGATTATTAGCTTAATTTTTGCACAGTTTTGCCTGGCAAGGTTATTTTCAAGTAGAAGTTTATCCGGCACGCGCTGATAAATGCGCGCGGTAAACTTCCTATATGGCATTTCGTGCTGGCAAATTAAGTCCTCAAGCAAGGTCATATCACTAGCCAAGAAGTCTTAAAGTGGGTCATTAACAAGCAAGGAAAATGAAATGTGGCTTCGAAGATTTTTTGGGTGGATGGAATAAAGCTAGAGTTTTCAAACTTTGGTATTATTTTAACCCTTACATAAATACTAAAAATTTAGCGAACAAGGGTTAAACAAAAATATGGCTATTTTTTTTTTCTAGTAGCACTGGTTACTATGGCTTTTGACAAGTGCATGTTTATATTCTACTTACACGTAGCAACCGCTACGTTGATCTAATATATGGGCATTTCCAAACTGGCGTTATGTACGTTTTGTACGAAAAAATTAAAAAAAAGAATAAAGAAGTCTAAGTTTTAAAAACTTTTTTTATATTTGCGTTGTTATTAAGTTGCTCTATATTAAGTAAAAAAATTATAACAATCGACTGTATGAATTAAAAGATATAAGCAAAAATATGCACTAGCGTGACGTTACACAAAACAGAAGTGGTTTTCGACTTAGCTTAGAAAATTTGCAAAACTCTACGAATTGGGCAAGACTTTTTATACAAAACTTTATTTGGAAGAATTTAAAATAATATGAGTTTATTTTGCTAATTATCAAACTAAAAAATCTTATTTCGGTTTTTTTTTATAAGGCTAAGTCATCTGGCGTGACGTTACGGGCGTTACGTTACTTAAATTTACATCCGAACATTTTAAGTTAAAATTTGTTTAAAAAAATATTTGACGTAAATAAAACATAAAGTTTAGCTATTATCTAATATAAAAAAATCAAATGTTTGTCTGTTTGTCTGTTTGTTTGTTTGTCTGTTTGTCTGTTTGTCTGTTTGTCTGTTTGTCTGTTTGTCTGTTTGTCTGTTTGTCTGTTTGTCTGTTTGTCTGTTTGTCTGTTTGTCTGTTTGTCTGTCTGTCTGTTTGTCTGTCTGTCAGTTCCATATAGGCTCGCGCACCGTTTATCCGATTATGCTGAAATTTGGACACCACGTACGTTTCATACACTGAGAAAAAAACACATACCTTGCTCCGGTAAAAAATTTCTCTATTTTCGATATAGAAATTTTCTCTTTTTCAAATAAAATTTTCTTAAATTAGAATAAATTTTCACATTTTCGAAGAAATATTTCTTTACTTCTAGGAAATGGAAATATTTCAATGTCTCTAATAATGATAAGTATTTTTCTAGCACAAAAATTTCTCATTTATAGAGAAAAATTTATTGAAAATTAAAAACTTTTCTTATATTTTGATAAAAAATTCACTAAGAGAAGTATTTTCTTCAATAAAAACAAATCTTTTCTCAAAAATAAAAAGTTTTTTCTCAAAAAACGATATATTTTTCTTTTTCATGGAAGCTTTTTACCATTTTTAGAGAATTTTTAGTATCGAAATTAGAGAATAGCATTCTCTGGAGCAAAGTCTATACTATTTTTCTCTAAATATGATGCCTTTTTTATCATATTCCGATAAGCTTTTTTCTGAGTGTAGAGAAGAAGCTCATAGGGGGTATAAAAAAGTGGGCGGAAATATGTGGGCATGGCACTCTATAATAACTCCTAAATACCTGGATCTATTTCAGTGAAATTTGATATGAAGGTTCAACTGCGCCCAAGATATAACTTAGGCTGTAAAAATTCCAAAGATTTCCGCAAGAGGGAGCTTAAAGTAGTGCATTTTTAAGACTCAATAACTATCAAATGACTTGATCGATTTTACTTAAATTTGATACGTGAAATAACTTGACCCTGCAACGGAATTGAGGCTACTTAAATTTCAAAAACTTCCGTTGGAAGGGGCTCTATTCAATCAACTAATGTCAACTAATCAACTAATGTCTGGCTCATTCACGTCAAAACGGATGAACCGATTTTGATGAACATTGGTAAACATTTGTATCTGTTACTGAAATAAATCTTATGATTCTAAAAGTTCTTTCGACAAAAATCAAGGAATGAACCGAAGGCAAATGACTAAAGGAACTAAAAACTAATGAATAAAAAGAAGTTTAACGAATACGAGCAGAAGCTATATAAATATGAACAAAAATCAACCGAACAGTATCGACCAAAACCGAAGTTGAACAAAGGCAATCCAAGAATGTAATTTAAAAAGTTAAAAAGTTGAAAATGTAATTTTTATATAAATATGACCGTCATGTACCTACTAACTTTCGGAAATAAGACTACACACTTTTGATGGAAACCCCAAAAAACAATAATTTTAAAAATTTCAAAATTTAATTGATAATTAAAAGAATGTTAAAATGAGAGCAGTTTTAAAAATCGTACTTTTTCTGTGCTCAAGGCACAACCCCGAGTAACACCGGGTAACATCCGTTAGTATATTATATTTTTTAATTCCTACCCCATCGACCATGAGAAGTTGGAACAAAATTCCACTAAAATACCTGCAACCAAATTCAGTAACGAAATCAGACAAACTTCGAGCAATGTGGCGTGACGTTACTCACTTTTCAATTTAATTTAATATAAAATTAACTGTTTTTTTTCTTCACGATTTTTTTATAAAATTTACTATACTTTATTAAAATTTATTAAAATGCAATATTTCACACACATTTGAACGTCAGCGTAGAAAAAATAGCACTAAATGCATTTTTGTCTGGCGTGACGTTACCTCAGAATATAATTAAAAGCAAATCAAAATTTTACCGTTAATTGATATTTGTTTGCTCTTTTGCATTTATTTTGCGGTTAGATGTTGTTGTAGCAAAAGTTTCGCATAAGAAAAAACATTAACAAAACATTAACTTTAACTTGGTAGTCCGATATCTTGCCAATGCAACATGGGGAAAATTTGAACTCTTTTCTTAAATTAATTTTGAATATTTCTCTTTAATAATACACGTTAAAAAAAAAATGTTGGTTAACTTTTAACATTTTGGTCACGGTACACTCAGAAAAAAGTTAATCAGAATATGATAAAAAAGGCATAATATTTAGAGAAAAATGGTATAGACTTTGCTCCAGAGAATGCTATTCTCTAATTACGATACAAAAAATTCTCTAAAATGATAAAAAGCTTCCATGAAAAAGAAAAATATATCGTTTTTAGAGAAAAATACTTTTTATTTTTGAGAAAAGATTTGTTTATATTGAAGAAAATACTTCTCGTAATGAATTTTTTATCAAAATATAAGAAAAATTTTTCATTTTCAATAAATGTTTCTCTAAAAATAAGAAATTTTTTGTGAGAGAAAAATACTTATCATTATTAGAGACATTGAAATATTTCCATTTCCAAGAAGTAAAGAAATATTTCTTCGAAAATGAGAAAATTTTTTCTAATTGAAGAAAATTTTATCTGAAAAAGAGAAAATTGCTATTATCGAAAATAGAGAAATTTTTTACCGGAGCAAGGTATGTGTTTTTTTCTCAGTGTAGACTTTTCTGCGGAAATGACCATATAGCATTCAAAAATATTTAATATATGTAAATATTTTCGATATGACTGAATTTAAGAAAATATTAATATTTCGAAAAAATTACGATTTTTGATTGAAAAATATTTTTAGAATTTTTTTTGTTAAGGAGAGACATGACATTGGACGTTTTTTTAAATCGACTTTTTTATAATTTTCTATTTTAGTAAATATTCTTAAGATTCTAAGGAAAAATTCTTACGGGTTCAAATGTGACATCGCATTTTTATTTTTCTTTGTTCACAAACTTTGAACGCGTTTATCTCGAAACCATGTTTTTCGTACTGGTTGCGGCAGTAGCGAGTTCATTTTTTGACGAAATTTTTTTTTTCATTTTTTGTATATTTTTAAACTTGATTCGCTATCGTATGACACAAGCTTTTTTTACATTTTTTTTTTTTTTTGATTTTTTATGAATTTTTAAAGTCAATATTTTTTTCGAAAAAACACACTTTCAAATTTGGAACACCACCAAAAATTTAAAAAATTTTAAAAAAACTCCTGTCATACGATAACCAAGTTTTGCTAAGATTTGAAAAAGTCATTTTTTTCCAGATCGGACAATTTTTGCGACTCCCAGCGCTGCAACCGTTTTTTTCTCTGCCGCCAGTTTGGAGCTCTATAAAACCATGTTGGAGTGAAAAATATATTTTTTTTTTATTAATTTTTTTTTTCTTGTAATTTGTTCAATTCTCTGCAATAATAAAAAAAAATGTAATGATTGTTTGAAAAATATTTTTAGAATTTTTTTTTTGTTAAGACGTGATTGACTTACGATAACTAGTCAACAAGAAGTACCTACGCAGATATAATTTATAAATAAATTTGAAATTTATTAAAATTTGACTGGCTTTAACCTGCTCAACCAGAGCATACATAAGATTCTCATAACAAAATTAAGTAATTTGGAGCGAGATTAAAAAAAAAAAACTAGATTTCAGCTACTCGTGTTACAACTCAAACAAAACAAGTTTAATGCTTATTAATGAAAACGAAAATGCAAACGAAAGCAAATAAGAGATAATTAAAATTTTGCCTAAAATCCAAAAATAACAATAACAAAAAGTTGCGGCCAAAATTGACAGCTAAGGCCGAATATGAACGAAATTGGAGCGACGTAGTTTAAGTTTGAACAGAGACGGCTCAAAAACAACAATAAAATACAAAAGCAAAAAATAAACCTCAACGAAAGCCTATAAAATATTGCTGGCACAATAGACCAAATTAAGTATAATAAGCAGACACAAAAGACCAAAAAAAAAAAAAAATCGCCTACTGCAAAAGGGCAAAAAGGGAAAAACAAAATGTTGGAAACTTTTTGAAAAATTGCATAAATCTGAGGATTTACTTTACGCTAACCTCCCCACAGATAATCGTAAATATTTTTTGGTTCGATTACGCTGCTATCAATAAATACTATCTACAACTTCATATCTAAGTTATCTGAGCAAAACAAAAAAGAAATGAAATAAAAACATGCAAATTTCAATTTCAAACGCCAAAACAGTCAAGCCCAAATTTTTTTTTTCTTTACCACAAAATTGATTGCCGCACAAGAAAAAATATCCTTTTAACAGAGCCGAGCGTTTTTGCCAGCTCTTCGACATAACCAACTTTAAATATATGCCTTAGCATGCCGAGTTAAGCAAAAAAATCTAAGTTATGCAATGAGTGTGTGTGTGCTTCTTTTTTAATCGTATGAGCATAAGTTTCGCTGTTTTAAGCACAACGTCATAGCAACGGAAACAACAACAACAATAAAATGAAGAAAATTTTATAAACCTTTTTCACAAACGTTCTGTTCTTTGTTATTTATTTTTTTTAGTTTCTTTTTTTTGTTCTACTTGCTTTATCGTTTGTTTCTTATCGTTTTGTTTTCACATTTTGTTGAGCACACTTTTAGGCGCACTTGCCATGCCAAGGTTAAACTTTGCGAACAGAAGTTTGCGATATTATTTGTGTAACGGTTTATTTTAAACGGAAATGCTCTACCAGCCATGTATGTTTGTTGAACACTGTTAATAATATTTATACATGAGTGAATGAGTATGTATATGTGTGTGTGCGTTGCTTTTTAATTGCCATTGTAGTGGAAATGCTTTGCTTATTGTAAGATTTGTTTTTTTTTTTTTACCTTTTATAAAATTTACATATTTTTGTGCCTTTTTTGTTTGTAGTGTGGATATGGCTACATATCTTAAATTTGAAATATACTCTTAACATGATGAGAAAAGATTCTACTCATAAGATTATATTATTTTTTGGCAGTATGGTACAAACTCTGAGAACAGGGTGGTGTTTTTAAACATTATTGATTAATTAAAGATTAATTAAAGAAAAATCTACAGTAGATCAAAATTAAGTCGCAGAACACTCTTTAAAATAATATTAATTTCCTGAAGTTAAATTCTTGCAGTTTACGATAAGATACTTTAAAAAAAATAAAAAAAAATATATATATAAAAAATTTTACAAAAAAAGGCGTCAAAACAAGTAAGTCGTGACATTATTTTCAAAAAATGAAGCTTGACTAAACGTAAAATTGTAAATACCATAGAAATCTCAGACTCAGAAAAAAAAAAGTAAAGAAAGTCTAAAGTCGGTCTAGGCCGACTATGAAATACCCTAAACCCACTTTTCAAAAACAAAAAATTTTTATTGTAAATGGGCGTCTCCAAGGGCGGATGAAGCCTATATTTAATATGCATTTAAATGTTGATGAAAAATTTACACATACCAAGTTTTATTCCTGTAGCTCACAGTTAATGCCTTTATTGTGCTTTCGCCATGGGAGATGGGCGGATGCATGGACGGATTACTTCCAATTTTTGAACACACCTTAGTTTTGGTATCAAATACATGCTTACCAAATTCAATTTCTCTATGACAAACATAACCTTATTTATTGAGTTTAAAACTTTTTGGGTTGTATGGGAGGTAGGCGTGTCCGTAGGCGGATGACGTCCATTTTTCAAAACCATCTTTGTCTTGTCATAAAAAACATACGTGCCAAATTTTAGCTCTGTAGGTTAAACAGAGGCTTATTTATTGCGTTTTCAATTTTTGGGTTGTATGGGAGGTGGGCGTGTCCGTTAGCGGATGACGTCCATTTTTTGAAGACATCTTTGTGTTTGTATAAAACACATACAAATCAAATTTTATTGTTGTTGACTAATTATGAGCTGAGTTATGCAGTTTTCAATTTTCGCGTTGTATGGGAGGTAGGCGTGTCCGTGGGCGGATGATGTCCACTTTTCAATACTGTCTTTGTTTTGTTACAAAAAACATATGTGCCAAATTTTAGCTCTGTAGAGACTTATTTATTGCGTTTTCAATTTTTGGGTTGTATGAGAGGTGGGCGTGTCTGTAAGCGGATGACGTCCATATTTCAAAAACTACTTTGTGTTGATATTAAACACATACATACCAAATTTTATTGTTGTAGGCTAATTATGAGCTGAGTTATGCAGTTTTCGATTTTCGCGTTGTATTGGAGGTAGGCGTGTCCGTGGGCGGATTCCAAAAATATTCAATAGTGCAGATCCTTGGGTTCATGTGACCATGTGTACCAAGTTTCATCCAATTATCTCAACTCCTTCTTCTTATCCTGTGTATACGGACAACACACAGACGGACGGACGCACGGACGGACATGGTTAGCTCAACTCACGTGGTGACGCTGACCAAGAATAAATATACTTTTCTATACCGCACTCGCTTCTTTCTATGCGTTACAAATGTTTGCACAAAGTTAATATACCCTCACCTTTCAGGTTTAGGGTATAAAACTATAGCTGTGAAATATGTGTGAAATTTTTCACTACATGTTCGTCACAGTCGTATTCGGTTGTTCCGCTTTGAAACTCGCAACATTTCTCTTGTAACATTTTTTCACGAAAATTTAATTAAACCGCCTATTTATTATGAAGTGAAAACTGACAGTTGTCGTACATTTTTTTTTTTTATATATTGATTTTTCTTTGTTTAAAGAAGTTAAGCATGACTTTCTCAAAGTTTTAAATTTTCTTGCAACAAAATATTTGTCAGAATTTTCACGCAACGAAAAATTTAATTTTGCTGTCGAAATTTCACGCAAACGAATAGAGTACTACACTCAGAAAAAAAAGTACATTAAACAACCGTAAAATTAACATTTTTAGTTGACAAAAGTCGTCCGACATTAAAAAATGTTAAAATTGATATTATCCTAATGTACTTTTTACATTACGAAACCTACATTTAAAAATGTATAACTGTCACATAATAATGTTATTTTAACACTTAAAATATCAAAAAGTATCAGTTAATTAATGCAGATAAAAAAAAATGTATTGAAAAATAATTTGCCACGAGTGGGATTCGAACCAGGGGTCCGGGCATCTAAAGCCACACTCTTAACCTGTGTGCCACGGTCAGCTGTATTTCTTGACGGCTCAGCTCTTAAATAAACATTATATCTGCTTGTTGTTGACATCTACATTTATAATGTTAAATGGATATGAAATACTATCAATTTTACAGTAAAAAATTATGAACCAAAAACATTTTAAATGTTATTTTAACATTAAGAATTGATATTGCAACGTAAAACATTACATTATCAATTTGATATTTTTCTTATCAATTCAACACAATACATGTTAACTTAACATTTTCTAACATAAAATCCACATTTTCTGATTTACATTGGAAATAACATTAAAAAACGTTAATTTTACATGGCAGCTTTTTTCTGAGTGTAGGCTTAAAAAGCTTTTTAACTGTTGAACATTTTAAAGCTATTGTAAGATATTTTTATGAATAAGACCGTTATTATATATTTTTTTATCTTCTACCAGATCTTAGCAGAATTTTATATGTACGCTCAAATATGCTATTCTTGAACTAATCATCTCAAACACATTATATTTTCATATCTTTTATTATTAATGTGCAAAAAATAGTTGCCACCTATTTAATTTCTACAACAGTCAAAAAACAATTGTACATCACAATTTATGCATAAGAATAAGGCTATAATAAGAATAACAAAATAACAGCGGAAGCTGTCACCAATAAACAAAAAAAAAAAAAAAATTAAAGGACATATTTTGTCGTGCTCCTAAAAACACAGCAGTTAACAAAGTTTAGCTCACAGTTGCTATTTCCACAACTTTGTACTTTGTTTCAGTGTCGTTGGCATTAATTTTGTTATAGAATAATTTTAATGGTTCCAATTTTATTTCACTTTTTGTTTATATTCGTATGAATGTTTCTGAATCATTAGCATTTGGTAAGCTCTTTAGACTGCGTATTGTTTTTTTATTTATTTTTATTTTTTATTTTATTTTATTTCTTGCTGTTGCTAGAAACAATTTTCGAATAAATTTGCTGCGATATTTCTTAATTCTTGTTTTTTCTGCTACAACGATATAGATAATGGTAAAATGGCAGAATAACCAAAAAAAAAAAAAAAACAACAGAAACGAATGTATAAAAATTATGTGTGCATTATTCTTGCGCATTATCCTTAAAAAAAAACACAACAACAAATCCTCGTTAATGCCTACCGTAACAAGCTCATCCTTGAGCTATGGCTAACGCCATACAAGCAAACAAAAAAAAAAAAAAAAGGAAAAAGTACAGCAAAAAATAAAAAAGAAATAAAAACGGCGCGCTGAATTCATATCCTTGAACGCCAATTTAATGGAGAATTTTTTTTTATATTTTATATATTTTGCTTTGTTTTGATGTTTTTTTTTTCGTTTGCTTGCTGCTTTGCTGTCACTTTTGTTAGTGGGCTATTTTCGAAGTAAGTGTAGCACACACACACACACACACACACACAGATATAGTGCCACCACAGCCATGCCAAACTTGTTCTTTTATCTAGCCGCATTTCATTTGAGCATGTTCTCAGGCTTTTCGCCTCGACTGTGTTGCTCTTTAGCCACTTGCCACAGCGTGCAAAAGTTTGTGCAAGTTAACGTGTCTGTAGCTTAAAATTCAAAACTTTCTAAGCCGAATGTCTTTGTGAGAAGGGTCAAAATAAAATGTCAATTTCCTGCCACTGGGCAAAGGGCAACCCTTTGCGGCCATTTCTATGTTGATTTAAGTTGCTGAATGCCTTTTTTTGTCAGCCAGTTAAGACGATTTAGGCAGAAACAGGACTTAGAAAATGAAGCGGGTATTTCAAATTTTCTTCTTTTGATTTTAAAAAAAAACCTTTTTCTTGCTTAGATCTGCCAGCAAAAAAAAAGTTGCCTGCAGCATTTGACTGTTATGGCTGACTAATCAGCAATGCTAAAAACAATTAACTGTTGAAAAGAAAAGCTGCCGGTTGTTTAGCGTAACTTTAAGTTTTTTGTTTTTTAGCGCTTAAGTGTGAGTTTTTCTTAAATTAAATTTAATTATGCCCCAGAGAACACTAAAGTTAAGTAGCTGCAGCTGTTATTGTTTAATTTTAACATTTTTCCGGCTTTTTATGAGCAAAAAATTTTCAAGATTAAATTATTTTCTAGTTGTATCTAGATAAACTTGAAGTTATCTGATGACATTGCGTTGCAGATACGAGAGAGCAGCGGCACAGTAAACAGTGAATAATAGAATAAACAAATAAAAGCTTTTTTTTCAAGCACAAGTAACAACAATGTCTGAAATTGTTAACCGGTAAATGGCAAGCAAGCTAAAGTAACGCAGCAGCGCAATAATAACTAGATAAGAAAATGCAGATGTATAAGAAAAGAGTTGCTTTTAATGTGCTTGAAATAAGTGGAGAAAACATGTACTCCACAGTGTGCCTTAAAAGGCTGTTTTGAGGAAAATTACAACTTTTTTATTAGAAATTATTTCAGGTATTAAGAACTTGTGCTGTAAAGTGCTCTAATTGTGCCATAAAAAGCTGGAAAAATTTTTTAAAAAATTCACATATGAGACTAATTTTCCTTATGTTTAAGATATTCTTATGGTTTTTTGCAAATTTTTGAAAGTTTTTGAGATGTGCTCAAATTGTGCTGCGGTTTGCATGAAAAACACTGGTGAACTTTAAGATGGTATTCCAGTCCAGGGTTACCAATTTTTGGTGTTTTTCAAAATCAATAAAGAACGGTCAAACATTTTTTTCGAAACAATTGTTTATATGTTATTAATTCATATTTTAGCAATATAAAAAAAAATTTTAAAAAAATAATTTCAGAATTTAAATCTTTAAACGCGTTTTTCTCGAAACTATTTTTTTAATACATCTAACGTGATTTTTTTTCAAGTAGTAATCAACCGAATAATTTATGCGGAACTTAATTTATGTTCTAGTTCTTTCCCGTCAAAAATGACGGGCTCGGTTTTTATAAAGGAAAAACACGAAATTTTTAATTTTGTATATGTTGAATTATAAGTCTATAAATTGAATTATAATTATAAGTGGTGACCGTGGCATGCAGGTTAAGTGTGTGGCTTAGCATGCTCGGAGCCCGGGTTCGATCCCCAGCCGTGGCGGAAAGTTTTTTCAATAAAAAATTTTTCTGATCGGTTTTTCACCACCTCTCTGCAGACAATGGCAAACCTCTGAGAGTAAATAATGCCATGTAAAGCTTCTTGAGAACATGAGCCGTTCGGAGTCGGCATAAAACATGTAGGTCCAGTTCTCGGTCAATTGTGTGCAAAATTTAATAACACACACAACACAATCGATCCTAAGAAGCTCGGTCAAAGTTTTTTCAAGGGCTGAAATGGCCAATTTGTTTTTTTTTTTTTTGTTTTGAATTATAAGTCAGCGATGGTCACATATTCGATTTTAAATTGTGCAAATAAACATTTTTAGTTCCAAATATTTATGAAATACCTACAAAACGGAAATCATAGTAAATACAACAAAATAAGTTTGAACATTTTTTGTAAAACTGAAAATTTCAAAATGAAAAAAAATATATAAAAAGTTTTTGAAGTTTCAATAAAACAATAAAAAAAAAAAGCCTAAAATTATGCTTTAAAATTTTTTTTAAAAATCAAGCGTTCCGCACTCACATTTTACGGAATTATGTTATAATAATATAATATAATAATAATAAAAATAATAATAATAATAATAATAATAATAATAATAATAATAATAATAATAATAATAATAATAATATTAATAATAATAATAATAATAATAATAATAATATTAATAATAATTAATAATAATAAATATATTTTATTTTAAACTATTTTTACAAAAATTCTAAACTTTGAAAAAGGCCAAAATTGTAAAAAATTTTGTTTTTTTAAATTGCAAATTTCAGACAAAAGCAACATTCCTACTATTTAAGAATACTTTTATTATTTTTCAGATCGCCAAAAGGGTCAAAATCATAACAAAAATTATGAACCTTTATTTTATCACACCCGCCTCACCCCCTCACTTTACCTAACTTTGACTATATTTCGTGGAATTTTCAAAATTTTTTTTCATTGTTAAAATATCAATAAATATTTTATAAAGAAATGGCTAATAAAAATTAAGTAATATGTTCGTTTCTTTTTGTATGAAACACAGGTTTTTTGACGAAAAATCATTTTATTTCTCAACATTGCCTCTTTTGTGTTGACCGCGGCATGCAGTTTAAGTGTGTGGCTTACCATGCTCGGAGCCCGAGTTCAATCCCCAGTCACGGCAATAATTTTTTCAATAAAAATTTTTCTGATCGGTCATCACCTCTCTGCAGACAAGGGCAAAACTCAGAGAGTAAATAATGCCATGTAAAACTTCTTGAGAACATAAACTTTAGCCGTTCGAAGTCGGCATAAAACATGTAGATCCAGTTCTCGGCCAATTGTGTGCAAACATTTAATAACACTCACACCACAATTGATCATAAGAAGCTCGGTCGAAGTCCTTTCAAGGGCTGAAATAGCCAATTTTTTTTTTTTTTTTAAATATATAAAGAAACCTTTAATGTCTTCTAAAGATCAAATACCAACGACTGCTTTGCCAAAATTAGAAAAACGACTTAAGCTTACCAGAGAGCATATTAAGTGAAGTTTAGAAAGGTTAAATATAATGATATTTTAATTTATATAATGTTATATGGTGAATTCAAATTAAAAAATGTTTGGTTCTTTTGGAGTGCTGAAAGTAAGAAGATCACCTGGAAGAAGACTCGATTTATGCTATTTTCTAAAAACTTTAACATTGGAGGAAGTGTTATGGTGTGGGGGTGTTTTTGGCTATGAGGAGTTGAACCAATTCACTGTTTAGAGGGTATTATGCATGTGTATCATATAAGGACATATTTGCTGATGTCATGTTACCACACGCCGAGTGGAATATGCCGTAACGTTGGACCTTCAAGCAAGAAGACGTTTTCGAGGCACATAAATGAATGGTTTGAAGCATGCAACGTTGAGATAATTGACTGTTCAGATCATTCACAACACAACAACTTGTAAATTTTTTACGTAAACAAATGTTTTCAAAGCACGTTTGGAAAAGGCTTGAACTATTCTATTGCATGTAAAAATTGTATACTTAAAAAAGTTTTTTTTCAAAATTAAGTAGTTTGAGAATTTTAACATATACTAGCTAAATTTTTGAGTTTTTGATAAAAATTTAAGGCTAAACTGAGTTTATTAAAATTTAAAACCGAAGTAGTTTTAAGCATTTTGTAAAAAATCGTAAGATAATTGATATAGATTTCGATTTATGCAAAACAAAAAAAAAAAAAAATTGAAAGCACAGTTCACATTTGAAAAATTAGACAAGCATGCACAGTTTTCTTAAAAATTTCAGCGGCACATTTTATTTTAACTCTAGCACAATACAGCACAAATTTAAATTTTTAAATAAAATAAGTCAAGGCTGACTTCTGAATGATTTCATAAAAGGCAAAATTTTTTAAAACTTCTAAATGCACCAAATTTATAAATGCTCCAGCACATTATAGCAAAAATTGAAATTTTTGACTAAAAGTAGTCATGACTGACTTCTGAATGATAGATATCACAAAAAGACAAAATTTTTTAAAATTCTAAATGTCATTTTAGAGCTTAGCTTAGGCACAATGCAGCACAATATCTAAATTTCTGTAATTTTATTTAAAAAATGCGTCAGTTCATAAAAACTTTAAGTTTCTTATAAAATTTATTCAGCAACACAGCACATAATAGCACACACTAGGCACATTGGAGCTCATATTACAATTTAAAAAAAAAAGTGAGCATGGCTAAACTGTGAAAAATTTCACACAAGGGCAAAGATTTTCAAAAAAATTTTAGTATCGTATTTAAGCTTAACAAGAGCACATTGCAGCACAATATCTAAATTTCTTCTATATTATTTTAAAAAGGTGTGAATTCATAAAAATCATAAACTTTTAAAGAAAATTGTATAGCAATACAGCACATGAAAGCACCAATTGAGCACATTACAGCACATATTTTTCAAATTCATCAAAAAGTGCACAATCAGCTAGGCAGCTTTTTTTAAAATTCCTAGATAAAATTTGCAGTTAAAGCTTTTGGAGAGTTTAAGAAGCAGCTTATTTTTGGCTTAACAAATTTTTTCAAATTTTTTTTTTTTTTTTTTTGTAAAAATATATTTTTATCACTATCTTATTGTTATAAAAAAGCATAAATTTGTTTGTATGAACCTGTATGTTTATGATTAAAATCGCCAATAAGCACTGCTGCTGCTGCTGGTTCTGCTGCTGTTATTACCGCAAAAGTTGTTCAAAAGTTTTTGCCAACTTTTTTACTATTTCTAGTCAAGCACTTCAAAATGTTTTTGAAAATAACAATTTTCAATTATTTTTCTTCGATACACTTAAAATTCCATCAAGTTATTTAAAAGAAAAAGCGTTAAAACACACAAAAGCCAAACATAAAATTCGCGCGCACTATTTAGATGAATTTTTTTTTTTAATTTTTTCAAATAATTTTAATTAAATTTTTTTCAAAAATTACACACACAACACACGACAACACGCTGTTTTGCCAGTTGGTAGATTGATTGTATCTTGGGTACTACAGATACTTATGATGCTAATAATGAACGTTGGTGTATCGCAATGTTTCACACGTTTGCACAAGCCGAGCATTAAATCGCAACTAAACTCTAGCTAGTTGCAAACGTTAAGCTAAAACTTGTTGGCTAGCATTGCCAAAGCATTGTATCTGTGCGAACGCAAATCAACAGCAACAGCAACATCAACAGCAATAGCGACAGCAAAAATAGCGCCAAGCATTGGGTGCGCGCAACATGTTGCAGCAAGCTGTGCGCACGTTGTGCTTTTTTTTGCACTCAAAGTTGTTGTTATTTATTGTTGTTGAAGAAAATGCCGGCTGGCATATGTTTATTTTTGTTTTAAGCTTAAGCCTAGTACTATGCTCGATTGCGTGAAATTCCACTGGCAACAGCCATTTATTTGTTGCGTGAAAATTTTGACAGATATTTTGTTGCGAACGAACAGCTGATGATCAGCTTACAAATTTCGACAAAATGTAAATAAACAGCCATAATTTATTAGAGGAAAAGCAGAAAATCATTTAAGTTCTTTAATTTTCATATTTATGATTATATAAATGCAAAATAAATCTTTATACAAGTATGCATGTCCTTTGTTGTGGAGCAGAACAAGTCATTAGTTTATGGCAGTCTGCAAGCTGCAAAGTTTTGCGACCGCCAACACCGCGAAAAGGTGCACCCGTGTTTACAATTTCAAACAACTGCAGTTATTAATTGCAAAACTTTAGAAATAGTACAAAAATATAATTTCAATAAGAAACATTGCTCTTTTGTTTGCTCTTTTTCTTAAATGAAATGGCAACTGTCTCTTTTCACGGCAAAATAAATGGTCGGTCCAATTAAATTGCCGTGAAAAAAATGTTGCTAGATGCATGTTGCGGAATATAGTACTAGATTTTCCGCAGCGAAGCATAGTACAGCTTTGATGAAAAAGTTGTGAAATGTTCACGCTTATTTCACAGCTGTCATTTTTTGTATGGAGATTTGAGTGGAATTTCACGTGAAGCCGAACATAGTACTATGCTTTAGCAACAAATCTTATACCAGCAACATCTAAACTAGAGCAGCATGTTGTGTGGATTTGAGCTCCATTTTTTACAGAGCTCATTAGCAACTTTTTTATATACATGCTCCGTTGCTTGATTAAAAAAAATATTGCTGCTATGCTTTGCAGAGGTCATTAGCAACATTTCTGTTTTGCTACATGTTTCTTGCATGTGTTTTGATTTGTATCTGTGTGTAATTATAACATAACATTGCATGTTGCTGGCATATAAAAAAGAAATAAATAGCTGTTTCATTTTAACACCGGATGCTGTCTGATGACTGCAGTCATTAAAATGTTGTTTTACTTTTTATTTTTTTTCGGCGGTTTTCGTTCAAGATTTTGTCGAGTGGGCGATTTGGCGAATTTTGTATACATCATTTTTTTGTATTTAAAAATTGTTTATGATTTCAATTTTAAAATCCTATTTTTTATCACATCTTCACATCTTAAAGGATATACTTCACATCTCCGGTATTTATTGTATCTTGCTTATTTTCGTTGATGAGCTCAGCGTTTTAATTGTGATTTATGTTGATTTCAAATCAAATTTTTTCCTTGTCTACATTTGGGCGCACCTTTGTCGGAGAGTTTATTGTATAATTGAATTCCTTTTAAGATCGGTTAATTGTGGTATTTTTTTTTTTTACATATAATTTATTGATCATCAATGTCGAAATGTTTATTGCTGAAATATTGCGAACTTGATTGTTATGGTTGCATTGAAAACGTTTGATAGTGATGCAATTTGAAGTTTAACTTAAAAAACAAAACTAAGTTTGCATAGTTTATTGATCAATTACACAGTTCAACACCAAAAATTTTATACACTTTGATAAACAGATTCAGATAAATAGAAGAGATAAAAAAGGTTGTATATCTATCGGTATTTTGTAAACATATTTTAAGCCAGAGTAATTTTTAATAGAGATCTGAGGGCCTCGCTAATTGAGTGGTAAGCGTGCTTGACTGCCATCCTAGAGCACCTGGGTTCGAATCACGAACTGGCTTTGCAGGTCTTAGTTTTAGCCTTTCTTTAATTTTATCCTCATTTCTAACCAACTGAAATAGATTTGATATCTGAAGTCCTTAGCTCAAAACAAAAAACAAGAAGAAAACATATTCTATGAAAAACAATTAAACTTTTTCTAGCAATGAAATAAGGTCCTGAAGTCTCATAACATGATTTTTTGTGGTGTTCTTTATGTAGTACATTAGGCATATCTGGGTTATGAATATAACTATCTATGAAAATTATCCCAATAAAATTTTACTTTAAATCAAAATTAAGAATATCTCTTTTCACTGTAAAGGTGGAATAGTGCACGAATTTTTGATTTTGATGCCCAGAAACCTTGAAATTTTTTAATCTAAAAATAAAATTATTTTGAAAAAACATTAAATTTGGAGGGGCTTGTGGTTAAGTTGTGCTGCATTGGCAGAAAAGGTAAGGGACAAGGGAAAAAATTACCCAGAAATATCCATAACTACCCAAGTTTATTGTCTGAAGCGGTAAACAATTAAACCGGCCCCCATTTACTTTTCTTTCCCGACAATTTTCGGCAACATAATTAATCCTATGTCCGCAACCTTATAAAGGGGCTCCCAAACAAAAGTAATGTTTTAAGGATATAAGACTCCATTGCTCCCAGGGTGCGCCTAGTAGGAAAAAATGTGAGACAGACCCCATTGTTTCTCTCTTTCTAACATTTTATCCGAACATACTAAGCCTCTACATATTTCCAACTCTTAACCTTAGGTTTACTGAAGATTTTTTTCGTGCGAATTTTGCGAATACCCACCGGGGTGGCCAATAATATTTTGCTTTTCTTTTGCACAAGATGAACTCCCCTTTTTTTATTTCATACAATTTAAAAAGCTCTTGCTTTTGACAGTTAGTTTAAAGTTGTTTAGCACTAAACATGCATTGAGAGCGGTCTTCATATTTCTTTTCGTTGCTGAATAATAAAAAAGTGAAAATCTGAATGGTCATCCGGGTGGGTATTAGTTATCCTAAGGTTAAGGGGGCTTTTGTACAATTATTTAATTTTACTAGAGTTCGACAGCGGCCAAAATTTGGCTTTTTCACATACATTCTCTGTTGATTCGATACAAAATTAATGTGAAAAACGAAGTTTTTTCATCAAATTTTGGCAAAAAAAAAATGTTTTAAAAATAGTCGGTGCACTCCTTCTCCGCACTCTGATTTATTTAAAAAAAAATATATTAAAATCGATTGAGAAACACCGGGAGAATATGGTTCTTACCTATTTTTCCTACGTTTATTTATTGATATCATTTTTTATAAAATTGGCTTCCACCGCTCCCAGGGAAAAAAAGATCCTTCGAGAAAGCTAAAATGAGAGACTGATACACATTAATTTTTCTTCCCCAAGTTTTTACCGAACATACGTATCCCCGAGCATATCTCCAACGTATATAAAAAAATTTTGTAATTATAATTCTTAGAAAATTTGAATTAAAAAAAAAGGAATTTTTGTCATTTGACGACAACCTGTGCAAAAAATTTGTTCTTTGTTATTTCGGTATAAAAAATTGTTTTAGCCTCTTTGGGCGGTGTCATTGGTTGAAACATTAAACATTGTTTCCAAACATGAAAAAGACTGCCAAAACCTTATTTTTAAAGATATTTGAAAATATTTTCTACTTCAAGTACCTATTTAAGATAGATTAGTAAAAAACTGCGTCATAATTTTTTTAAAAAAACAAAAATTTTATTGTTTTTTGACACCTTAAAAGTTTGACAAAAATTTAACAAAAAAAATAGTCCTATTTTAAGCCAAGTTCGAACATTTGTTGTATGATATGTCTCAAGACTGTTAAGACCAGAATTAACTGTCCTTTTTGTTTTTAGGTTATTTATAAAAAAGTGTTACCTCTATAGCAACATATTTGGTACCTAAATAAAGTATAACGATGGTTAAGCGCACTAAAGTGATAAGTGACCTTTTGACGAAAATAGGTTAACTGCATTTTTCAATCCATCAATATAATATCTACCTTGTGTAAATTTATTGAAAATGCATAGCCAGTGAATGCGTGTCAGTACACAGTTAAAATTAGTGTTTTGTATTGAGATGTATTGAAACTAAAAAAACAAAATCGACGTTCCTGAACATTTCAAATTTTTCACTTATCACTTTAGTGAGCTTAACCATCGATAAATATTGCAGATTAAAAATAAACACTATTGCCTGGAATCCAAACACCACGTACAAAAAGATCGCCAAGGAAGTTCGCGTGTGCATAAAACCTTTCGGAAGAACCATAAAACGATACAAACAGCTTACCCCTTTATCAAAAACGCCAGCGAACCAAGCGATGGCCCAGAACGTTTAGCGGCTGTTCAGAACGTTAAGCGGCTAATCAGAATCCAGGCGCTTCAGTTCGTGATATAGCAGCAAATGCGGGAACATCGAAGTCATGTGTTCAACAGATTAAAAAATTTTACAACCTAAGGAGCTATAAAGTACAAAAAGTACCTGATAGGTCAAAAGAAAAGGACGCCGAAGCCAAGAGGAGGGCTCGAATACTGTATCGCGATTACCTGCCCAAATTTGAGTGCGTGATCATGGACGATGAAAAGTACTGCAAAGCGAATTTGAAGCAGTTCCCTGAACACGGTTATTATGCTGCGGTTAGAAGGGGTGGAGTATCCTCTAAATTTACCACCAAAAAACATACAAAATTTCCAAAGAAATACATGGTGTGGCAGGCCATTTGCAAATGTGGCCATCGAAACTAAAATTTTTTTTGTAAAAACCATTTATTTTTATACTTAAAAGTACTTTATGAGTACAAACAGGAGATTTGTGCGTGGATTTATATGGATGGCACTACATTCCACCAAGTATCCACAAACGGTTCTTTTGTGGAAAAAATTAGTATGCTTCCATTCAGGTTTTGGCCGTCTTATTTTGATTTGGAAACATTGCGCTTCGTTGATAATATTACGTTATTTTACGTGACACGTAGCTTGTTGATAATCTTCGCGCTCAGTCCAGGTTTCTGGAAAAAATCATTTGAAAATCCGAAGCGTGCGAAAAATGTTGCAGTCTCAAGGGTGACGTAGTGGCTCAAATCTTTTTTCAATTCTTGATTCACTTTCTTCGATGCCAATTGAATCCTTTTTACATATTTTAAGCTAACAACTTTACTGCATGTACTTTATTGCCGTTGTACCGATATCGTCGCTTTCATCTTCCTCATTTTCTTTCTCGATGTCATTCTAAAGTCTTGCTCTGTTCTTTCTCGGACGATTCATCCATATCTTGGTCGGATAATTCATTCTCGTATTTCCCTTTTTCTACTTCGAATGTACGGATTGCATTCGTCATATTTCGAAGGGGACCTCTGGATCAAATAGGGCGAGGACTACAGCTTCACCACTGAGGTACCAGACATGTCCACAGAATCTTTTCACCATTTGTTCAGACACAATCCGATTTTCAGTTTATGAACTGACAAATCAAATTAAAGTCAAATATGGTGTGTGATACTTTGATTAGCGATTAGAAAATTTTTAGTCAACTGTTGATTCAAACAGCAGAATTCCATGAATTTTGATGGAAATTTTATGTTGTTTCATTGTTGTTCGAACAACGATTTTTTACTTAAATTTTGTATCGTTCCAGTCTTAATAGATTGGGGTTGGCAATAGAGTGTGAGCTTGTTCGGTAATATGTCGAAAAAGCAAAATAAATGTGGATCGATATCTCATTTTAGCCTCCTATGGAATGGAATCCAATTTCCCTAAAACATCAATTTTGTATCAGAGCCAAATGTTGTTAAAATATGTTGGAAAGAAAATTGATGGTTGTCGTTGCAACATTTGACCCCTCTAAGGGCAGCACTTAGGTAGTTATGGATGCTTTCGTCTAATTTTCGCCTTTTTCCCCCCACTTTAAATCCAATGTGGCATAACTTAACCCTACGCTACCCTCAAATTATTTTTTCAAAAGCATTTTTTTTCGAACCGTACAAAATTTAGAGATCTTGAATATTAAAATTCCATTACTAAAGAACACCATACTTCACTATCCCACCCCTATTCTAAAGCAATTCTAAAGATAATAAAATTTTTCTAACCAACATCTCTTAGCAGGCAATAAAGTTTTGTAAACTTTTCAGAATGGAATAATTTTTAATTCATTATTTTGCTCAAATTATGTAATAATTCATAAAAAAGTTATTTCGAAACAATTTTGCGTCAAGAAATTTTGTATAATTTTTTAATTTCTCTAAAATATTTTGTCGATAAATGATTCATATGAAATAATATGGAACTGTTGCGTTGAAATTTGATTCAACGTCAAACTCTTATTAGTTTTGAAGGCATATGTATTTTTGTTTTAAAAATAACTCATTAAAGTGGGACACAAAAACAGTAGATTTTTCTGTTTTGTCTTAAAGTTTTACTCTATTAATTTGTGTTAACAGCTGTTTTCTAGGTCAAATAGAAAAAGGTTGCAGCAGTTTTAAGCTGTTGTATTTAACGTTTTGAAATATTAATATGCTATTGAGTTTTCACCTAAATAAATACAGCACAATGCTAATTTAGAACACAAAATTGCTTTCAGTTCTTTGTCGTTTCCGCAAAATAAGACATATATTTTCTTATTTTTTAATATAATATTTTTAAACCTAAACCCTTATTTAGTTTTAGTCATTAATTTTTAATTTTCAATTTTCAATTTTCAATTTTCAATTTTCAACTTTCAATTTTCAATTTTAAATTTTTTTTAAATTTAAATTTAATTTTAAATTTTAAATTTTAAATTTTAAATTTTAAATTTTAAATTTTAAATTTTAAATTTTAAATTTTAAATTTTAAATTTTGAATTTTAAATTTTAAATTTTAAATTTTAAATTTTAAATTTTAAATTTTAAATTTTAAATTTTAAATTTTAAATTTTAAATTTTAAATTTTAAATTTTAAATTTTAAATTTTAAATTTTCATTTAATTTTTAAATTTTAAAAATTAAATTTTCAACTTTCAATTTTAAATTTTTTTAAATTTAAATTTAAATTTTAAATTTTAAATTTTAAATTTTAAATTTTAAATTTTAAATTTTAAATTTTAAATTTTAAATTTTAAATTTTAAATTTTAAATTTTAAATTTTAAATTTTAAATTTTAAATTTTAAATTTTAAATTTTAAATTTTAAATTTTAAATTTTAAATTTTAAATTTTAAATTTTAAATTTTAAATTTTAAATTTTAAATTTTAAATTTTAAATTTTAAATTTTAAATTTTAAATTTTAAATTTTAAATTTTAAATTTTAAATTTTAAATTTTAAATTTTAAATTTTAAATTTTAAATTTTTATTTAATTTTTAAATTTTTAAAATAAAATTAAATAAAAATTTAAAAATTTAAATTTAATTTTAAATTTTAAATTTTCAACTTTCAATTTTAAATTTTTTAAATTTATTTTATTTTAAATTTTAAATTTTAAATTTTAAATTTTAAATTTTAAATTTTAAATTTTAAATTTTAAATTTTAAATTTTAAATTTTAAATTTTAAATTTTAAATTTTAAATTTTAAATTTTAAATTTTAAATTTTAAATTTTAAATTTTAAATTTTAAATTTTAAATTTTAAATTTTAAATTTTAAATTTTTATTTAATTTTTAAATTTTTAAAATAAAATTAAATAAAAATTTAAAAATTTAAATTTAATTTTAAATTTTAAATTTTCAACTTTCAATTTTAAATTTTTTAAATTTATTTTATTTTAAATTTTAAATTTTAAATTTTAAATTTTAAATTTTAAATTTTAAATTTTAAATTTTAAATTTTAAATTTTAAATTTTAAATTTTAAATTTTAAATTTTAAATTTTAAATTTTAAATTTTAAATTTTAAATTTTAAATTTTAAATTTTAAATTTTAAATTTTAAATTTTAAATTTTAAATTTTAAATTTTAAATTTTATATTTTAAATTTTAAATTTTAAATTTTAACTTTCAACTTTCAATTTTAAATTTTTTAAATTTAAATTTAATTTTATTTAATTTAAATTTAAATTTAATTTAAATTTTAAATTTTAAATTTTAAATTTTAAATTTTAAATTTTAAATTTTAAATTTTCATTTAATTTTTAAAATTTAAAATTTAAAATTTAAAATTTAAAATTTAAAATTTAAAATTTAAAATTTAATTTTTAAAATTTAAAAATTAAATGAAAATTTAAAATTTAAAATTTAAAATTAAATTTAAATAAAAAAATTTAAAATTGAAAATTGAAAGTTGAAAATTGAAAATTGAAAATTGAAAATTGAAAATTGAAAATTGAAAATTGAAAATTGAAAATTGAAAATTGAAAATTGAAAATTGAAAATTGAAAATTGAAAATTGAAAATTGAAAATTGAAAATTGAAAATTGAAAATTTCAAATTTCAAATTTCAAATTTCAAATTTCAAATTTCAAATTTCAAATTTCAAATTTCAAATTTCAAATTTCAAATTTCAAATTTCAAATTTCAAATTTCAAATTTCAAATTTCAAATTGAAAATTTAAAATTGAAAATTGAAAATTTCAAAGTGAAAATTGAAAATTGAAAATTGAAAATTGAAAATTGAAAATTGAAAATTGAAAATTGAAAATTGAAAATTGAAAATTGAAAATTGAAAATTGAAAATTGAAAATTGAAAATTGAAAGTTGAAAATTTCAAATTTCAAATTGAAAATTTCAAATTAAAAGTTAAAAATTAATGACTAAAACTAAATAAAGGTTTAGGTTTTTTTTAAATTTTTAATATTTTATTTTAAAGTATGCAATTCCTAAAAAATAATTCATTCAAGAACTGTATTTTACTTATATTCCATGTTGCAGAAAATTTATGAATATTTCTGTTAAGTTAACATTAACATTAACATTCTGGACTGCTTCATTTTGAAACATGCTGCATGGCTTCATGTTTCAAGCAACATGTCAAATGTTGTTAATAAAAGCTTTTGCCTACATCACAAAGTTGCAAACAGCTGCTCTGCTAACAACGAGAACAACAAGCTTTTCTTTCGCCTCCACCGCTATTCAGAAACAAAGGCGCTAAAATAACGATTGTTCGGCAAAAAAATATTGAAATTGCCGGCAAAAATTGTTAATGCATAGCTTTAATTTTAGCATGTCCAACAAGCGGCTCTACATGTGTGTGTGTGTAGTTTTTAACTGTTTAAGAAAATTTGTCGTTAAACACGTCGTTGTTGTTGTTGTAATTGATGTTGCTGTTGTTATTACAAATGATGCAATGTTGCTATTTTTATCTGTAGTTGACAATTTTGTTTTTATTGTTTGAGATATTTTTCAAACATATCTTATGAATACTAAGTTTTTCAAAGAATTTATTACGCAATGAAAACAATCAGCACTTATCTGAGGCTGCAGATGACTCTTGTGTTGTTGTTGATATATTGTTTGTTGTTACTTATCAGCGTTTTGCTTATCAAGTTCAACACCGGGGAGAGATTCATTGAGTTGATAAAATGGTGCTCTGTTGTTTTTTTTTTTACTATTTCTTGGCAATTAAATTGCCATTTAAACGCCAGCGATAAGCAGCTTGTTTGTGAAAAAGCGGTGGAAGAGCAGGCAATAACCTAGGTCTCCATGTGTAGTCGCGTGGGTACCAAGCAAAATTTTGATATAATCAATATTTTTCTATTTTATCAAATTATAAATCAAAAAAATTTTTATTAGCTGTTATGAGTACTCTGGCAGCCACCAGACATATATTTTCTTTTCTTTTTTTTTTGCATCATTTTGTTGTTAAGATGCAGCATGAATGAATTCAACAGATTGCAGATTTTCTTTATCATTTTTGTTATATTTTATTTTTTCTTTTTCTTCTCTCAAAGTTCTTAACGACTAGTACTGCGACTGCAGCAAAAGTTTGAAGTAGTTACGGTATAAACTTTGCAAAATTTGTGTCATAAACTGTCTCCAGAATTAAGTTGCTTGGCTTAGTGCCCAATTGTTGCAGGATGTGCTGTGAATAATGTATTAAGAGATAACTTTCCAAAAGGTAAACATTGACTTATATTATCTCTTTGGACATAATAAGTTCAAATTAGTTCATCTTGTATTGAAATCCTCAGATCGTTAACAAAAATATGATAGTATCCATGTTTTTGCAGACGTTTATTCTGACTCTGAGATATTTACTGCAAATGGTGCACCCAATTTTTATTTATTTTTTTTAATCTTTCTGTCTTGATTCTACCAATTGAAAATTGAATTATTTTTGTTTAATAAAATAAATAATTTTTAGTATGAATTTGTTCACATTTTACAATATTTACTAGTCGGAATTCTTCTTTATTAGGACTTCAACTCATGTTCAACTCATATTCAACAACATATTCGATAAAAATTTCAAATCATTCCGTTGATGGGTAGTGAGCATACATTCAATAATAAATGTGCACGTTATTCCACGGCGTGAAACTAAAACAAAAATATCAAAAACAAAAAATAGAAAATTACTACAAAATATGTGCTTAAAAAATATAAACATAAAAACTTTACTAAATACTGTACCGTTGGTATTTGGCCCAAATTGCGGTTATTGACAAAGAACTTGAAGCCGCAGAGTAGTCAGTGTGGCCCATGCTAAGCAAATATGCCACGCAAAGCATATTCAATTTTTTTTCTTTTAAGTAGATATTATTTTTTTGCATTCTCTTCAAAAATGTTTTTTAATTATAAACAAAAAGGAAATTGAGTTCAGTCGACATATAAAAAATATTTTAAAAAGCAAAAACAAGAACAACGCCAACAATTGAATCATAAGCAATTTTACAGCAAGTATAGCAAACGAGCAACAACAACAATAACAACAACAACAACAACAACAACAACAAACTCTTTACAAAAACATAAACAAAATCATTGTTTTAATATTGTTGTTGGTGTGTTGTTGGTGTGTAGTTGTGCTTGTCATAAAATTATAGAAAATGCTGAGTAAAACGCAGCGAAATAAATAAATGTGGCAACATTGTTGGACATGTGTTGGATGTGCGTATTTTTAAAATAAACAATAAATTTGTTATTTGAGATACTTATTAAAAGCTTTTAAGTTTTAAACTCATTAATTTTAAAATGTCTTCTAAACTGTTGTCGCAGACACATCTTTTAGCTTAAGTTGTCTAAGCTTAAAAATTATACAAGCTACAAATATTCCTCGCATATTAAATAGTAGCAAGAAGAAGCCGTATGGGGCAATATGGTCTTGAGCTCTGCGATGAGAGAAAAATCAGGAGTATGGCTTTTTGAGGAATTTTTAATATCGCTATAGACACCTATCTATTAAAAGTTCAATTAAATTGAGGAACATAACCTACTCAACATGAACTATGTCATGGAAAAGTGAGTTCATCTTGTATTTTTTTTTTTTGATCTAGTGGCATCATATTTTCATATTTTTTTTTCTACTGTTCTATACTGGTCCATTTTTTGGTCCATGTATAATGATTTGAGCCTAAAACTGACCCTAAAAAATGAGGTTTAAACAAGACGGTACCAAACAGTGGATTCATTCTTTAACAAAAGTGGTTAAGAAATAGATGGAGTTCTCACAGCACTGTACTTTTTGTGAGGCCTTTTTTTGATCATTCAAATAAGGCTCGAAGATATCCGCAAATAATGTATTTATCCGCAATTAATATTTGTAAAATTTTAATTAAAAAAACATTTTGATAACTCATCATTTATGTACTTTAATATACCTGTGCCCATTCTAAAAGAACCGATTATGCTATACATTTTTATGCATTCATTCATTTATACCTTCAATAGATTAAAACATCGGTATCAAATATTGAACTGGTTGAAAGATTGGCGTTAGAGGAAAGGAGTAGAGAGAAGTAGGTCCACTTAAAGCCAAAACCAAAATTAAAATAAAAGTTAAGATCAAGATCAAAATCAAGATGAAGATCAAGATCACGATCAAGATTAAGATCAAGATCAAAGCCAAGATCAAAACAAGATCAAGATAAAAATCGAAAACAATATCAATATCAATAGCAAGATCATGATCAAGATCAGGATCACGATCAAAATCGATATAAAGATCCAAAACAAAATAAAACCCCAAGATCAAGATCAAAAACAAAATCAAAATCAAGATCAAGATCAAGATTAAGATCAAGAACAAAAACCAAATCAAAATAAAAAACAAGAAAAAGATTAAGGTCAAGATCACAATCAAAGCCAAGATCAAAATCAAAATCTCGATCCAAATAATGATCAAAATCAAAATCAAAATCAAAATCAAAATCAAAATCAAAATCAAAATCAAAATCAAAATCAAAATCAAAATCAAAATCAAAATCAAAATCAAAATCAAAATCAAAATCAAAATCAAAATCAAAATCAAAATCAAAATCAAAATCAAAATCAAAATCAAAATCAAAATCAAAATCAAAATCAAAATCAAAATCAAAATCAAAATCAAAATCAAAATCAAAATCAAAATCAAAATCAAAATCAAAATCAAAATCAAAATCAAAATCAAAATCAAAATCAAAATCAAAATCAAAATCAAAATCAAAATCAAAATCAAAATCAAAATCAAAATCAAAATCAAAATCAAAATCAAAATCAAAATCAAAATCAAAATCAAAATCAAAATCAAAATCAAAATCAAAATCAAAATCAAAATCAAAATCAAAATCAAAATCAAAATCAAAATCAAAATCAAAATCAAAATCAAAATCAAAATCAAAATCAAAATCAAAATCAAAATCAAAATCAAAATCAAAATCAAAATCAAAATCAAAATCAAAATCAAAATCAAAATCAAAATCAAAATCAAAATCAAAATCAAAATCAAAATCAAAATCAAAATCAAAATCAAAATCAAAATCAAAATCAAAATCAAAATCAAAATCAAAATCAAAATCAAAATCAAAATCAAAATCAAAATCAAAATCAAAATCAAAATCAAAATCAAAATCAAAATCAAAATCAAAATCAAAATCAAAATCAAAATCAAAATCAAAATCAAAATCAAAATCAAAATCAAAATCAAAATCAAAATCAAAATCAAAATCAAAATCAAAATCAAAATCAAAATCAAAATCAAAATCAAAATCAAAATCAAAATCAAAATCAAAATCAAAATCAAAATCAAAATCAAAATCAAAATCAAAATCAAAATCAAAATCAAAATCAAAATCAAAATCAAAATCAAAATCAAAATCAAAATCAAAATCAAAATCAAAATCAAAATCAAAATCAAAATCAAAATCAAAATCAAAATCAAAATCAAAATCAAAATCAAAATCAAAATCAAAATCAAAATCAAAATCAAAATCAAAATCAAAATCAAAATCAAAATCAAAATCAAAATCAAAATCAAAATCAAAATCAAAATCAAAATCAAAATCAAAATCAAAATCAAAATCAAAATCAAAATCAAAATCAAAATCAAAATCAAAATCAAAATCAAAATCAAAATCAAAATCAAAATCAAAATCAAAATCAAAATCAAAATCAAAATCAAAATCAAAATCAAAATCAAAATCAAAATCACAATCAAAATCAAAATCAAAATCAAAATCAAAATCAAAATCAAAATCAAAATCAAAATCAAAATCAAAATCAAAATCAAAATCAAAATCAAAATCAAAATCAAAATCAAAATCCAAATCCAAATCAAAATCAAAATCAAAATCAAAATCAAAATCAAAATCAAAATCAAAATCAAAATCAAAATCAAAATCAAAATCAAAATCAAAATCAATATCAAAATCAAAATCGAAATCAAAATCAAAATCAAAATCAAAATCAAAATCAAAATCAAAATCAAAATCAAAATCAAAATCAAAATCAAAATCAAAATCAAAATCAAAATCAAAATCAAAATCAAAATCAAAATCAAAATCAAAATCAAAATCAAAATCAAAATCAAAATCAAAATCAAAATCAAAATCAAAATCAAAATCAAAATCAAAATCAAAATCAAAATCAAAATCAAAATCAAAATCAAGATCGAGTTCAAGAGCAAGATCTAAATCAAGATCGAGTTCAAGAGCAAGATCAAGATTAAGATCAGTATCAGCATCAGCTTCAGCATTATCATCAGCGTCGGCATCATCATCAGCATCAGCATCAGCATCAGCATCAGCATCAGCATCAGCATCTGCATCAGCATCAGCATCATCTTCAGCATCAGCATCAGCATCAGCATCAGCATCAGCATCAGCATCAGCATCAGCATCAGCATCATCTTCAGCATCAGCATCAGCAGCAGCATCAGCATCAGCATCAGCATTAGCATCAGCATCAGCATCAGCATCAGCATCAGCATCAGCATCAGCTTTAGCATCACCATCAGCATCAGCATCAGCATCAGCATTAGCATCAGCATCAGCATCACCATCATCATCACCATCACCATTTTTCCTCCCCATTATTTTTTTTTTTTTTTAAGTTCTTTCAGGTTTTTGCGTAGCAATTCAGCTAATGTTGAATTCTGTGAGATTCTGTAGGTCCTCAGTATAAAGATTTTAAAAAATTTAGTTTTTCTAAAACAAGTAGGTTTTGATCAAATTTGGTTTTAGTGTAAATAATGTTGTATTTTAAATGATCGCCAAACGAAGGCTTAGTTAGAAAAAGTATATAAAAAAATATTATTGAAAAAGAGACTTCAAATTCAGTGAGTTTTTATTTTTTTTAATTACTGAGCAACAAAAATACACGTCTGTACAAAAATCCACCACAAGAGCGGGAATAGTTTTGTATATTTGTAAAAAAAAAAAAATAAAAATTAAAAATTTTGTATTACAAAATAATCTATTCATATTTTACTCCAAAAATCTTCTCATTCTTATTTTTTTTTTTCTTATAATAGAACTGTTACCCAACAAAAATTTCTAAAATTTTAATTTTCTAATTTTTAACCGAGTTTCAAGTTAAAATCGAGCAATATTTTTGTTAATTTTTTTGCTTTGTTACAGTAAAAAAATTTGATCTTCTTGATCAAAAAACCCGGTAAAAATCCTTTCAAGAACTGAAACGACCAATTAAAGTTTTTGATGCTATTTTCTACTTAAATGCAACTTTTTTAAAAAGAAAAATATATCCGTTTGATTTAGTAGTCTGTTAAGTACTTAAAACTATGCATAACATGATGCTGCTTATCCTCAACCTTGCTTAGCTCATGCAAAGCTATTTTAAAAATTCTCCAAACATTTTCCATTCAACTAAAATTCAACTTCCTAAACAATTAAATAAAACCAAACAGCTAAATATTAATTTATGCTAAGCATACGCAAACATCTCACTCAATCAACACACTAGCCTTGAAATTATGGCTGTTTTAAAATTTTACAACAACATTTTTGATAAATGTTTTCATTATATTTTTAAATGGGCCAAAAATATGAAAATTCTTAATTGTTTTCCAACAACCCGAGCATAAAACTTGAGCAAAGCAGACATACAGCCAGCAGCTGCCTCCACACGAACTTTAGAACTTTACTATACAAGCTACGTACGATCACGCTTCATCGCATACATAATTCTTGGATATGTTTTATAAAAGAATTTCTTCTATTCGCTGGCAAAAAGCAACAAATAGATGTGCTGTAATTTTAATAATCCATCAATAAGAAAAGTAACGATTTGCTTATTCATCCACTACCACCCACTGAAATCCGACGTGATCCACCTAATGCTGACAGGCCAGACAGGCCTCTGACCAATGGTCTGCTAATGAAACGCACAGACACGACGATTGTCATCGTTATTTTTAGGCCAATCCAGTCAGCCAGTCAGTTTTTATTCCAATTTTATTGTTTTATTTTTTAGTTTTTTTGATTTTTTGTGTAAAGATTTCAGATTTTTTATTGCCATCTCAACTGAAATCAATGTGCAAAAGCAGCCAGCAAGCTTTTAAAATGATATATCGATATCGATATTTTTAATAATTATTTCGGCTAGCTCGTTATTTTTATGCATAGAAATTAAAATGCATTATTTTTAAAATTGGATTGATCACTGTGTATGGATCTGAAGTCGGTTATCGATGCGAAAAATTTCAAATTTTGACATAAAAATATGATTATATTCTTTAATAAATTACATATAAAAAGTTCCCAAAATGATTTTTCAAAAATGTATAGATTTTGAGAAAGAAATTCGTATTTTCTTAATATTGCATTTTCTTATTTTAAGTACTCCGTTTCCTAGTTGAAGGATTTGAGCAGTTCTTGGTTTAAAGTGTCCGATAATCTGTGATACATAACAAACAACTTAATAAAGTAAATATTCCTTGAACGCATATTTTGTCTAATAAAACACAAATATTATTCTTCTTTAAACTCAAGTTTAGAATCTTCTGTTTTATGTCCGCCCAGTTAATTCTTTGTGCAAAGTATCTTCACTCCACATTTTATACATTAGTTTTATAAAGATTTTTTCACTTGCTGCTTGCATTTGCAACGATATGCAATTGCAATTTAGATAGAAAATCACACAAACATATACAAAATAGTTGCAGTTATTCCAAAATCGAACACTTGTGTCAATAAACTGTCAAAAAAAAAAAAATATTGCAACATTTTTATAGTGCAAGTCAATTGCTTCGGGAAAAATAAAAACGAAAATGCAAAACATAAATGCATCTTCTTCATAGATGGACAATCAAACACAAGCACACATACATACACAGGGTTAACGCCACAACAACTTTGTAACAGAAGATATTGCAAATAATTATTTAAATCCGAATTGCATTCTTGTCGCTGCTGTTATACAGTTGTACAAACTTAGGAAAAGTGAATTTTCTTTTTTAGCTGTTTTTTATGTCTTTAAATCCTATTGAAACACCCTGTTTGTTCTTGACATGTGTTTATTATTGTATTATTTTGTATGCCGATGCAAATGCAAAGTTTTTCTAGACTTCATTGCTGCTGCATTAAATTGTTACAGCTACAACTTTTACAGCTGGCAGCAATATTGCTGCCTAAGTTTGTTTGAGTATCTTTGTCTGAGAGTTCCTCTGATCATGCATGCACAAGTATATGCAAAGTCAGCGAAAATGACAATCAGAACAAAATCGTGCAAAAACGAATATATCTGCAACTATAAACAATCAATAAAAAAGATATAAAAAAACGCATTTGCACTCGATGCGCTTTTAAGTGATGTTGCAGACATGCAAAAAATTGCTGCCAAATTGTTGCTGACTTAAAATAAGCAAAAAGCAACAAAATGCAATTTTATGCAATTTCCAGCAACTTTAGACAACTGTTTCAATAGATTGAAAAGTATTGTACACAATATTGCCCGGTTAAAAACTATGACGAAAGAGAGCGAGAGAGAGGGAGGGAGCGTCTATCGAACTCTAATATCGAAAATTTTAATCCTAAAGACTAAATCAAAATCAAAATCAAAATCAAAATCAAAATCAAAATCAAAATCAAAATCAAAATCAAAATCAAAATCAAAATCAAAATCAAAATCAAAATCAAAATCAAAATCAAAATCAAAATCAAAATCAAAATCAAAATCAAAATCAAAATCAAAATCAAAATCAAAATCAAAATCAAAATCAAAATCAAAATCAAAATCAAAATCAAAATCAAAATCAAAATCAAAATCAAAATCAAAATCAAAATCAAAATCAAAATCAAAATCAAAATCAAAATCAAAATCAAAATCAAAATCAAAATCAAAATCAAAATCAAAATCAAAATCAAAATCAAAATCAAAATCAAAATCAAAATCAAAATCAAAATCAAAATCAAAATCAAAATCAAAATCAAAATCAAAATCAAAATCAAAATCAAAATCAAAATCAAAATCAAAATCAAAATCAAAATCAAAATCAAAATCAAAATCAAAATCAAAATCAAAATCAAAATCAAAATCAAAATCAAAATCAAAATCAAAATCAAAATCAAAATCAAAATCAAAATCAAAATCAAAATCAAAATCAAAATCAAAATCAAAATCAAAATCAAAATCAAAATCAAAATCAAAATCAAAATCAAAATCAAAATCAAAATCAAAATCAAAATCAAAATCAAAATCAAAATCAAAATCAAAATCAAAATCAAAATCAAAATCAAAATCAAAATCAAAATCAAAATCAAAATCAAAATCAAAATCAAAATCAAAATCAATATCAAAATCAAAATCAAAATCAAAATCAAAATCAAAATCAAAATCAAAATCAAAATCAAAATCAAAATCAAAATCAAAATCAAAATCAAAATCAAAATCAAAATCAAAATCAAAATCAAAATCAAAATCAAAATCAAAATCAAAATCAAAATCAAAATCAAAATCAAAATCAAAATCAAAATCAAAATCAAAATCAAAATCAAAATCAAAATCAAAATCAAAATCAAAATCAAAATCAAAATCAAAATCAAGATCAAGATAAGATCAAGATCAGGATCAAGATCAAGACCAAGATCTCAAGATCAAGATCATGATTTCAAGATCAAGATCAAGATCAAGATCAAGATCAAGATCAAGATCAAGATCAAGATCAAGATCAAGATCAAGATCAAGATCGAGATCATGATCAAGATCAAGATCAAGATCAAGATCAAGATCAAGATCAAGATCAAGATCAAGATCTCAAGATCAAGATTTCAAGATCAAGATCAAGATCAAGATCAAGATGAAGATCAAGATCAGGATCAAGATCAAGATCAAGATCAAGATCAAGATCAAGATCAAGATCAAGATCAGGATCAAGATCAAGATCAAGATCAAGATCAAGATCGAGATAAGATCAAGATCAAGATCAAGATCAAGATCAATATCAAGATCTCAAGATCAAGATCATGATTTCAAGATCAAGATCAAGATCAAGATCAAGATGAAGATCAAGATCAGGATCAAGATCAAGATCAAGATCAAGATCAAGATCAAGATCAAGATCAATATCAAGATCAAGATCAAGATCAAGATAAGATCAAGATCAAGATCAAGATCAAGATCAAGACCAAGATCTCAAGATCAAGATCATGATTTCAAGATCAAGATCAAGATCAAGATCAAGATCAAGATCAAGATCAAGATCAAGATCAAGATCAAGATCAAGATAAGATCAAGATCAAGATCAAGATCAAGATCAAGACCAAGATCTCAAGATCAAGATCATGATTTCAAGATCAAGATCAAGATCAAGATCAAGATCAAGATCAGGATCAAGATCAAGATCAAGATCAGGATCAAGATCAAGATCAAGATCAAGATCAAGATCAGGATCAAGATCAATATCAAGATCAAGATCAAGATCAAGATCAAGATCAAGATCAAGATCAAGATCAAGATGAAGATCAAGATCAGGATCAAGATCAAGATCAAGATCAAGATCAAGATCAAGATCAAGATCAGGATCAAGATCAAGATCAAGATCAAGATCAAGATCAGGATCAAGATCAAGATCAAGATCAAGATCAAGATCAAGATCAAGATCAAGATCAAGATCAAGATCAAGATCAAGATCAAGATCAAGATCAAGATCAAGATCAAGATCAAGATCAAGATCAAGATCAAGATCAAGATCAAAATCAAGATCACGATCAAGATCAAGATCAAGATCAAGGTCAAGATCAATATCAAGATCAAAATCAAGTTAAAAATTAACATCCAACATCATCAACATCATTAACATTATCAACATCATCAACATGATCAACATCCATATAATCAACACCATCATAATTTGAAATAAGTGTTCGTGTACTTCGTCTCAAAATCAATCCGACTGGCAACAAAAGCAGACTATGTACTAATATTATAACGTTGACTAAATAAATAACTTTAATTATTTAAACTCAGAGTTGTCTTTTTTTTTTTTTGCTGGAGACAAAAACAAAACAATTTTTTTATGCTTAACAAGGCTCACTCACTTAAATTAACTGTAACTTAATTTTTCTTTTGAATCTAATGTGACAGTTTAACTGGATACTAGCACAGGCAGCTGTCAACGTAGACACAATGCAGCGGAAATGCTCAACACATTAATAAGCCGATGTATGTGTTAAATACAGGAGTTAAGTATTCGACTGATTTTATACAATGAAGAACAATTAAAACTGTCACATGTTCGCCTAGCAATTGACAACAATTTTTGACAATTATAATGAGCATGACATTTAAACTTCACCCCACATTCGGAGGCTGTTAAAATTAAAAACTCACACAGTGGCGTGCTTTAAGCTTTAATTGACCGGTTAATCAAGAGAAAGAATAGGCAAAAAAGAAAGAGTTTTATTGAGGGCATAATTTTTCGGTTGTGTTGATGTTTTTATGTATTATTTTATTAACCTAGGTCAGGGTGTCAGACATGACATGAGAGCCAGAAAGCACTGTGCACAGTCGGCATGAATGACATTTTCTTAGAATTGCTAAAGTTTAAATAAAATTTTATTAATATTTTACATCATAAAAATTGGTTCTAAATATATATGTTTCAATTTTGAGCCTACAATATTAAAGAGATTTGTTTGGCAAATAAGTGTTTACTTAACACTGAAACTTTTTTTAACAAAAAAAAATAATTTTCGCATGTTTTTTTACACGTTTTCTAACAAAAAACGTTTATACTTTCAAACTATATGACACACCATTCGGTTTTTCTCATCATTTCAAACTTGCTGCTAGAAGGTTTAATTCTTAATAATTAACATAATAGTTACTGTTGTGATCATATCCATAAGAATTGTTATAATTATTTTATTAAAATGTAAGTTAAGGTTTAATGCAGCATTTAATTTCTACCCACTGTGTTTTATAAGAAAATATATTAATGGATACAGCATTATAAAGATTTTAGCCGGCAAGCATCATACGACATAATTTTAGTCAGACATTAAATATGTAGTTTTACATTCATTCACTGCCTTGATTGAAATATGCGCTGAGGGATGGCAAAATGGTATGATGATTGAGTTATGAATTTTTATAACTATAATTATTATTTTTTTTTTTTTGTTTATTTTTCTTCATTTTAAGCAACACACTACAAATTTCAAGATGTAACTCTAAAAAAATTAGCACCATCGTTCGGTGATATATTGTGCACGTTGCCACTAAACACCGTCTATATAGTTTAACTATTCAAGAAATCAATTATTTACATGCGCTAAAATCGAGAAAACCGCAAAATTTACAAAATTATTAAGTGTCGTTTAGTTTGTCAAAATATTTAAACTAAAGCTTACTTGTTTAACACATAAACACACACCCAAATCAGAGCCGTAGTAAAACAAAAAACAGCTTTTGAGGTTAAGGCCGAATCATAAAATAAAAATCAACAGAACACAGACTTTCATACTCAAGATTGATTTTATTATTTGATTTGATTGGAAATATTGAAAACTGAAAAATCATGAAATTATTTAGAAAAAGATATCCCTAGTGGCTAAAAAATTAATTTTCTGGCTGACTTTTATAAAGAATAAATTATTTCCGATAAAAATTTAAAAAAATATATTAATGCTATTTGTTATTAATTTTAAATGTATTCAATTTTACGCCAACCATTTTTCTACTGTTTCATTATATATAATTTCGGCAATATATTTTTGCTATCAAAACCCTCCCCTTTTCATGAATAATGCTGGCTACGATCATGGCCGACAAACGCTGTTCATTACAAGAACATGAATATTAACTGAATTTCAGCAGTGCTCATGGCAAAAGTTTTGAAAGCATCGCTTATGAGGGTAGCCATAATGACCTCATTATCATCTGCATTATTATCATCATCATAACATAATCATCATCATTATTATACCCATTAATATAATAACCCATTAAGTTATATGGAGCATTACATATTTTTTATAAATTTGAAGTTGATAGCTATAATATTAAAATATATCTAGAAATTTTAATAATGAAAATGTACAGCAAGTTCCTTAAATAGCTGTAATAAATAATTGGTTTCTATTTCCAACATCTTAGCAAGAAATAAACCAAAGACGAAATACTTGAAAAATGTAAAAAATTATAAAGTGGAGAATATGTTGAAAATCTTAAGAATGGAAAACAAAATGTTAAATTATAGAAAAATTTTTTTTTTTTTTTGGTTAACAGTTAATCAAGTCTTCCATCGCCATAAACCGCATTTTCACCAAGAGGGTTAAGAAAGCCACGCTTTTTTCAGCCACGTTTTTTAATTGAAATTTTCATGCGTTGCTATCTAATTTTCGGTTTTTAATAATTTATGCTTTTTGTTTGTCTGTTTCCTTTTTCCACTTTTTTATTGCTTTTCTTTTGTTTGATTATTCTGTCAATTTTCTCTATTTCAAGAACTTCCTTCCTCATTTAAATTTCATGCAATTTTTCTGCTCTTCCTCTACGTGGATAGTCACCTTAAAGCGGTGTAAGGGCTTAGGTTATAAGGACTCAATAACTGGATTTTCGGCTCTAGGCAGAGTCACTCATGTAACACAGATCATAGAGGAACAATGAACTAAGAGCAATTCGACTGCCTAGTTCAATGTGTTATGCGTTACCGAGCTTATTGAATGATTTTCCGGCAGGGAGTATAAAATCCGTTATTTCTACTAGCCTCTCTGATGTCTGGACGCCTCAAAGAATGTCTGTGTTTTAACCGCGGCAGTTGGGCATCTTTTCCACTTTAGTATATTGGTCACTAGATCGGATCGAAAAAGCGTTGACCTGACTATGTCTGAAATAAGAGTTTAGGCAGAGAAAAAAAAAATACTCTTTTTTACAGTGTACTCTAGAGTTGGTCAGCCTCCATACAAAAAAAAAACAGTTTGAAGAAACCACCAATTATTTTAAAGTTGACCTCGAAAACAAAAAAAAATTTTTTTGGACCACCGGAAAACCAGCCAAAATGCTAACGGTGCTTACTAGTTGAATATGACCTCAAAAGTCAAAATGTCATAAAAATACAATAGGTGTGTTTCCGTACTCTACACTGTGAAAGTTCTGTGGAAAGTTCGGGCTGCGAGAGTAAAATAAAATTTAAGAATAGTGGCAAAAGTACGGAAACAGCTTCTAGTAAGTTTCGAGCACAAAACAGCTGATTCTGACAGCAGACGTGTCAAACGTAAATAGCGCCAATTGGAATTATCGTCAGTTTGTTTGTTTAAAGCAAAAATATTTCTTTTGAATTTGTTAATTTTGACAATTTTGAGTTGAAAATCAACTTGTCGTCGCACAACTTTTGAATTTAATAATAGCAAAACATAAACACACGTCAATTTGACATATGCTTGTTCTTCTTGATGCTTCTTCTTAATTTACTCGCAGTCTTGAGTTCAAGCACAATCTGGTAAACTTCTGTGCTCGAGAGAGCGATTTATGCTTGTTCTACTTCTCACATTTTAAGCACAGAAAGTACGGAAACAAAAAATAGTAACACACAAGTTACACAGTGTGAGTACGGAAACAGACCTAATGTAGTGCTCGTTAAGCCCTTTTCAATGACGTATAATTTTTTAAGATCTGACATTTACTGTAATTATCTGAAGATAATGCTTAAGTTATGCAAAAAAGATCATTTTGGCTGTTTTTCCGGTGGTCCAAAAAACATTTTTTTGTTTTCGGAATCCTCTCGAGGTTAACTTTAAAATAGGCAGTGGTTTTTTCAAACTTTTGTTTTTGACCCACTCTAGTTTACCTTGTTAGTAAGACTGTTTTAAAGCCCTGGTCGAAAAATATTTAATGGGAAACACCACAGAAAAGCATGCAGTTGTGAGGATTGCAACAAGATTTTAAATTTTTATATTTTTTTTAAACAACACAGTCTTCAAGCTTGGCAAGCCAGCGCCAGCTAAAAGTGCGCCACGCATCAAAAAGACATCCAAAGTTACTCGGAAAGCAGTGTTGCGAGTAAAGAACCGCATTTTACACGTACCTGAAAACATTGCACCGTGGAACAGAAGTCGAGAAGTCGTCTCTGAAGTGGCTGCTGGCCCAGCAAAATAAAAATAAGTTTTTAATAAAAACTTGACATGAATTTTGAAATATACTGCTTTCAGAAGACATTCTAAAAATCCAGTTGTGCTTTATCGAAAAATGCGCTCAAGAGGCATTGCCATATACTTCAGCTTCCAAGAATGCTTTCCAAGAATGGCTTGGTTAAGTATTTCCTTGGAAGCATTAGTCTTCTGACTCATAGAATGCCTTCTTAATGTTTTCCTAGAAAAAACCTACTAGAATCATTTCATTGCAGGTCTCAAAGAAATTTTTCATTGAAAAATTCTAGAAGCACTTCTAGAGAAGACGAAGGAAAGAATTCCTACCAATGTCATGCATTTGTTAAAAGAATGGCTTCTGGGTATGAAAGTAGAAGGGATGGAACTCACGACTTTCCCTTCGACATTACTTTCTATGGAATCATTTTTTTGCTTAGGGGTATCACAGAAGAAGCACAAGTTCCCCAAAACCGATGCTCTCTAAGCGATAGACATCTCTAGAGGAGGTCGATGGTCGCCGATGGTCACAAAAGTTTGTGGTAGCCAAACGACTCCTTAGCTTGTCAGCGAAGTCTTAGCTGCCAACCACTGCTGCGACAGAAAGGGCTCTTACGACGGAAGTAACAATATCATTGGGCACATTATCCATCGTACATCACGCAACATCATCGCAACATCATCGCAACATACATCGCAACATCACGTAGTGATCGACAAAAGCGATCCGGGCGAGAGTATTTTGCATGAAGATGGCAATATTTCGAAGAAGGTAGTAGTCAAAATGGCTACTATTTTAAAGATTTCCGTGGTAAGGGCCCTTCGTGTAGCAGCAGTGGATGGCATCAGGGCCTAGAGATCAGTTGATATCCACAAGATCGCGATCTCAGGATAGGGGCAGGAATGGCCGGGAGCAAAACTAGAGGTTGTTGATAGTAATCAAGAGCGTGTTTCCGGATCCCTGCCGAAACTTGTAACCCTTAGACAATCCTGGAGCTGATTCAGTTGGGAAACCATGATCTACCAACAGGTAGCTGAAAGGTGACAAGGGTTGAAGAGCCAAAGGGTCACTACATTTCGGCAACTTTTGTCATAAATCATGAGTCATCTGAAATGCGGGTTCTCAAAAAAGATGAGACTTTATTGAAGCCATCCCCTCAATCATGAACTTCTGCACTAGGCGACGCTAAGCTCCGATATGGAATGCCGTCCCTTCTGTTATTGTTCTTAGGAGGATGACCTACTCTAATTTGACAATTCGACTTCTTAATTCACCTCTTTTTCTAGTGAAGTTCTTTTATTATCAAAATAACTTAACATCTTTTACCTGAACTTTTTTATCAGTCGAATACAATGATTAAATATTGTTCTGAGTAATTATTTGAGTATTCTGATTACTAAAATTTGTTTGGCATATTTTATATGTCTGCAGATGTTAAATTAACACGTTTACTCATCACGCATAGTTGAATCATACTTTATTTGTCACTGTACAAATTTTTTCCAAAACCAACCAACTTATTCATAGCAATTGGGTGCGTGCTGAGCGATGCGTTACACTACGTGTCCGTCGATGGATCGATTGTAGAGGGAAGAACTAATGAAGATTATGCAAATTTTTGCACACCACATGGTCTGTCTGTATTAAGGTAACAGTATTTGAAAATGTTGTCGCATATATTTAGGTTATTATTGCTTCGACAACTCTGTGGTTTTGGTTATGTTTTTACTTGAAACAGTTTAATGCAAAACTCAGTCATGGCATTTTATTGATGTTTTTCCCCACCATGACGACACTTTACGCGAATCAAAATACAGTATTGTGAACACCGAAGGTAAAACGTTAAATAAGGCAATATAATAAACATTGCGTTTATTTCAACAAAACACTACATATTACAGCCAAATCAGATGTTGAGCTATTATTGAAAATTAAAATTGTAATTTTTCGTTTTATAACAACTGTTGCATTTGTTTAAATTAACATTTTTATAGCATAACATCGTTGCCAATAGCTGCACATAAATGCAGCCGGTGAATCAGTTTAAAAAATACATATATTTCCAAAAATGGTGACTAACGGCGTTACCGTGTAAAGAATCAGTTATTATAGCTCAACAGATGACGACATCAACAACAGACAACACAGTGACGAATGTTTGAAAAAAACTAAAAAAAAAAAATTAATTCAAGAAAAACTAAACAAAAAAATATTTGCATAGACGCGCGCTTGATTTGTAGATAATAAGCGAGACGAGATTGTTGCTGGAAAACGCTGTTAAATGTTGAGCGGAAATAACTGCACAATAAATTAATAGTTTCTATTAAAATGAAGTCACGTTTTCGACATTTTAGTATAAGATTAAAATTTAATAACTTTCAATATTGCGCAATATTTTCAGCAATAAAATGCATTCAAATGTTGGCGCTAATGTTTTGAACCATGCGGTTGGGCTGTTTATCAGTCATCTTTTACATTGGTTCTCAGTGTTTCTTTCTCATTGCCATTTGAAGCACTTGCTTCATCGACAGTTTTATTAATTGTTTTTAACAACATTTATCTTAAACTTTAAGTTAGTAAACGTTGTAAGTTGCGGCGGCGATAACGCAAATGTACGGCACACGCATGCGCAAAAGCAGTGGCACAGCCTAATTGACTTTTGGTGTCATCGATAAGCGTTTTGCTAATTGCTCGCAATGAAAATTGATTGTAAAACTTCACCGCTATGAAGTCTAATAAATTATGTAAGCGTACAGAACGAAAAGTTGGGGCAGCAGAATAAATAGCAGGTGCAGGCAAACATTAATATAACGATGCTAGTTAACTATATGAAAAAACTAAAATTTTTTCTAAACTTAATTTCTCAAAGTTAGCTTAAACATATTGTTTTTTTTTTTTTTTTGAGTGATATTTTAACTATTGATACATATAAAAGTTGTTAATTTATGCAATACTTTAAATTGATTTAAATGATCATTGATTGAGCGATTGATAATAATTGATTAAAATAATGACAAAATAAGACAATTTAAACGGTGATTGAGCAAAACAAAATTTAATATTGCTTGATATTTTAATTTATTAAGATGATTTCGCCATGTGATGATTCAGAACGTCGTGCACTGTAAAGAACACTGTAAAGTTTCTATAAGAAAAAAATTATCGATCGAATTGAAGATAGATATCTTCCAGTAAAAAATCAAAGATATTTATTGAAAAGTATTGAATAAGGTAATAAAGTCAAGTACTGAAGTCTCACAGTCTTGTGATAATAATCACAAGTCATAAAATCTTACAAAATTACTTGTGCTGCAATACTTCTTATCTGACATCCGTCAAAATATTTACTTACATATATTCATGTCTTAAAAGTCTCAAGAATATTCAATTTTAACTGAAACGTCGCTTAGTGGGTTCGATTTACTACTATTGACATTATCAAGGGCTTAAAGTATCGCTGCCATAGCTATGCTAAAAATATATTATCAAAAGTGCTTTGATAGGGATTTTCACTATTGGGATTTTAAATTTCATTGTGACGGGTGTTACATTTGCACACTTTTGAACATCAATATGTTTAAATTAGTCATAATAAATGACTTTCATAAATTAATTTGATGGTTGTCTATCTAAAGGGTGGTTTAATTTTAAGGGCCGATGTTGATTTTGAATAAAACACAAATTATTTAAGAAATTATTGTCATGTCTTTTTATTATGATAATATTGGTATAGTTTAATTGTGTATGGAACAAAATATCGGCCAAATGGCCGCAGCGACCTTGGCGGCACACCTCCATCCGATGGTCTAAATTTTCGATGACGCTTAGGCATAATTGAGGTTCTATGCCGTAAATGTACCGAATTAGCTCATCCTTAAGCTCTTGAATTGTTGCTGGCTTATCACATTCTTTCAAATAACCCCAAAAAAGAAGTCCAAAGGTGACAAATCACATGAGCTTGGCGGTCAATTGACATCGCCACCACGTGAGATAACACGGCCATTGAATTTGTCGCGCAAAAGAGCCATTGTTTCGTTAGTTGTGTGGCAAGTGGCACCGTCCTGTTGAAACCACATATTGTCCACATCTATATCTACGAATTCGGGCCACAAAAAGTTCGTTATCATCTCACGATAGCGAACACCATTCATAGTAACTGCCTGACTGGCCTTATTTTGGAAAAAGTACGCCCCAAACAGTCCTGACCAAACAGTCACTCTTCGTGGGTGCATTGGTTTTTCGACAATCACTCTTGGATTATCATTCACCCAAAATTCGGCAATTCTGCATATTGATGAATCCACTGAGGTGAAAATGTGCCTCATCACAGAAGATGATTTTCTTACGAAGTGCACGATGTGTATTTTGATTTGAACGCCAATTTTCATAATAAGCCTGAATAACTTTAACGCATTGCTCGATTGTGTATCTTCCCATGGTTCAAATTGAATTAATCTGAAATTGAGAAATGTCAAATTAAATGCAGAACAAAATTTGACATTTAGGTGTGGTTCACATTCAATATCGGCCCTTAAAATACCGACCTTTAAATGTAGTAAGAATCGTCAATATTCGCGTCATTTTTATTAAATACCTGTGATGGGTGTTACGAGTACTCATTAAAAAATCTGACTTCACTCTGAAAGTTTGTGAAATTCTGAAGCCAAACTGCAACTAACAAAAACTAAAATTGATTACTGTCAATTAAATAATGTTTGACGATTAACCCTGCATTAAAAAAGTTCAAAAAGTTTTTAATTAAATATTTTAATGGATGAAGTTTGTTACACATAATGTGACGGGTATAACGAGAGTAAAACTCTATGTTAAAGTAGTCAAGCTGCATTACTAAAATACAATTTTTTCATGAATCGTGATTTTAATGTTAATTAAACGATAATGTTGATGATGCTTATGATGTTGATGATATTATTGATGTTTTTGATTTTGATTTTGATTTTGATTTTGATTTTTATTTTTATTTTGATTTTGATTTTGATTTTGATTTTGATTTTGATCTTGATCTTGATCTTGATCTTGATCTTGATCTTGATCTTGATCTTGATCTTGATCTTGATCTTGATCTTGATCTTGATCTTGATCTTGATCTTGATCTTGATCTTGATCTTGATCTTGATCTTGATCTTGATCTTGATCTTGATCTTGATCTTGATCTTGATCTTGATCTTGATCTTGATCTTGATTTTGATTTTGATTTTGATTTTGATTTTGATTTTGATTTTGATTTTGATCTTGATCTTGATCTTGATCTTGATCTTGATCTTGATCTTGATCTTGATCTTGATCTTGATCTTGATCTTGATCTTGATCTTGATCTTGATCTTGATCTTGATCTTGATCTTGATCTTGATCTTGATCTTGATCTTGATCTTGATCTTGATCTTGATCTTGATCTTGATCTTGATCTTGATCTTGATCTTGATCTTGATCTTGATCTTGATCTTGATCTTGATCTTGATCTTGATCTTGATCTTGATCTTGATCTTGATCTTGATCTTGATCTTGATCTTGATCTTGATCTTGATCTTGATCTTGATCTTGATCTTGATCTTGATCTTGATCTTGATCTTGATCTTGATCTTGATCTTGATCTTGATCTTGATCTTGATCTTGATCTTGATCTTGATCTTGATCTTGATCTTGATCTTGATCTTGATCTTGATCTTGATCTTGATCTTGATCTTGATCTTGATCTTGATCTTGATCTTGATCTTGATCTTGATCTTGATCTTGATCTTGATCTTGATCTTGATCTTGATCTTGATCTTGATCTTGATCTTGATCTTGATCTTGATCTTGATCTTGATCTTGATCTTGATCTTGATCTTGATCTTGATCTTGATCTTGATCTTGATCTTGATCTTGATCTTGATCTTGATCTTGATCTTGATCTTGATCTTGATCTTGATCTTGATCTTGATCTTGATCTTGATCTTGATCTTGATCTTGATCTTGATCTTGATCTTGATCTTGATCTTGATCTTGATCTTGATCTTGATCTTGATCTTGATCTTGATCTTGATCTTGATCTTGATCTTGATCTTGATCTTGATCTTGATCTTGATCTTGATCTTGATCTTGATCTTGATCTTGATCTTGATCTTGATCTTGATCTTGATCTTGATCTTGATCTTGATCTTGATCTTGATCTTGATCTTGATCTTGATCTTGATCTTGATCTTGATCTTGATCTTGATCTTGATCTTGATCTTGATCTTGATCTTGATCTTGATCTTGATCTTGATCTTGATCTTGATCTTGATCTTGATCTTGATCTTGATCTTGATCTTGATCTTGATCTTGATCTTGATCTTGATCTTGATCTTGATCTTGATCTTGAGATCTTGAGATCTTGATCTTGGTATTGATCTTGATCTTGATCTTGATTTTTATATGTTTATATGTTTATAAATTCAAAATCCATGTCACGAAGCAAATCGAGTTTGGAGTGACTTCAGTTAGTGGACTTATGATTTAATTGTAAAAATTTAAAAGCAAACTTTTAAACCGAAATGTGGCTTACCACAAGTCGCATTCAGATTGAAAGAAACTATGAAATGTGAACGATGTCCTGTAGAGCAGGCCAATTTGTAACAGTACAATTTCAATTATAGCAAAATAAGCAAAAAAAATGTAAATGAATTGTTTTAATAATATGAAATCATGTGTTCAATAACTGCTGCAACACACAACATGATGCTGGAAAAGCACACAAAAACTGTTGGAACTTAAATAAACATATATTTTATTTTGTAATAAAATCAGTCTGGAAAAGTTTTCAATTTCCATTTCACTGTCATGCCACTTAGACGGCATCACATGTGCGCACAATAATGAGAGTGTTTGTGTGCGTGTGTAAGTTATGATGTCATGCCACAAAGTAACCCAACCATAGAACGTCACCCTGAAGCACATAAGTGAGCGCGTCACTTTTAATAAAACTGATTCTAGACTCTAGAACAAAAAAAAAAATAAAAAAAATAGCAAAATTAAAAGAATTTAAAAAAAAACAAAAAGAAAAACACAGGCCTTTAATAATTGTTAATGTTTTGTTTGATATGCAAAATTCTATCAATGAGCGAGTTTTTAATTGAAATTGAAAATATTGTAGTGTAAATACTTAACTGGATTTCTGTAACTGTGGGAAAACAACAGCTCCAACACATGCGAATTGAAACTCGAGCACTGGGTTACAATAGATCCGCGTAATGCTCTAGCGTGACATCAGCGTGACAATAAGAATGAATTCATTGATGAATGCCAGCACAAATTAAGATGGATGGCTACCACGACCAACCCAGGCCATAGGAACAACCTTTGAACATTGAACATTAAATATTAAGATTTGAAAATTGATTTTATTGATTTAAATTCGAATTTTGCAAATAATAATGTATTCAATTTTATCGCTTCAAGTGCAAAAAAAAAATATAAAAAATGTGTGCAGAAATTTTTGAACTTTATAGGCTGTTTAATAGATTTCAGTTTCAGGGTTGTCATCATCATTCCGTCTGAAGCCTCGATCAGTCTTTCAAGGTTGTGAGTTAAATGAGTGTTGTTGCTATTTATGTGCCTTCAGCTAAAGTAGGGGACAATTGTTACAATTATAAACAGAACAGCATTCACTCGAGACTAGATTGTATATCAGCATGATCAGCATCATGTTGATCATCATCTGTGAACTTTGTGCAATAAACAACAGTTGATCTTGACAATTGTGAATGTGGCTGGTTTAATGATTAAAATTATTTTTATTCAAAATATGCTCTTTGATGACAATATAATACAAAAACAAAAATTCTTTAAAATTTTGTTAATCACATCTCTGCGTCAACGAATTACGCTGGAAGTGTGAACAACATGTTTGCTAACAAACATACTTTTATTTTGCTTGATCATTACGCCGATCCTGCACACTTACTTTTGGCAACATGTCATTGGCAACACGTTATGGCCGCTAATAAACAGCTCTTAATATGAGTATACGTTTGCCAAAAATTACACGAGGTGTTGCTGACACATGTCGATGATCGTGTTTCAGTTTATCTAAATATCTCTTATTTTTTTTTGCCTGCTCTATTTTAGGCATCAAGCCAAAATGTCTATTAAATAAAATACGATCATCATGCTTGTTTACTGATCACACTCAGTTTGTTTACAGGGTGTGCGACGCATGACATCACAGCTTAATTAATAAATGACATCATGTGTGTGTGTGTGTGCTTGACAAAATTAGGTAAAATTCTACAAATGAGGGATTTCTTTGATTTTATCAATGAATTGTTTAATAGTAAAATGTTGTTGATTTTCTTGAGAATTGCTGAATTGATCTTGTCAAATTAAATTCATAGATGAAATGATTGACTTTTTTGGCAACGCATCAACCCCAACTATTTCATTAAGAATTATATATGTAACTAACATAGAAGAACAAAATATTCTCTAACATACGTCTTAAGTGCATCTGACCCACGATTACTTTAACAAAATTCGGATATGAATTGGTGGCATTGCATGTTGCGATGATGGCAAATTCATATATTTTTAGTTAAAGCGATCATAAGAGCAATACAATGATAAAATATACTTTTCTAAAGAATAGTTGTGAATTTATTCGTGTCTATGTTTAATTAAAATTCAGTGAAGAATGGGACTAAAAATCATTGCTGACATTAATTTGAAGACGCTAAGCGAGTGCGGAGTTTGCATGATGATTTCAAGACAAAAAACAATCGAAATTTTGTTTTCATGTACCTTACTTACATTACTATATAAAATATTTAACACTAAGACCGTATTTAATAAAGTACCATCGAACTTTTTTGCAAAAATTTGAGTTATTATTGATTTAAGTTAAGACTACATGCAGTAAAAAACTTTTAAACCTTTTATGAACTCGCATTTATTCGATCGAGGGAGCTCCCAAGCTCCTTGCAGTCATCCAACTTGACTCAATTTTCGATTCGAGTAATTCGCTTTTTTGAATAAATCGAAGTTACGAGTAACTCGATTCATGTTCTCAAATTATCTCTCAACTCCCTCTCAATAAAAATACCCAGTAGAAATTAAAGCCTAATGAAACTTAAAGAAGATACAAATAAATAATGAAAACTAATTGAAGGCATTCCGAATCCTATGTCAGAATTTTTAAATTCAAGATGGTGTATAGAGTTGCCGCTTCATTTTTTATTTTTTTCGAATACAGTACTGGGATGAACACTAGGTAAAAATGGGTCGCTGTATACGAATATGTTAAAATTTCCAAAATTACGTAATATTTGACATAGGGCTGCCACCTAATATTGAGAGTTCTTGAGAGTTATAAACATTTTCTAATAGTTTTAGGAGGTCACTGATTTCGAATATGATGTTAGAATTATGACGTCAAAATTTTAAAATTAAATATGAAGGATTAAATTTGATTTTATTTTTACGAATACTGTGCTGGGTGAATATTAAGTAAAAATGGGTCGCTGAATTGAAATCGGTTGTTAAAATTTCAGAACTAAAGACAGTCCCAGAAATAACTGTTATTTTGTTTTTAGGTTATTTATAAAAAAGTGTTACCTCTATAGCAACACATTTGGTACCAAAATGAAGTATAAATATTGCAGATTAAAAAAAAAAATATTCACTGAAAATACATTTGTCGTCTCAACAAGAAGTAAAGCGGAAAGCAATTATTTGTAAATACCTGGAAAATCCAAACACCACGTACAAAAAGATCGCTAAGCAAGTTGGCGTGTGCGTAAAAATTGTCGGAAAGACCATAAAACGATAAAAACAGCTTACCCTTTCATCAAAAACGCCAGGCTTAGGGAGAAAAAGTGGTCAAGCGAACCAAGCGGTGGCCCAGAACGGCTGTTTACTCAAAATCCAGGCACTTCGGTGCGTGATATGGCAGCAAAAGCGGGAACATCGAAGTCAAGTGTAAAACGGATTAAAAAATTGTACAACCTAAGGAGCTATAAAGTACAAAAAATTACCTGATAGGTCAGAAGAAAAGGCCACCGAAGCCAAGAGGAGGGCTCAAAAACTGTATCGCGATTACATGCCCAAATTTGTTTGTGTGATCATGGACTATGAAACGTACTGCAAAGCGGATTTCAAGCAGTTACCTGGACACGGATATTATACTGCGGTTAGAAGGAGTGGAGCGTCATCTAAATTTACCACAGAAAAACATACAAAATTTTCAAAGAAATATATGGTGTGGCAGGCCATTTGCAAATGTGGCCTTCGAAGTAATGAATTTGTGACGGATCGCAAGGTTCAGTACTATTTTGGCCTGACCTAGCAACATGCCACTACGCCCAGAGAACGATGGATTGGTACCAAACCAATAATGTCACTGTGGTACCAAGAGAAGCCAATCCTCCGAATTGCCTCGAACTTCGTCCAAGCGACAGATATTGGGCTTAAATGTAAATAAATCTTAAGAAGACCAAACAAACTGCGAAAAACATTGAAATATTTCGACGTAATTGGCTTCGGGCATACACTAAGGTCAACAAAAGGTCGGTAAAAAACCTAATAGCGGACTTTAATCAAAAAGTGCTTAATTTTTTTAAGTGTATTTTTTGCACTGTAAATAAAATTTTCATTTATTTTATAATATTTACTTAATAATAAACTGAAAGAATTTTTAAAAAACCATCATTGGTTTTTTTGAAATTAAAAAAAAAACAAAATGACAGTTATTTCTGGGACAGTCTTTATAATCTTAAAAATTTTAAAAATAATTACAAAAATAAATAAAAGCTATTAGCCAAATTTCGATCGCTGCACAACGGTTCACATAAAAAAAAAAACTCGCGTGTAGCAACGTACACGTGGCAGAAGTGAAACTTCTTTAACAGTAAGAAATAAGAGAGATTTTAGTCTGAAATAGAGAGAGAAAGTATCTGTAAAGAAATTCAATCAATACGAAATGGAATAATAATTTGTTGATTCAATATTTGCATCCAGGGACCGTACCGAATATGGTTTTTGTCGAAAGTGTCACATATTAACTTTTATCTCTTAATTTTTATTTTTTCCGACAAAAATAACAGTTTTTTGTGCCTTATAGTTTTTTTGGGCAAAAATAACAGTTATTTTCTGCCGTTTATTTTTCGGTCAAAAATATCAGGTAATTTATATTTGTTCAAGTCATTTCACCGATAAAAAAATTTTGATATTATTATTTTCATCTCATCGGTAAGACATTTTACACATGGTGTCAACAGTTCAATCTATCAAGCGGCCTTTAAGAAAACACAAATTGCTTGATATTTTTGACCGAAAAAATTAAAGTCACAAAATAACTGCTATTTTTGACCGATAAAATAAAAGTCAAAAGTAACCTTTATTTTTCCTCGAAATATACTAGACAAGAAATTAACTTTTCAAGAATCAGTTTCAAATTTAAAAGCGACTTAATATTCGTGAAGCTGAGGATATTTGTAACATAATGGTATATTTGAAAAAGTCTTTCGACAATTTTTTTCATTTGAAAATTGTAAAATAACAGTTATTTTCGGTACTTGTTTTAGTTCAGTTGGTGTTTTAGTTGCTTTCGAATGTCTTCTCAACATTGTTACTTTTTGAATGCTGGATTGCATTTACAGAGTACTCTTTGAAGGAGCCTCCGAAAGCAGAGGGCTCATTCCACAGAAATGAGGAACGGAAACATGAATTCTAAAATGCATGTATTTGAAGTAATTTTTGGTTTTCGAATTGAAGTGGAATCTTAAGTAAGTCCTGCTGCAAAAATATTTTTAAATTAAATGCTTTTTTATATTATTTTGACAATTTAACTAAACAAACTTCGAGTTGAAAAAATTTTTTAAATATTTTGATGTAATTTAAACCTTGAAATCAGTCATCTTTTGATACATTTTTAAAAAAAATAAGGTGAGTAATATTAAAACAGATATTAATGTTGTGTTAAAATAGTTTGTAATAATGATTGGTTACTGCGTTTTCAAATATGATAAGAATGAAACTTAATAAGGCTTGTGATAAGAATGAAACTTTCCTAAAGTAAGGATGTTGATATTTTAAATAAATTTGTTAACTTTTTTCATTCAATAAGTTATTTTTATTCTTCATTTCCGTTACAAGAAGTTTGTCACACCCGGAACGGTTTTCAAAATTTTTTTCTAATAATGAAATTTTTGCAAGTATATGAATAAATTCTTTGATTAAAACAAGTTTTGTAAATTCATGTATAGCGAAATCAATTGTATAGGTATTAATTTGATCAAAAATTCATGCGAAAAATTTTTTGCAAAAACATATTTTTTTTTTTAAATATATTAAAAACTTGATATTTTTGTACAGGTATTAATTTGATAAAAACTTCATGCCATAAATTTTTTTGCAAAAAAATATTTTTTTTTTTTTTAATTAATACATTAATTAAAAACATATTTTTTTGATTTAAGTGTCAAAAATATGTGAAAGTTATTATACGCATTAAGTTCTTATGAATAATTCCCACATCATTCGCACTCGTCACACCCGGGACAATGTTATGTCACACCCGTCCTATTTAAAAGTTTAAAAAATAATGGTTATCGCCATTTTTTCAAAATATTTTTCACTGGTATTCAACAAAAAATATATTAAATTTGAACATATGCAAGTCAAAAATGGTCTCATTGTGGGCAGATGGACTGAATTTCAATGTTAAACTCAGAATTTTTAATTTTTAAACTTGTGCTCGTCACATCCGTCCCAGGTGTTTAAGCGAATATAACTATTAAACTAGTATAAATAATTGCATTATGTTTTAGCATTTTGAAACCTTGGGGCATCTTCTAAAATACCCTTTAGTAAATTGATAAAATTTTAACCGGTTAATACCATTTTCAGCACGATAAAGTAGTCAAAACGTCACACTCGTCTGTATGGAATGAGCCAGAGGCAAATCTTGTTCATTAGTACCTCCTGCTTCCTGATCATAATAAGTGCTATGTTGATAGAGGGCCTCATAAAGCAGCGAACGTTGATTGTTGAGTGCATCAACTTGGTTGGCTTTAAAATTTTGTTGAGATGCATCAGTGTGTTTTTTGGGGATTGGTTCTTTGTAGATTCACCAAAATACACTGATGTTTCGTAAAAATGCATTTTGAAACTCAGCCGTTGTTGCAATCACCTTACCTTCATCATTAGTTGCAGAGCCAGCTGCGGCTGTATTCTTAAGAGCTCTAATTCGCTCTCTATATTCACGAACGCGTTCTGCTCCTGTTTTAGCTATTTTTCTATTTTTTTCCGTGCATACTTGTAGGATGAAAATGAATGTTACGGTTATGTTAATAATGTAATGTTAATGTTAATGTAATGTTAATGTTAATTATGTTATTTTCAATTTGTTACGCGTTTAGTTTTAAATACATTTTGTTTGGCTATTTATTATGTGCCTACGTGGCGTAAAGGAATAGGTTCCGGCTCATAAGCAATGATGTTCGGAGTTCACTTCTCGGCAGCGGCAGTAACTTTTTTTAATTTTCATATGAATTGAAAACGTTAGCCTAGCGTCACGAAAAAGGACCTTGAAATTTCACTCGCCGCCAAAGAAGTTTCACTTCAAAAAATGGCCTTTGTATCTTCATGAAATTTGTTACTTTAAGGTTTTGAGGTCGGTGATTCCGAATCTAGAATCAAAACCTAAAAATTCAAAATGGCGTATTAAATGTGGAGGCCATTAAAGTGTTAAATTTTCACTTTACCAATATCAATCTAACTCAGCCTAAATTTAGAACTCAAGTGGTTTCTATAGCTTATAACGAATCTTGAGAGAAAGTAATGAAAATAACGGATCCATTATGGCTACCCTGAAAGTTCTAAACACTTTGATATCTATTTAGTTTGGCTAAAACTTGGTATTGGAGTCCAAAAATGCAAAAAGTCTTCAAAATAAAAATATATTTGAATAAATTTAATGCAAACAAATACATTAAAATATATCTTAAAAGTGACTTCTCTTTCCTTTGGCGTTAATCTAACTTTTTCTTAACAAACTTAGAAAGTTACTTGTTTTTGAAGTGGTAGCTACAGATATATACCAAAGCGAAAATAACTTGGAAATGGGCCACAACGGTTTCAAAAGTTGAATATTTCAGGATTTTAAATTGTTTAAAAAATCTATAGCATGAATTTAAAAGTAAAACTCAGTAAATCTTAGAAGTTCTAGACTTCTTACTTTTCTATAATTTGCATATAAATACATGAGAGCGGGACAAATTCCTTGGAGCAAAAAAGTCGATGTAGGCCCACCCTAGCGGTGTTTTTTGGGTCATTTTAAGAAACTTTGACGAAGAAAGTATAGTTCTATCTTGAAAACGGAGCCTCCCAGTTTTGCAAAATAGATATTTTGTCAAAATATTCAGGATTTGAAAAAAACATTTTTTATGTGGATATATGAGCGTTTTGGGGGTCAAAAAATACTCTTCTGATTATAGTTTATTTCTTTGTGGCTAATTTTTTTGATTTCGTGTTGCTTAAAATCGACAGGTGGAGTATGAGTACCTGCCCTAAACGCTGAAAATTTTGGGCAGTTTTAGAATTATAATATGGGAAAGTTAATTGTTTGTAAATTTTCCCCAAAAACCAGCTATAAAATTAAGAAATGGTAGCAAATCACCCTCTGGTGGCACTCATACTTAAAAATAAACGTCACACGTTGGGAAGAAATGGGGTTAAACGCGCGCTTGAGTCTGTTTTTGCTCTGATTTTTATATTAACTAAAATATAAAGCTGAAATATTGACACCTGAAAAAGAATTTTTTAAGAAATAACCTGGCATAATACAATTTTTTAATTGCATACACCCTACACTTATACCCTGCAGTTGAAAATAAAATGTATTTTTGATAGATAAAATGGTGAACAAATGATATAAAATACAGTACAATCCAAATAAACATAAAATTAGAAAGATATCGTGACACTTAACGATTTTCAGAATTTTAAGTAATCTTTTACACTCAAAAATGTAGTAATCTACATTATATAAAAATGAATGTACATATGTTTGTATGTTAGCTATAGACTCCCAAACCGCTAAACCAATTGATGTGATTTTTTTCAGGGTACGTGTCACAAGGTCTTGAAAGTGTCCCTATGAAGTTTGGTACCGATCAATAAAAATGGCGTGGCACTTCCAAGTTATATAATTATGTATAAAGTTACATATATATATAGTTATTTCTTACTAGAGCCAATTATTATCAATTAATTAAGGTATATCTTCGACTTGGCCTAAGTTGAAATACCCACACGGCCGATTTGTAAGGTTAAAAAAAATCTTAAACATATCAAATTGTTTTCTATTCAAATTGATTCTATGGGAGGTGGGCGGGTCAGTGGATTTATGATGCCCACAATACACAAATACCAAATTTCAGTTTTGTAGCTTAAATATTAGCCTATTTATAGAGTTTTCACTATAGTGGGTTGTATGGAAAATGGGTATGTCCGTAGGCGAATGACGCCTTCTTTTCTTCCACGATTTATTATACCCTAAACCTGAAAGGTCAAGGTATATTAACTTTGTGCAAACGTTTGTAACGCATAGAACGAAGCGAGTCCGGTATAGAAAAGTATATATATTCTTGATCAGCGTCACCTCGTGAGTCGAGCTATTCATGTCCGTCCGTCCGTCCGTCCGTCCGTCCGTCTGTCCGTCTGTGTGTTGTCCGTATACACAGGATAAGAAGAAGGAAATGAGATAATTGGATGAAACTTTGTACACACACATGCACCCAAGGATCTGCACTATTGAATATTTTTGGAATCCGCCCACGGACACGCCTACCTCCCATACAACGCAAAAATTGAAAACTGCATAACTCAGCTCATAATAAGCCTACAACAATAAAATTTGGTGTGTATGTGTTTTGTATCAACACAAAGATGTCTTAGAAAAATGGACGTCATCCGGTTACGGACACGCCCACCTCCCATACAACCCAAAAATTTAAAACGCAATAAATATGCCTGTGTTAAACCTAAAGAGCTTAAATTTGGCACATATGTTTTTTATGCCAAGACAAAGACGGTTTTGAAAAATGGACGTCATCCGCCCACGGACACGCCTACTTCCCATACAACGAGAAAATTGAAAACTGCATAACTCAGCTTATAATTAGCCTACAACAATAAAATTTGATATGTATGTGTTTTATATAAACACAAAGATGTCTTCGAAAAATGGACGTCATCCGGTCACGGACACGCCTACCTCCCATACAACCCAAAAAGTTCAAAACTCAATAAATAAGGTTATGTTTGTCATAGAGAAATTAAATTTGGTATGTACGTATTTTATACCAAAACTAAGATGTGTTCAAAAATTGGGTGTAATCCGTCCATGAACACGCCCACCTCCCATAGCGAAAGCACAATAAAGGCACTAACTGTGAGCTACAGGAATAAATCTTGGTATGTGTAAATTTTTCATCAACATTTAAATGCATATAAATTATAGGCTTCATCCGCCCACGGACACTTCCATTTACAATAAAAAAATTTTTTGTTTTGGAAAAGTGGGTTTAGGGTATTTCATAGTCGGCCTAGACCGACTTTAGACTTTCTTTACTTGTTTTTGATATTAAAAACATGCGCATCAATTTTTTTGCCTGTTGCTTAAAGAGAAGCCCATTTATAAAGTTTTAAAATTTGAGGTTGTATGGGAGGTGGGAGTGTTATTGGTGTGAGTGTTAACTTTGACACATAATACATAAATACCGAATTTCAATTCTGTAATTAAAATATTATTCTAAAATATAAATTATGCAGTACGCGTTAGGCTATAACAATAAAAAAGTATTTTAAGGCTTTTATAATATACAGAATAACAAAAAAGATTGCAACAAGTAGCAAATAGATTTGATACAATTTGCTTTATAAAGCATTATATTTTCATATGCATTGTTTTGATTATTATCCGCGATTACCTGTGGAAGTTGCATTCGAAAGAAAATTAATGATTTTTTTTATATATTCTTAAAATTTATGGTATTTCAAGGCAGAACGTCTCCTTATTTTGTCACAGAATTAAACTTTTAAGTATACAAATTTAAAGTATAGTTTTTTGTGATTTATTGTTGAAATTTTAATTTATTTTCACTTTAGTTTGATGTTTTTATGAGCATTTTAGTATGTTGATACGTTTAGTGAAATTATTGATTACACATTTTTGAAGTTAGGCATGATTTTGGAGGTCCATACAAAAAAGTGGCAAGGCTTACGAACTTACAAAAAATGGATTTCTATCATTTAACATATCTTAAATCATAAAATCATTGCAAAAAACCAATTAAAAAAGTCGAGATGTCATCGCAATGCGCGCGTTTTGCTTGATTTTTTCTCAACGTGCGTCATGAATAGATTTTTTATCACTCAAAATCCCCATTAAACACATTAAAAATGTTTTTTTTTCTTTTTTTCAAATCTTGAATATTTTGAGAAAATGGTCATTTTATAAAAATTGGGGGCCAAGGCTGTTTTTTCTAGTTTCGCATTTACCATTCTCAACACGTGGGATCGACCATATCACCGGAAAAAAATAAATTTGCTTTCATATATTATGAAAACTTGTTCCCAATAAGAAAAATCTCTTTCACGGTGGATCCTTCGTGTGGAAAAAGGTAATGCGGAACTTGATAAAAACGAACTTTGTCACACAATAAAACACGGTATGGGTTCAGTGGTTCAGTGGTGCTGTAGTCCTGAAAAACTTCACATCATCAATGGTATTATGGGCCAACACTTATAACTTAATATGTTGACAATAATTTGAAGGAAAGTGTGAGAAAGTTGGACAATGAGAACTCATTTTCATTTTCCCAGGCTAACGATCCGAGACACAAGGCTTTTAATGTGAGAAGCTGAATTCTTAGTAATTGCCCACATGTCTTAGAAACTCCACCGCAATTTGCAGTTGATGTGGAGTCCTCAATCCTGTTGAGCACAGATGGAGTAACCTGAAGAAACGTTGAAAAATTACACAATTTTTATTCTTGATCAGCCCAAAATAGTCCTTATTGAGGAGAGGGAGAATAGGGAGCCGTCCTACTGCCGAATACTTGTGAATCAATGCCAAATCATTTGGAAACGGTTATTAAACAGAAAGGCATACCAACTAAATATTAACTCGGTTTGTTTTTAATAATTTTGCTTATGTTTTGTATGTTTTTATAAATAAACATCGTGTTCCAATATTACTTTGATGTTGGTTTTAGTTATTAATTTTGTTTTTTTTTTTTCTTTTGTTAAATCAATGAACTGCGAATTCATTATTTTTATAGATATTTATTATTAACCACATCAAATTCTTTTAAAAATATACAAAAACTTCCAAGTTGGACCATCAAATTAACTTAAATTTGGATTTAAATGAAATTTTTTAGTTTTTTTCCATTTTACTTTGAGCCACTGTAAGTTAAAAATTTAACAAATTAAAACTTAAAGTATTAATGTTTGTCAACTTGTTACTCACCAATTTCTCATTATCCTGGCTGGTTTTGTTCCGTTTTCTCAACTTCCCACATACATATGTGCATTAAGATTCTCATCATATATCGATATATAATATCGTCCTAATTTGAAAAAAATTTAATATAAAAACTTCCCACTAGGAATCATACAGCTTCGACATAATTTAATATAATATGAAGAACATAATTCTTCATAATTTACTTAATTTTAATTTTGATTGATTTTTGACACTCCAAAATATAAGAAAAACTTCGAAAACTAACACTTATTTTGCGCCAAATACCATCTTACTTCAAAAACAATGATTACGACATTCATTATCAACAAATATTGTAGGACAACGTGTTGCGATGACTTAATTAATCGTCATAAATAAATCACAATTAAAATACACATATATAATGACGATGACAATCATCAGCGAGAACATATAGCAGCACCGTTATGAACAACATTTACATCATCACCAATATTAGTAACTTCATCAACACTTGCCACATTGTATAAATTTCAGCATGAGTATGTTTCAGATACAGCAACCCTTCAATGTCCGTCTCTTGGCGCTTTCTCATTGAACTGTCCAATCGGCAGAAGCTAATCAATTACATGATCAGAGCGAAAATAATTATAACAACTAGCTATTAATAAAAAAACAGCAAAGCTTGTCAATTTTCAAAGCTCAGCGCCTCTGCAACTTGTGCAATCAATCTATTTATAACTCAGCAATTCATTCATTCATTAATTTTACTCATTCACTCATTCATTGATTAAAGTGTGCATCAATCGGGCTAAGTTTAAATTGTATTGTCATAAAAATAAATTGTTGAAATTCCGTCATGCTGTACAAATACAACAAATGCAACAGTTTTTGTTATTAAAAAAAAATGTTTCATAGTTTAATTTTTTTTCTGCATTTTAAGATTTTTTTGATTTATTTGATTTAAATTTTGAGCTGAAATTTTTAATTGTGAAGTTATATTTACTCATCATGATGCCCATAAATAACAATTTGCATTGAACAAACTTAAGAAACAATCCATCAACAACAAACAACTGGCAGACATTTATTGCAGTTCAACAACAACAGCAACATGAGGTCAACCAAAACTGTGGCCAACATGCTGTTTTATGCAAGAAAAACTCAGTTGCATTGTAAATTTTTTTTTAGCCACAAGCCTACAAGATGTCGACCAGACTAACACATTCGGCTCGAGTGCTCAAAAAAAAATGGGCGCGTGCAGCAAGCAGATAGATTATCACAACAGATAAGAAGTTGGCATGGTGCTACTGGTACATCATTGGTTGTGTGTTTTTTGTTTTTTTTTTTTTGGAGTGTTGAAAATAACTCCTTGATTGAATGACACGCATCTGATGCCAGTGCAATTGTTTTGGCTTGTCTTCCTGCTTTTTAAAATTTTTCGCCAGAAATTAATTTTGTATGAAAATTTTCCATGCAACGATAAGAATGTAAATTAAAAATTTAATTTGTTTGCGAACAATTTTTCTTGGCACAATATTTTTTCTAGCCTATGCATTGCATGGCATGGTGGAAACAGGAAAAGTAAGAAGGTCAGCGCAAATGTAGTTTCTTAGATTATTTAGAACTGTGATTTTTTGGTGTGAGGTTGAATTATGCTGTTCAGCTGTTTAGGTCAGATGTTAATCGTTGAAGATCACATGTCATGCCCGACTGGGTACAACTCACTGATACACTCAATGTCAACAAGGTCTGTTCACCAGAAAAGTTGCAATTGAAAGCGAGTGTCTGTATCAAGCAGCTCACTATAAAAATGCTTTTACAAACTTAACTTAAAACTGCCGCAAGCCTTGGCCAGGGTTGATACCTATTGTAGATTCTGGTTTTTCAATGGCAGCCAAGTTGAGGACACAACTCCATACCGAAGCTCAACAATGGTATAAGCAACACATTGGTAAGCCAGGTGCTGCTAATTTCCCCTGGCACTAGTTTTCAAGCGCTTGTTTAGACCTGGCAGCAAGTTATTACCAGTAGAGCCCATCACAGCTCCGAACTGGTGACAGCTACCAGCACAAACTCGACCTCCTGGTACACTCAGAAAAAAACACATATCTTTCTCCGGTAAAAAATTTCTCTATTTTCGATAATAGTAATTTTCTCATTTTCAAATAAAATTTTCTTAAATTAGAATAAATATTTCTTTACTTCTAGGAAATGTGAATATTTCAATGTTTCTAATAATAGGTGTGTTTCCGTACTCTATACTGTGTAAGTTCTGTGTAAAGTTCGGGCTCCGAGAGTAAAATGAAATTTGAGAATAGTGGCAAAAGTACGGAAACAGCTTCTAGTAAGTTTCGAGCAGAAAACAGCTGATTCTGACAGCAGACGTGTCAAACGTAAATAGCATCAATTGAAATTATCGTGTATTTGACATATGCTTAATTTCTTGATAATTCTTCTTTATTTACTTGTTGTCTTGATTTCAAGCACAATCTGGTAAACTTCTGTGCTCGAGAGAGCGATTTATGCTTGTTCTTCTCACATTATGCTTCTCACATTTTAAGCACAGAAAGTACGGAAACAGAAAATAGTAATACACAAGCTACAAAGTGTGAGTACGGAAACACACCTAATGATAAATATTTTTCTCCCATAAAAAATTCTCATTTATAGAGAAAAATTTATTGAAAATGAAAAATTTGTCCTATATTAATATAAAAAATTCACTATGGGAAGAATTTTCTTCAATAAAAACAAATCGTTTCTCAAAAATAAAAAGTCTTTTTCTCTAAAAACGATATATTTTTATATATTTCTCTTTGTCATAGAGGCATTTTAAGAGAATTTCTAGGATCGCATTTAGAGAAATCCATTCTCTGGAGCAAAGTCTCTATCATTTTTTTCTAAACATGATGCCTTTTTTTATCATATTCCGAGAAAGTTTTGTCTGAGTGTCATAAATTCAGATAATCTAGCACTCAATGTCATTACAAAGAAAACCGAGCTAATGCGCATCGGAGTAAACGCCATGACACCACTCACATTGGAAGGTACCACGGTAGAAATGGGCATACGCAATGAGCATACGCAGCAAAGACGCTAGCATGGTAGAAAAATACAGGTAGCATTGACAAGTGTTGATTTTTTCATCTTCAAGTAAACGAGTTCCTGTCAAAAACAGCTGTCCATTGTTATATGCGTTGGCCACATTCAGCTGTGTCAACTGTTGTGATAGCGACATATCTAAGAGCGCTGTTATCGGTATTGAAGTTTCAGAAAAGTTTTCAAGTTGATGAAATGTCAAGCTTTGTATCAAATGCTAATGGAAATTTTATCGACAAATAAAATGCATTTTTCAATTTTATTCAATTTCAATTTTTAAATGCATTTTAATGCGCAACTTCATATTTATGTGCATCAAGTTTTGACTTAACAGTTGTCAACTGTTAAATACGCTGAATGTGACCAATGAAAATAAATTGTATGCATTGGCGGATTGTGAGCGCTATCTTCTTTATTATATTTTTTGACAGATGGTAGTTTCCAACGTCAACACTACCTTGTAGTTATAATATCATGGAAGGTAGAAATAGAACTCGAGGAAAGCCTTAACACGTCACTCACTTCCACCGAAAAGTCTGCCTATCAAACTTACTATAGTATAGTATATATTCACCTCACTCAAGTTATATATCTTGAATTTGAATGTGAAGTTATTCCTTCTCTATGGCATTTTCCGTATTCCTTCTCAGTTATTTATCAATAAATTATTGGGGCATTTATTTAGATTATGCTGACCGAATTGAACATCGAATAGAGAAGAACTTCAACGGGCACATCAAAAGCCACTGGCAACAGAATTGGACAACGAAATTGGAGGTGGACTTGTTTTACATTTCGTTCAAGAGATGTGGACATTGAAAAGTTAGAGTTAAATCCATAAGGTCAAAGAAAACAAAGTCGTCCACAAACTATTTAGCGTTTATACATTGTGAAGGAGTACCACAGACTAGAAAATCTCAACTCCAGCTTAAAAAACTTACTTCAAACCGAAGTGCTTGCAATAACTTCATCATGTCTATTAAGCCTGCTAATATCGGGTGTTACATATAGGTGGCAATGCAGATATATTTTTTAATAATACATTATTTTGGACTGCCAAAAGGATTCTTTCTCAATATTCTAGAGGTTTCAACCTTGAAACCAATTTTAAGAAAATTGGTTTACGAATATACGTATTGGAATATACGTTTCAAATTTTCTCGTGCGTTTATATTTCGAGCGAAATAGTCGAGTGGCTAGCGAGCTTGAACTTCCAACCCAGAGGTTCCAGGTTCGAATCCCGGTCAAGCCATGATCCTACGCTTTTACCTTTCTTTAATTCTTTTCTCATTTCTAATCAACTGAAATTAAAAAATTCATCAAGATATACGACTTTGGAAGTTGTAGTTGGTGGAAGAAATGCTTGTGGAATGAAATTGCGATTTGACACGAATCGACTGAGGTAAAGCCATAACAGTTGCATCAGATTCAAGTCATATTTCAATTAGGTCGCCAGTTAGGTTCAATTCAATTAGGTTTGTAAAAGAATGGCTGGCTGATCAAAATTTTAAGTGTCAGTGCAAAGTCCCAACGACCTTAAACCGATTAAAACTTTGTGTGCAATTGTGAAGAAATGTTGGGGGCAACGAGTAATAAGAAAATGACAAAATGTTTGAAGCGAAATAATACAAAATTTTTATTGTAAAGTCTAGTACTCTGCTCAGTTTCATGTGAAATTACACTCGAATCTCCATACAAAAAACAATAGCTGTGAAATATGTGTGAAATTTTTCACAATATGTTCGTCAAAGTAGTACGTGAAAAATACTCGCAACATTTCTCTTGCAACATTTTTCACGACAATTTAATTGAACTGCCTTTCTATTAAAGACATTTGTTTTTATATATGTATTTATTTTTATCTATTTTGAAAAGTAAAGCATGACTTTCTCAAATTTTAAAATTTCTACACAACAAAATATTTGTCAGAATTTTCACGCAACAAATAATAAATGTTGCCAGCGAAATTTCACGCAAACGAACAGCGTACTAGGCTTAAGTATGAAGTTCGAAACAGAGAATTGTCTATAGTGGGACCTCCTTTTTAATGTGAGACTTTAATGCTACTGCAATTTTTTGTACCAGTGAATCGTTCACGCCAACCATTATCAGAAGCATATTTAAAAAAAAAAAACAAAAATAAACTAAAGAAACTTATTATTTTTATAGATTATTATAAAAGATTTCCCATAAAAATATGTTACATGTGCGTTTCGGTGTTCACACCACATTTTTCAAAATGGTTTATGTCCAATAGAGATCCAAAATGACCTCCAAAATGAAATCGCACAATATCTAAAGGTCAAATTTTCTTGTGTCTTAAGGATTTTGTTCTCATTAGTGGTCAAAATTTTGGAAAATGAACGCGCAACGGAGCATTTCATCAATTTTGTAATGTAAGCCAGTCTAATATGTACAGGGTGATAACTATTAAAATATGATAACAAATTAAAGTGCCATAATTTCTATAAAAATAATGAAGTTTGAAATTTTATTTTTTAATTAAGTACTCATGTAAAGGATTGCATTTTTTTTTACCTAAAGAAATTATTCAATTGCGTTGCCTCCCTTCGCTATAACGCGCCTTAACCTCTTCTCAAAGTTGTTGCATGCGGCACGCACGAAATCAATTGATATTTCGTTCCAGATTTTCTCAATTACCAATTTGAATTCGTTCAAACAACGGTACTTAAGTTTCTGCAACATATAATCCCATATAGAAAAGTCCAAAGGATTCAGATGCGGTGAGCTTGGTGGCCAATCTTCTTTAGGTATAAAATCAGTTAAATGTTCACTGCACCATTTCTGAACAACCTTAGCAATATGGGCAGGAGCACCGTCTTACTGATAACAAAAGTAATCCTCTTCGTACATCTTCCGAGCATTTGGTTAAAATGGTTTTGCAAAACCTCTTCCAAGTAGTTGTTTGCGTTTATTTTTACCCCTTTATCGATAAAAAGTAGTGGCAGGGTTCCTCTATTACAAACTACTCCCCAAATCATAACCGAAGACGAATTCTGGTATCTTGGTATATTTTTTTTATCGTTTGGAACGTCTCCTTGAGTGATACTGCGCATCACGAGCGATCGTTTTGAACGTTATGTGGAGTTTGAAGAACAAAAATTTTCTCATCAGAAAAAATTATGTCGTCACCTGCATGCTAGGATATGATCACTTTACTTCTAAGTAGGCGTTTTTATATTGCGCCATCCGTAAGTCCGTGCATTTGTTTTTCTTAATGGTGACATTTCAAGATCAGTTGTAAGAATTTTTCTGATTGTTACTCGATTAACGTTAAGATTTTTCGTGCTGACTGATCACATTTTCTTCTAATACGCTCCCTTATATTCTTTATTAAATTTGCACTACGCACAGTCCTTTTTTGTCTAGTCTTCTCAAGATTTTTATTAGAGCCTGCGAGTGTTAACGATTTTTATTAGAGCGTTTGACGGTACGATAAACATATTGTCGATTTATACCAAGATGCTTCATTTCTTTGAAAGTCCTTCCGCATTTTAAACCGGTCTTAAATTTTTCTACAATTATAACGCTCAAGCCTGACATGTTCTCTGAAAAGAAAAGTTGAAAACAAAGGTGAGATATGTTGTGCAAATTTTTTAAACATATCTGTGTCGACAAGGAATAACAGCTAAACTCATTTTCAATATTTCAGGAGAGCATTTTTAAAATTAAAATTGCTACCTAATATAAGGTCACCCTGACTTCTGCTGTTTAGATTTGATAGCCTCAAACATTTAATTTTGAAGTTAAAACCATAAAAATGTGCGTATTAGTGTTTTCAGTCGCGAAAAATTGCAATGAAATGTAACACAGTTGGTCCTAACTCGACTTTAGCGGTTATTCCTTGTCGACACAGATATATTGAAGCATTTAAAAAAAAAACTACTAGAATGCTAAGCTTTGTTTTCATTCCATATGACCTCAAGTAGTTGTAACCATACATGGTTGTCACCCTGTATATTTATGAAAAAACAAAAACCGTTCCCATTATGGGCAAACCTCCCTTACAATAAAAAAAAATTATTTTCCTTGCAACTAAAAAATTCTTCGGAATTTGATGTACTGGAATAATTCTTTAAGTGATTTTTTCGTAGTATTTCTGAAATTTCGGAATTTTGTCCCTTGGGAAGTTTGAATTCCGAGATTATGACCACACTCTTTTCATCAAAAATTTTTTTCTAAATAATTGATTGATTTAAACAATTGATTGGTAACATTTAAAAAAACTCATATTATAAATTATTGCAGGAATATTAATTATTTCCACATAACAAAAATATTGAACAAATTTGTATACATATAAGTATTGTTAATTTTATTTGATTCTTAAAAATTTTCTTGTATTTCAACTACCATTTGTTTGCTTGATCAGCATTACTACTTGAATCTATTAAGTCCGATTTGCGACATATTCCTTTTCGTGAAGCTACGTAATGATACTGAAAAAATCGTGTCTTACGACTGAAATATTGCCACTCGTAATTTACTGAAACAACTTTTTTCCATATCCACAATGAATTAATAAAATGTAGATGATGTAATTTGTAAACATTAATTAGCACGATTTAAATTTTTAATTGTTTATAGTTGTTTTTTAAATCATTATTTATAACCTTAAATTAATAATTCTACACATTTAAGTATATCGCCCAAACATCCGATGAGTTTAACCATGTGTATGATTACAAAGAATATTATCACCCTCTTTGTTGCCCCAAAATAAATGAGGGCGTTCTCAATTAAGTTTAAAAGAATAAATAAAAATTAATAAATAAAAATTCTGCTTAATTATGAATGAAGTAACATTAAAAGCGATGCCATACTTTTCTCAAGCAATAAGCAACTCATAAATATGCAAATAAAAAGCCATTAAAAAGAATTCAGTCCAAAAAAAACAAAAAAAAAAAAAAACCAAAAACACAACAACAAAAACATGAAAAAACTCAAAATAACCACATAGTTAAACTATTAATAAATAATTAAACAATCAAAGCGAAAAAACGTTCGAAAACGTTACGCTGGCTGCAAAACGTGGTTGTGTTCACTGCAAACAAAGCCGAAAGATTTACATACGTTGTAAATTTAACACGCATGCTTCATACATGACTGCATGACTAACGACTTGGTGGATTTAACAGTCAGTAGTTAACATGTCAACAGCAGACATCTAACAAGTTTGTGTGTCTGTCATACGCTGGAGATTGACAATGTTGCCATTGTTATTTAAATTTAAAGGGCGTGTTCAGAGTTTGGTCGATTGTTTCGTTGGTTGAGGCACTAAAAAATTTATTTAACTGAATGTTTCGCAGTTTTTAAGTATGGCTTTATATATCAAAATTTTTTAAAAAACATCTATATTAACATTTTGTATGAATTTTATAAAAATATAATAAATATCATATAAATAAACAATATTCAGGATGCGCTGTACAAGATATTGTACATTATTTTTGTAAAAAACTGCTCCAGAGAATGTCTATTATCTAATTGCGATGCAAAAAATTCTCGAAAAATGATAAAAAGCTTACATGAAAAAGAAAAATATATAAAAATATATCGTTTTTAGAGAAAACGACTTTTTATTTTTGAGAAAAGATTTGTTTTTATTGAAATAAAATACTTTTCATAGTGAATTTTTTATCAAAATATAAGAAAAGTTTTTAATTTTCAATAAATTTTTCTCTATAAATGAGAAATTTTTTGTGCGAGAAGAAAACTTATCATTATTAGAGACATTGAACTATTTCCATTTTCTAGAAGTAAAGAAATATTTCTTCAAAAATGTGAAAATTTATTTTAATTGAAGAAAATTTTATTTGAAAAAGAGAAAATTGCTTTTATCGAAAAAAGAGAAATTTTTTAACGGAGCAGGGTATGTGTTTTTTTTCAGGGCATGGTAATTTTTTTTTTTTTATTTGAAAGAAATGATTCTTTTCAATACAAAATTTTGTTCAACTAGACCATAACTTACTTCTAAGCAACATGCAAATAAATAAACTAAAGCTAAATAAACAACAATTTCCTAGAAATGTTGTTAGAGCATTAATTTAATGTAGTATATTTGTATATATTTTTAAACTATAACACATATACATAACAACGTGATACATTCAATATAAAACTACATTTTATTGTATTAATTATTCTCAATTTTATAGCTTGCAACTTGCTGTTCAACACTGTAGCCGAATTGTGCTGCGCCCACATAAGAGCACAATAACAGCAACAAAAAAAAATAAATTAAATGAAATATTATGTTAATGAATCTATTATTTTCTGCGCACTTTAATTGCAAAAACTTGGCTTACTTTTGCAATTTGTTTATTTCAGCAACAATTTCCGCTATTCTCGTATTTTTTAATGAATCTTCAAGATGTTTCTAGAGCATATATAAGGCAAAGACATAAAAATTCCACAGAATGTTTCTGTGCAAAATTTAGACAAAAAAAAAAAAAAAAACAAAAAACTAAAGCTAGCATAAAATTTCGAAAAACATATTGAAGACATATGGAGCACAATTTTGGTAGCACTTTTTTAAGCACAAGGCATAAAATAGCATTATTTTTTTTCAAGGCAAACAAACTTAACCTCCTTACAATGTGAAACATAAATAAACAAAAAATTTCGATTACAAAAATTCAACTTATTGTTAGTATGTTCTTGTCAAGAGTTTTACTATAAATTTTGTTTTTATATCACAAATCTGAGTTATCTTCAAAACTCGCTGGCATAAATCACTATAATGAGCAGATCAAATTTTAAAATAGGCAGCAAAATTCTATCATCATTAATCCAAATTTAATTCTATATTTATTACTAGCAGATAAAATCCAGCGCCGTTTGGGTCTGGTGTTGAATTTAAGATGTGAGTTATGGAATAGAGGATATAGATATAGTGTCTTGTCCAATTCAAGTCATATTTTTTCCGTGCAAATTTCTGGTAATATAAGCTATTAATTTGTCCTGATATTACTTACTTAGATGGTCATGACAACCCGTAATCGGGTTAGGGCCGCCTTCATCAATTCTCGTCAGACGCCTCTACTTCACGCGCACCTTCTCCAATTTCTTTCACCAAGTGCTGTTAGGACTAGCTAGGGTTAATTAAGAGAAGCCATAGTCTTCCTATTCTTCATCGGACCATCGGCTTTCGACTCAAACATATTTTTCGCGTGAGCTTCTTTATCCATACGATAGCTTTGTACGAAAGTCATGACCAGTAGCGTAGATATGGGGTGGTCCATGGGTCCGGACTCCCCCCAGAAAATATGAAAGTTGTTGTTAATTGATTCTTTTAAGTTAAAAGTTGTTTTGCGTTTATCGAAAGAATTTTATGTTCAGAAAATATTTAAGATATGTTTTTATGATAACTTTGTTAAAAAACTACTAATTTTCCGAACAACATTTCCCTTTTTAAGAATTTCTATAAGGTTCGCTTAAAACTTCGCTTAAACTGTTTTGTTTTTTGTTTTTTTTATAAGGTTCGCTTGTGCTTTTGTTGTCGATTTCGTCACACAGTGTTATTATTGACCAAATTTAATAAATCACTAGGAAAATAAAAAATTTTGATGCCATTTATTTTTTCATACTTTTAAAAAAGGGGAAAAAACGGGAAAATGCAACGGAAAAACCTCTTGAAAAGCATGAGTAAAACAGGAAGGATCTCTACCGAAATCTGGCCACAGGTATGATGTATGACACAGGTATGACTGAGCACAGGTATGATGTGCGTCTTGTAGAGTGTCAGTTTTGTTGATCTAGAGAGGGTAAATCAATTTAATTGAAACATTTTGTTTCGTAATTTTCCGAGTTTTTTTAATAGCTCTTCTGTTAGTCGGGGCGGAAGGAAATCTAGCAAATCAATGTTCATTAAAATCGGTCTGTTTCCGTACGCTTTTCTAGTAAAGTTCGAGTAATAAGGAGTAATTTGATTATCTGTCAAAATGAGACAATTTGTCAAAAAGTACGGAGCCGTGTATTTTGAAAGTAGCATGAGCCACTTTGCTCCTGTGAATATGTGAAAGAAAACATAAAATACAAAAAATATAGAAATCGTCGGTTTTATTTTAATACGACGCACATTGGGAAAAACAAAGCAAAAACGCTTGCATCGCCTATTTTCAACGCTAGCATCTATATTATTAATGCTAGAAACTTGAATTCTGGGAATTCCATAAAAAATCCTTCATTAAATAGACTGATGTCATATATTGTGGTTTTTCTTCACCAGCGGCTGATGCCCTACAGCCAGAAGTTATGACTTTTAGGGAACTGCGCTGTGTGAAGTCAAAGAAATATATCAAAATTCCGGCAATGAAATTGGATAGCTGGTTTATAATAAAAACGCCAGTTTAAATTCACCATTTCTGGAAAATATTTTGTGATATTATTGTATATCTTAAAACTTAAGTAGGCATTATTTTAAAAAATCATTACAAATAGCAATCGTTGGAGATCTAACTTAAAATTTTGCGTAAACCTTAAAAATGAATGCTTTAATGCGATATTATATTAAAAAGTTGTTGCGTCGACTGTGAAAAATATGATGGTAAATTTCGGGATAAGAAAAAGAAACTTTTTTTCTATTAAAAACTATAAAAAAATGACACCACCAGAAAGATCCATTCAAGGTACCTAAACTATACCTGAGTTTCTTGTCTGTGCGACTTACAGTTCAGAAGATAGAGCTGTTTAAATACATGTACCTATTTAGTTTTTTTGTAATTTTTATGTTTTTGAGAGTGTATAACTTTGCAAAAAAAATTAACTTGCAAAAAAAAAGTACGCAGTTATTATATTTTCCAGATGAACAATCCACCAAAAAAGTTTCAGAAGTTCCAAAAATAGTGATGTCAGAAAAGTGTGCCTTTTGGCATGGAATCACCGATATGGAAAAGTTTTTTCATATTGAAAATAGTTGAATTCCTATTTCTGTTATTGCTTGCAATGGTTTTAAGAAGATTATTATTTTGGTAGTTAAGTTTCGGATTGTTTCGAATGGTATGCAAATGTTTTGTCTCACTTTCACTTGCAGTCTCAGTTTTAATTTTGCCGACCACTGCTTTACATATACAGTAGAACGTCTCGCCTTATAGGCAAAAAAAAATATATCGCCACACGCCAGCTAATCTGAAGCATTATTGAAAGGTAGTTTCGAAAAAAATGTTTTTTTTTTGACCGAACGTAGGGGTCGCGCATCGACATATTTCTTTATAACTTCGGTATTTATCATGCGATCTTAAAGAATGATGTGTTTTTGTCTCAGGGAGACCTATTTTTGTCTCTAAAATTTAAAAATTTGAAAAAAAAATTTAAAAAACTTTTCTTAAATATTTCTAGCGAACAAAGCTTTTTACGGGCTTTTCATTTCTGAAATCAAACTAGTACGTTAAGATGATAGAAAATGTGGTTCCGTGGCTCACTACTATAATGGATCAACTGAGGTCAATGAGTTTGTATGAAATATGAGTTGGTTTGTATTTTTTGTATGCAAAAAAAAAAACAAAAACAAATTATTCTTAAAGATCGGACGATAGATAAATAAAGAAGTTATGAAGAAATATGTCGATGCGCAACCCCACGTTCGGTAAAAAACAAATAAAAAATTATTTTCGAAACTTTTTTTCAATAATGCTTCAGATTACCTCAAGGTGAAAGTTTAAAGTTATCAGATCCGAAGTATTTCGAGGAATCAGAAGGAATTGTAAATGTTATAGCTTAATAAAAATTAATAAAAATAAAAAACAACTTGAAAAATAGCGTAAATCAATAGCGGAATCAGTATATTGCCAAAAGATAACAATTTTAAAGCACGTATAAAATGTCTTTATTCTAAAAAATAAGTTTGAGGTCATTCTATTTATAATTAATTATTTTTTCATTTTGCAGAATAAATTTTCGAACATCTTAGCCAATATAAAATTTATAAACGATAAAGTATCTCAAAATGATAAGGTATGTGCACAAAAATTGAAATTGCGAAAAAACATATAAAAGCTCCATCGTTAAATTGCTTTTGATGTTAAGGCAACATTCTTTTTCAAATTTAAAAAATAAAAAATCAAAAAAAAATGTATGCTTTTTTGAGATATTAGCAACTACATTTTTTTTTAATTGGTTGGCAACCCTAACATCCAAAATTTAAAAATTATATATTTTTTCCAAAAAGTTATTTCTAATACCTTTCCAACGGTACCTTATTAATAAAAATTGGATTAAAACTGACGTAGATACAATTAATTGCAAATTTCCCGATTCTGGCGTTTTCGGACGATTTGCAGAATTGAGAGGTCCATAACTTTTCAACGAATGGCGACAAAAAAAAAATAAATTAACTTATATTCTTAGAATTTTAATAGGAATCTATAGCCCAAAAATAAAACAAATCGAAAGCCATGAGGTCAATTTTTGAAAAAAATGATTGCGTTATGCGTGGAATGGGCGTTATATCCATTATTTTGCCAAGTTTTGACTTACATGTTATTAGAATTAGGCCGACGATATGTAAATATACATAGATTAAAAATATATAATCGAGATATAAGCAATTTCAAATTAGATGTAAGTATCAGAAAATTTTTATTATTATTTATTCCTATATTTTTTTTAATTTATTTTTATCACTTGCTTTTTGTTGAATTTTTGTTATTTTATTTCAATAATGGGTGGTCATTTTTTTTGTTTTTTTTGACATATTGAAAAATAAATTGCAAACGCTACTTTTTGTCAGTGGATCTGTTTGATCTTTTTATATCGTGTGAAGCTAATTTTGACATATTGTCAAATAAATGGCAAATGATGATGGATTTGACATATTCACTGTCTTATTGTATTGACATGTATTCGCCTACTATGTGTGTTAATGTTATTTTTAGTGAGATATATTGTGCCAAATATGATTAATAGGCAGGCAGACTTTGTTGTGACAGAAAAATATGTGACAAGGTTATGAAATGTTACCTATTACGAGTCCATACATGACAAAGCATGTTGATCTTTTTCTAAATACAGAACTTCAAACAGTCATCAAATAATTTAAATGATATTATTTTATCTCAATAGTATGTTCAATTTTGTTTTCTTGTATACAATAAGCTGCTATCAAGTTTTTTGCTCAAAGTTCCTAGTCATCCTAAGCACCGCTCCTATTTAATCTATGCAGCTACGTATTATTTCTGAATGACGTCATATAAACCTTAGTTAAGTATTCAAATTAATTGCTTACATGGTTTTTAAAGTAGAACTCATGTCATTAAAATGAAGTAGTTGATTTGTTTGCGTGTTTTCAATGCAACTTTTGAGTGCTGCAGCAGGCTGACTTTTAAGGAGTTGCCAGATTACTAATTGTCTTCACTTCTCAAACAACTGTTTGACATTTGCCATTCGGAATCGGCATAAAACATGTAGGTCTTGTTCTCGATCAGTTGTGTACAATCATGTAATATATATGTTATAAGAAGAATTGATCATATCGTTTTTTTTTAAACTAATTGCACTTGACCTTTTTATATAATAGAAATTAAATTTAAAGTAAAAAATTAATCATGACAAAATGATGAACTACGAAAATTTTTAATTTGAATGTAGATTTGAACTTAAACCATGACTACTTGAGAAAATTGAGAAAAAGGCTCTAGAATTTAACATTTATTATTCAGAATTCACGTTCGATTTTCAAACACACATTGTATTTAAAATAATAATTTAATTTTAACAATATGTTAATAATAACAGTAACAGTAAGATTAGCAGTAACAGTAATTTTAATGTTTTCTGATTGTATTTTGTTGAAAATAATGGATTAAGCTAATTTTAAATTGAAATAATTGACTGAAAATAAGCCTGTTGGAATTTAACAAAAATGTTATTAAAAATTCAATGTAAAAATTCATGATATCGTTTGAATTATGTGCAACGAGTAGACGTGTTTCATCAGTGTCTGCAATTTAAACGTTTTTTCGCTGGCATTTTTAATTAAGCTAGTTTAGTTTGTGTCACCATCTATTATATATAATCTGCCGTGTCGATACATATTTCCATTTTAAAGAACTTATAAAGTCTGTCGATCTTTTTTAAATTTAAATAAAAATACAAAAATGTCGAATGTAACAAAAAACACACGAAGTGCTGCAATAAATCGCAAACCTGCAGCTCCGGTGACCCCTCTCGGTACTTCCAGCTCGCGATCGGATGACTCATCGACTGCAACTACACCTACTCTCTCGGATGCTAGTTGGAACCAGTGCTGTCACTTTACCACAACTGTGGTAGATCTACCACTTTTTTCGACTTTTTTGACATCTACCAGGTTAAGTGTGTGGCTTAGCATGCTCGGAGCCCGGGTTCGATCCCCAGCCGTGGCGAAAAGTTTTTTCAATAAAAAATTTTTCTGATCGGTCACCACCTCTCTGCAGACAATGGCAAACCTCAGAGAGTAAATAATGTCATGTAAAGCTTCTTAAGAACATGAGCCGTTCGGAGTCGGCATAAAACATGTAGGTCCAGTTCTCGGTCAATTGTGTGCAAAAATTTAATAACACACACAACACAATTGATCATAAGAAGCTCGGTCAAAGTCCTTTCAAGGGCTGAAATGGCCAATTTGTTTTTGTTTTTTTTTTTAAATGCCAAGAAATTATCTACCAAATAAAATTTTTTTTTTGCCATTTCATAATTTGGCATGTGTTTTATTTAAATTTCAAATCAGGAAACTCTTAAAAAAACATCCTTCATATGCGTACGATTATGACTATTTTTAACCGACTTCAAAAAGGAGGAGGTTCTCAAGTTGGTTGGTTTTTCTTTTTTTTTTTTTTTTTTTTTTTGTGAATGTATGTACATCGATTACTCCTAAAGTACTTGCCCGATTGCGCCATCATTTTTTGTCAACATATAGAGACTATCAACGCGGAGGTGCCCGTCTGGGCGGTATTCGGCAAAAGGGCGTGTCTCTTTAAGAAAAACACTGTATCTCAGTAAATATTGACACTAGGGTAATCAAATTCACAGTAAACTTACAAGGGCAGACACAAATATTAAAAGCTACGATTATATGAGTGGGCGTAATTCGAAAAAAGGGTGTGGCAGTATTGGAAAAACTCTGTTTCTCGTATAAAACTAACATTAGAGTACTGAAATTTAGTACAGATGTAGACACAATTATTGAAAATTGCTATCAAGAAAGTGGGCGTTTTTGGACAAAGGGGTGTGGCAATTTAAGACAATTACTGTATCTCTAATAATATTGACACTAGGGTAAAGAAATTTAGTACAGCGGTAGGCACAATTACTATAAATTTTTGTAATGAAAAAATGGGCGTTATTTAATAAGGGGTGTGGCAATATTGAAAAATCACTGTATCTCGAATACTATTGACACTAGGATACTAAAATTTAGTACAGAGGTAGGCACAAGTATAACAAGTTACTGCCAATTATGTGGGCGGTATTCGATAAATGGGCGTGTCACTTTAAAAATAAATTGTATCTCAGTAAATATTGACACTACGATCCTGACATTTACACCCAAAATGCAAGATTCGGTACAATTATAAAAATTACGTTCAATTAAGTGGACGTTATTCGACAAAAAGGTGTGTCAATATTAGAAAAACTCTGTACAAAGGGTAAATTATTATAAAGTATGATCAATAAGGTACATAGGCGGGATTTGAAAAAGGGCGTGACACTTTAAAAAAAATTGTAAAAAGGCAGAAATTGAAAATAACTATCAAACCAGAAATAAGTAAAACTGAATTTTTAATAATAAAGTTTTATATTTGAAATATTCCTTAATAATTCTTGCAAATATTTTAAAAAATTTAAAGAATAAGAATCGACAGAAAAAAAGCATTTTCAAAATTATGAGCTTAAATAATTGTGTTTACGTAGTTTACAAACTACTAAAATTCTCTAAAAAGGAAGAAATAAGAACTTTTTAACAAAAAAAACCTACTTCAAAATCACTACAAAGTAAAAAATAATTTTAAATTACTTTTCCTATTTATCGTGGTAAAATTTGATAATTTATTTATATACACGGAAAGAAATTTTTCGTTTACCGTAACTGAAAAATTCACCAACTATACCTCGTTTGCGAACTATATTTGCTGCAAATGAGTATTCAGTTGTTATCAACTTAAAAATATTCTTGCTTGAAACGAAAAAACATCGAACTTAATGAAATTTTATCATTGTTTTGGAAGTTCAAGTTTAGCCGAGCGTGCTGGCGTTCAAGTCTAGAAACTTGAGTGACCTGGGTTCAATTCCCAACAGGAACACCAAATATTTTTTTTTAATTAATGTTTTTTATTATTATTTTTATTATTCTTATTTTGACGGCTATTTTTAACGAAGCAGTTAATGAAACAGAATTAGAATTTCAATAATTAAATTAAAATTTTTGATACTTACACAGCCAAGATTCGAACCCACGTCTTCCGCGCGACAGTCTAGCATGCTTCCATTGAGCTATTGTGAGATATTGTGTAGCATGTATTTTTTTAGATTACAAATGTGTATGTCATAAGAAATTGATGTTTTTTCTACAAATGAAGTTTTCAGTTGAACAAAAAAAATTTTTCGGTTGCCGCAATTGAAAAACAACTTACATTAATGGCAATCTGACTATTATTATAACAACAACAACTAACATTTTTGTTAAGACAAAGTGCAAAGGTACAAGCGAGATGCCATTTGTATGGCTACGCTTGCTTAAACTGTAACACATTCTTGTTTCTTCGTTTATGGCAAATATTATACATTTGTCATCAACGAAAGCGAGCTGTGTAGCAGTTGTGTGACTGCGCATGTGATTCACAGTTGTGTGTCTGTTTGTTCACACTCTTAAAATACTACCTTTTCGTTGATGGTAAATATTAAACACTTTTCATCAACGAAATCAAGCAACTTTTTTGTCAGTTGAGATATATTCGTTTATAACAAATTAATTTTTTTTTCCTGCAAACGAAGTTTTCAGTTGGAAAAAACAAATTTTTCGGTTGCTGCAATTTAAAAATCACTGCCGTTTGTTACAAACAAAATTAATTTCTCTCAACTAAATAACGTGTTTCCCGCAACTAACCATTATTATGCCAACTGTTCAAACGTTTACAAAAAATTATTTGAAGCACGACAAACGAAGTTCGTTTGCTGCAAACTGGCGATAAACGTTTTTTTTCTCTGCGTGTACATTATTATATTGGAAATCTTATTATTTTAATTTGTCCATATTTGTTTTATTTTTATCATAAATATATTATTTTTTTATGATGATAAAAGCTTCGAAGTCTTCGCTAATAAATCAGTTATTTGTGAAGCTGCAACACACAAAAGTATATTCAATATAGTTTTCCAAAGTTTTTGAAATTACTTTTTAGCAAAAATAAATAAAAACAAGTAAATAAAGTCTAAAGTCGGTCTAGGCCGACTATGAAATACCCTAAACCCACTTTTCAAAAACAAAAAATTTTTATTGTAAATGGGCGTCTCCAAGGGCGGATGAAGCCTATATTTAATATGCATTTAAATGTTGATGAAAAATTTACACATACCAAGTTTTATTCCTGTAGCTCACAGTTAATGCCTTTATTGTGCTTTCGCTATGGGAGATGGGCGGATGCATGGACGGATTACTTCCAATTTTTGAACACACCTTAGTTTTGGTATAAAATACATGCATACCAAATTCAATTTCTCTATGACAAGCATAACCTTATTTATTAAGTTTAAAACTTTTTGGGTTGTATGGGAGGTAGGCGTGTCCGAAAGAGGACTACGTCCATTTTTCAAAAACATCTTTGTCTTGTCATAAAAAACATACGTGCTAAATTTTAGCTCTGTAAGTTAAACAGAGGCTTATTTATTGCGTTTTCAGTTTTTGGGTTGTATGGGAGGTGGGCGTGTCCGTTAGCGGATGACGCCCATTTTTCGAAGACATCTTTGTGTTTGCATAAAACACATACAAATCAAATTTTATTGTAGTTGGCTAATTATGAGCTGAGTTATGCAGTTTTCAATTTTCGCGTTGTATGGGAGGTAGGCGTGTCCGTGGGCGGATGATGTCCACTTTTCAAAACTATCTTTGTTTTGTTACAAAAAACATATGTGCCAAATTTTAGCTCTGTAGGTTAAACAGAGGCTTATTTATTGCGTTTTCAATTTTTGGGTTGTATGGGAGGTGGGCGTGTCTGTAAGCGGATGACGTCCATTTTTCAAAGACATCTTTGTGTTGATATAAAACACATACATACCAAATTTTATTGTTGTAGGCTAATTATGAGCTGAGTTATGCAGTTTTCAATTTTCGCGTTGTACGTGAGGTAGGCGTGTCCGTGGGCGGATTCCAAAAATATTCAATAGTGCAGATCCTTGGGTCCATGTGACCATGTGTACCAAGTTTCATCCAATTATCTCAACTCCTTCTTCTTATCCTGTGTATACGGACAACACACAGACGGACGGACGGACGGACATGGATAGCTCGACTCACGAGGTGACGCTGATCAAGAACATATATACTTTTCTATACCGGACTCGCTTCGTTCTATGCGTTACAAACGTTTGCACAAAGTTAATATACCCTGACCTTTCAGGTTTAGGGTATAACAAAGTTGAAATTGGGCAGGGATGGTAAAAATATCATGATTTAATGGCAAAGATTAGCACCGACTACAAAGCTTTTATCATCATAAAAAAAATAATATATTTATGATAAAAATAAAACAAATATGGAAAAATTAAAATAATAAGATTTCCAATATAATAATGTATATAAATAAATTATCAAATTTTACCACGATTAATAGGAAAAGTTATTTAAAATTATTTTTTTCTTTGTAGTGATTTTGAAGTAGGTTTTTTTTTTGTTAAAAAGTTTTTTTTTCTAGAGATTACAGGCATATTTTTGTTTGTCTGTATCATTTTCGAAGTCAAGAGATAATATACCTCTTAATGGTGTTTCGAATATAGTTTTTTGTTTTAATTTCGAAAAACTTAAGAAACCTACATAACTAATATGCAGTATGAAAACATTTGGAGTCAATAAATTGCTGCTTTCTTAACATTCTAGGAAAATCAGATAAACTTCAAAGAGACAAACCTTATATGTATAATACAAAAAACACATTTCAATGGTAAAAAAAAAACACCTGTCCGTTAAATAAGCATTCCACCTGTTCAAATCTCAAGTAATTAAGCTCAAAATTAAAGCACTTTGTGAAGCTTACTTCCATAAACGATCCACCTTGAACGTGTAGAACTATCAGCATTATATTAAGACTATTTTGGAAAGACATATCTTAACACATTCGTGTTATGCCCATAATATGACTAAATTGGGAGTTAGTTAAATGTATGTTTATTCACCAAACTACCATCCACTTAAATAAATCAAATTTGAAAATTCTTGAAAACAACTCTTCCGATTTTCTTATTACTAAAGTCATAAAATATTTCGTATGAAACAAAAAGAAAACCCCAAAACAAGCTGATGCAACACGATTCCAACATAAATGCTTTCTCTAAATTGCTTGTTTAAAAATAAAATAAAATTCTTCATGCATGCTCTACCGGGTGCAATTTGCATGCAGCAGCAACACAGCAACGAAAGCCAACACAATTATTAATGGCGTTTTCGTTTCTAACAAAAAATGTTGCCCTGTCGCAGTGCAAAATGTTTTCAATGTTGCCCGCAACCCTGTAAAAGTGCATGTTTTTGCCTACTCGAAAAATGTCAACTTAAATAAACGAATATAACCATCCTTGTCTAACGCACGCATGTCATAATATTGTCGTTTTAAAAACAGCTGATATGCAGGGCAATCATCTACCCTGAGAAAGTTTGCAGGGTAGAAAATGCGCCTTTTTTGCCCTCTGTGAGTGTGACATTTTAAGAAACGAACACAAAATTTACTCACCCGTTTGCACTTATTTTAGAATCGAACACGAAAAAAGGCAAGGGCAATGAAAAGGCAACATTTTTTGGTAGAAACGAAAACGCCATAAGTTTATGAATATTAAGACACTGGCTAGAGGAAAATTTTACCAAAACGCTCAAAATACTCACATAATGGAAAAAATATGCAGCGTTCAAAATTTTGAAAATCTTTAATTTTTCACTCACAATATATGATAAATTCCTTTTGCGGTAAACAAGAAAATACGCAAAGTTGTGTTTGTCGAAAGTAAAAATTTTATATCGCATAATTCATTTTATGTAAAATTTTAACAAAAGAAAAATTGCAAATTATTCTCAACATCAAAGTAACAATAACATTTAAACATAAGTTAAATCAATAAATTATAAAAGCAAAACAACTAAAATGAATGTACAACGCATTATTTTAGTCATGTTTATTGGTTTTATCCACTTGTTGATTCATCTATTCCAGAACATTGCCCAATACATTCAGTATTAGATAGGCTGCAAACAATTTGAAGACAGTTTTAATGCGCATTTTTCAATAATTCTGAAAAAGTGGCGTTACTAAAATAACTTAAAAATGTGAAATGCTTTCAGATAATACCACTAGTCCACCAAGTAAGTTTTCTTTTAATAGCTTAGTTTTTTAATATTTGGAATGTTTTGTTTGATGTTTATAAAATAATTTTTCTTTATTATTGTTGTTTTTTTTTCATTTGCTCAAATTTGATAGTTCCTTTGTGAAGAAGTGATAAATTTTTTTTAATTTTTAATTAATCGAGTGCGGGTTTGCTTACGAACCAACTTAGGGAGATATGAATATTGCATAGGGTTATCAGACTAGCCATTGTTATCGTAACCACTGCATCTTACATCATTTTTAGAAGACTGTATGACCCGCTACTTCAAGTAATTGGATGAAATTATCATGTGGTATGTATAATATACGAGGTTCTGAATCCATGTATTCCCATTTTTCGACATTGTCAAACAGAAAAAAAATGGCAACATGTTGGCATTTTTTATTAGAATGACAACAACTGACCATTGAAAATAACAAGGTGAAAATCAGGCTGAATATTTTATAAAAAAATTTTCCGATTTTCAAAAAAATTTCACTAAAATCTTTCACTAAAGCTCTTGCTACGTTATATATCGAGATATTGAGAGTATATCCTAGTATAAGTCTCGTAAGTTTTTGTAATTCGAAGCTTAGACGAAGAGCCTCTCTAAGTATGGAAATCTTCGATCTCCTCGTCGCTTTAGAAAAACTTGTTAATCAATCCACATCAACTAATTTCTGTATTTTCTGGACAACAAATATATTATCGGGATACTGGAATTCTGGGTCCCCAGGACTGTGATTCCTAAGAGGCATCTATTTTATTTTCTGAATATGAATACGTCTACTTAAAGATCAACGATAGCTTTCCGACTCCTTTTTATATTGAAGGCTTTTTATTGACCCCCAAAATCTGGACTTACGGGCAAAAAACCTAATTTGCCTACCTTTGCCCACTTTTTGGCCTAAACTTAGCTGATTGCCAACCGATTTTAAAAATTTTTAAATATACCGGATTCTGAAAGACACAACTTGAACTTTTCCAACGACATACATATATCGCACACGATCTTCAAAAGTGACACAACTCAAAATTTCAAAATTTTCAGAAGAGGCAAAAAACTATTTATTTTTCAAAGCAACTGCATACAAAAGAAGGACACAAAATAATTTTTTAAAAATGATAGAGCAATCAGATTAAAACAAAATTTTAACAGTCGATGGAGATGTGCGTTACGAATTGGTTTACATTAAAAAATCAAAATTGAAAAATTTTGAGTTGTGTCACTTTTGAAGAGGGTGTGCGATATATTGTTTGTGACAACTTGGAAAAATTGTCTCTATTTTCTCTACTGATAAAACTTTTTTTTCATCCAATAATCCAAAAATATCCACATCCAAAATATCAAAAAAAAAAAAACAAGTAAAGAAAGTCAAAAGTCGGTCTAGGCCGACTATGAAATATCCTAAACCCACTTTTCAAAAACAAAAAATTTTTATTGTAAATGGACGTCTCCAAGGGCGGATGAAGCCTATATTTAAAATGCATTTAAATGTTGATGAAAAATTTACACATACCAAGTTTTATTCCTGTAGCTCACAGTTAATGCCTTTATTGTGCTTTCGCTATGGGAGATGGGCGGATTCATGGACGGATTATTTCCAATTTTTGAACACACCTAAGTTTTGGTATAAAATACATGCATACCAAATTAAATTTCTCTATGACAAACATAACCTTATTTATTGAGTTTAAAACTTTTTGGGTTGTATGGGAGGTAGGCGTGTCCGTAGGCGGATGACGTCCATTTTTCAAAAACATCTTTGTCCTGTCATAAAAAACATACGTGCTAAATTTTAGCTCTGTAGGTTAAACATAGGCTTATTTATTGCGTTTTCAATTTTTGGGTTGTATGGGAGGTGGGCGTGTCCGTTAGTGGATGACGTCCACTTTTCGAAGACATCTTTGTGTTTGTATAAAACACATACAAATCAAATTTTATTGTAGTTGGCTAATTATGAGCTGAGTTATGCAGTTTTCAATTTTCGCGTTGTATGGGAGGTAGGCGTGTCCGTGGGCGGATTATGTCCACTTTTCAAAACTATCTGTGTTTTGTTACAAAAAAACATATGTGCCAAACTTTAGCTCTGTAGGTTAAACAGAGGCTTATTTATTGCGTTTTCAATTTTTAGGTTGTATGGGAGGTGGGCGTGTCTGTAAGCGGATGACGTCCATTTTTCAAAGACATCTTTGTGTTAATATAAAATACATACGTACCAAATTTTATTGTTGTAGGCTAATTATGAGCTGAGTTATGCAGTTTTCAATTTTCGCGTTGTACGGGAGGTAGGCGTGTCCGTGGGCGGATTCCAAAAATATTCAATAGTGCAGATCCTTGGGTCCATGTGTACCAAGTTTCATTCAATTATCTCAACTCCTTCTTCTTATCCTGTGTATACGGACAACACACAGACGGACGGACGGAGGGACGGACATGGATAGCTCGACTCACGTGGTGACGCTGATCAAGAATATATATACTTTTCTATACCGGACTCGCTTCGTTGTATGCGTTACAAACGTTTGCACAAAGTTAATATACCCTCACCTTTCAGGCTTAGGGTATAATAAAGTATGGAAATGTGTGACTTAAGTATACTTAAGTCGAAAACAGCAAATTGCTGATTAAATTTTTCAAAAAAATTTTGTAATTGTGAAAAAGAATTTGTGAAAAAGTTAATCTTACCTGAAGCTAAACTTAAGTTAAGTATAGTTGGTGAAACTGGGCCTTAGTTTATTTTTAAAGCAAAAAATTGATTGCTCAACTTTATTAAGTTTTTTATAAAATTAAGTGATAAATATATTAAAATTAAAAAATTGCTTAAAAGTCTGCAGCAATAAAATAATGATAATTAAAATTAATTCGTGGCGGCAGTGGCCGTACGTGCTAATTGTGTGGCATGCGAGCCAATGAATCTTGTCAGATCCATGAATCAACATCAGACATGGGGTTTTTTCAATATAAATGCATTTTCTGTTCGACCATCGCACATTGGGGTAAATTATGACAAAAGTGGCTATTAAGGGGGGACATGACTTTGGCCGTTTTTTGATAATTCTACTTTTTTTATAATTTTGTATTTAAGCAAATATTCTAAAAATTCTAAGAAAAAAATTTCATTGAAAAATTCTTACGGGCTTAAAAGTTACAGCCGGATTAGTGAGAGCGCAATTTTTCTTTCTATGCATTTCTCTTTGTTGACAAACTTTGAACGCGTTTATCTCGAAACCATGTTTTAAGTACTGGTTGCGGCACTAGCGGGTTCATTTTTTGACGAAATTTTTTTTTTTTGTATTTTTTTTAAACTTGATTCGCTATCGTATGACACGAGCTTTTTAAATTTTTTTCGATTTTTTATGAATTTTAAAGTCAATATTTTTTTCCAAAAAACACACTTTCAAATTTGGAACATCACCAAAAATTTAAAAAATTTTGGAGAAAAAAGCTCCTGTCATACGATAACCAATTTTGTTAAGATTTAAAAAAGTTATTTTTTTCCAGATCAGACAGTTTTTGCGACTCCCAGCAGTGCAACCACGAGGCCCCGTTTTTTTTTTCTCTGCCGCCAGCTCTATAAAAACATGTTGAGCGTTCAGATTTTTTTTCGCTCTGATTGCAGGCAGTAACAAACTATAATGAAGGGTTTTTGAGGTATTTAATCAATTTTTTTTGTTTTGGTTTTGAAATATTATTTGTATATATTTTAATTATTGAAGTGAAACTTCTTAAGCCGCGTATACAACAGACGGCGAACTAAACGAGAAGTAAAAACTATGTTACACTTTAATGAAACGTAGCGAAATCATAAGTTATTAAATAACTTACCATAAACCATGGTGAAATAGTTTGAGTCCAAACTAACGAAACGAACCAAACTGACCTAACGAAGAAAAATACCTAACGAACTAATGAACAACGTTTGAGTTCGTAATTTTTTTAAAGTGAACTGCTTTTGCCGCGTATAAAGTAATATGGCGAATAAAATCGGGGAGTAAAACTCAACTAAAAGGGTTAAAAACCTCGGCTTTTTCAATTTGCTTCCCACGTATACAGAACTTTAGCACGGTGATTGAATTTCATTACACCTAAATGAATTGAATTACTTTTAAGTCCTGCCCAAAACTGTCTCGTCAAAATAAAATCAATTTTATATTTTACCAATCCATTCGCCATATTGTTATATAAGCGGCAGTTTCACTTCAAAAAATAACGAACTCAAACTTTGTAGATTAGTTCGTTGTTCATTTCTTGTAAGATCTGTTTGCCTAGTTTCGTTAGTTTGGACTCGAACCATTTCACCATGACTTATGGTGACTTATTTAATAACTTATGAATTCGCTTCGTTTCATTAAAGTGTTTCAACGGTTTTACTACCGTTCAGTTCGACGTATGTTGCGTACCCGAAATGAAAGTTTTTGGTACAAATACAACATCTTATTTCAAGCTTTCTCTCTCTCTCATCCTTTCTATAAACTGTAAAACCTTATAAGGAAGTTACTCGAATCAATTTTTTAAGCAAATATTTTGTTTTATTTAAACGCATGTTTTTGCATAAAAGTGCATTTGCGATGTACTGTTAGTTTGTATTTATTTGCTTAAAAGCCAGTACCTGGCCGGCGCATAGCCAGTACATAGCATTCAGGATTTAATTTTATATTATTTTCTTCTTCAATTCATAATTAAACCTTTCCTTTGTACATTACTTTTGGAACCAATAAACAGTACTGACCAGGATTTTTCAGGAATTTCATTTTTTTTCGTCACATTCATCGATTGTGTCTTTCTGTAAAATGCAGAAAATAAATAAATACTTCTTTGTACCATAGTCAAGATATAGTCAGTCAAGTTTACCTTAAATCACTTAAGAATTTGCTGCAAGAACTTTCAGGTATACAAGTCAATTTCGGCTTCGGTTTTAGTTCGAACGAGAAATCGCTACTCGAATTTTGAACCTTGGCGTTCTGTTGTTGTTCCTCGATGCTGCGATTTCGAACCGATGATTTGGATGTTGTTGGCTTGGGCAGCGCACCATTGGACATTGTGGACGTTGAAAAAATTTAGGATAACGAAACAAAAATATCTTTTTCAAAATATATATTTTGGAAAAATATATATTAATGAAAATCTGACAAATATTTAAAGAATTTTTATATAGATTTTTTTCTATTCGATTTTAATTTTGATTGTCGATATAGTTTTGACACTAGTAGCTAGGCTGAAATGATAGCAATTTCTTTGAAGACCAAAAAGGTAAGGAGTTAAAAAAGGATGACCATCTCAGACGTTGAAAGGACACCGTCCAAGTTTACTGTGATCTTTTGTGAGGCACACAAGATATGCTGAACTGTATCTAGAATGGTTTTTGCAACCTATAAAAAATTGGCTAAAAACAGTGACCACCTCACATACTGTCAGACCCAATTTTATTTCAAATCATGTCATATCTGACAGTTTGAAGCATTGACTTTATTTTTGTTTTCCTTTTTTTTTCATCTCATTTTTCTCGAAGCACGTATTTTATTTTTTTGCCGTTTTTTTTATATTTCTTTTTTAATTTACAATCAAGTTTTCAAACCATTTTTAATACATCTACAGCATGGCTAAAATAGCCACAAGTCAATATATCCTGGGCCTGCTGGTCATCATCTATTTGTTTTTGTCAATATTTCTGTTTTTCATGCAAGTTCGTTTTGAGGATGACGTACGACTAGATGGTATTAGTAAAAGAAAAAATTCCCACGGATTGCTGGTGCTGACCGGCCTCTGCACTCTGGGTTTGGGCATGATGCTCTTTCGTTTGTTCCGCGGTGCACGTACACGCATAATCAAGTACGTTCATCTGGTGGTGCAAGGCGCAGCTACGATTCTTCTTATAGTCGGTTATGTAAGTGCCTTGAGATATGGTTTCACGCATGGTGAGATCACTCCTTTGAGCGGCCGTAACCGTACACGGCCATATGAACAGGAACCTGAATCCGACGATGAATATTTTAGATTAATGGAAGGAGTTTCGCGGCATATAAGCGGTAGCGCTCATATCGTTTTAGGTTACATGATGCTAGTTTCTATTGTGCTACAGGTAAGTATCATTCAATTTCGAGATATTGTGCAATGATCTTTCATTTTTACTTTCTCTCTCTCTTTCACTTTCTGTTTTCTCCAAGCATAGTTTATTTTTGGCGTCATCGTTTTAGCTTACATGTATCCAAAGTCCAGGATGCGTCGAAATTTTGCACCAATCCATGATATCTTCGGCATTTGGATATATCTCGGTCTTGTTTGCACCTATTTAACAGGAGTGTTTTATTTACATGACGACCAAATCGAATGCTGTTCTGTCGGGGTATTTATTATCTTTTATACAATCCTCGTTATTGACAAACAAATTAATTGTAATATCCTTAGAACGATGCTGCTCGCAGCAGCATGCAAATTTTAGCTCCACCTGCCTACTTAAGCTCCTTAATAGTTTTCTGTGCTGTCTTGAGCCCGTATTTCGAATGGGATTTGGTAGGTTTGCAGATGATTGTAAGCTTGATTTCTCTAAAAATTAAACACTCTTTTTCTAAGGTTGGACCATTATAAAAGAGCACCAGTAAGTAAGTTAGCGTTGGCATATACTTTAATATCATTGTCAAAATTCTATGAGTGTCTTGAATAAACATCTTGAATAAACGAAGGACTTTGTACAAAACGAATCTGATATTGGTTTCACTAGCTAGAGAGGGTTGATAGAGAGGTATCTATAGAGCAGAGCTACAGTTCATTCACTTTTGAAAACACGAACTTGAACTACACGTGAATTCCAAGCACGAATTGTACGAGTAGTTGTAAAAGAATGTGTTCATGTGTACACGAATTCGCGTTTTTGATTTTCACACATGGAATTGATTAAGATTTAAGATTTAAGATTTAATTTAAGATTTAAGATTTAAGATTTAAGATTTAAGATTTAAGATTTAAGATTTAAGATTTAAGATTTAAGATTTAAGATTTAAGATTTAAGATTTAAGATTTAAGATTTAAGATTTAAGATTTAAGATTTAAGATTTAAGATTTAAGATTTAAGATTTAAGATTTAAGATTTAAGATTTAAGATTTAAGATTTAAGATTTAAGATTTAAGATTTAAGATTTAAGATTTAAGATTTAAGATTTAAGATTTAAGATTTAAGATTTAAGATTTAAGATTTAAGATTTAAGATTTAAGATTTAAGATTTAAGATTTAAGATTTAAGATTTAAGATTTAAGATTCAAGATTTAAGATTTAAGATTTAAGATTTAAGATTTAAGATTTAAGATTTAAGATTTAAGATTTAAGATTTAAGATTTAAGATTTAAGATTTAAGATTTAAGATTTAAGATTTAAGATTTAAGATTTAAGATTTAAGATTTAAGATTTAAGATTTAAGATTTAAGATTTAAGATTTAAGATTTAAGATTTAAGATTTAAGATTTAAGATTTAAGATTTAAGATTTAAGATTTAAGATTTAAGATTTAAGATTTAAGATTTAAGATTTAAGATTTAAGATTTAAGATTTAAGATTTAAGATTTAAGATTTAAGATTTAAGATTTAAGATTTAAGATTTAAGATTTAAGATTTAAGATTTAAGATTTAAGATTTAAGATTTAAGATTTAAGATTTAAGATTTAAGATTTAAGATTTAAGATTTAAGATTTAAGATTTAATATTTAAGATTTAAGATTTAAGATTTAAGATTTAAGATTTAAGATTTAAGATTTAAGATTTAAGATTTAAGATTTAAGATTTAAGATTTAAGATTTAAGATTTAAGATTTAAGATTTAAGATTTAAGATTTAAGATTTAAGATTTAAGATTTAAGATTTAAGATTTAAGATTTAAGATTTAAGATTTAAGATTTAAGATTTAAGATTTAAGATTTAAGATTTAAGATTTAAGATTTAAGATTTAAGATTTAAGATTTAAGATTTAAGATTTAAGATTTAAGATTTAAGATTTAAGATTTAAGATTTAAGATTTAAGATTTAAGATTTAAGATTTAAGATTTAAGATTTAAGATTTAAGATTTAAGATTTAAGATTTAAGATTTAAGATTTAAGATTTAAGATTTAAGATTTAAGATTTAAGATTTAAGATTTAAGATTTAAGATTTAAGATTTAAGATTTAAGATTTAAGATTTAAGATTTAAGATTTAAGATTTAAGATTTAAGATTTAAGATTTAAGATTTAAGATTTAAGATTTAAGATTTAAGATTTAAGATTTAAGATTTAAGATTTAAGATTTAAGATTTAAGATTTAAGATTTAAGATTTAAGATTTAAGATTTAAGATTTAAGATTTAAGATTTAAGATTTAAGATTTAAGATTTAAGATTTAAGATTTAAGATTTAAGATTTAAGATTTAAGATTTAAGATTTAAGATTTAAGATTTAAGATTTAAGATTTAAGATTTAAGATTTAAGATTTAAGATTTAAGATTTAAGATTTAAGATTTAAGATTTAAGATTTAAGATTTAAGATTTAAGATTTAAGATTTAAGATTTAAGATTTAAGATTCAAGATTTAAGATTTAAGATTTAAGATTTAAGATTTAAGATTTAAGATTTAAGATTTAAGATTTAAGATTTAAGATTTAAGATTTAAGATTTAAGATTTAAGATTTAAGATTTAAGATTTAAGATTTAAGATTTAAGATTTAAGATTTAAGATTTAAGATTTAAGATTTAAGATTTAAGATTTAAGATTTAAGATTTAAGATTTAAGATTTAAGATTTAAGATTTAAGATTTAAGATTTAAGATTTAAGATTTAAGATTTAAGATTTAAGATTTAAGATTTAAGATTTAAGATTTAAGATTTAAGATTTAAGATTTAAGATTTAAGATTTAAGATTTAAGATTTAAGATTTAAGATTTAAGATTTAAGATTTAAAATTTAGGATTGTAGATTTAAGATTTAAGGTGTAAGAAAAAAGATGGAAGATGGAAGATGGAAGATGGAAGATGGAAGATGGAAGATGGAAGATGGAAGATTCAAGATGCAAGATGCAAGATGGAAGATGGAAGATGAAAGATGAAAGATGAAAGATGAAAGATGAAAGATGGAAGATGAAAGATGAAAGATGAAAGATGAAAGATGAAAGATGAAAGATGAAAGATGAAAGATGAAAGATGAAAGATGAAAGATGAAAGATGAAAGATGAAAGATGAAAGATGAAAGATGAAAGATGAAAGATGAAAGATGAAAGATGAAAGATGAAAGATGAAAGATGAAAGATGAAAGATGAAAGATGAAAGATGAAAGATGAAAGATGAAAGATGAAAGATGAAAGATGAAAGATGAAAGATGAAAGATGAAAGATGAAAGATGAAAGATGAAAGATGAAAGATGAAAGATGAAAGATGAAAGATGAAAGATGAAAGATGAAAGATGAAAGATGAAAGATGAAAGATGAAAGATGAAAGATGAAAGATGAAAGATGAAAGATGAAAGATGAAAGATGAAAGATGAAAGATGAAAGATGAAAGATGAAAGATGAAAGATGAAAGATGAAAGATGAAAGATGAAAGATGAAAGATGAAAGATGAAAGATGAAAGATGAAAGATGAAAGATGAAAGATGAAAGATGAAAGATGAAAGATGAAAGATGAAAGATGAAAGATGAAAGATGAAAGATGAAAGATGAAAGATGAAAGATGAAAGATGAAAGATGAAAGATGAAAGATGAAAGATGAAAGATGAAAGATGAAAGATGAAAGATGAAAGATGAAAGATGAAAGATGAAAGATGAAAGATGAAAGATGAAAGATGAAAGATGAAAGATGAAAGATGAAAGATGAAAGATGAAAGATGAAAGATGAAAGATGAAAGATGAAAGATGAAAGATGAAAGATGAAAGATGAAAGATGAAAGATGAAAGATGAAAGATGAAAGATGAAAGATGAAAGATGAAAGATGAAAGATGAAAGATGAAAGATGAAAGATGAAAGATGAAAGATGAAAGATGAAAGATGAAAGATGGAAGATGGAAGATGGTTCCGATATATGAACCATATGTTTTGTTAAATTATGAAGGTGTGACAGTAACAATAGTCCATGTGAAGCGGTATTTTCATAAGATAGTTTTTCCCTGTGATTGAAGAATATTGCACAACACATCTCACAATGCAACTTATTTTGTGATTAATGAGTGTGAAGTTTACAGAACCCAAAATTTAACATTTCGACGAAATCAATTGGGCACAAAGATTTTAAACCTCAACTTTAAGAGTTCTTAAGAGCTAAAAAAACTACGTCTGCTTAGCAGTTAGTCAAAATCTCTGTTTGTGAATGTGAAAACGATTGGAAAAGAATAATTTTTTGGATCACTTTTCATCTACCCAAGCGATGAATGCGCGATTCTCAAAAATTTTCAAAATCTTTCATTCTGGAGATCGTTGAAAGATGGATCGCTTTCGATTATCGAAGGGATAAATGCGCAATTCAAAAAAATGTTCAAGATCTTCCTTCATTTATTCTTGCGATCCTTTGAAGATTTATAGCTTTTTGATTGAACAACCGATGAATTCATGATTCACAAAAAATTTTCAAAATATTCTTTCGGTCTTATCGGCGATTGTGTGAAGAAAGATTTTCATTGCCCAAGAAATGAATGCATAATTCACAAAAAACTTTTCAATATTTTCTTTCACTTATTCCGGCAACTATTAGAAAATGGATCGGCACTTTGAATTATTTTCAAAAAATATCATTAAACTATGAAGCAAAAAATCGTTAAAATTAATCCAAAAGTTTAATTATTAAAAGATTCATTGAATTGGAACAGCACAACGTCTGTTGAGCCCGTTTAAACCATAGTACTATATAGTTTATACTATAATGCAACATGTAACGTTCAAGACCGATGTTTGGCCCTCTTTTCGGCTAATTGTTTAAAATCTCTTTTGCTGTTTCATGTTCGACTCTTCACGACGAATAGCATAAGACCTCTTTCGGCGATTTATTGGCGAATCTTCCCGGTGAATTGCTTAAGGGGCCGACCACGCACTAAGCGATGAGCGTCTTAGAGAACGGGTTTCAATGGCTGGCGGTTGTTTCATCTTTCAAGTGATTCGCTACCGGTATTGAGGTGATTAAAAATGCTTGCAGGGGTGTTGAACCTAGTATACGCTGTGCAATTTTGTCAGGTTTTGAATGTGGTTTTAAAAACTTAAATATCAAACTTCAATTTCAATAAAATATTTATAATAAAAGTGATAATAACTATTATAATACTTCATAAAATAAAAAAATATATAATTATAACAGCTAGACTGACTATGTTAAAGATCCTAGTTGAGATTTTATTAAAAAACATTTTGAAAACAAGTAAGACCTTTATATGGGTGAGCAAATTTTCGGGTCAAGCTCCGAATGAATGCCATTATCACATCTCCCTACTATATTATAATCTTTTTAAAGCTAACTTCAAACAGAAAAAACAACTCTATTGTTGAACTATAGGTCAATTATCTTCAAGAAACGTAATACAATACAAAAAAAAAAAAAAACAAGACAGAAACATAGATACTTCAACAAATGAGCTTAAGTTTGAAGTACTCGTATTTATTTGATTTCTTTTTATGCCTATCAGTCTGTGAGTGCCAGACTAAAAACACCTTTTTTGCTCTGTTGAATTGCTAGCGGAACTTGAAAGCTTCACAAAAGTAAACATGAAGGCACTTCAGTTTCGCGAAGGTCTCTGATGCGAATGGTACACATAATATTTTTGAACAGCTTGATCTTGGCCTACAGATTATATAAATACTGCATAAGTTTTGGCTAAAGTCAGCATAAAACATCCAACACTGCATCGATAACGATCAGAGAAGAATTGAATATAAAAATAATGGTAGGTTTATAAGTAGAATTTGCAACAAAATTTAATTCTTTTAAATAACAATTTTATCTTCTCTTCAAAAGAAAGCTTTAACCATTATAATGCTGGCTCAATTTGCCCTAGTCTATACGGATGTCTCACATTTGACCCAAAATTACTTGCCACCCTCACGTTCACATATGGCTGGCACAACTGCCAATGGCTTGCGCACAATAATGACATTCGAGCAGCATGAGTTACAAGAACTACCCGAGCAAATTGAGTACGTACAAGAGTTGGCACAAAAACCAGCTGATGTTATGGATGAAAAAATGTTTCAGCAGCTTGCAGCGAATACGAAATATTTGTCACCTATTGCCCAAGAGCCTCAGAATATCCGGCCAAAAATGTTTACAATGGAATTAATGAGCAAGCAAATGGGACAGCAGCAACAACTATGGCAGCAAGCAACTGACAGCATGCCTCAAATGCATCATGAGATGCTTCCCATGCAATATATGTCAGCACCGGCAGTTGTTACCGCAGACATGTATCCGCAACAGCAGAGTCGTCAGCTTCACCAACAACAGTTGATGCGTCAACCAGAAATGGGTATGCAACGCATGGAGATGCTGCAAGCTATGACTTCCATGAATATTCCTGCCATGCAGTTACAACCAATGACAGTCGGACAGCACCAGCATGCTTTGGCCAAAGACGGATATCATTATAAAACAGTACAAAAAAAAGAAGTGCTCCATCGACATTAATATAACTTAGTATAGAGAGATATCAACCGCCATAAAATTTTTATGTATTATAACTATTTCTACTTTTTGTAGAAATTTTTTTGTATAGGTTAAGGAAAATACTTTTTTAAAAATAAATACTAAATTTAAATAAAAATATTACATGTTTCTTTCTATAGGATTTATTCATTTTATGAGAATTTCTTTACTGACCGGCCAGAAGAGAATATTTTGTATTTTGTATTTTGTATTTTGTATTTTGTATTTTGTATTTTGTATTTTGTATTTTGTATTTTGTATTTTGTATTTTGTATTTTGTATTTTGTATTTTGTATTTTGTATTTTGTATTTTGTATTTTGTATTTTGTATTTTGTATTTTGTATTTTGTATTTTGTATTTTGTATTTTGTATTTTGTATTTTGTATTTTGTATTTTGTATTTTGTATTTTGTATTTTGTATTTTGTATTTTGTATTTTGTATTTTGTATTTTGTATTTTGTATTTTGTATTTTGTATTTTGTATTTTGTATTTTGTATTTTGTATTTTGTATTTTGTATTTTGTATTTTGTATTTTGTATTTTGTATTTTGTATTTTGTATTTTGTATTTTGTATTTTGTATTTTGTATTTTGTATTTTGTATTTTGTATTTTGTATTTTGTATTTTGTATTTTGTATTTTGTATTTTGTATTTTGTATTTTGTATTTTGTATTTTGTATTTTGTATTTTGTATTTTGTATTTTGTATTTTGTATTTTGTATTTTGTATTTTGTATTTTGTATTTTGTATTTTGTATTTTGTATTTTGTATTTTGTATTTTGTATTTTGTATTTTGTATTTTGTATTTTGTATTTTGTATTTTGTATTTTGTATTTTGTATTTTGTATTTTGTATTTTGTATTTTGTATTTTGTATTTTGTATTTTGTATTTTGTATTTTGTATTTTGTATTTTGTATTTTGTATTTTGTATTTTGTATTTTGTATTTTGTATTTTGTATTTTGTATTTTGTATTTTGTATTTTGTATTTTGTATTTTGTATTTTGTATTTTGTATTTTGTATTTTGTATTTTGTATTTTGTATTTTGTATTTTGTATTTTGTATTTTGTATTTTGTATTTTGTATTTTGTATTTTGTATTTTGTATTTTGTATTTTGTATTTTGTATTTTGTATTTTGTATTTTGTATTTTGTATTTTGTATTTTGTATTTTGTATTTTGTATTTTGTATTTTGTATTTTGTATTTTGTATTTTGTATTTTGTATTTTGTATTTTGTATTTTGTATTTTGTATTTTGTATTTTGTATTTTGTATTTTGTATTTTGTATTTTGTATTTTGTATTTTGTATTTTGTATTTTGTATTTTGTATTTTGTATTTTGTATTTTGTATTTTGTATTTTGTATTTTGTATTTTGTATTTTGTATTTTGTATTTTGTATTTTGTATTTTGTATTTTGTATTTTGTATTTTGTATTTTGTATTTTGTATTTTGTATTTTGTATTTTGTATTTTGTATTTTGTATTTTGTATTTTGTATTTTGTATTTTGTATTTTGTATTTTGTATTTTGTATTTTGTATTTTGTATTTTGTATTTTGTATTTTGTATTTTGTATTTTGTATTTTGTATTTTGTATTTTGTATTTTGTATTTTGTATTTTGTATTTTGTATTTTGTATTTTGTATTTTGTATTTTGTATTTTGTATTTTGTATTTTGTATTTTGTATTTTGTATTTTGTATTTTGTATTTTGTATTTTGTATTTTGTATTTTGTATTTTGTATTTTGTATTTTGTATTTTGTATTTTGTATTTTGTATTTTGTATTTTGTATTTTGTATTTTGTATTTTGTATTTTGTATTTTGTATTTTGTATTTTGTATTTTGTATTTTGTATTTTGTATTTTGTATTTTGTATTTTGTATTTTGTATTTTGTATTTTGTATTTTGTATTTTGTATTTTGTATTTTGTATTTTGTATTTTGTATTTTGTATTTTGTATTTTGTATTTTGTATTTTGTATTTTGTATTTTGTATTTTGTATTTTGTATTTTGTATTTTGTATTTTGTATTTTGTATTTTGTATTTTGTATTTTGTATTTTGTATTTTGTATTTTGTATTTTGTATTTTGTATTTTGTATTTTGTATTTTGTATTTTGTATTTTGTATTTTGTATTTTGTATTTTGTATTTTGTATTTTGTATTTTGTATTTTGTATTTTGTATTTTGTATTTTGTATTTTGTATTTTGTATTTTGTATTTTGTATTTTGTATTTTGTATTTTGTATTTTGTATTTTGTATTTTGTATTTTGTATTTTGTATTTTGTATTTTGTATTTTGTATTTTGTATTTTGTATTTTGTATTTTGTATTTTGTATTTTGTATTTTGTATTTTGTATTTTGTATTTTGTATTTTGTATTTTGTATTTTGTATTTTGTATTTTGTATTTTGTATTTTGTATTTTGTATTTTGTATTTTGTATTTTGTATTTTGTATTTTGTATTTTGTATTTTGTATTTTGTATTTTGTATTTTGTATTTTGTATTTTGTATTTTGTATTTTGTATTTTGTATTTTGTATTTTGTATTTTGTATTTTGTATTTTGTATTTTGTATTTTGTATTTTGTATTTTGTATTTTGTATTTTGTATTTTGTATTTTGTATTTTGTATTTTGTATTTTGTATTTTGTATTTTGTATTTTGTATTTTGTATTTTGTATTTTGTATTTTGTATTTTGTATTTTGTATTTTGTATTTTGTATTTTGTATTTTGTATTTTGTATTTTGTATTTTGTATTTTGTATTTTGTATTTTGTATTTTGTATTTTGTATTTTGTATTTTGTATTTTGTATTTTGTATTTTGTATTTTGTATTTTGTATTTTGTATTTTGTATTTTGTATTTTGTATTTTGTATTTTGTATTTTGTATTTTGTATTTTGTATTTTGTATTTTGTATTTTGTATTTTGTATTTTGTATTTTGTATTTTGTATTTTGTATTTTGTATTTTGTATTTTGTATTTTGTATTTTGTATTTTGTATTTTGTATTTTGTATTTTGTATTTTGTATTTTGTATTTTGTATTTTGTATTTTGTATTTTGTATTTTGTATTTTGTATTTTGTATTTTGTATTTTGTATTTTGTATTTTGTATTTTGTATTTTGTATTTTGTATTTTGTATTTTGTATTTTGTATTTTGTATTTTGTATTTTGTATTTTGTATTTTGTATTTTGTATTTTGTATTTTGTATTTTGTATTTTGTATTTTGTATTTTGTATTTTGTATTTTGTATTTTGTATTTTGTATTTTGTATTTTGTATTTTGTATTTTGTATTTTGTATTTTGTATTTTGTATTTTGTATTTTGTATTTTGTATTTTGTATTTTGTATTTTGTATTTTGTATTTTGTATTTTGTATTTTGTATTTTGTATTTTGTATTTTGTATTTTGTATTTTGTATTTTGTATTTTGTATTTTGTATTTTGTATTTTGTATTTTGTATTTTGTATTTTGTATTTTGTATTTTGTATTTTGTATTTTGTATTTTGTATTTTGTATTTTGTATTTTGTATTTTGTATTTTGTATTTTGTATTTTGTATTTTGTATTTTGTATTTTGTATTTTGTATTTTGTATTTTGTATTTTGTATTTTGTATTTTGTATTTTGTATTTTGTATTTTGTATTTTGTATTTTGTATTTTGTATTTTGTATTTTGTATTTTGTATTTTGTATTTTGTATTTTGTATTTTGTATTTTGTATTTTGTATTTTGTATTTTGTATTTTGTATTTTGTATTTTGTATTTTGTATTTTGTATTTTGTATTTTGTATTTTGTATTTTGTATTTTGTATTTTGTATTTTGTATTTTGTATTTTGTATTTTGTATTTTGTATTTTGTATTTTGTATTTTGTATTTTGTATTTTGTATTTTGTATTTTGTATTTTGTATTTTGTATTTTGTATTTTGTATTTTGTATTTTGTATTTTGTATTTTGTATTTTGTATTTTGTATTTTGTATTTTGTATTTTGTATTTTGTATTTTGTATTTTGTATTTTGTATTTTGTATTTTGTATTTTGTATTTTGTATTTTGTATTTTGTATTTTGTATTTTGTATTTTGTATTTTGTATTTTGTATTTTGTATTTTGTATTTTGTATTTTGTATTTTGTATTTTGTATTTTGTATTTTGTATTTTGTATTTTGTATTTTGTATTTTGTATTTTGTATTTTGTATTTTGTATTTTGTATTTTGTATTTTGTATTTTGTATTTTGTATTTTGTATTTTGTATTTTGTATTTTGTATTTTGTATTTTGTATTTTGTATTTTGTATTTTGTATTTTGTATTTTGTATTTTGTATTTTGTATTTTGTATTTTGTATTTTGTATTTTGTATTTTGTATTTTGTATTTTGTATTTTGTATTTTGTATTTTGTATTTTGTGTTTTGTGTTTTGTATTTTGCATTTTGTAATTTATTTCTTCAATTTTGTATTTTCTCTCTTTTTTTCTCTATTTTTTCTCTTCTATTAGCTTATGTTGTAAATAGTCTGTAATTTTTATCGTCCTCTAGTTTTATATGCGTCACGAAAGAACACTTTTCGTGAACTTATTTTATTTCCCTATCTTGGCTGTTCTTTTTATTCTTGACAAAGAAATGTCACTTAATAGAGCAGAAATAAAAACTCAATATTTTTTACTGCGCCACCATTACTCTTCAATCCAACTAACAAAAACACTTTCTTTACTGGATCTATACCCTCTGCCAGTAGTGCATTTAATTCGGTCAGAAAAATCAGTCACAACGACAAAACAGAAATCACGTCGCATTTTCATTACACATCAAAATTTCTTTCGATCAAATTATTTTTAAAAATTTGGCACACAAAATTTTACACGTTATAAAAATTTAGCCGCCTGTTTAATCTTTTTATATTTTTTAAGTCATACAATCGGAAGTAAAACCAGACCTGCTTACCACATCCGTTTTGCCAACGTTCGGAAAGAAACCGCAAAATTATGAATTGTGCAACTTGTAAAGTGAACAAGATTGGTCCGAAGACAGCACCGTTCGGCGGTTATATGTGTGGCAACGAGCATCTGCAGTGCAACGAATGTAATCAGCGTGGCGCAGGTCAGTGTGGTGTCTGTGATGGTGAGACCAACTTCGTGCAAATGAACTTGCGAGCATCCACTACGCAACAGCAGCAGCAACAGCAACAGCAACAGCAGCAGCAGCAACAACAACAACAACAGCAGCAGCCAACCACGCCTATTGTGCCCTCTGCACCGCCAGCGGATTCAAAAATTAATTTGACCGCTCTACGTTCCAACACATCGTATCTTTTCCCGAAAGCCTTCTTTGCCGACATTGAAAGACAATCGAGTATTTCGCAGGAGGAGCTAAGCATGCACGAGTCGCAGGTGTCAATAACAAGCGATCGTTCTGCACAGGAACAGCTTGCCTTAAGCGTCAAACCACCGATGTACAACAAAAGCTTTAATGAACTGCACCAACACCCGCCTGTGATGATGAACGAATCAGTGCCGCCCATGAATGCCGGCTTAAATTATGAGTCTCAAATGGAGACTATTTTCTTTGGGCGTCGTGACCAACAACAATCCGCTTCAAATTTCAACATGAGCCAATGTGCTGTAGGAGCTCAAGCCGGCGATCATGTGCGCTTGGACAGCACTGGCCTAAAGTTTCAAATGGAGCACAAGCAAAATGAAGGGGATATACAAGAGGTGAGTATCTTTGCGAAAAACGTTGGCAGCAACGAAATTAAGCGTTGTATTTCTATCGCCTGCAGGATACTGAGGACGCCAATGTTATACATACCTCAGAAATACGTTTCATGGACTCTACTGAAAGTCTGAAGAACTACTTTTCCGGTGGCACCATGCATCCCATACTCAAGCATGTTAAACAGGAAAACCAAAACGACAACCAACAGGAGTCACTTTCTGTGCGCACCCTACATGACTTTGAGTGCCAGAATACCGCGAATCCCGTTGAAATGGTCGAAAGCTATTTACGCAGTTATGGACCTCTAGCTGTCTGCCATTTTCCAGCCTATTCCTTTAACCATAACTGCTATCATCCCATATCCTGCGAGGGCTGGACGCCACAACAGCGTCAGGCACTCATGCGCTCCATCTGTGTATCCACCGAATCTGAGCCTAGCCTAGTGGGCCAATTGCCGGCACCACGTGTTGACTGTCCAGGCAAGTATTTGCATCCAGACTACTTTATAATGCAAGCCAAGGTTGTGGCCGAGCCACCACCTGGCACCATTACCACACACATCAATGCCGAAAAGTCTGCTCATCCCAGCTTGGACCAGCGCATGCAGAAAGTGCTGGGCACCTTCCAGGAGGATCCACATCAACCAACCGTCAGCGAAAAACCTATTTTGGAGCAGTCAAAGAATTTCATAAAGATACCCACGCCAGAGGCCTCAATGCCGCTAGAAACACCGCCGGTAACGACACATCTGAGTGTTTGCGAGATAGCCGTTAAGCAAAGCAATGATATAATCACCCAGCTTTCGAACTCCCATCGCGCCTTCTACAATCCACCAGGTCAACCGTCTTTGGTATCTGCCAGCTGTCAGTCGCTCGAGCCACCGCCACAGTTTCAACTCATCAGCTGCCCAACTCTACTGGCCAACGAGCTTGTGATGACCAAGACACATCAGCAAATGTTAATGAAGCCATTACCCGCCTGTCAGCTCAATATACCACGTTCACCTATACGTTGCCCCGAGTCGACATGCACACGCATGATTTTCGTTTCGGACTTCAACAAACACATGGTTGTCGATCACACCAAACTGCCAATGGAGCGCATTTCCCCACGTCAATGTAAGAACTTCTTTCTAGATCCACGTGTATCTTCCAACGGCACCAGCAAGTGTCATCTTCTCTATCTCATACGGGACAAGATAACCGATCTGGGCAGCAGCAAGTTCAAGGATTTTCTACCCATGCTTGTCATGAGTACACGTGTGCGTTTAGCCGATCTGTGTGGTGGTGCTCAATTTGACGATTCCAACGATGATGTCAGCTTTCTGATGATTTGGCTGACAGGCATTGTGCCCGAAGAGTTTCCGGTGTTTGTAAGCTTGACGGTATGGCCACGTTCGGGTCCAGTACCATCTTGTCATGTGGTGCACTCAGGCGAAATGTACTCGATACGCAAGTCACAGGTTGTTAGTGATGTATGCCAGAGTGGCCAGATGTTGTTATTGTCCGACAAAGAGTTACAGCTGCTTACTAGAGACGGCAAGGACATGTTGGAACTACAAATTGTAGTGCATTGATGACGACGAACGACGACAATGATGTGACGACCTTCTGTTGTTGGTTATACGGGGGAAAATTTTCATAAATTAAAGTAAAATAAAGCAGACAAAAACTAACTTTTATATAGATGCAAAACAGAAGAAGTAGAATGATACGAAAGAATTTTTGCTGTGGAATAAGTAGAATTGTACTGTTACTAACAGCATTTCAATTTATTATTAATTAATATGTATGCATTTTTTTTTTTAGAAAATATGTATAAGAAAAATCTCTATTGGAAAATTGAACATGAAAAATATGTGTTGCGTGTTTTAAATGATAGATTTTTATATTTTCATATGAAGAATATATAGCATAATTTTTAGCTAATTATATTTTATATAGATACAATGTTTAATATCTCAAAAAATAAAAAATCAAAATCTATGCTAAAATAATGAAGAGAAAAAAAATGTTGTTTGTCCTTTTTATGAAACTTGTCGGACTGGCATGTTATGAAACAATTGCTAGAGGACATGTCTGGAAGTATATTACAAAAAGAACTTTGTATAACTTTTCCTGCTGTACCACAACGAAGGTTGAGCAAAAAATTTAAGTTTTAGGTACGTTTCTGGGTAGAATAGAGGGGTTTATAAGGACGGGTTACCAACTTATTTCGAAATAATTAAAAGAAAATGTTTTTGCAGAGCGTAGGGTTAATTAAGAGTTCATTCAACCTAAAACAGACTAATCTCATCCCTTCTAGGGTCATTTCAATGTCATTAAATGAAAAAGCCATGAAACAAATTTTGCCTTTTGAAATAAGTAAGCGTGTTCTAGGGCTTCAATTTAATAAATATATTGCTTTTTTTGAACGCTGATCCCGAATCCGAAGTCAACTTGTCTATATTAAGGAGATTTTAAGGTAACTCCGAGATTAAAAAAAAAATAGAGATACTATATCAAACTACCCGATTCATAGATTTTTAAATATTCGAGGTCAGTTTCCTGTCTTAAGGCCTTTGAAAGGTCATTCCAAGGTCAAAATGAGAAAAAAAGAGAGATATGATATCTAAATTCCAGACATTTATAATTGCTAAATCAAAACTTAAGTAACTCCACAGTAAACGGTGCTTTTACAACAATAAACCTACCAAGGATCGGTATCTTTATGGTGCATGTGAAATTTATTTTTATACCCCCACGCGTACTGCGTAAGGGGTATATTAATTTTGTCACGACGTGTGTAACACCCAAAAGGAGACGTGGTAGGTATAGAAAAGTATATATATTCTTGATCAGCATCACCACCTGAGTTGATTTAGCCATGTCCGTCTGTCTGTCTGTCTGTCTGTCCGTCTGTCCGTCTATCCGTCTGTCTGTGGACACGATTGCAGCCGCAATTTTGAAGCTATCGTGCTGAAATTCGATATTTAAGCTTTTTTTAAAATAACTAAAATCAAGTTCGGGAATGGGTAAAATCGGATTAAAACCACGCCTACCTCCCATACAACCGCAAAATAGAAAACTCTGTAAAGAGGCTAATATTACAACTACAATACTGAAATTCAGTATTTGTGTATTCTATGTCAAAAATAAGGTGTGTAAGAAAATGGGCAACATCCACCCACAAACACGCCCACCTCCGATACAACCCCAAAATTGAAAAATCTGTAAAGAGGCTTATATTAAAGTTACAAGACGGAAACTCGGTATTTAAGTATTCTATGTTCAAATTGAGGTGTGTTAGAAAAATGGGCGTCATCCACCTACTAACACGCCCACCTCCCATACAACCCCAAAATTGAAAACTATAACGAGACTAATATTAAAGATACAAAACTGAAACTCGGTATTTGTGTATTCTATGTTAAAAATAAGGTGTGTGAGAAAAATGAGAGACATCCACCCACTAACACGCCCACCTCCCATACAACCCCAAAATTGAAAAATCTATAAAGAGGCTAATATTAAAGTTACAAGACGGAAACTTGGTATTTAAGTATTCTATGTTAAAACTGAGGTGCGTTATAAAAATGGGCGTCATCCACCTACTAACACGCCCCCCTCCCATACAACCTAAATTAAAGGTACAAAGGCTAACATTAAAGGTACAAAACGGAAACTCGATATTCGTGTATTCCATGCCAAAACTGAGATGTGTTAGAAAAATGGGCGTGATACACAAACTGACACGCCCACCTCCCATACAAACCCAAAATTGAAAACGTTATTAAATGACTTAAATTTAAGCTGTAGGAAAACAATTTGATATGTATGTATTTTAGACACATAAAAATAATAAAACCTCTCAAAATCTCATAAAAAAAGTTCTCCAATTTAAGATTCTTTTACCTTTAAGAATCGGCCGTGGGGGTATTTTAACTTCGGCCAAGTCGAATATATACCTTACTAGCTTTTATTGATATCATGTCTTCTACAAAAAAGTAATCACTACAAATTGGTGCTCATAAATCAAGTTTTGAGTGATGTCTTCAAATTAATATGAAATGGCTAGACACAAGTATAAGTCATGGATAAAAGAACAAACTATAAGTGAATATAAAAATAGAAAAAGCCAAAAAGATTTATGTGAACGATTTGAAATGAACAAATCAGTGATCTCGCGGCTCATAAAACTTTGGATTTATTGTAGACACCTACCTTCCGGCTTAATTCTAAAAATCAACTCTCAACAGATTGGTTTACAGAATTCAGTGCCACAAAATAGATCGCTCTGGCGTCCTTTCGAACTCAACACCTTGATTTAAATCTAACCTACAAACTTCAACAATTGGCAGTGCACTATCATTGGACCAATACTTCTCTTCTGTTTTCTCAAATTTTAAGTTGTTTTCTCAAATCCAATTGTTTTTTGGAATGCAATTAAATTTATCGACCAGTTTCCAGGCACTTGGCACCAAATATTCTACTGAGAAACCCTGCTTTTCAATTATTACATGCAGAATTCAATCGCCTTTATCGCCATATAAAATTAATTATTTTCCGGACATGACAAGTGTCCTAGAGAATCACATTTTCAAGTATTAATATTTTGCTATGATAAGGCGCCGTTTACCATTTCGTACCAATTAAATTCAATTCACCACAATTGGTCACGAGCGAGACCGGATAGGATATGCCAGCCTAGTTATACTGAGACGCAAAACCAAGCCCAATCGTTGTCTAGCTTGCGACATTAAGCTTACCACAGCCAGCACGAAGCTTCCCGAAGGCTAGCCCACGATAGACCCCCGGCAAAAGGATTTCCACTTGAGTTTCCAGTTTCACGTGAGTAGGTGTTACACGTGTTTTTAAAAAAATCAAGTGAAAAAACGAACCTCAACTTCACGTGTATTTTATTCACGAACTGCACGTGAGGTTCGTATTCACGTGAATAGTACTCACGTACTTTAGGCATGAGCCGAATTTTCATAGTTTTTTTAACTCTAGATAAAAAGTGAATATTTTTGGCATATCCCGTTTTTAAAAATTTTTTTTTTTAATAGTTTTGTTGTAATATTTTGGTATATATTTGGCGACCCCTATATCTACGCGTCTCAATAATATCATCACCCTTAAAACAACGAAAAATGTGGTTATTTTTGGCCTATCTCGCTCCGTTTTCGAGATTTCCGCAGAGAAGTCTACCGTGACCAAATAATAAAAAGTTAACCAAAATTTTTTTTTTACTTGTATTATAAAGTATTCAAAATTAATTTAATTAAAGAGTTAAAATTTTTCCAAACCCAATTAGCAAACATATATCAATTAATTGAAATTTTGCATTTTAATAAACTTTAATAAAGTTAAATAACATTAACTAGCAACAAAAACTTATATTATTTTAAATTCTTCCAAATAAAGTTTTGTATAAAAAGTCCGGCCCAATTCGCAGAGTTTTGCAAATTTTCTAATCTAAGTCGAAAACCACTTCTTCTGTTTTTTGTAGCGTCACGCCAGTGCATATTTTTGCTTTTATCTTTTAATCCTTACAGTCGATTGTTATATTTTTTTTTTACGTAATATAGTGCTACTTAATTACTACGCTAATATTAATAAAAGTTTTTAAAACTTTGACTACTTCATTCTTTTTTTTGTAATTTTTTCGTACCAAACGTACATAACGCCAGTTTGGAAATGCCCATATATCGTATTTTATTCACACCAGTAATTATCAATTGCTAAACCAGGTTTCTTGACTGTCACCGTGCTAACAGTATGTTTTATATCATTTGCTACGGATACGCAGCTACAGATTAACCAATTCCTTTGTCCCACTTCCATTATTTTGCATCTCAGAGCGAGGGCTCGTGGTAACCTATATTTTTAAGTGAAACATACATAATTGAAACATAGTCCAAATACACTTGCCACAACCATCCTCCTTTTCACTGGCTTGGGACAAGCTAGTGGCTACCATCATCACCACTAGGTTCAGTTAGTCAGCGGTAACAGTTCACGGAGTCAAGACTATTGCGAAGACTCCATTGCTAATGGAACAAAATATAGTAGAGCTGAAGAGCTGTAGACGCCTGGCCACGAGCACTCCCACCAGCAAAAAAGGCAACTATTTCAAAGAAAACGCGCCTGACAAAGCTGACAATGTCGAATGGAGTGCTGCTCAGTGGAGAAATATATTGTTTTTCGAAGAATCCAAGTTCAATATCATAGGGTCTTATATCAAAATTTCAACAGTAAGAAGGCCACTCGCTTGAATCCTCAATACTGCAATGCAACTGTAAAGCACTGGGACGGCTCCGTTCTGATGTGGGGCTGTTTGTCTTATTGGGATATGGTAACCATTTGTGAAATTAAAGATATAATGGAATGATATCTGTTTAAATGGTTTTGGAAAACATAATGTTGCCTTATGTTAAAGAGAAAATGCCACTGTTTTGGGTCCTTTAGCATGATAATGGCCCAAATTTAGTTAAAAAGTGGATTAGCGAAAAAATATCAGGGTTCTTATGTGGTCAGCTCCATTACCTGATTTAAGCCCGTTAGAGAACTTATGGAGAAAGTTAATCGGAAAGTATAAAGGGATAATGAAACAAATACGCACACAATCTTTAGACGTATCAATGATACCTGGAGGACCATTTCACAGGATCTAATTCCGATATTGAATATCTGATATTGAGAATTTAACAGGCATACTGATATAAGTTGCTATAGTTTTGACCACTATTGTATGCATCCAAATATCTTGAAAAAAAAAAGAAATAATAAAAATGTTCTAAACTGCACAAGTTATCTAGTAAATACATGGCCATCATGTCTATCATATCGTATAGATCGACACGATATATGAAGAAACTCCAGCCAAAAAGGTGATCGAGGCGAAGGTCGAGTGTCGATGACGAAGAAGGCCATGTTTCCGATGGATTAACCAGGCGGTGGAAGCTCAACCACTCTTAGTGAAACAAATTGGAGAACCTGGCCACCTATTTCATGGCCCCAGAATTGAAACATGCTTTGTTCTTCAACGGAACTCTCTTTTATTTATTAAAGAAGATAATTGAATACTTCTGGAAGAGTTATACGAAAGCAACGGAAGGAAAAATTCGGCAATAATAGCAACCAGTGCGAAGGTTTTGATAATGGAAGTTACAGCTATTTTTGGTCAGAGCACAGCTGATTCCTCTTCTAAATCTTTCTTACTAGATAAAGATATAAAGGATTGTATATCATAACTGGTGGCGGCCGTGGGCATGTGTGTTAAGTATGTGGCATGAGAACCAAGGAATCTTGTTTGACCCGGTTTCGAATCGGGCAAAGCCTTCAAATACTGAAACTTGTGAAAATCCATTTATGCTTATTTAAAGCGTCCTGACGTTTTTTAAACACTTCTCTTTTGAAATATACCAGCGCGGAAGCTTTTTCAGTAGATGTACAGAAGTTTTAGAGAAGCCAAAGTTTTTCCGAAGTTTTCTTTATAAAGTTGACAATAAATGCTCGGAATAAATGAATGCTCTGGCCACCAGTCTGATCAAGAACTTGAAAACTGGTACTACGGGAAGCCCATGACTTATGCTTGGCTGACTGGTTCGGTTGACCCATCGTGGAGATTCGTATTGATCGGGCTGCTCGGTGTATGAGATGAAGAGGTGGCTAATTCGATATGTCTCACAACTTGTAGCTAATTTGGTACTTTTGAGTCCACAAAAGCGCATTTTCCGCTGCAATAATTCGGTTCATGCAATTGAGTACCGTTGTACCGAACACATATGGAGTAAATAAGAATACAGCTTCTTATTTGCATCAACCAAGAATATATTGACATAAATAACCAAATTAAAGATATCATACATGATGGCTGTATTGAAAAATATATTTCTTTTAATTTTGTGTGCATTTCACACGGTTTTCTTGTGAAATGGTTGATAAGGATGCAGTGTTCTTTTGGGTATTCGATGCATTTGAAGTTAAGAAATCTATTTAGAAATGTTTCCTTCACTGCCATTTCTGTTCAGTGACAAAAAATAACAAAAAATCGATATGTTTGTGTTTATTTTGGATTTTTTAATTCTTTTTGTTTTGCTTTATCTATCAACTATCCGTAATAATTAAGCCAACATGAAACGTCGATTTCTTATCTGGGCGCTATTAATGGTCTATATGGTGCTGATTGTTGTTGTGCTCTTTTTGCAATATTTCTATGAAGTGGATGTCAGATTGGCAGAAAAATCGGATAGAAGTAAACTTCACGGTCCATTTTCGCTGATTGGTATTCTTTTCTGTGGCCTTGGCTTGATGATTTATCGTCTGTTTCGTGGTTTTCGCACGCGTATCATCAAATATCTTCATATGTTGTGTCAAACCCTGGCAATGATATTCATTTTTGTCGGTTATGCATATTCGTCACACTTCGGTGACCGTGATTTTAACGCAACACCTGATGGAAAAACGACTGAGATGCACATAACATCGGCGGCACACATTGCTATAGGTTATCTGATGTTGGGATCCATTGTACTGCAGGTATAGTTAAGGAATAATCAAAATATTGAAGTAATCTACATTGAGCTCAAATTTGTGCATTAGTACGCTGTGGGCAGCTTCGTTTTTGTTTATCTCTTTGCCGATAGCAATATGCGTCTTATTCTAGCGCCATTTCATGATATTTTTGGAATTTGGATATTTTTGTGCCTTGTTGCCACCCACTTGACGGGAGTTCATTTTCTTTATGATGCTGTAGGAGGCTGGTTGATGGATTCGGTAAGTTTTGTCTGATTGTATTTCAAGCAATAATTGATATAGTTTTATTGTGTTTTTTTCAGAATGGTTCTTTGGATGGAAGACTTAACTATATGAGTTTGCCAGCTTACATGGGTTTCTTGATAGTCTTTATTATCATAATTTGCCCATATCTTGAATGGGAGTTGGTGAGTTTTTCTTTCCTAACTTTTAAGTAAGTAACTGAGATTAACAATTTTTTGCTATTTCAGGTGGGTCCTATATAAAAGTCGCACAGATTCAATAGATAATCGCTCAAAAAAACATCTAATATTGTTTTTATTTAATATGTATTCCGGCGCACTATGTCTTAATCATTAATAAACTAGTTATATAATTCACTAAGTGGAAAAGGCAAACGAAAAAGAAAAAATTTTTCGGACCCCTAAAAAAACCCTCAAAATGTTTTTTTTTTTTCATAACGCTAGAAAAGCAGTACCGTTAATATAGGCCCAACTAGTGCTATATTTGCAATGAAAATGCATCAAAGCCTTTTGTAGGTCAGAAGTCATTTTCGATTAGTAGACCGAGTTGCCGCATTTACAAGAACACGGATTTTTTTCTCATAAAGTTAAACTTCTTAAAAGTTTGGTCACTGCTTTTGGTCTGAGATTGGTCTTCGATAATTGATCCACAGTGGCATCCTTCAATTGCGCTGAGATTTATGAAAGCGCAAGTTTATGATGAAATGCATTAAAAGAACCAAGTCCAGTCAACATAAAGTCCAAATTAAAGGAGAACCCAGAGTCCTGACGACCTTCCACAAATGTCACATCACGTTTAAATTGGTATGTAGCTCTTGCATTTGGACTAAGACTTCATAGATTGTCACCTATACTTAGAGCCCTTCATTCAACTGAGTTTCATTACCACCAAATCCAAAGGAAGCACCACACATAAGTACCTGAAGGGCACACATCCAATCAAAATAAGTCTCTGACAAAAGAGTATCTTTGGTTAGCCTTTAGTTTAACTGACTATGTCGACCCATACCGACGAGCCATAAATTGAACAGGCAACTAACAGCTCACCATGCATAAGACGGACAGCCCGTCTACTGAGTCCCAAGTCACTCCTAAGTATCCTACGCACTCGCCCTACCACTGTCAACAGAGACCTCTATTAACTTCTATAGGTGCACCAAGAACTTTATTCCCTCCTTCAGGGTAATCATTAGGTAGTTGGCTTCAGGTATTTGGTAGTTGGCTTCAGTCACTTAACTGAGGCTTGCGCCCTCCAAGCTGACAAAAGGAGGTTATCCATGTGATAATTTGCCCTTGAGTAACATCATCAGTGTCTTGTTTCTTGCCACACACTCACTATAACCTCACTGGTTTTAGTTTCAAGTTCAGCAAGAGAACTACCTTAAGCCATGACAAGTAGTATGCTCAAGCCGTTGCAGCGGATGAGGTTTCACCTGTACGGACCACAGGAAGAACGCTGTGTTTAGCCAAGGCCAACATCTTCCTCTTTTGTTTGGTTTACACCTTTCACGCATGCTTTTCTACCGGAAAAATACGTCTACCAAAGCCTTATTTACCATCACACTACTTCCCATAGCCTGTCTAACCCTCTACCCAGTAAAAAAAGTCAAAAGCAGCTATAAAATCAATAAACAGTCCCAAAAAATATTGAAGCTACACTCATTTACGATTCCTCTAACGTATAGCGTGGTATCTTCGACGATTTTTCCCTTTTGAAACCCGAATTGCCCATCACCAATTTTTGCCTCTTTGTACTCCTGGTACCGTTCCACCTTGATCCTTTGTAGTGCATTTACAAGCAACGAAAGAAGACTGATGGTAGAACCTCCGGTGAAACCAAGAATTTCTTCTCAACCTATCAATTGATTTCAAGAGCACGATCACCCACGCCCATTTTCGTTCATAAGGGAAGATGTCTTCACTCAAGCACTTATCATACAAGGCTTTCAAATATTCAGGAATGACCTACCAGATGCTTTAACACTGTATCCAATGATGTCATTAATAGTTTAATTGAGAGTTTTTCCTCCTGAGTTGATCATGTTATACAGCAACTCACTCATCTGCAAAGCCGAGGGATCAACAACTTCTTTTAATAGAGAAGAGGCCTCACCATCTGTCTTGAGTTCAACATCCGTCAACAAGTTCTGTCATTCTGTTAAAACAATATGCGGACAATTTGAGAAGGAAGTGAATTTTTAAATTTCCCGTGTAAATGTAACTTTAACTGCAACACTGTTCTTTTCAACTACCATCTGTTCATAGACTACTGTCAAAATTTCAACTTGCTGCAACGCTTAGTTTGTGTTTGGCAGCTATTGACAGCAGACGATCATGTGAATTTTGGCGAAAATGGAAAAAAGTGAATTGCATGTGCTCATCAAGCATTAATTTTTGCACAAAAAAACCAACCGCAGAATCAGGGAAAGGCTTGATAAATACTATGAGGACTCTGCACCATCGATTGGAATGATTTACAAGTGGCTTACTGAATGCCGATGCGGTTACAAGCACAAGTGACGCCGAACTTCTGGACGACCAAATGAGATTACCACAACAGAAATAGTTACTAAAATTCACGATATCGTGTTGGCCGATCGAAGAGCTAAAGTGCGCGAGATTGTTGAGGCCGTAGGCATCTTAGACGAACGGTTATGGAAAGCTAAATAGCTGTTTTGCAAAATCATTTGGCTATCAAAAAATTATCCGACAGATGGATATCGAGTTTGCTCATAATCGACACCCCAACACATGTGCAGTCTTCATGGCAAAATTCCATGAATTGAAGTACGAATTATTTCCTATATTCTCCAAATATGGCCCCTAACGTCTATTTTCTATTTTCAAGCCTGAAGAAATGGCTCGGTGGAAAGAGATTCACCACCAGAGAATTGCTCATCACCGAAACAGAGGCCTATTTCAAGGACCTTCCGAAAACGTATTTTTCGGATGGGATCAAAAAACTAGAGAAACGATTGACGAAGTGTATCGAGCTAAATACACGGTTTTTTTTGCCCTTAAAATAATTCCATATTTCATTTTTCACGGAATTATCAAACGGCACTCGTACCGCAATGGCTGAAACCGCTTACATCTGTAGATCGGCTTTAGCCATTTCTTATTTTGTATACCATCCACCATTGATCTTCTACTTGGGCAAAATCTCTCCTATATTGTTCCTTTATTCGAACTAACAACTCCTTGACGACTCTCAAGCTTTCTCTATATATATCAAAACGGTAAATAGATAAGTAAGTGGGCGGAATGAAGAAAAATATGCAAGTCGTTGGGGGTCCCTTAGATTTATGGGAAAAATTAAGAAAATCATTTCTTTAGTTGCGTGTAGCTTTAAAATGTGTATTTGAGATTTTATATAAAAGTTTTCTTAAAGTTCATGATTTACCACAAGGATTACAAATATATGACAAAGTTAATAAGGAATTTAAGTTAAATGTTTCTTTATTATTTTCGTCAACCAATACTGGCATATTTAAAAATTAAATACAATAAAAAATATAGCTTGGAATTTGTTTTGTTGTTGTCAACAATTTAAAAACAAAATCAATCATCACAAATGATTCTTCTCTGCTATCTGTTATTCCTTTTTCTGATCGTTACAATCGGAGTCTTTGTTGTGTTTATTTTATTTGTGTTTTTTATCAATGATTTGCAGCGTGTGGACACAGAAATTTTGCATGGTTCGTTGATGTTAATTGGTACAACCTGGACTGGTATTGGTCTGATGATATTCCGTCTATTACCCAGCATGCGAACGCGAGTTGTTAAATATTTTCATCTCGTGTTGCATACAATGTCGGCGATTTTCATGTTCTCGGGCTTACTTTGTGTAGAGAAAGCTTCCAAAGACTTTGAAGAGTTTAGAAACCGGAGCAATGTACAGGAATTGCCAACAGCTAATCTACACATATATTCGGATGTGCACATGGCAGTTGGTAGAATGACATTAATAGCATTTGTACTCCAGGTTGGTTAAATCTTATTTTGGATAAAATTTACTTCTTATTTTAAGAAAGAATATTTTTTTTAGTATATTTTAGGCTGTTTGTTGTATATATTTCTTCCCATCACTCCCAGAGTACGTGTGCTGACTGCACCAGTTCATGATGTTTTGGGTCTTTGGATATTTCTATGCCTGATCTCGGCTGTAGTTACTGGAGTTTACATGCTATACGATATGAGTGTGGGCTATAGTCTCATTGCGAATGTGGTTAGTTTTAATGGCACATTTTGTTTTATATGGTTTTACTTTGTTAAGACATTTCTTTTGTTTTTCAAATTTCTAGAAATATCGTCCAGTGCTGTACATGAACATTATGTTTGTATTTGTATTTGGAGCTGCTGCTATAGTGCTTAATACAGTTACATGCCCATATTTCGATTGGGAATTGGTACGTTGGTTATAGTTCAAATCATAAACTAGTCTTCATTCTTAATATAATACTTTTATTTGATGACATATATGTTATATGAGTTGTTTTAATGACAGTTTTCTTAAATCTTTGCAGGTGGGTTATATCTAAACTGAACTGGAGCTGTTAAGCGAATAAAAGTTAAAGTTATAGCAAATTTATTATTTGTTTTTGTAAATGTAAAAGTTAAAAAATAATAATAAAACTAAATGACTACTGAAAAATGTACTTTAATTGAAGTTTTGACTGCGCTTTAATAAACATAAAACTAGGTAAAATTACTGGTTTTAGATTTTTTTTAAAGGTTTTTTTACCTTTACCTTTACCTTAACCTTTACCTTTACCTTTACCTTTACCTTTACCTTTACCTTTACCTTTACCATTACCTTTACCTTTACCATTACCTTTACCTTTACCTTTACCTTTACCTTTACCTTTACCTTTACCTTTACCTTTACCTTTACCTTTACCTTTACCTTTACCTTTACCTTTACCTTTACCTTTACCTTTACCTTTACCTTTACCTTTACCTTTACCTTTACCTTTACCTTTACCTTTACCTTTACCTTTACCTTTACCTTTACCTTTACCTTTACCTTTACCTTTACCTTTACCTTTACCTTTACCTTTACCTTTACCTTTACCTTTACCTTTACCTTTACCTTTACCTTTACCTTTACCTTTACCTTTACCTTTACCTTTACCTTTACCTTTACCTTTACCTTTACCTTTACCTTTACCTTTACCTTTACCTTTACCTTTACCTTTACCTTTACCTTTACCTTTACCTTTACCTTTACCTTTACCTTTACCTTTACCTTTACCTTTACCTTTACCTTTACCTTTACCTTTACCTTTACCTTTACCTTTACCTTTACCTTTACCTTTACCTTTACCTTTACCTTTACCTTTACCTTTACCTTTACCTTTACCTTTACCTTTACCTTTACCTTTACCTTTACCTTTACCTTTACCTTTACCTTTACCTTTACCTTTACCTTTACCTTTACCTTTACCTTTACCTTTACCTTTACCTTTACCTTTACCTTTACCTTTACCTTTACCTTTACCTTTACCTTTACCTTTACCTTTACCTTTACCTTTACCTTTACCTTTACCTTTACCTTTACCTTTACCTTTACCTTTACCTTTACCTTTACCTTTACCTTTACCTTTACCTTTACCTTTACCTTTACCTTTACCTTTACCTTTACCTTTACCTTTACCTTTACCTTTACCTTTACCTTTACCTTTACCTTTACCTTTACCTTTACCTTTACCTTTACCTTTACCTTTACCTTTACCTTTACCTTTACCTTTACCTTTACCTTTACCTTTACCTTTACCTTTACCTTTACCTTTACCTTTACCTTTACCTTTACCTTTACCTTTACCTTTACCTTTACCTTTACCTTTACCTTTACCTTTACCTTTACCTTTACCTTTACCTTTACCTTTACCTTTACCTTTACCTTTACCTTTACCTTTACCTTTACCTTTACCTTTACCTTTACCTTTACCTTTACCTTTACCTTTACCTTTACCTTTACCTTTACCTTTACCTTTACCTTTACCTTTACCTTTACCTTTACAAGTATTAAATAAAAATATATTTTATGATAAGCTTACTTTTAAGTCGCAAGGCTAAATATCGTTTTCCAGACAGTTACGTTTCTTATCTGACCTTTATTACAACTCTTTTAACTAACCTGCTTTTCAAATTCTTAATTCTTTTCGCACCACATTAATATATCTCTTTTACGACTTTACTTATTTTGATTGTATTTCTTTCTGTTTTCAATGAATGCTCTTCTCTTTTTCTTGTAGCGCTTTTTTTGTGTGTTTTCTTATCTTGGTAGCTGTTTATTACCAATGTAGAAGCCCTCAATCAATAATATGTGTATTTTATCTTTACATCTTTTGTCCGTAGCTGTTATAGTTGTCACAGTTTAGCGTATTCACTTAACTGCTCTCTTTATTATATGGTAATGCGTTGTTCTGCCGTGTTTTACGCGTGCCCATAAAAATGCTTCACACAAAAATGCTTAACACAATGGCTGCACTTGAGCGCTATGATAGCTTTTAAGTGTTTTGGTTTTTGCTTTACGTTTTTATTTAACGTTTACTTGAAAATTGATTGAATTTTGCTTAAAGGTGTTTATGTTATGTCACTGAAGAGTCTTTATAGGGGAGCTATACGTGAGAGCGGCTAAATTTTGTCAAGGTTGGTGCTGAATTTTTAGCAAAATGCCGTGCTGTTATATCAGTACCAAACTCCACGGAACAGTTCCAAGACTTTTCTACATATTCCCTGAAAACAATTGGTTTAGCGTAGTTCATTAGTTCCAATAGAAGGCCATCAACAAATAGTAACTCCACTCTGAGCTTCAATTTTCTGTTACCATTATTTACAAAGCAATTCAACATAAGAAATTTTCTTTTATGGGCGGAACCACACCTTTTGGTTCTTGACTTTTACTACCATAACCATTCTTTTTTTTATATTTCACTTGTATGGGCGGAGCCACGCTTCATTTTCCAATGCCCGTGTCAGCTTTATAATTGAAAGATTAAAATACAAAAAACTTTAAAAATTTAAAGTTTAATTTAATTTAAAGTTTCAATTTTTAAAAGAAAGACTGCATTTCACTCAGGTAATTGTTTGCTACACCAAAATTCATGAATGCAATTCATGAACAGCATGTAAAAATTCATTTTTATTGTCTACTTTTTGAATTCAGTATACCTTAAGCAGATGCTGCAAGCACTGATAGACCTACTTTTGATCGAACAGCGAAAACAGACAAGTACAAAATGTTCGTTAAAATAATTCCGATTTATTTTTAAATATACCATTTTTATTGATTTTATTCCAAAAATTTATTTTTTTTTTTTGCACTTTTTCTATTCGTAAATGTGTCTCAATATAAATCTAGATAATACCAAGCTCAAACTAAGCTCTTATGCGCTCCGTGTAACTCACTTTAGCTTCTCACTCTTCGCCGTTGGGTCGCTTATGAGTGCCACTTCGACTTCATGTATGTGGAATTGCATGTTGTAGTAGGGTATATTTAGGGTTGCCACAATGCAATAGTGCAACACTTGCAGCTGCTTTGTGCGCAGCATATAACTTGCACCTTGACCTTTGGGAAACAACGGATGCTCTTTGCTTTGGCAGTCAAACATAAAATAACCACCATCACGACCTTTGACAAAACCAATTGCCAACGAACGGCGCTGACACTGTAGAATACCCAGACGAAATTGACTAAAGAAGTCGGTCAATGCTTCAGCTAGATTCATGCGTTTTTTGGTTGGATTACAGAACAGCTTGCCATAGAGTTTGTGCTTCAAGTGTAGCGAGAATCTTAAAGTTTCTAGTCCACACTTAAGATTCAAGTCTTCCAGTGATAGCTCATAGTCACGACGCTTAATATTGGCCACACTTTCGCGATGGTATTTGTCGCCATTGATGACTATGCTGTCAAGTAGCTGACTGTTCCAATCAGCCAATCGATGCACGCTGGCTGCACAGCAAGCCATTACATTGCAGGCCAGATACTGCTTACCGCGTGACTTACAGTGAAAGACTGGTGCATTCGGATGTAATGTGCCCCACAGTGACCACAGGTGGTCGTCAATTTCGATGTGGTACTTCTTAAATTTCGTCATAGGCAGATTGCGATAACGACCGCCGGCATTGCGACGGTTGAGTCGACTCCAAACCGGCACGCCCACATCCACGTCAAGCCAGCTAAGCGATTCCGAATGAGCACAAACCTTTTCCACATCTTGCACATCATCTTCATCGGTCTCCGTTTCCATCTTCGCCGACGATGACAATTCGTTTATCATCCGCAGAAAGCGCGTCTTGGCCATCGTGTTCGCCTCTGCCTCCTCAGACAGCTTTGAATAGATTTTTTCAACAATACTCGTCAGGCCAAGAAGCAGCACTAAGGACGCCGTCCTGCTTGCCGTGCTTATAGAGTTGAGCAAAGGTATGGTTCGAAACACATAAATCGAATTTTTTAAGTTTTATGAATTTTTTTCTTTATTTACATGTTGTTGTATTTTGATAAAAAGTTATTGCCAGAAAAGAATTTTGACATTTGTAATTTTTTTATTTTTTTTGCTTTTCTTTTCATTGAAGTCAAAGTGTAGAAAAGTATAAAACAACCCAAATTAGCGATAAAAATTCGCTTGCCTAGTACTTAAAACAAAAACAAATTGAAAATAAAACTTAAGCATCACCGCCCTCGTCCTCCTCCTCTTCACTCTTCTCCACCGAAGCACCCTCACGCAGCATAGCCACCTGATGTATGGTAAACTTCATGTTGTAGTAGGGAACATTTAGAGTAACCACCACACAGTAGAGTAGCACCTGTAGATGACGCATGCGCAGCAGATAGGCAGCACCTTGACCCTTCGGAAACAACGGATGCTCTCTGCTCTGGCAATCGTACATAAAATAGCCGCCATCGTGACCCTTGCAAAAGCCAATGGCCAAGGAACGCCCATTACACTGTAGAATGCCGAACTGAAAGTGACTGAAGAAGTACATCAGAGCCTCGGCCAGATTCATGCGTGTTTTGGTGGGCGTACAATAGAGCTTGCCATAGGCGCGATGCTCCATGTGCAGCACAAATCTAATTTTCTCCAGCGTACACTCAATGTTGAGATCTTCCAGCGAGAACTCATAGTCGGGACGCTTAATATTGAGCACGCTCTCGCGATGATATTTGTCGCCGCTAATGACAATGCTGTCCAGTAGCTGGCTGCTCCAGTCTGCCAGACGGTAGACGCTGGCCGCACAACAAGCCACCACATTGCAGGCCAGATGCGTTTTGCCACGCGATGCGGCATCAAATACAACAGCCTGTGGATGTAATGTGCCCCACAGCGACCACAGACGTCCTTCGATTTCGATGTCGTACTTCTTAAGCTTGGTAACAGGCAGATTGCGATATTTACCCGCAGCATTGCGGCGATTCATGCGACTCCAAATGGGCAAGCAATTCTCCAGATCTATCCAGTTGAGTGTTTCGGCATGTGCACAAATCTCTGCCTCATACTCACCGTGATGACCCGTCTCACATGTCATAGGCACCGACATGTCGGTAAGCAGTTGTAGAATGCGTCGCTTGGGTGAGGCTTTTTTGTATGAAATCACATCCACAACATGCAGCTTAAACTCATCATTTTCCTTCCAGTCGGCATTGGAGGTGCGTTGATCAATGTATTCCAGCATAGATTCCATATCAACAAATAGCACCCAAGATGCGGTATTGCGCTCACCGAAACGTTTAACGTCCTTTGGGCACTTGGAAGCCGGTTTCTTGGCATTGCCTTCCTCATCGACTTCTGCTGGCGCCTCTTCTTCTTCGCCCTCTTGTAGCTTCTCCATTGTAGGATAGGAATCGAACAGATGGAAATAGTCGTCACGATAAATGGCATATGTCGCATTGGCAGTTTGCAGCATGAGATAGCGACGCGTCTGCGTGGCTTTGGCTATCTTACGATCAACCGTTGAGCCCCACACACCAATTGGTTCATGGGTCTTGGCCCAGATATCAAACTCATAGTCATCCACCGTAATATTCTTGATGACACGTTCAAAAGCCGTCGTCATATTGGTTACCTTGCTGGCTATACCCTTAGCGCTGTCTATGACCTTGTCCACACGCTGCATGTTCCATTGATTCAACGGACGCAATATGGTATAGAGTATGGCAAGTATGCTGGCAAAGTAGCATGGCTTAATCTCCTGCAGTGAATATTCGGCACGTCCTTCAAGTGCTCGACTACCCTGTATCTTAAACAGACAGTCCTTTTCGCGTAGACGATAGCCGTACAGTATGGCACGTGGCTTGAAGTCATCAGCCAACATGCGCTTCAGTCGCTTGCCAGGCTTGTGTTTCAGCTCAATTTCCTCTTCTTCCTCCTCGGCTTCTTCCTCATCCATTTCACCCTCCATTTCGTCGAACTCCTCCTCACCCATGGCAGCAGCAGCACGTTGCTTGGCCTTAACTGAAATGAGATGCAGAGAAAAGATAAGAACAATTTTTTAGCATTATCAACACTAGAGCACACTTACGCATTTTGGCCGTACGTTTGGGATGACAGCGCAGTTCCCGCGCCATTCTACGCTCCTCCAGGCGGCGTTCTTTTTCCGTCAAGAAGGACTTAATGCGATCGTTCTCCTTGCGCAGCTCCTGATCTAGGAAACGTATCTTATCCAGTCTGTGCTGACGTTGTTTTTCGTATGTTTTCAACTCCTCTGCCACAATTTCATCCTCATCGCTCTCATTCCACTGCCTATAACGCTCCGGTGGCACATCTGTTATATCCTGCACCTTAAGTGCTACTAGCACATAATTTGTCACCTCACAGCCCTCAGGATTGCAACCGAATTCGATGCGCCTAATCAGTGAATCCAATTCAACAATACGAAGCAGACAGCCCAGGCCGGGACCAAACTTGCGATAACCAATGGCATTGCAGGGAAATCCCGTGAATACGTACAGGAAATTGTAACGTTTTATAATAAGACAGGAGAAACGCTGGCATATGACCAGCACACGGTTGTAGCTAATCAAACTCTCAAGCAGCACCTGGCGCAGTGGGCGTGTAGATGCTGACTTTAGCACCTTTTGCACCGTCAACAGGTAGAAATTATCACCTATGCAGATTCTAGGTATATGTTTCGACAAGATCAGCTCTAAAGTTTTCTGATAGTCGTTGAACTCCTCGCCGAAATTTTTCGACGAATCCAAAGCATAGTCAACTAATTTCTCATTCCACGTGGATATCTTATATTTGGAGCATAAAGCAGCAGCCACCAGACTCGAAAGTAAGCCACTCAACTTATTCTCTTCGCTATCCGTTACGCTGACAGTGCCGAAAATTATCCACGTGCCATCCGGCAATAGCACAAAGTTGCTAGGTATCATCAGCTCCTCCTCCATGGTTATAGCTTGAGCTGGTGGCTCTGGCTGTGTCGGATATTTCTCATAGATATTATCAAAGTCCTGACCATGTTGTATATCGTATTGCAGTTTCTGCAAATAAGTTTTATCCGATTTGAGCAACACCTTCTCCACTTGTTTATACGGATGTGGACGTTTAACTTTGTCCTCCGGTAGTTTAAGTAAGATTTCGCAAATGGCTTCCTCGAGCACGCCTTCCACAACATCTTGATCCTCGAACTCTGGTATGAGATCTACGCTGGGTACGTTTTGTATGCTGTAGGTGCGTTCCAGTTTGCCCTTCTTGCCCTTCTTCTTCTTCTTAGGTGGTTTTGCCTCAGGTTCCGGCTCGTCTTCAATCTTTGGATAGGTCAGTCTAAGACGCGTGTACTTATTTCGCGCATTTAAGGCGCCTAGAACCGGCTTGATGCAGCCAACCTTGATGCCATGTAAAAAGAACTTGCCACCACGACGCATCTTCAAGGCTTTGGCATAGAGTACGCGACAGAAAGACTCAAAATTTGTATGCATCTGTAAACAGGCAACACCTTTGGTCAAATAATCTTCGGGATCAAGAACTTGGCCCGCTTTGCCACGCCTAAATGGATCGAATATATAAAAGTATTCATTATCTCGCCACACAGCTATACACAAATTATCTATCTGTGCTAGCGCCGATTCCCATTGGCTCATAAACAAATCCCTCATGGCGACTGTTATTTGAGATTCTTTAAAGTTGCGACAATCGGCTATATGACCGGTATAAAGAAATGGGCCCTTCTTCAGCGATGCCTTAAAAGCACCCATCATAATTTTCTCCGGCAAATCCATAATATTAAAACGTTGTCCTTTCTTCATCTTGTGTTTCTTAAGATACGCCTTGACATAACTCTGTCCGAAACGTACCAAATCATCGATAACCTCCATCTTCCAGTTTTTGGCACGTTCAATATCGGAGTAAAGTAGCGCCAGTAATGCTATGATCATGGATGGATTTTGCTCATTGCCTGTTATGGGCTGTTGTAGACCATTGTTTGCTGCTGGAATAATTGCAAATGTTCTATTGACTACAGCCCATAGGCGTTTGGTGCGTTTCGGGAATGGTTTTGTGGGCACTGACACTGTAAGTTTGCCATAGTTTATCAGAAAGATTTCATACAAATTGAATTCCTGACTCATATCCAAATTGCTGAAGTTTACGATCAGATGTACCAGATGCTCAACATATTGTGTCATCATGAGAGAACATTTTCCCTCTTCAAAATCACGCTGACATATCGCATTGCGTCCATTCGGATCAAATATAAAGAAGGACTTTTGACAACGCTTATAAATCAGAAGATACAGATTTTTCGAGCATAGTACAGCAGCATTGAATTTAGAGAAATATAGCGCCAAAGCCTTAAAAATATTCGGTTCTTCCTTTAAAGGACCTGTATAGTGAACTTTTAAACCAACCGCCGCTTGTTTCTCTGTGATTTGTGTTAGAATATCGTAGTCGATTTCTGTGGATTTATAATTGAGTTTTTCACTTTTGGCAAGCAACTTTTCGGCGGATGCCAATACGGCATCCATGGTTTCACCAACCCAGAAATTCGGATTCATACGAAAGCTATCCACGTAAGCAACGAACAAGGCGGCCATTTCAAGGGGACGATTATAATAGCTATATTGAAGAAAGCGTTAAACAAGCTTATATGGCTTATTTGCATAAGCTGTTACTAACCTGGGTTTTCTGGGTGGTTTGGGTGGAATAACAGCACTATTGCCAAAGACTACTCCAGCGGCAAATGTCATTGGCAAGTCTTTGGGTATTTTATACATTCGCAGTTCCATGGTATCACATTCTATGAGTTGAAAAAATTTTATTTTTTATGATATGTAGCTCATTTACTAAGACTTACTTACCGATATCCGGATTCATTTCTTTGTTATATCTGCGATCTAAGTCACTTGCACGCTTTTGCAGGCCAACATTCCAGGTCCAAACATCATTTTGATTTTTACCGCCGAACATGTCGATTTTACCCAATTCTTGTGCATCGAATACTCCTTGCAGTAGTCGCGGATTATATGTACTGTACGGTATAGTGTTATCTTCCAATTCGGGCGCTTCACTTTGATTGAGATACATGCCACTTTTTGGTCGGTGTAATTCGAGCTGAAATATTTCAATATAAAGTTAATCATTAGGGTGAGATAAACGGACTAATGGATAGTTTACTCTTATCGCATGAATACTTCTTATATTTCTCGCATTTTATGAATTTTATTCACGAAAATTATGTATAATTCATGTTGCCCTTGTATAGTTTCATGGAAGTTACGAAATTTCTTCTTCAATTTCATCATTTACAAAAATTTTATGAACTGTTAAATTTTGCTGATGAACTATTCAGGTGTTCGTCTGTTTCTTTTGTGTATTTTTTACATTGATATCATGAATAGTTCATATGTCTCATGTAAGTGGTAACGGGACAAAAATTCATGAATGCGTTTAATGGATATCATGTAAAAGTTCATAATTATTGTGAACTTTTTTAGTTCAGTGGTTGATAAAATGAGTTCCCTTATTTAGTCTTAAGAAAGCTCTACGCAAGAACGTCTTGGTCATAAGAGATCCGCGTAAGCAACGCAACGCATTACGTCAGTAAAAGTTCCTTAGTGTGAGGTGTGCGCGCCAACGAGTTCAAATGTTTTTTCAAAAAATGATTCCATGACATAAATAATCACACCATTGAAGGCGCCATGAGACCGCTGGAAAGACATTTAATCGCAAATGCAACGGCGTTTCCTGGAATCATTACTCGGTGATTCTATTCTTTTCGGTTAATATTATGGTACAATAGTTAAGATGGGCACTTCTTTTTTTTTTTTTTTTTGTTATTATCTATTAAAAAAATGGAGAATTTCTTTTTAGAACAACAAGCAGGTTTTACAAAATATCCATGTTTTATGTGTTTGTGGGACTGCCGCGATAAGAAGAATCATTGGACTCGAAAAGTGTGGCCATCGAGAGAGTCACTTGTTGTTGGTAAGCAAAATGTCTTATATCCGCCTTTAGTGAATTGAGATCGTATTATATTGCCACCGCTTCATATTAAACTTGGCATTATGAAAAAATTTGTTAAGGCTCTTAAAAAAGATGGTGAATGTTTTGCTTATCTATCAAACAAATTTCCACAGCTATGTGCAGTAAAATTGTTAACAGGTATTTTCGATGGACTACAGATTTGAAGGTTGATCAAAGATCCAGATTTTGTTGAATCTATGAAGGAGCAAGAAAACAGAACATTGAAATCAATCGTTTTGTTAATCCAAAATTTTCTCGGCAATCATTTATCAAAAAATTTTTCAAAATTAGTACAGGACATGTTAGTAAATTTCAGAGATATTGGGTGTAATATGAGCGTTAAATTTCATTACTTACATTCCCATCTCGAAAAATTTCCTCAAAATCTTGGAGATTTAAGTGAGGAGCAGAATGAAAGATTTCACCAAGATATTCGAATTATAGAATAAAGATATCAAGACAGATGGGACACCCATATGATGACAGATTACTGCTGGAACCTTGTCGGGATCTAAAGCAGACTACTCATTCAAGAAAGTCTTATAAAACACAATTTTGTATCAATTGAAATAAAATCTTTAAAATAAAGTCTTTAAAGACAAAGACTGGGTGCCAAAAAAGTTTTGTCATAATTGCAGAAGTTTAACTATATTTATCTATTTACCATATAAGTAAATAAATAAAGATTCTGTAGTTTGTAGAGAACCGATACGTTCTTTGGGGTTATATATATATATATATATTGATTGAACAAAACGGCTGTAAAAATTGTTTAATTTTTTTTTTTTAATTTATTCCTAACTCTATCATATTGTTAGTGGCATATTAATGAAGGGAATTTAATATAAAAAAAATAAAATTAAAACATATTTGAAAAATAGCTTTAAACATTATGGAAAAGACAGTCGAAGTTCAAAATTATGAACCAAAAATTCAACATTTGAACTTTAGACTTAAATATCTCAGAGATGAAATATGACATACAAATAATTAATACGGTATTGAATAGCTCATTTAATTAGCTGTCAGATGACATACAAATGATTGCTTTACATAAAACAATTTAGTTTCTAAAGTAGAAAAATTGAACCAAAGTCTCAAAAATGCAAATCACCCTGTATCTCAAAAATACGAACTGTTAGGAAAAAACTAAGTATAGGCGTAGAATCAACGTACAAAGTGCTTCTAGAAAAGTATTTCAGGTCTCTGGAAAAAAACCTTGTTGACCAGTGTTATCAAACAATTCGAACTCAGTTATGCTACCATGTTCAGTCATGTTTTAGTTAACGCGATTAAATCTTCAAAGAAATCTTCGGATTGATTTTGAAGGATACATATTTCATTTTGAATTAAAAAAAATCCAGATTCAGATGCAGCGCATCAAAAACCCGCAGAAAAAGTATGATCTAGTTTACGTTATTAAATGTTGCTGTTATATGGTATCACAGTGTTATCAGTCTATGTATGCAATCAATTTGAAAACAATAATTTTTAAGCGTTATTAAATTATACGCACTTACAATACATATCTAACCACTTGAAAGTAGAAGCAACACATCACAATAACAACGAACTCTTGTCATCATTTCTTATCGGGTTTTTTGCTTTTTTTTCATTTTAAAGTTATCGCTAAAATATGCTATGAATTTCAAAAAACTTAAACGACAGTATAAAAAGATTTGCCACAATTGTCTCTAACAACAACAACACCAACAACAACAACAACAAACTAAGGTCTCAATGACGTCTATAAAGAGCACGCATACGCCACGGCGTACATCTTGCATGGCATGAAGTAGCTCAAAGCATGTGTTTGTGCAAATATATAAATAGAAAAATATATATGTATATAAAAATAAATCATATATTTGCAATTGTGTGTGTGCCTATGTGGATGTATAAGTGCTCAGCTATGGTTTCTCTAAAGCATAGCGAATGCCTTAGGTTGCCATATAGCATGACAGAATATCATCTAATCATTAAACAAACACACACCACACTGTAACGTTTTAGTGACGCGCTCTTGTACCTCAACTGCTCCACCAACAACTCAAACTATTTTTCTACCTTAGCCAAGTTTAGCTACCAACATATAATAGATACTTTTAGCCAACGCGACCAAGTCGTTTTTATGACAGCTCGGCTAGCTTTAGTATTATTGCTGTTGCTTGTGTTAGTGTTGGTGCTTGTGTGTGAAATAGTATCTATGTGTGTTTGATGGTGACTCTGTATGGCTTATTTTTTTTTTTTTTTATTATATCTACACTTTATTGCTTACTACTTTTCTGCTCGTTTGCCATTTATTTGCTGGCTAAACATGCTGAATGACATAAAGTTACCAACTTGTTCTAGACGTGGTTATTAACTAGTTTTGCTTCTGCTGCTGCTGCTGTTGGTCTTATTTTTGTTGTTGCCATAGTTATTATTAACTCAGCTTTTAGCATATTTCAAGCAACAAGGTGCTGTTTATGTATGATTTTTTTTTTATGATGATTTACATTCTATTCTTTATGTCACAATAAGCCGACTTCGCTGGGTACATTTACATTTGTATGCGTGTTTTGGTTTATTTGTTTGTTTAGCCATACATGGCTTTGTGAGGTTTTAATATTTCAAGTTCAAAATACTGCGTTATAAGCACTTTAGTTGGCATTAATTTAAAATAAGTGTATGATTTATTTCTTGTGTTTATGTTGTGTGAAACAATCTAGTTAAAAATGTTTGTTAATAAGTAGTTTTTTTAATAGTTTTGATTTATAATGTTGCCATTTTGTCGTTCTAATAATTCTTTCTTTGCGCATCCTGTGCGTATTGCATACAGGAAAGGATTTATTTTCTTGCTTAAATATTGCAATATAGTCTGAGAAGCCAATTTTTTTTATTATTTTAAGCTTAAACCAATGCTCAGGGGATGCTTCATATTAATGCGAAAGCTTTGTGTTGATTCGGAAGATGGGTAACAGATTAGTTGAGGTATGGAAAAATTGAGAATTGATGGTGAACATCTGTTTTAAATTTAGTGAGCGAATGCATTGTGACTTAATTTCCCTTAATATGAACGGTGCAGATGTTTAAGAAAACGCCTTAGAGCCTAGCTTTCTAAATGCTAGGCAAAAAAAATTTCACATAAAAAAATTTCACTTAAAAATCGTATTTGGAGTCCCTTAATTTTTAAATTTAGGTTTCTGTACAAGGAGAAAATTATTTGCGCACGATTCATGATCAAGCTGCTCATAAATAAAAAAGAATTGTTAAATTATTTGGTTTATAAGTTTTGATCATGTATTATGCGCTATGTTCACATTTTTTGCTATAATTCTATAATAAAACTCTGATCACATATAAATATCAATTATTGTACTTTATATCAATATTTTTATAATCAACGCAACTTCATCCACTCTGAAGAAATTAATATAATTAATAGGCTAAGGTTTTTTTTGTGACTTCAACTCCTCCCAGACCAATGCACCGATTTTAATCGATTCAGATGTCATAAAATTAGGTTTAGGCTGTAGATGTGCAAACCACTTTTAAAAATTGTGATTTCGCTTCAGGGGGTTCCCAAACAGAAAATTAAAACAGAAATTAAATTTTTGTACAAAAATCCGCTATTTAAAATTTAGTTTAAGAAGAGCTTATAAATTGATCGAATTTGAATTTTTTTCAAAACTAAAAATTTTTCAGCAAAATTATCTTTTATGCATTCCTCAAATGTCAATTGTCTGAAAAGTTCCATTTTCTTAGCAAACAACTCAGTCAAATTTTAACGGTTTTCAAATTTTTTTGATTTTCTAAATTTTTGTTTAATTTTCTTTAAAATGTGTTGGCAATTACGGTAATTATCTAGCCAAATGTATTTTTAATGAATTTTCTTAATATTGTCTTAAGTTGTTTAACGTGAATTTTTATTAAACGCCAAGACAGAGAAAAACTCTCTGAAATTTAAAGTTCTATATTTAGAAGCGAATATCCCTGCCACTTTTTAAAAAATTTCATTTATTTCTTTTTTGTATTTAATTGCAATTAATTGACTTAAAATTAATTACAAAGTTTTTACCGTTACTTTATTATTTATATTTTAATCATTGCCTTTAAAAAGAGTCCAATAAAATGAATGTTTTCTCAAAAAATGTATTAAAAATGGTTTTTTTTGTAAACATAAAAAAATTTAAAAATTGCATTTTTGATTTTCTTTCATTGTATGTAGTTTATTTAAGATGAGTTTGTTTTTGTTCGACAGAAAAATTAATAAATAGTATTTTTGATCGAAAAACAAGGCTACCCCCTATGATTTTTTGTTCGAAAAATTTTTTTTTTAAATGTTGATATTATATTTTTTAAATCTTTAACAAGCTTCAAAAACAATATATTTGCAGAAAATTTCATTATAGCTACAATCAATTAAAAGTTATAGCCACGAATCTGTTTTAATCATCCTGCCTATCTATATAATTAATAGGCTTGGGTTTTTTTTGTGACTTCAACTCCTCCCAGACCAATGGACCAATTTTAATCGATTCAGATGTCATTAAATTAGGTTTAGGCTGTAGATGTGCAAACCACTTTTAAAAATTGTGATTTCGCTTCAGGGGGGGGGTTGGTTCCCAACCTTTTAAAACAGAAATCAAATTTTTGTACAAAAATCCGCTATTTAATTAATTTGAAATTTAGTTTGAGGAGAGCTTATAAATTGTTCGAATTTTAATTTTTTTCAAAGCTAAAATTTTTCACCAAAATTTTGTTTTATGCATTCCTCAAATGTCAATTGTCCGAAAAATGCAGTTCCAAAGTCAAAAGTTCCACTTTCCGAGCAAACAACTCAGTCAAATTTTAACGGGTTTCAACGGTTTTTTCATCAAAATGTGTTATAACTTGATGTTGTTGGTGTTCTGGAAGTATTTTTTATTAAATTTTGAATTATATCTTATTATTAATTTATTTCTTAAATTAATCTTGTATTTCGTTTTTATTTAAATTAGTTATGTTTTATAGCTTGAAAAGTTAAGCAGCGATTTTTTTAATAGTAATAATGTTTACCTCAGTAGTAATATTAGTGTAAGTCCGTCTTCGTATTTTGACAGTTAAATTTAAAAATTTAGTGTCAGATCATACGTTTGAAGTCAAAGCATTCAGATAATGAGCTTTTATATTATTTTTGAGACTGAATATATTGTTTTTGAGGAAAAAAGCTTCTTGAATAGAATATCGGCGCCGTGTTGCAATCCCATATACCATAACCCCATATTGGCTTTATAGCACCAGCGATGTGTTATAGTCCCATATGGGTTTATTTCCTTCAAATAAGTGAGATAATACCATATTAAAAAATTGAAATTTATGCTATAACCCCATATTGGCTTTATTGCACAACATAGTATGACTGATTTTAACTTTTCGTAAAAGGGAAAATTCCCTTCTATTATAATATTTTTTTGCAAAATTATGGTTTCCCCTTTTACGAAATGCGCAATATAAGTGATTTTAACTTTTCATATATTTTGAAAATAATCGAAATCAATCCCTTACAACTATTTTTTCATGGCATACTGAATTTTCTGCTGGGTTTTTTTTTGCAATCAATAATAGAGAGTGAACTAACTGTTAAACCTGTTTTGCATTGAATTGCCTAATAACTATGTTATCACATAAAAAGCGAATATTAAAAACAGTTTTGCGTATGCTGCTTAAAAATAAATATGGAAAATTTTAAAAGAATGGAGAGTAATCGTTTAAACGCAAGGAAGATCTTACTAAATAAAAGCGATATTATAAATTTTTCTAATGTTCCCGGATTTATAATTGATTCTTTTTTCGGAAAAAGAACTTATAAAGCGCAACTAATAGCTTGTGCTTTTGCTTTTGTTAATGGAATCAGCGAGTCGCAAATCCTTCAACTCATACGATGGATACCTTTCACAAAAACTCACGAAAAAAAAATAACAGAATTACTCTTATGGCTGGCATATTCTCCGAACGCTCACAAGTACTATAGCTATAATGTCGAACTTAATCAAGTAATATTTTGTAACGGAGATTTACGAAAATATGGCGTAAGAAAACAAAGAAATTAAATAAAATTTTTAATTTATAACTGTTCGTGGGGGCTAATTCGTACACCCTACAAAATCATTTGGTTTCATTTGTATACAAATGCCTAATAATACAATATGAGTTTATTCCCTTCAAATAAGTGAGATAATACCATGTTTAAAATTTAAAATTTGTGCTATAACCCCATATTGGCTTTATTGCATTTTATTTTGTGCGATAACCCCAAACCCAAATTATGGGTTTATAGCATAGGAAAAAGTGCTATAAAGCCAATATGGGGTTATGGTATATGGGATTGCAACACGGCGCCGTTCCTAATACTTAATTTTTATTGAATTGCTCGAATTCGGGCAACAGGTTTACTAGTTTCTCATTAAAGAGTCAACATTTTATTAAAGTTACTTAATGTTAAAATAAAAATATCTACAATTAATTTTTTAGAAAAAAATACGATTTCTTAGTACGAGTAGTTTAAGCAGTTACAGGTAAGTTGCATGTAAAATATAAGAAGAAGTTGTGTTGAATGTGAGCAAATAGCGCATAAATTATGCTCATAAGGAATATTGTCTGAACCGAAGTTAAAAATTCTAAATGACTGCGTCCAAACAAGAGAGAACTTTTGCTATAATCGTACACTATCAGAACAAAATTACTCAAATACACCTTTGCGGATTCATTGATTAGGAATATATAATACTCCAATACTAATAATTCAATATGGTTACCACGAAGGGTTGGTTTTGCACAAGGGCTGAAAAAGCTACGGATATACTTCTACTAGATATGATAGATATAGATATTCACCTCCAGGGGCGCAACCAGGAATTTTTTTTGGGGGGGGTTTTATCAAATGTAGAATTTATATATAAAAACAATTTTACGTAATTACATCGGCTGAGTTGTAGCGGTTAGTGCGTTCAATTTTTGCACTAATGGCCAGCACCATATTTTTTTTTTTTTAAAACGGTCACAGTCAGGACATTCTATCCGTACAGAAGGTGAACAGCAGTGGTAGCGGTCGTTTTAAAATAAACTGGCTTTAACGTTGTTTAGGATCTGTTCGGCTAAAATATTTTGCAAGCACCAGTTGTAGGCCGTTTAATTGATTTTTTCTTATTTGGCAGTTGTACGAAGGTTATAAGGCTTGAGCTAAAATATTTTCATTTTTACTCGGGTCCCAATAAGGTCAGAAAAAATTTTATATTTTTCTCGACACACATTCAGAAAAAAATACCTACCTTTCTCCGATAAAAAATTTCTCTATTTTCGATAATTCAATTAGAAAAAATTTTCAAATAAATATTTCTTCACTTGTGGGAAATGGAAATATTTCAATGTCTCTAATAATGATAAGTATTTTTCTCGCACAAAAAATTCTCATTTATAGAGAAAAATTTAAGGAAAATGAAAAATTTTTACTAAATTTTGATAAAAAATTCATTGTGTGAAGTATTTTCTTCAATAAAATGAAATCTTTTTTCAAAAATAAAAAAGTCTTATTCTCTAAAAACGATATATTTTTATATATTTCCCTTGTTCATGGAAGCTTTTTATCATTTTTATGGATTTTTTAGTACCACATTTAGAGAAAAGCATTCTCTGTAGCAAACTCTATAACATATTTGAGTGCAGTGAAAATTTTGCATCCATACATCACTTCGTTGTAAAAATACCCAATTGGCTGGCACTAGCTTTAAAATTCATCCTTTAGTGAGCACTAATTATGCTCAATTCCGAAAGTCAAAACCGCTAAATTTCTGACACCTTGGGATGAAAAACAAAGAGTCTGAATTTGAAAAAATCGTTTGGTATTACTTGTCCAATGCGCAAATGCTGACGAAATCGAAATAATATATTTTTAACTGTAGGTCTTACCTACACTTTTCCAAAATCGGTTAATATTTGCACAATTTTGAGGGATTTTCATGAAACTGATTTTGGAAATCCAATGGAAGATTATGAATAAGGCATATAACTATATTATGTCACTGGATGGGCGAACAGAAGAAAAATTAAACCAACATATTTTTACCTTATAAGCCATAATTCCTTAATATCGGATAAAGTTAAAAATTTAGAGAAATTTTATGAAACGGATTTTGGAAACAACGATGGAAAATTAGAAATTATAAATTTTTTTCTCCACTTTCGGAAGTCAATCGGAATTATTTTTATAATGAATCACATGACTTCACTATAAACTTAATTCTGTAGAGTTTGTGTTATCCATGTTTAAAAAATGACTTTAAAAAAGGACGAAAAGTAACAATTTAACGGGAAATTTCTTTGATTTTTTCAGTGGCGAGTGATTCAACCGATTTTCCTCAAATTTAGGCTTTTTTACTATGTCTTACTTGTGAATTAATTTGTTTCCAAACATTTAAATTTTCCTCCATGCTAGAAGTTGAAAAGATAACTCAAATCGAAGTATTGCCAACAACCCTTCAAGTGGTCAGAATCCTTTTAATAATAAATTTTTTTCTTCAGAATGCATACCCAAGATAAGCAAAAAACTAAAGATTTTCATGGTACACTAAAAAAATTTTGGAAATTTTTTGTGTTTACAAACTCTATTGAGACCCCAAAAAATCCATATTTTGTCATTTTCGGAAAGAGGTTGTTTTAAAGACGTGTACAATATGTATTTTTCATGATATTCACATGAATTTAAATTTATTGGAAAATTATTGAGCTCTTCTTTCCATTGATATATCGTATGGTGCGGTTTAACCAAAACTAAGTGCCACAATTATATAAAATGTGAGAAACCGATATTCAAAATCTTCCTTCAGCTCAATTATTATTTAATTATTATTTAATTGGCAAATTTTGGTGGGTATATATATATAAGTGGGTACATATAAGTTTTTAGGTACGCAAATCGATTTCTTTTAACCAGTTTTTAGTTAAATGTGCGCCAGATAGCGCTCCAGTACAAAATTCATGATTTTCAAATATTAATTTTTTTAACACTTATAAAAAACGCATTTTTCATAGTACTCAGTTTTGATTAAACAACACCATACGATACACCAAAAGAAAGAAGAGCTCAGTACTTTTCCAATAATCTTAAATTCATTTGAATTTCAAGAAAAATAAATTTTTTATAGGTGTTTAAAAAAAATATTTTCTAGTTTTTGAGAGTACTTCTTACTTTTGAGTCGGTGTCCGGCTCACTTTTTTTTTCTCCATACAAAATCGATCCGGCTTAATGTGCAGTCTGAAGGAATAAAATATGACTAATTTAGCAAATTATGCATCAACCAGAATCGATTTGAAATATACATTTGGGATTTTCACTCATTTCATAAAACGTGATTGCTTTTCCTGTGATTGAATACTATTTTGCTTGGTACTACAATAATTTTTGGGGGGGGTTTAAACCCCCTTTGATTGCGCTTATGTTCACCTCTCTGTAGACAATGGCTAGCCTCAGAGAGTAAATAATGCCTTGTAAAGCTTCTTGTGTTCAGCTTCGGAGTCGGCATAAAATTTTAAAATTTTTTTTTTTATTTTTTACTAAATAAGGCCCAATTTATAATAGATTTAGAAACGTAATAAAACAGTCATTATTCCTATAACATAATTCCGTAAAATGTGAGTGCGGAACGCTTATTTTTTGAAAAATTTCACAGCATATTTTTAGGCATTTTTTATTTTGTGATTTATTGTAACTTCAGAAAGTTTTTATATATTCTCATTTTGAAATTTTCAGTTTTACAAAAAATTTTTAAACTTATTTCGTCGTACCTGCTATGGTTTCCGTTTTTATTTTAAAGTATTTATAATTACAAATTTGGAACTAAGCATCGCTGATTTCATGTTTTTTCCTTTATTGAAACCGGGCCCGTCATTTTTGACGGGAAAGAACTTGTAAAATAATAAAATGAAAACTCATATTATCATTCCAAGTATTGATCTAAAAACAATAACACTAATACTATACAAAATTGTTTTTCATAACATTGTTTTGTAAAAAGTTTTACGAAAAAATACTAATGACAATAAGACAGATCCTTCATTATCCATTTTTTGACACCTCACGCGTGATTCGTAACATGTGGCAAAGCCAAAAATGCTAATTAAGGTCTGCCGCCATTTCACCATGATTAGACTAACAAACGAAAAGCGCTTGCAAATCATTGAATTTATTATTAAAATTCGTGCTCTTTGAGAAATGTGATTCATATATTATTGTCATGAACCAGCTATTCAAGGTATTGTGACCAAATTTCGCAACAGTTTCACTTTATTGAACATCAATTCACCAACCCGTATGCGAAGAGTGCGTTCCGAGGAGATTATTGGCGCTTTATCGGGATATATCAATTAGTAGCCGTTTACAACAATTGGGCTTGTGTTATTCGACCAGAACGTGGAACCATTTAACGTAGGACCTCGGTATGAAGCCATACAAAATAAAGGTGGTGCAAGAACTGAAGCCGAGTGACTTACCACAACGTCGTATTCACTTGAATTCACTTTTTTATCGAAAATAGTCTTCAAAGACGAAGCTCATTTCTGGCGCAATGGGTACAAACATTGCCAAATTTGGTCTGAAGAGCAGCAGCCAGAGGCAGTTCAAGAGCTGTCAAAGCACCCTGAAAAATGAACGGTTTGGTACGATTTGTGTGCCGGAGGCATCTTTGGGCCGTACTTATTCAAAAGTAATAAAAAACCAAAGTTACAGTCACTAGAGAAGAAGGTGCCCTGTGATAATTTCCGACTTTTTTGCCCAAATTGTAAGACTTGTACTTGGTTGACATGTGATTTCAACAAGTTGGCGCCACACGCCACACAAACGCTATACCATGTACCTATTGAGAGGCTTGTTTGGTGAACAATTAATCTCAAATTTTGAAGCATTCTAATGGCCGCCAAGATCATGCGATTTGATTCCACTAGACTATTGTTTGTGGGACTACGTGAAGTCTCTCGTATATAGGGGCAAGCCAGCCACAATTGCAACCCTGGAAGACAACATTACAGCTGCCATTGTTGAGATACCAGCCGAAATGCTGGAAAAAGTATGTCAAAATTGGAGCTAACGAATGATTCAACTCAGGCTTTGCCGCGGGCAGCATTTATAAATATTAATCTTAAAAAAGTAAATGACAGGCATTGATGTATCGTTCAAAATAAATATTTCATTCACTTTTACCAGTATTGTTTTTTTTTTTCAATTTTCAAAACCCAAACACTAAAAAAACACCCTTTATAAAAATGCCTGCTTAAAGAGCATTTTTTTAAATCTTCACATAAACTGCTCTTACGTTATTAAAAATAAAATGCATTTGAAGATTAAGCTCTTTAATCAAACACAAATCAGTTTCTAATTAGGACAATGTACAAAATAGTAAAATAACAACAATAACAAGAAAAACAATAAGAAGTTTTTTGTTTTGTTCGAATTTAATACTGCTTATTTACTAAGGAAAATAACAACAACTACCTGTCCCAGAAAAATTTAAAAGAGAGCAAGTCGAGGTACACTCAGACGAAAATCATAGTTAGTTTTGTAAGATTCTTTTACATTGAATTGTTATTTCTAAGTGTCATGATGTAAAGTTCAAAAATTAAGAAAAACTTTTATTTTATTGATTGGTATTTCATATCTGATATAATTAAAACAACTAGTACCGCCTTGGGTCGAAATTCGACCAATTATTTGATTGCCTATTTATAATTATATGCGAGATGATTGAAATAAGTTCGAGGCCATAACTTTTAATTGATTGGAGATATGAAAATATTATTATTTTTATATAAAATTATTTTTATATTTCATTATTTTTTTTAAAAACCGAAAAACAACATTTTAAAAAATTTAATTTTGTCAAAGAAATCATAGCCTTCATTTTTTGATGGCACGGACAGTTTATTAATTTAGTGTCAAGACAAAATCAATTCACCTAAAATCCAATATAGTCTTTTAAAGAAAATCAAAAATGCAATTTTGAGTTTTTGCTTTTTTTCAACAAAAATCATTTTTACCCCATATTTTAAGAATAAATCAAATTTTATGGTCTTTTTTTAAAAGGAATAATTTAAATATAAACAAGCAAAAACCGGTATTATTTTTAAAAGTTTTTTTAAGTTAACTGATAAGACTTAAATACAAAAAAGAAATAAATAAAATCTATTTAGAGTTGGCGGAGATATTGGCTTCCCAATTTAGAACATTCAATTTGAGACAGTTTTTTTCTCACTCTTGGCATTTGATTGAAACACACGCTAAATAACTAACGACAATATTAAGAAAATTCATTAAAAATACTTTTGGTTAGAACTTTGCTGTAATTTTTATCAAACTTTAATTTTTGAACAAACTTTTAGAAAAAATTAGAAAAATTGAAAAACCGTTAAAATCATTCCAAGATATTCACATGGAAAGTCAAATTTTTGAATTCAAACACACATTTTTTTACAAATTTTACAATTGACGAATGGATAAAACTACATTTTTTTTAAAAATTATTACTTTTAAAAAAATTTAAAATTCGACCAACTCAAAAACTCTCCCAACCAAATTTCATATTAATCAAAGAGCGGGTTTTTTCTCAAAAATTTAATTTCTCTCTTAGAAGGTTGGGAACCCCCTCTATCAGATATATCATTATATATATACATTCTGCACATTTGGGCAACAAAACCTTTCGAATGATATAAGTTTCATTTATTTTGAGTTTTAATTAATAGCAAAAAAGCGTACAAACTTTAATGTTCACGTATTTATATATAAGATTGTTAGGGCTTCATTTCACATATGTCATTGTCTTAAAATGGGCATTTTCGGGAGACTTTATTAAAAAAAAAATACTATATTTTTAACAAAAATTTTTTCACACATTTTTGGGAGTGATACGAAATATTTTAAATAACTCCCAGAACATAAAAGGAGCGTTATATTAATTTTTATAACCAGTGTTGCCGTTTGGATCCATTTGGATATTTTTTTTTTCAAAAATTGATGCATACTTTTTTTTAGCCTTATTGTAAATTTTAATATATTTTTTTTAAATCTTTTTTTAATATGAAATCAAAAAAGCCCTAAGCTGCCAAAAATTCAAAATCTACTTTTTGACTGATTATGATGCATGGTATTAAACATCATGTTCATGTAAAATTTTGTACTCCTACCTGTTAACCTGAAAAAATGTTGTAATGTTTTGGTTTTTTCTTTTCAATTTAGAATGTTTCGGAAATTGGCCCGAAGTTGAAAGTTATTTTCACTTGCATTTTACAGTATTTTTGATAAATTCTGCTGCGTTTTTAATGTTTAAATCTTGCAGTATTAACTTTATCGCGAAAAATTATTTTTAATTAGATGGCAAACAAAATTTTATTTAAGACGATTTTTAGTAGACGAGACGAGAATGAACTGAAAATAGTTCTTAAAAATGCCTTTTAATATGAAAATCAGTAAATTTTGTATTTGAATTATTTGAAATGCTTCTTTTTTCTTTTGCGTTTGTGACCGCTTTCATTTCTTAAAAGTCCTGTTTCTTAAATATCCTAAAAATCGGTTTGGCAAAAAATTTAATATCGATCTGATATCAAATCTACTTCAATGCCAAATATTCGACATTCTTCAAATGATCACTCGAGCTAAAACATTGTGATAGTAATTTTTTATGTTTTTCTTTTAAATTGTAACTAGTTCTTTCCCGTCAAAAATGACGGGCCTGGTTTCCCGTCATACAGAAAAAACATGAAGTATTGATTTTCTTTAAGCTGAATTAGAAATCAGCGCTGATCACAGAAATTAGCGATGGTCACATATTCGATTTTAAATTGTGCAAAGAACAATTTTTAGTTCCAAATATTTATAAAATACCTTGAAGTAAAAACGGAATTTCTTGTAAAACAGAAAATTTCAAGATGAAAAAATTATAAAAACTTTTTGAAGTTTCAATAAATCACAAACAAAAAATGCCTGAAAATATGCTATCAAATTTTTCAAAAATCAAGCGTTCCGCACTCAAATTTTACGGAATTATGTTATAGTAATGGTTAATAACACTTATGATTTATTCCATAGAAACGAGTTAAATGAAATTATTTTAGTGGTTTGATTTTTTGAAGAAATTCATAGCATATTTTTAGGCATTTTTTGTTTTGTAATTTATTGAAACTTCAAAAACTTCTTATATCTGTGTCGACAAGGAATAACTGCTAAACTCATTTTCAATATTTTAGGAGAGCATTTTTAAAATCAATATTGCTACCTGATATAAGGGCACCCTGACTTTTTCTGCTTAGATTTAATGGCCTCCAACATTTAATTTTCAAGTTACAACCATAAAAATGTGCGTACTAGTGTTTTTAGTTGCGAAAAATCGAAATGAAAGTAAGTACCTCAGTTTGTCCTAACTCGACTTTAGTGGTTATTCCTTGTCGAGTGGTTATCAGAAAATATAAAGGTTTGATTTTGTATATTTTTAACAGAGGGGGAAAAACGGGAAAATGCAAGTCGGAAAAACTTCTTTCCCCCTAAAAAAAAAAAAAAATGTACAAGAAACGAGTAAGTAAGTAAGTACAACAAACGATCAGAAAATATAAAGGTTTGATTTTATATTTTTAACAGAGGGAGTAAAAACGGGAAAATACAAGGGGGAAAAACTTCTTGAAAATCGAAGACAAAATGAAAATGATCTTTACTAAAGTCTGTCTGACAGCACGGGTTGTGATTTGTTTTTTTCATTAAGATTCCGCACTTCTATTATCTTTTGAAAACATTTTGATGAAAATATTAACAAGTAAGACTACACAGAGAAAAATAGTGCCACATAAAATCTATAAGATTTATTCGTAAAACGTATTTAGAACAAGGGGCATGAAAGACGAAAGAGTAGAGTTATTTTTTAGAAATCTTCTTGATTTTCAGCAAAAATCTTTTTAAATTTTTTAATAAAATATCTTCTTAATTTCTTCTAAAATCCATATTCACAATACTTTTTCAAGTCCTTTACGACGCCAACACTTCGTGTATCGTTTATTAGTTATTTCTTATTTATTTAGTTCATATTGAGAAGTAAATAAAATCATGTGGGAAAACTATCTTGCTTTATGAGAATAACTTTAAGAAGATAACTTTCTTGGGTAAAAACTAGTGTCCGACCGAATGTGAGTTTTGCCAAAGCCGAAGCCGAATAATCGGTCGGACACTACTAAAAACCATAGAGAAATCGTTTTTACTTTGTTCTACATTATTAGGATTTTATGTTATTTTGGAGACAATTGGAAAAATCAATTAGTTCATTTCTAGTGCAATTTAAGTTAGTTTGGAAATAGTACAAACGACGTTCAGAATAGAATAGTTTGATTTTATTTTTTTGTTATTTTTTTCTCATAGCTTTGACAGACACAAACAAAAAAATAAAAACGAAAAAGCTCTAAACAAATTGTGGCTCGTTTTTATTTTTTTATTATTGTGAAAATTTTCTATGATTGGTGTATCTGTGTTGTATTATGATATAATAAATGCATTGATTTACCATTATTTTCGTTAGAATCCGTTCATAAAAATGGGATAAAATTTAAGTTAAAAAAACTATTTTTAATCTGTAGTAAAAGGGGCTAGTTTAGAACCATTCACTTTCAAACTAGTACAAATATAGGGAAAAAGGAATTTTTATGGGGACAATTGTCTTTTCCTATGACATCAACCCGTAAAAAGCGTCAGTTCGTTCAATGTAAAAGGGTATTGTAGTGGAACCAGTACTGGTCCTTTTTGAAACTAGTTCAGAACTATTCTAAATCTGGTCCATTTTTCTGTAGGGTATATACAATAATTTAAAAAATTTTATTGTACAAATCCGTGTAGACTGTTAATAAACGGACCAGTTTAGAACTACTCATAATTGAACTAGTACAGATATAGGAAGAAAAGGAATGTTTAGCTGTTTCAATGTAAAAGGTTATTGTAGTGGGACCAGTAAGTACTGGCCCCTTTTAGAACTAGTTCAGAACTATTCTAAAGCTGGTCCTGTTTTCAGTAAGAGTGTACAGTATTTGATATCTCTTGACATTTCCGCCTACAAATTAATTGATGGAAGTAATGTATAGGTTTGGGTAACCTACACAGACGCTCACTTTCTTTCTAGGGATCACCGCCTCAGGGCAGCCTTACGGGTTAGATGGTTAAATGGCCTTAGGAGCTTTCATGTTTCTGAAGCATGTGTATTTCAGTCTATGTATTTCATGAAATGTATCTTTAAAATTATTTTGAAAAATTTATATTCTTATATATATTAAATTGCTGAATCTAATATTATAATTATCATAAACTCGACTATATTTAAAAGAGTTAAAACCTTTTTCAATTGATTAAATATTCTAATTAACTAATTTAATTAAGATTTTATTTTGGTTGTACCTGTAGCGACCGCTGAAAACGAGACACAACGACGGCTGAGGAGGAGCTGCTGTTGCTGCTCTCATTGCTCGATGCTGCTCGAAAAAAAAACAATCAGTCAGCAGCGCACTGACTCCAAAACAAAATGCACCCGCCCCCAACCGGACCCCTAACCTAAATGCCTCGAAGTACTTCAATTCACTCCACTTTAGCAGCTTGACTTAACTTCAGAGTTTAGTACGTATTCACGATTTGTGGTTACGATGTGAGACGTTGTAAGAACGAACGAACGAACACGTTGCTGCTGCGGCAGACAGACAAACAAACAAACAAACAAACAAACACACATACTACATTAAAAAACATAGGCGCAAGCACAGACAGGTGCATAACAATAACAACAACAAGAAATAACATATAACAATTGCTACAACAACAACACAATTACAATAACAACAAGCTGAACGAATAGTCGTCATCGCTATCGTTGTAGTTGTCGTTGTCAACGTCGTCGTCGTCGTCGTCGTCGTCGTCGTGGTCGTAGTATTTGTTGTTGTTCTTTTAGTTATTGTTGTTGTTGCTGCTGCCTTTGCTTGTGTTGCTATTGCTATTGATGTTGATGAAGTAGTCGTCGTTGTTGCTGCTCGCCATACGTATTCAGTACCGTTTTTATTTCATACGGAACACTCAGTATTGCGCTAAAACGCACACGAATAGACAAATTTATTCGACTGGCACCTGGCAAGCCGATAACAGAAGCGACAGCAATTCTATGAAAAAACCTTGAGTTCAAAACGTTATTGTTTATTGGTGGAGTGCGACTCAGCATAAAGCAAACAAATAAAATAGTTTAAAATAAGCTGTTTTGGAATTGAAAGCAAAATTAGAGACCAACTTTAAGCATTGGCGAATAATATTTTTGACAACAAGAACAACAAGCGAACCGCGGAGCAGGCTTAGTCATCATCAGCAGCATCAACATCAACATCATCATCATAAGCAGAGCTGAATTCAGCCGTGAAAAGCACCAACGGGCCTAATATTTTATACTAATCTATAGTATAGAAAAAAAAACATTAGCTTGAAGCACGGCTTTAGCGATGAGCGCGGCTAGTTCTTCGGCCTCAACCATTGCGGCAGCTGGCAAGGTGGTAAGTTTACTTTTTGTTTAAGTTTCTAACATGTTATGTTGTTGTTTGTGTTGTTTTCTTTCCGCTTATAACTGCTTCTTTAACATTTGCTATACTTTAAGGGTAACTTTTATTTATGGTCTGCTAGCAACATGGTCAGAACGCACATGGCCTCCACTGGCTAAACAAATACACACACGTAAAGCTGACTTGCACACTAATACACACAAACACACATGCTGGCGCAAACTCATGTGCTCACAATTGTTAACGTGGCTATAATGTTGTAACCTTTTGCTATTTTTTTATACATATATTCCAATGATTTTAAAGGGTACTGCTGCCTGCTCACAGTAGCATGCATTATTGTGTGTTTGTTTAGTGTATGTGTGTTTGTGTGCGCACCGGTTTGGGCCACGTTTTAACGTCTTTGCATTTAGTTTGCAAACAAAAGTTTAAAAACTAAGTTCTTATTGATTTTCCCTACATATCTGAACTGCATGATTGTTAAAAAAAAAACCATTAATAATATTTAAACCGTACAAAGTTTCTTAGCATCGTGACCACCGAAATGATGACGATCATATTCGTGACTATACATGATAGTGAGGTTTAACGAAGAAGCAAATCTTAAGTAGTTGCAAGTATAGAAGAATCTAGGATGCTAAAGAATCCTATAGATTTCAAGTACATAAAAAGCCAGAAGTAAGTCACTGATCTCTCAAATATTTATAATTCGTAACTTTCAAAATTTAAAACTACCTTATCATCCAGCGTTAAAAAGAAAAACCAATCCTTTAAATATCATTGCCGAATCATTGGCAATCGTTCTCAAAAATCGAAAAACTTCATCCAAATCAGGCTTTTAGCCAGAATTTTTCCTGACAAGAAGCTTATGATTCAGCTTTCTTTAAAAAATTCCCTGCAACTTTTTTGTGATATATGCACTTTAACAAGGCGTTTCCAAACCCTCCAAATAACTTTCTCATATCAATAAACATAAAACTAACAATAAACCATCCGATCAAATATAACCCAGTAGCTAGATTCCAGGATTTGCTATCGCTAAATATCGTACAAGATATTTAGCATTTTAGCTATTTTTATAGTTTTAGCGATAGCAAATCCTGGAATCTACCTACAGATTGGTTCTGTGGGTCGCGACCCGCATGGTGCTCAAAATACTTTTTCAAGGGAGTTGTGGCCACAAGCCAGGTATAAGCAAAAAGTAAAGAATGTTCAATGTACTTCATTACAATAAAAAAACAACAATTTTGATGCGAAGACTGCCTGATTTTTCTTTAAATATTGGTCCAATCATGGTTCTATTTTGGAGACACCAAAGACCAAATCGTTTTCTAATTGTAGTCTATGCCGCTTCGTTCCTTCTTCGTTGAATCAAAAACATATACAGCCCAATCATGAAACATTTTCTCCCAGGAGTTGTAAATGGAAGTTTCCGGTTTTAAGATAGCAGATAAAGATATCTCATTTTTTTATGTTACACTTACGAATATTGGCGGTTGATGAACAAAATTGCAAAAAAAATTTCGAAAAAGAATTTTTTACTTTATCTTAAAAACGGAAACTCCCATTTACAACTCCCGGGAGAAAATGTTTCATGATTGTGCTGATATTGTCAATATATGTTTTTGGTTGAATGTTCGCTATTGATGAAAATCATCGAATTAGTATGAAGTGGCAAACGGTACTAGTGATAATAAAGCTTTCCTCCCCATCACTGGATATTCTTTCTTATTTTCATTTAAACCAGAAGACGTCGGTTTTTGTGAATGAAATTTCGTTTTCAGCAGATAAGTCCAAAAGACTTACACCATCTTGCTGTAATACAAAAAAAAACTCAAACGATAAGCAAGAAACGTGAAGCAATAGACTTTTGTATGGAATAAAGTAGTGCTTGTCGTGTCTTACTTATCGTTGGTGTGGTCTTTCGTTTTACAGCAAGATGCAGTTACTTTCATTTTCGTGAACAGATCCCCAATTGTACTAACATGTCCAAAAAATTGTAATATGGATGGATTTTGTGTTTTCTTCGTCCATTATCAACAGATTCCAGCTTTGGTATTAGATTAATAATTTTCTTAAATTACCAAACTTTGTATCATGGATGTAATATTTGGAATTTAATTTACTGACAGCATTATTTAAACGTCTTGGTTATCATGAAGTATCAAAATATAAACCTTCGTCTTGGTTTTTTAAAATGTCCAACCAGGGTCATCGCCTTTTTTAACTGTTTTTCTAAAGAGGTCACGTATTCAATAAGATTGAAAACCACTGATGTCATTCATCATGAATTCATTCGAGAGGGTCAAACGAACAATAATTAATACTATTTGACCTTTTTGAGGCGTCTACATACGTGAACCAATTCGTCGTAAGCGTCCGGATTTATGGGTAAACAATTCATGGATTTTTTTTACCAAGATAACGCACCGTCACAACATTTCAACCTGATTGTGACTGAATTTTTCGTACTACCTCTTTTTTGCTCCTTGTGACTTATTCCTATTTCCGAAACTCGAGTATTCGCTTTGGTGGCATGAGTCGATTATGGCGATAAAAAATGCGCTTAAACAAATAGCCATCCCTGCCGGAGCCTATAAAAAGTGTATGAAAAATTTAATCAACTATTGGCAGGCTTGTATTGTCTGAAAAATACCCTATTTTGAATATACAAATTTTAATTAAAATACACATTTGATCACATTTGATCAGAACATTTATAGAGATATATACTTTCTGTACACAATTGAACTGGACTGTACAAATAAAACAACAACGGTTAATTACTTATTCTTCAATATTTATTTTATCACCTTAAAAACAACACCATCGATGATCAGCATCGCATTCATTTTATAACGACCTTGTCGTTGTTTTTTGAGTTTTGGCTTATCTGGAAAGCGCCACTCTGCAGATTGTTGAGCTGTTTCGACGTCATACTCGTACACCTGAGTCTCGTGACCAATCATGATGCGTTGAATGTCCTTGTAAAAGCATCTCCTGAGGGACAATTTTGCGAAACTATTTGAAGAAAATTCGACAACTTTGGCATAAGAGCAGACTACCATAGGTTTTTGCAACATTTTGCAATGCATCCGGACAAGAAATTCCGTTGGTAAAACACAATTTCAAACACGCTCTTTGCATAATTTTTGTTCGATTATGAAAAAAAATGTATTTAAAAAAATCGATAACTTTAAAATAAATCTATTTTTCCATAAAGTAGGTACAAATGAGTGGAACGTAAGAAACTTTTTTGGCTTGAAGGCCCATAAAAAGGGTAGCAGATTACCAAAAACAACAACAGAAAGAGATGATCGTAAATAAGAAGAATCTGTTATGCAAACCGAATCCAACATGATGTACTATTAACAAATCATTTCAGACAATGAGTCCAAAAAAAAAAATAGTGACAGAACAGTTCAGAGGCGGCTTCGTACCATGGGTTGATTCGGAAGATAAGTAATAGACTAAGGTGGGAAAATAAAGAAGTGACGGTGAACATTTGTTTTGAATTAACACAGTTCACAACTGTCGGGAAATACATCCGCAGGGAAATTATTCCGCAATTGTATTGTACGACTGAAGAACAAATTATCACGGTAATGCAAGGTTCTGTTGGGCATCTAGGCAATACTGTAGGGATGGGCTACGTTAGGTGCCCGAGTGAACCTGGGAAATATTCGAGCTAGTGGAGTCAGGTAATGAACATTTCCCATGGTAGTACCTATATAATAGGCTTACGGACCCATCATCCCGATGAACAATAGTGTTGAGAGAGGATGAAATGTTCCCCAATTAAATATGGGTGAAATAGTCATGAATAATCAATAACAATGGAGAAATAATCATGAATAATCATAAATACTGCTGAATATATTGGCATCATCAATAAAGACGTTATTCCTACCTTGGAGCAACTTTCCGAGCATCAACCTTTTAACCATTTTCAGGACGTAAAGATATACGCTTCAACAACTTTAAGAAATTTTAGAAATTTGGTTCCAAAATTATGGTTCCTCAAAATTTTAAAACACTTGCATCAGATTTGTATCCGTCCAGAAGTGTGTCGAAGTAGATCCAAATTTATCAAATCGACAACGTTCACAACAGCTTGATTTGACCCATCTTAAACATGAGTGCAGTTATGAATTAAATAATTATGATTAAATTCGTTGAGTTCCTCGATACCGAAATAACCGATGAAATTTTCTACAAAATCGTCATTTTATATCGTAATTTTTTAAACACTGACATAATTGCTAGAATTAAGTATCTAGAGAGCCACGTGGTTCAGTAAGAAAATAATCCCGATCGGCTTCCGAAATTAGTGAAAGAATTTCATAACTCGCAATCTTCCCAAAAGGATTTGCCGAATCTGTTATCCAAAGGGGTCATTGGAATAGCCACGTTCAAATTATATTTTTAGTTAATTTAGGGTTAATATTGTATGTACTGATTAAAGACACTGAATAATGAACATTTTACAGTAGGTACTGTTATCAAGGAATTGTAAAAACCTTAATGTACGGTTCGTTTTTGATAGGTACGGTACCTTTAAAAAGAACGCTATCTTTATTCCTCTTTCTTTATCCCTAATTCGCTAAGAAAAAGAGCGGATTATAATGGTAGCGTAATAAAATATTATTGGCTTTAAAAACGGAGAGCGAGATAGCCCAAAAATAACCAGTTTTAGGAATTTTAAGGATGGATATATTAAGACGCGTGGTGACCGTGGCATGCAGATTAAGTGTGTGGCTTAGCATGCTCGGAGCCCGAGTTCGATCCCCGCGGCGTTCAACCGTTCGTTCGTGGCGAAAAGTTTTTTCAATAAAAAAATTTTTTTTGATCGGTTACCACCTCTCTGCAGACAATGGCAAATCTCAGAGAGTAAAAAATGCTATGTAAAGCTTCTTGAGAACATGAACTTTAGCCGTTCGGAGTCGGCATAAAACATGTAGGTCCAGTCCTCGGTTAATTGTGTGCAAACATTTAATAACACACACAACACAATTAATCATAAGAAGCTCGGTGAAAGTCCTTTCAAGGGCTGAAATGGCCAATTTGTTTTTTGTTTTGTATATTAAGACGCACAGATATAGGGTTCACACGATATGAAAATATAACCTTACAAAATTTAGAAAAAGCGAAATAGCTCAAAAATATCCAGTTATTACAAGTATCTGAGGAGGATTAATTCGGAATGCGGAGATAGAGGGGTCACACAATTTTAAAAAAGGATATCTCGAAAACGCAGCAGGAGAGCCTTAACATAATAATAAGCATAGAGCCTTAATAATAAGTTTTACCCGTTCCTAAGAGGAATTGTCAATGGCCACATTTAACGTATTCAACAGTTGAGGTAGCGATACCACCGTGTACTTCAATTAATGATTTTATTGCTCGAGCGTTGAGAACAAAATTCTTCAAAACTGCCGATTTTAACTGTCCGTTTTATATTAATTTTCATTTTTCTTCTTCTTTGCAGCCCAAACGCCGCAATGAGCGCAACATTCTAACGTTCTATGAGAAAATCGCCGTCATACGTTACTATAATGAAACGAACATTTCCCGCAACAGCCTGGCCAAGATGTTTCACTGTTGTGCCACACAAATACGACGCATACTCGAGAAGAAGCAGGAACTGCTGCAACAGCTGACCACAATGAGCGAAGCAGATGCCTCGATAATACTAGAGGAAATGACGCGTAAACGTCGTAAGTTCGAAATGAGCGCCATAAGTTTTATACTGCATCAGTGGGTCGAACGTTGTCGTCAACTGCGTTTGCGCAAAAGCATCACAAATCAAACGCTCAAAGAGACGGCACTCAAAATGGCGGCCATTTTAAATTTACCCGCCTTTCGGCCATCATATCGTTGGTTGAATCGCTTTCGTGCCAAATACAAGTACAACGCAACCGATTTGGGCAGTTTTGCGCTAGATGCAGGTGGCGTGGTTGGTGAATTGGCCGTGGAAGATATAATAATTGAGTTTAAAGATGCTTTGCCGAGCTTCATGCAAAAAGAAATCTCCGCCATAACCTCCAACATTGCAAAAGTAAGTGTTGATGGCATGGCGCGAGAGGAAAAGACACAAGAAAAAAGTGAGTTGCCGTTGGTGTTGGACAGTAGCGAAGATGAAGATGAAGCTGTGGAGGAGCGAGATGAAGAGCACACTGAGAGCACAGCCATTGCTGTTAGTTTGCAAGAAGTTAAGGCGAAGACATTGGCTTGGGAAACAGACCTAGACAATTCGAATTCTCTATCTTCTGCTAGCGAGGAGACCACAATGTCCGAACACAAGGAAGCAAAAACAAACAACGGCTGCACCGCACTCTTGGAGGGAATTTTTCCACACCTGGCAGTCATTCATCAATTCGCGCTGTTGAATTCCGATATCAAGGCCTTAGAACTGATCTCACAGTTGGGCGTTCACATGCAGACCCAGGCCGCAACGGGTGCCTATAAAGAGCTGTCGCCGGCGACAGTTGGCTCACAACTAGACAGCGCAGAGATTAGCGGTGCGATCAATGGTGGCATCTATGCCGACATAGATGACATTGTTTTAATGGAATAGCTTTTAATTGAAAGCAAGTTCTTGTATTTTTCTTTTCTCTAAGAACTGAGTATTTATTTATGTAAACTAACTATGAACTATAAACTATGAATAAAAGAGTAATTGAAGGTATATCTTTAGGAGTTTATAATTGACTTACAAGCTTTTGCGGCGGTTTATAGATTAAATCCATGCTGCACGATGGACTAGCTAGCCTTGGCCTGACTTTTTTCGGCTGCTCTTCTTCTTCGCCCTCATCTTCTGTGTCGAACTGCTTGTCCTCTTCTTCCTCACCCATGTCCATTGGACTATTCAGCTGCACCAGACTCGGCGTGGTCACTTTCAGTTGCTTGCCATCGTGTACACGCGCTTTCAAATTCAACTGTGTGCGTATGTAATTTTCACGCATGCGCGCATGTATCTTAAGATCCTGTGCCGTACGTTGCGGCACCACACACGCTGTAAAATCATCAAAGCGTTCGCATTTCTTTTTGAATGGCCGTTTGAAACGTGAATCCTTTGCCTTCTGATGCAAACGTCTCAGTTCATCTTCGATAGTCAACACTTTGGAGATGGTCGAATTGGGTGGGAGACATTTGCGTTCATTCGCACACATATCTGGATTCCAATCTGGTCGGACATTATCACCCAAATAGGTGCGTATCTCATAGGGATTCTTCGATGGGCTCGCATTGGCATTGAGCGGCACGAATTTCTTCAGCATTGTTTACGTTCGAAACTAGCAAGTTTTATACAAATTTTGACCAAATTGAATTTTGCTGTAAAGGATGTGTAACAAAAAATTTTCTATTTCCTGATTGATTTTCACAGACTGTTGACAAATATTGCACGGATTGAATTTTTTATTTGATCTTGTGTTTCTTTTTTTCGATTTTTCAACGATTTTTCAATTCCACAAGAAATTTTGTATGTGTTTTTTTAAATAAAACTTTAAAAATTAAACTGAAATGTTTAACAGCTTTTTCAAGAGTATTGTTAATATATTTTTTAATTATTTTCTAATATGTTGAGGTAACTTTTTTGCATGGAGTTGTGGAGTTTTTGGATTTTAGAGATTTCTATGACATGCATGTTCTACTCTAAAAGGATTGCATCATAAATGCTTCATCTTCTAAGTTTTGTGTTGATAAAGAATTATTAGTGGATTCAGTTCAACTGCTAGAGAAGCCAGATATTAGATAAGTAGCTAATAAAATTACAAATTGTTTTCACTTCGTTTTCGACTCCTCCGTGATAACATGAAAATAATTATCAAACTCTATTCATTAAAAAATATACTTTCAACAGAAACTTTTTCAATAGCAAGTATTTCAAAAGTTTTATTTTTGTTTATCTTTTTTTATGTTACAACATATAATAAAGATCAACATTTATTCTTCAAACCATTAAAAATATTGAATATCTATTTGAACAAAGCTGTTGGAAAACCAGAATTTCATAAAAAATTAAACTCGTGTCTGTTTGTACTTGTGCTTGGTACGAACTTGATATTTGCAACGCTGGTTTTTTGCTTTCCAAATTTAGCCAGTGCACAAACCTTGAATTATTTCTGACATTTTATTGTTTCACTTCTATGCTTGCTTATTTTCTCCCCAGTAGGTACATATGTTAAGTATATTTTTAAGGTCGCACAAATAATCTTTCAGTAATAATTCATGAACTGATTTATGAACTGCCAATCCTTGTTAGTAAACAAACAACAACTATAAAAATGTATGTCAAATTATAGCATGTGATACACTTTTATAAGAAAAGTTCAAGAAGTTAAACTTTTGACACGAAATGCCACATGCTTTAAAAATATAAAATTTATGTCGGATTCACACTATTATTAGTCCATCCCATAAGAAAGGGGTTGCCGGCTCTTTCTTTTTAACTTATAGCGTATTCTTTTCTGAGAAAAAATTTTGCCATCATGCAATGCAGAATTTTTTAGATTCTGACCCGAATTTACAGAATGTTTACCTCTTTTGCGCTGAGAAAAGAAATGAAAATACTATAAGCGATTAAGAAATTATACATATAATAAACAATCTCACTTGCAAATGTATTTTTTTTTTTTATATTAAGAATTCGTCTTCAGCTGATAAAGATGACGAATCGAGAAATTCAGTTTAAATAAAATTAACCAGTTTAATTAACATACTATTGGATTCAGATATTTTTCTCACAATTGTCATAGCACTAAATATGAAATGTCAAAATTTTTTAATTTTCTTTTTATGTTGGTATTAAGGTACTATTACAGTGTGAAGCTATTAAAAACAACACCTTTTTTATTAATTTTTTTTTACATAGTATTATTAAATTATTTAATTCAAATTTATTTACATTATGTACAGTTTAAGTTGAAGATATAAAAACAAAATTTGTTTTTTTTTTGTTTTTGTATTTGTTGTTTATTTTATAGAGGTCGTTGAAGTTGGCGTGTTTAAAAAAAGGTTGTAAGTTGGTTTCTCGTCTCCAGCCTGTTCAAGGCGTCGGAAAGTAAAAAATCAAAGTGCATTCTTCAGTAAAGGGTTATAGTTGAGCACTCTACCTACGCAAATTAAAAACTATAAAAAAATGGCATGCGTTGAAAAACAAATTTACAAAAAACCCCTCTTTTTGGCAGAAACTCTTAGTCGTAAAAACAAAATATAAAAGTTTCTCCGCTTTTTATAAGTAAAGTGCTTAACAGAGTCTATGAAGATCACAATGAATCAAGATTATATTACTTGGAAAAAATATGCTTCCAAGTTATATTTCAATAATAATCTGAATCTGACAATCAGTACTAATTCCTGAAATACAATTTTTTTTTTTCCCAATACTTTTTACGAAATATTAAAAATTTCTTTTTGTGAATATTCGATGCAAGTACTCTACTTAATGAGTGTGATAAACAAGATTGGTTAAATATTCCTATTATTGTTTATTTAAATGCTTAGTTTTGAAAAATTTTAGAGCATTGGTTAAAATTTAGAACAGATTTTTAAAAGCTTTAAATCTAACAAATCTATGCAGCATTACTGGTCAAAACAATAAATATAAACAAATGAAAACATGAAATTGTAATCAAAATTGGAAAGACCTTCGTCGATTGAATTCTTGAGAAGTTATTCGAACATGTTAGTCGCTGGAATGGTCACATGACCAAGCAGATGAGCATGAAGAAGCTGAAGAAAAAGTGTACAATCAAGCATTTGCTGAAAGTGAAAGAGAACAAAAATCAGATGCCAACTCCCTTTATCGATTTAGACATCACTCAGTATATATAAAATCTCCGCTAGAATTTTGAAAGATCCCACCAAGAAGAACATGCATACCGTTTCTTGGCAAGTGTCAAATTTAAATACATATACAAGGCGGCAAGTGGTTTTCCAGAAGTTGAACTTTTAAGGAGAATCAAAGAGAAAAAAATTCACACAAACCCAGTTAGTGTCATGATTTTTTGCATATAGCAACTTCTTCTTTCTTTTAAAGAAAAGCATGCAATACAGGGTTAAGCACATTTTTAGGGTAGTAAACTGAGATATTATCGCATGAAACTAGTCCAAGAAATGTGGGATTAGTTACCTCTAGGACCGACTTTTCGTCAAGCCCGTCATGCCTTTATAGCGCTAAACTGTTCTTAACGATTGGATATCATATGGCAGACCTATCGAAAAAAATAAAAAAGGGACGATATACTTTAACAAACAAATTGCGTTATAAAAATATTGAGCTCTGAAAGGTGACAACTTATTGTTCATGAATCAATGTATATAATGCTAATTGATGTATGAATGTTCGTTTTATTTGTTGATTTCTTATGTGGAAATGAGTATAGTACGTCATTGATCCTCGCCTTTCATAATTTTTGCAAAAGAAGTTGGAATTGTACTAGAGTTAACTCAATGATTTCAGTTTTTCATTGGAAATTTCCAGCACAGCAACAATTAACAAAAACTTCTGATCAAATTATGCGAAAACTCATATTAAATCTCAATTCGAGAATCTTTTCTTTAGCTTATACATCCCGGCTGTTGATGCGTGCAACATTTGATAGTCATTAGCTCGTTCGTGGAAATAAAACGACAAGCTACCGATTTTTATGACGTCACGTTGTATCGATCCTTATTTACCGATTTCGTGACAAGTAGCGTTTGTGTAAGTTCAAATCGTTAAAAGTTCGGTCCGTGATAAAAAAGAACACAAATCGAGAAGAAATGATGCGAAACTGAATCAAATAACAAACAGCAGTTCGTTTTTTTTTAGTTTATTTTTCAAGCTGTAAATTTTTATAATATTACTATTATTGTTATTATTTCCTTGTTATTAGAAAGTGAATATTTTAAATTGAGATGAATGAAACTTGTTTTTATGTATGCCATAAGACATGCTGTGACTTGAAAACTCGCTCGGACTTAACTTGCTATTAAATAAATATACTTAACCTTAATATTATAAATATTCATACATTACTTTAGCTTACCTTCTCATTATTTGTATTCAGTTCTTCGGTTTTGTAAGCGTTTTTTACTTGCACAAAGTAAATAAATAACAATCGGCAGTGTTCTCATTTTCCTCAGAGTCAGTGATAAAAACTTTAATTTTTATCGACTCACTTTTCTTACACAAACACTTCTTTGAAGGATTCTATTGAAGTGGAATCGGAACAGCTACCAGTTTGTCGATTTGGAACAAAAGAATTGAACAGAAATCGATTCAGATTATTACACGAACACTGTAGGTGAGAATTACGTCAGAGTGAAGTTAAATCGGTAATATGGGTCAGTAACTGCGATCGGTACGAGTTACAAGAACGAGCTACAGGCCTTGAGTTTTATGGCTCAAGGTGCATAAGAAAAGGGGAAAAGAACAGACTTGAACGTTCCAGTAACTAATGCAAAACTAACTACTGTTTTGTTCTATCAGAGTTCTGCTATTTCCGATATCAAACGAAAATATGGAAAACTCGATCCACGACTCCTGATCTAAACGCCAAGTTTAAAAGTAAACAAAAAAAATTTATTGTAAATTCTCGACTTGTTTAAACTTTGCGATATTGCGTTTGGTCCATGATATAAGGACTCAGGTAGACTTATTAGAATAACAGCATAAATTGGCATACCTATCAGCGTTGTCAGATGAATATACCTCCAAAATTACCTTATTCTCGCATTTAATTCTCTCAAATTACCACACGTCAAAAATACCTCAAATTACCTCAAAATTGTGCAAATTACCACAAAATTACCGCAAGTCAATAAAATACCTCAAATTACCTCAAAATCGTGCAAATTACCACAAAATTACCGCAAGTCAACGAAATACCTCAAAGTTGCTTAAAATATCACTTTAAGCGGTGTTTATAGCAAAGTATGAAATTATGTAACGAAAGTAAACTTAAATTGCAACATATTAATTATCAACAGTTAATAAAACAATAATTTTTAATAATTCAATTCTTTATTGAGTTCAAAAATTATTTTTCAGAAAAATTTCTCCAGCCTTATAGCAGTCCTCGCACTGCTCATCATAATTTTTCTTTTAACACATTCATAATATTTAAATGCGCCTAAAATGTAAAAATACTTTAATCTTACAGAGTTTTTGAATAACTATGCGACAATGATCTTTTTCTTCCAGACATAATTATGTATTTTATTTTTCACTTTGCTATTAAAAATTATTTACGTTCCTTTGTTGTTAAATATTGAAAACACTTTAAACACAAACAAACTACCAACAAGAAGAATGAAGAATGCATCAACAAGCGCATTCACTCAGTTAACCTTTTCTGTACACATTTCATTCACGCGTACTTCTACCACAGTAGGTAGAAATCTCTTTTTGGTAATGTGAGGTATTTGTGGTAATTTCGGTATTTTTATTCTCTCGCGTGGGAAAAATCGCACATGTGGTAAAAATTTTCTCGCATGAGAATTTTTCTCACATAAAGCGATGATTTTTACTTTCTCCCGCAGCATCTCGCAAGAGCTCAAAAAATACCGAAAGCACTATTTATAGTGCAAAACTGGTAACGCTGATACCTATGCTGTCAAAATACGATGCTGCCATATCTTGAAACCAAAATCCAACTTTTCAGTAAAATATGTAGATGCAGATCTTAATAATAAATAGAATGTACAATTATAACAGAATTAAGAATTATAATAGGAAAACTAATTAGAAAGACGTAATGAAAGAAATAAGTAAAGCTGTAGCGAACAAATTAAGTAATAGATTAGTGATGAGTGATTTTTTAAGGATGTTTTCGATAATTTCTCCACGCAACAAGAAAAGAGGAGAAGGCTAATATTAAATAAGTGAAAATAATGCTATCAAAAACTAAAATTGCTTAAATTGCTTTGTATTTTATATAAGTTTTTATCCTTTTTGTCTCAAACAAAAAATTCCAAAAATTATTGTTTCCCACAAAAATCAAGATGTGGCAATATTGATGTTGAGTTTGACAGCAATGGCATGTTGAATTCTAGGAACTCAACTCGAATAAGTCTATCTGAGTTCTTGTCATAGATGCCAACCAAAATTCACACTCGAAATCACTAAATCACACAACATATATGTAAAAATCACTCGTGTGACATTCACAGCAAAAAAATCACGCACATAGAAAAAACATCACGCAAAATCACACAAACAGAACAGAAAATCACGCAAAAATCACACACAGAACAGAAAATCACTCAGAAGCAATTCCAATTTTACAGCATAAAAGAGCATTTAATGCCATACAATTTTACAAACAATGAGATATTTCCTGTTATATGGTAATATTAGCAAAAGCTTATTGTTAAAAGTTCATTAATATCTTATTTACTAGATCAAAATTAAGAAGAAATTAATATTTTTTGTAATTCAATATATTATATATCAGTGGAAATAATTTAAATTGTTTGAATTTGTAATATAAACTTAATATTAACTTTTTAAAAGTTTAAACTTTATACCTGTGCTAGCAAATTTCAATTGCAGTGTTGGGTTTGTTCGTTAATATACGTGTTTTCGCATTTACTTGAACGCACTCTTCAACAATAAAGTGAGTGATAAAAAAAATCACGCATGAGTGAAAAATCACTCGCTTCATTTCAGAAATCACACATTGTCACACAGCCCTCAAAAAATCACGAAAAGTGATTTATCACACGAAACTGGCATCTATGGTTCTTGTATCATGGTTTGGTCACTGTTTTTCTTGCGTAACAATGTTTATTTTTCCGACAGGGTTGCTTTTATCGTCTCAGCTGGTGTGACAGTTTACTTAACGTACTATCAGCCATCTCATTCGCTCTAACGTGTTCTTGCAATAAAACATGACGCAAATTAATTAAAAGCTACAAACAAAAATAATAATACAACAAATACAATAATACGAATGACCGCACGAAAAGAAAAATAGCAAAATAAATTAAATGAAGAATACGAGCAAGAAGGAATCAAATTCAAGCTTCGAAGAATATTTTCATGTTTTTCTCTGCCTTCCACCGTGTTTGACTCAGAATTAAAAAGAGCTGACTGTGTTGCAAAAGTGTGGAATTTATATTAAAAACAAATAAATTCGTTGGAAAACTATTGTTTTTATTATAATAAATCTATAATTTAGTTAATGTGCAATAAAGTGAGGAAATAATTACGAGGCATAGAAGTTTCGATGAAGACAAAAATTTAAGAATTTTCAAGCAAGAAATAAAGTCGGACACAAAGCAAGTGAATTTTTTTCTGTAAAAGTTGGAATTTCACGTAATTGGATAGAAGATTATACATTAAAAGATTCACTTTTTGTGCATTCAAAATGTGGATACAACCCAAGGAGCTGTTGCTGCCGCCAGCATTTTGGTGAGTGAACCCAAATTAATCAACATTAACTCCCACCTTAACATTATTCTATAACGCATAAGTCACAAAAGCAAAATGTAGACGTTTAACTGGATTTTAGAAATCTACAGTGGTAGACTACACGGGCCTCCGCCTTATGTGGCATTGATGCTGTATTTAAGCCCAACAGCTCTGCCGACTCTTTGATTGATTCTTACAGCTGTTGCTGATGCTGTTTCTTTTTTATTTCTATAGTTTCCTACCTATTAATTAACTTTAATATTCTTGCCTTGAAAGTGTTTTTCTCTTTATCAAAAATGCTCGGATCCGCCATTCGCCATGCCTTCTGCAAACAGCTTTTACTGTGGCCAATCGTCGCGAACTCTGTGTCTAATATTTGGAAAATAGTGTACTGGTCTGATAAGGAGGATTCAATGAATGCGATATAACTATATCAATACATCTGCCAAAAATATATCAATACACACTTCATCATAATAATAAATTAACACGTTAATTTTGTTTATATTATAAATAAACAGTTGTTACACAGCTGTTTTGTTTGTTGTTTTTTTTTACTTCAACTCGTTAACTCTTATCTTGGTTCCATTGCACTCTAGCATTATAATCTATCATATATTATTAATTTATTGTTGCTTTTTATTAATATTCTTATCTTTGCAGGATCGCCGAAATGCGCTCGAAATACTTTGTTTTACAAAAGCGCCGCGGTCACGGTGAATCCCGAGGCTTTGGTTCACTGCTAGTTGGCACTTATGATAGCGTCTTTGATACGAAACCAGCACCTTATCGTATATTGCATCAAACCCCGTCCTCGGAGGTGTATTATGGTAAAATTCATTGTCAATTTTAAAAACATTTATTAAACATTATTTTTTAAGTTTTTTTTTTTCAATATTTTGAACCTTATTTTCTTCGCTATTGATGTTGTGATTCATGTTTATGGCTTGCATTAAATTTGATAAAAAACTCCTGTGATAAGCTAAGCAATTGGATCGGTGATTCATAATATAATTGTAATAAAAAAATGGAATACATTTTTCTCAAAGGGCATTTAATCTTTACAACACCTACAATAGCGTGTTGTTCTTAACATAAATCAACATTTTTTCCCAGTTTATTCAAATCTTATGAATGTGCATAGATTCGCTATCTATTTTATTTATTATTTTCCTAAATTTATTAATGAAAATCAGACGATTTTACTAAACTATTACGCGTTATTTCCATGAGTGTGTAATGCATTTAACTGAATGAAATTAAATCTAAAATGAAAAAATTGTTAAGCTCCAACCTAAGTATACTCGTGCTCAACGGCATAACTCGCACATGCTGCCTCAGAAGATTAAATCTCGTTAATTTTTTTTTATTATATACATATATTTGGGCATGTTTGGTATCTATTATTTAGAAAAAGGCATTTTTGAAAATAAGAAACAGTAGAACTTTAACTTTATTTCGTTAAAAACAATTGTTCTTTTATAATGTTCATTTTCGGGGAAGCAACAAATTATTGATTTATCGGTCTGAGAGACCAGTACACGAGTATAGGATGAATGGTAAAATTATCTTTATTACTTGAAAATGTTCTGTCTCTTTATTACTGCCCCTTTAAATCAGTAACTAGCTGGAAAACCGAAAAACATTAATTAAGGTTTCATGTAGATGACATGGTGGTTTTAATGTTGTCCATTTTAATGCCCGCTGCTTAAATATGGCTAAGCTGAACTATATAAGATGTTTTTAAAGAGTCATCAGTGGACATAATTTGTATTTCTGAAACATTAAAAATAAAAAGGTGATTGTATTCTGAGTTAATTAAGCAGTTCTGGAATTGAATATCTTACCATATGTATTTCTCATAACATCACTGAAATACTTGTGTTTTGCATATATTACCCCAATAAATGTCGTCCTATGGATCCATTGTTCTCTGACTTGCTTAACCATGTTCTTAATAATGATTTGATTTTGGTTTGTGGTGGGTGATTTTAATATATATCTCTTAAATTACGATTTTATAAACCTATCTGTTGTCAATGATACTGTACCTATTCGTTTTTACCAACATCCCAACCTACTTTTTTATAGTTTATCAGAACAACTTTCGATGATCACGACTTAATCTTTTGTTCATTTAATGTTAATTTATCTCGTAATGTGACTTCTACCTGGTTTTCTTATCGCAATTTTAATAGCATTCATTATTCTTTCTTGTTTTATGACTTGACTATGACTTCATTCATTGATTCATTCATTGATTGCATCTCAGTACTTTAATGATAAGCTAAGTTCCTTTTTAAGCCCTGTCAAGTACTTATTTGAAAATCATCTTCCTTTACCAACAACTAGTATAAAAAATGCATCCTGTCCGTAGTTTACACAGGATGTCCTTTATAAAGAAAATAAATTATCTTCACTATTTCTTGAAATATAACACATCATCAGCTAATTGGGAAGCTTACAGAATAGCCAGGAATGCTGCTGTCCATTTAACAGTCCATATCTATATACTTCATTGAAAACTCTGCGCACTAAACTATTATACTTTTTCTTAACTAATATTCTTGTTTCTCAACTTTCTCTTCATTCTCGGAAATTTGGAATTTTTGAAAATTGTGAATAATTTTCTATAGCAAATTAAACTTTTGTCTACATTTCAATCTGGTTGAAGACATAAAAAGACTGGAACATGAGTGTGCTTATGCAGTAGTAAACGTCATGGATGTCTTACGGCTCGCATTTGATACTGTTTGTATGTCTTTAATCTGCCTTTTAGACTTCTCAAAAGCATTTTACAAAGTAAGTCAGCAATACTTGTATCAAAACTCTGTTCTGGACTCTGTTTAGATTTAGTGAAGAGCAATCAAACTTATATGAAATTACTTGTCGAACAGTTTGCAAAGAACTCAAGCTAGAATTGCTCTTACCATAAATCTGTATTAAGTAGTTTCCATTCTAGGGTCTTTTTAATTCTCTTTTTATAAAGACGTCTTTGCTGTAAGTTGGTCTTACTTTTTATTAGCTTCATAAGTAGGACCAGTCGCTGCTTCTGCCACGCTTTTAGAAAAGTTACATCCTTGCGGTACTCATTGTACATGTTTACAAAAACCTTTTGCTCGACACTAAATGCGGCTTTAACCGCTTTGTTCTGGATCCCATTAAGACCGGCGGCCTTGTCGTCGCTTATTTCTGAAATAGCTCTGAGAACGTCTTCCTTGTTCATTGCTGTGAGCTCCGCTGCTGCATTGTGGCTTATTTCACTCGGTAGGATGAGGTGCTTTTGTAAGTTGAGCTGCTCTCGGTCCTTTCACTATGCGCATTACCATTCGATATGCGGTCTCCAAGGGTCGCCTATTGTCTCTTACGTCTATTGTTTTTTACGGAGCAATATAACGCGTGTCTTTCCGCAAAGATGTCGGTATTTTGATTGATGACTGGAATTGTCACACGTTGTGGGATATCAACGTCCACCCCACTTGAAGGATTTTTGCTCGTACCTCGTCTTTTTTGAGCACTTTGACAAGCTGCTCCGGATGCGGATGCGTGAATATCTACGATCGTTTTCGTAACTCTATTAGAAGTTTGCCTTTTTGAGTTCGCCGCATTGTGCGCATTGCCGTGCTAAGCTCATGAAGGCTCTCTTTAACCCGAGCTAACAACTCGATTATCAATGCCGACAATGATTTTTGGTGGCCCTGCATCAACAAATTTTATAAGCAAAGTCAGTAGCCATATTTTTTAAGTATATATGTTTTAAATTCCTAGCTGAGTTGTCACTCTACCTAAGACGTGCCATAAGTTCTGTTACAAGACTTTCAAAGTAGTATACTGTTGAAATTTCAAATTAGAAACTCCCATTACAATTTTTATTGTTAAAATATTTCATTGCAAGTTTAATTTATGTCAGTTTGGTTTAGAATTAATATGGAGTAGGGCGAAAAAGAAAATCGTATCGCTATGATTGTGCTACACAAGTGTGGAAATAGTGCGAGTCAGATATTCACGCTGTTAAAAAACTCGATATATCAAGAATGTGTGTGTATCGTACCCAAGAATGTGTGTGTATCGTTCGATAAATTGGGTTTTAGAATCATCTCAAATAAAGGACAGGGCCAAAAGTGAACGTCCGCTTGTTGTTATTCGTAAGACTGGAGTCATAAAAGCAGTACGTGAGCGAAATCGCCGAATTCTCTTAAGAAAGCAGAAATATGGCTAGAGAGATGAACATGTCTACCAGATCCATGGCCCAACTAATCCGTGATGATCTCCTCATGAAAGCTTTTCGAAGGACACGAGTCATTTTTTAACTCCACGATTAAAGCAAATAAGGTTGAAAAGATGCAAGAAGCTGTTGCTGATAATAAATTTTTACGGTGGAGAAAGTTTTTAATAAACAAAATGTCAAAGTCTATGCTAGAACATCTCAGGAAGCAAAACATACAGTACTTAGTGTTCAGAGAGGTCATCATCCTGCATACGTCATGCTTTGGTGGGGAGTCACATCCCTGATGCATTTTTTTGAAAAAGGTGTTAAAACTGGAGATAAGGTGTATCAACAAGATGTCTTGAAAGGCGTTGTTAAAAATTTACCAACTGAACCTTTAGTGGAGAACACTGGGTTTTTCAACAAGACTCTGCACCAGCTCATAAAGCTAAAACAACACAAGAGTGGTTGCACCAGCATATTCCAGCTTTTATTTCTACTGAAGATTGACCTTCAGGAAGCCCAGACTTAAATCCTATTGATTAAAAATTATGGTCAGAGCTAGAGAGCATAATTTGCAAAGTTTGCAAAGACCGAAATTTGGAAAGTCAGCAGTCATCAATACCAATAAAAACCATGCGTGCCGCTATAGCCCAATAGCCAGACCATCTAAGAGCCTGCATCAAAGCAAAAAGCAATAATTTTGAATAATATTTGTATTCTTTGAAAGATTATCGTTAAACTAAAAAAAATAAAAATTGCAAAATAATTTTAAAACTCGTTTCTTACATTTGTATATCATATTTAATTTGTAACAGAACTTATGGCACGGCTTGGTATGTGGTATGTAAAGCATGATGATGTGCATTTTATTAAAAATAATGTTAAAAATTCTAAAACATGAACTTCCTTGCCTGCCAATAATACAAAAACAACGTTGTACGCATATCAAGCATTGTATTTATGTGAATTTGCTCTGGTGTTGCGCTACGCACTTGCTCTTTGGTCTAGTTAGATAAGAAAAATCTATGACGTCATGACAGGCATTAATAATTGAATATTTATGTTTACAACGTTGTTCTATCTGTATAAGTTCAAAAGCCTAACTACGGATGCAAGACTTCAATATTATGAAATTAATAAATGAATATTTTTTTTAATCTTAGTGACTTTTTTATTTAGTTTTGGCATTTATTTAATCATAATTAAGTATTATTAATTGGTTTCTCTTTAAAGTTTATTTGAAGAAAATTCGAGTTTCTTAGGAAAAAGTAGGGAAAATTTCTTAGCAGAACACTACGTTTGTTTATATAAACAATGCAAATTTCAAACTTTATTGCAGTGTAAAGATTTACAATTTTTTTGTTCCAATTAAATATTTTTTTTCATAAAACCAAAATTTGAATTGTGAACACATATTAAAGCTCAGTCCATTCATGATACTGTTAATAAGGTAGGTTTAATAACAGGCTATTTTATCATGAGATCCGTTTGAAGGATTGTCAAAGTGAATATGAATTTCTATATCAGCTCTCTGTTTTGTTTGATTTTCGAAAATTCATATTCAATTGAGAACTGTCACACCTACCTTATCAATTTTATCATGAGTCCATCTATTAAATCTATATGTTAAATCCAGTTTTTTAAAAATTTTCTGTTTCATAAACTTAAACTTAGTTTAAATTATTTTAATAACATCATGCACTTTATTTCACTCTTATGATAGAAATTTTCTCACTCAATATTTTCGATTTTCTTCACAGAAATTGCAATTGGTTTGACCCAAGAGGAAATTGTCAAAGACTGGGAATGGCTTTCCAAGAACATTTTTAAAGTGCTTAATGAAATGGAGAGCGAAGAAGAAATCACTACCTTTACTTTATGTAAAATTCAATCGCTCTATGCCCAAAATAATCCAGACGAAACAGGTGAATCGGCCAACTTTAAAGTGTTGGCTTCAAAATTTCGTCAATATTTCAAAATGCCGGAAGAAGAGCAGCTGGTCAACAGCTATTCCTGCACGTAAGTCTGAGTATTTCCATTTAAAAGTCACTCTAATTCAAATTGAATTTAATTTGATTTTTCTTTGCTCCATTTGCAGTTATGTTGAGAATAAAATTCCTCGTCAGGGCCATCTATATATATCGCTAAATCACGTTTGTTTCTATTCCTATATGTTGGGTCAGAAGACAAAACGAGTCATACGCTTTGCTGAGCTAGAGGATATACAACGTCATGGCAACATTATCTATTTAAAGACCATCAACAATATGCAGTATAATTTTACAGTTATCTTTGATGCAGCTGAGGCACATGAACTAATTGAACAGCTCAATAAAATGGCCATACAACAGATGATCAAAGTTTGTTGAACTCTTTTTTTTTTTATTGTGAGTTTTTCTTTATTTTATTGAATTACTAGGATCCGGAAAGCCCTATTGTTGATCATGATGCCACTTTATTTCAACGGTTTCCACGCAAGACATCCAAAAAGCCTGTGCTGCTGCGTGATCTGACGGCACGCTTAAAATCCGAGGAGTATCGCATGTATTTCCGTTTGCCACAGAAAGAAATCATGGATGGCAAAATAAAAGGTGTTGAATACATGTTGTTCCTATTCCCAAATGTATGCAAACTTTTAAATTTGTAATTTTACTTCTTCCGCAGCCAATCTTTGGACGCCATATGCCAAGCGTTTTGTGGCTGGCAATATTTATCTATCGAATAACTTTTTCTGCTTTCGAAGTGATGTCAGAGATTTGGTCAGTCTAGTTATTCCAATGAAAATAATCAAGGTAACTTTGTTAGCTGCTTTTTGAGGGTATTTTTTTTTTTATAATAATGTTTTCTTTAGAGTGTGGAGAAAAAAGATGACGGTCCACATCGCTTTGACAATCAAATCATTCTGGTAACATCAGAGAATATGAACTTTATTTTTGCTTATATAACCGATCGTGATGTACTGGTCTCCAAGATAACTGATCTGCTTTCACGCTTTGATGAGTAAGTTAAAGAGTCGAAAGCGAAAGTCGAAACGAAAATTTAATAATTTTTTCTTAATAGGCCCGTTAATCGCGAACGCGCCAAATACGATATATCCTGGAGCAAACAATCAGCTCTGATTAATACATTCAAAACCAGCTTCAGTGAGGAAATGCTTAAGAAACAGGAACAAAAGGTAAAAAAAACAAAATCCTTGTTTTATTTTATGCTTTTTAGGCTTACTTTATATTTCTATAAATAAAATCTTACATCTTTTTGTCTTTGTTGTGAACTTTGTTTCCACAGTTCATGCGCTGGGAGACACATTTCCGTGACTATGGACGTGGTGTGTCCATGTTTCGCACAACTGCAGTTATAAATCTGATCGTTGAAGGCATACCTGATAAGCTGCGTCAAGAAATATGGCTGATATACTCGGGCGCTATACATGAAAAACAAATGAATCCAGGCCTGTACGAAGACTTGGTTGAAAAAGTATAGACGGCTCTTGCATACAAATGGGAATTGATTCAAATTACATTAAATTCTTTTTTTTTTCTTTAAACTAGGCGGCTTGCAAACCATGTCCTATACACGACGAAATCGATCGTGATTTGCATCGTTCACTGCCAGAACATCCAGCTTTTCAGCATGCCGATGGCATTGGTGCTCTGCGACGTGTACTTCAAGCCTATGCTTTGCGTAATCCTCAAGTTGGCTATTGTCAGTCTATGAATATTGTCTCATCGGTTCTTTTGCTATTCTGCGATGAGGAGAACGCCTTCTGGATGTTGGCCAGTTTATGTGAAAATCTTTTGCCAGACTATTATAAAGATAAAGTTGTGGGCGCTCAAGTGAGTCACAACAATGTTATGTTTTACTATTAGTTCATGCATGATGTCGTCTTACAGATTGATCAAGGTGTACTCAATGAGCTCGTTCATACACATTTGCCCGAACTACACAGCCATCTAGACAAGTTAGGCATTATTAAAATGATTTCACTCTCTTGGTTTCTGTCCATCTTCATTAGTGTTATATCCTACGAAAGCGCGTTGCATATAATTGATTGCTTCTTCTATGATGGCGCCAAGATTATTTTTGTGGTAAGTTGTTAATAAGTTTTTAAAAAAAATTTCAAAAAGTTCTTGAGCTTTATCTTTAAAATGGAAACTAGCTTTTCTAATTACATTTTCAATTTCAACTAGAATCAAATATTTTCTATAATCACTTCACAGTACGGAAAGTTCTTTAAAAATAAAAATAAAATAATTTAATATTTTTAAACTTTCTAACATACTTAATTCTAATATACTATTTATAAACTCATCACTCGTTTTCTATTTCCTTTAGGTTGCCTTGCAAATACTTGAATGGAATCGCGATAAACTTTTTGCATGTAAAGATGATGGCGAAGCTATGTTGCTGCTTAACGGCTACTTGGAAGGCATTTATAATCCCGACTATCAACTACCAGCAACGAGTCCAAATGACAAACGTAAGGCACGACCACACACACAAACCGTGCAGACTCTCATACACGAAGCTTATACGAAATTTGGTGCTGAGATATCGTTGCAAAAAATCGAAGAGCTACGCAATAGACATCGTCGCTTCACAGTGCGTCAATTCGATGTCGACAACGAGAAGACAATTGTCAAATTTCACAACGAAAATCCTTATTTCAGCTCAGATGAGCTTCATCTGTTGCTTGCAATTATACGAGAGGAAAAAATGACACTGAAAAAGGCACATCAACAAAGGCTACATTCTACTGGCGAGTCACCCATACTGATACCATCATTGACCACACGTGGTTTTCCCGAAGGCAATTGTAGTCGATCCGAATCGTATAGCATCGATTTTGACACATTTCGCGTGCTTTTCCAAGAGCTGACTCCTTGGCGTAACTGTCAGACTGTAGATTTGGCTGAAAAACTCTTTAGGGTAAGTTGGAACCTAAAATAATGCAATGTTTTTGGCATAACATTTAAATTTCTTTCACCCTTAGTTGACTGACAAAAAGAGCACGGGTCTATTGAACTTTGGACAAATAATCAACTCCTTGGGTCTCGTTTGCTCCTGCAAATATACAGAAAAACTTAAACTACTCTATATACTACACTTGCCACCATTGCTTTCAAAACTAGAAATTGAAGTTGCTTCACGACCACCAAAAAAGCCGGCCAAAGATGATACTGAAGAAGCTATTGAAGCAGAGGATTTCTTTGGGTTAGTATGGAAAGCATTGATTTATGGCAGGTTAGCATTTGAACAAACTGTATATGTGTGTGAGTGTGTGTGATTGTATGCTTAACAACGCCTTCTGACGCGTTGCATGCTCACCATATAGAGTGCTATTTATTCAAAACACTGCACTACATGAATTTATTAATCATTGAAGTTATATACTTGGATACGTGGTATGTACATTCTCAATATAAGTGCGTTAAGTATTAAATTCGCGTACACGACGCAAACTTTCCAAAGACAGAAAAGAGAGCACGCAACAAAACAAGAATTCGGATTTTGAGAAGAATTGCAAGAGCAAATTACAGAATAGGAATCCTTTTAGAACTTTTTTCCTTTAAACGATCAGAAACTTTGTGATACATGGCAATTTCGATAAAAATATTTATATATCTGATCAATGTAACTAATTTTTTTGATATTCTAAAGATGCTTCTCTAGGAAATGGTTTAACTTAGCAAAACAAATTAAGATAATTGAGATGATGAAGGAGTACGAAGCAATGCTGACTGCACTGCAAGAACCAAGAGGATTGGTACAAAAAGACGGGCAATCAATTGGAAATAACCATGGCATATTCGCCTTCGCAAAATGGTGTCGCTGAACCTGAATTTTGGTGAGAAAAGTTAGTTCAATGCTCGTTGAAAGCAACATGCCGAAGGTGTTTAATATAAGTCCAACGAATGCGAATGCCAGAGCTGGGCAAGTTACGTGTACTTGGATGCGAAGCTAATGCATGGGTTCCTAGCCAATTACGAATGAAGCTCGATTCTAAAAGCTACAAAACAGTAATGGTAGATTATTCAACAAACGGGAACAGTCTCTGGGATATGGAGAGGAAAAAGCTGTCACGAGACGTTCAATTTGATGAAGATTGATTTCCTTTTAAAAACTAACCTTCAAATTACTACTAAAAAATCTACGTACTGATAATAAACTTAAAGATTCAACCAAGGCTCAAGAACATAAAAAAGATGAACTAGAAGAATAAGAAACAGCTGCTTGTCATGAATCTAAAGATGAATTCGTCAATGAGGAAGACTACTCCAGTGCTTCCTTCACAAAACGCCTATAGTTTAAAGCAAAGCTATCTGAATCACAGACTACCAAGCAAGTTTCTAGGTTTTTCTACTGGATATGGAGCAGCTTGTGCTGTTGGTATAACTGCAGATTCTACTAAATCATTTCTTGACATAAGATGGTGAGATGATGCTGATAAATAGATAGATGCTGTGCAAGAAGAACTAAAATCAATGAAGAACATAGTCTGGTAGTTAGTGCATATCGAAGTGATTATTTTGCGTAGAAGAAGATGGAAATGGGGTTCCAATCCGATATAATTTGATCCAAGCTTAAATTAAAGGGATTTCTGCAAGAAGCTGGAATATATAATTCAGAAACATATGATTTGCCCACATAGTTCAATCAGTCTACTTTGCCCAATCCACAAGAAAGGCAATCCCACCATTTGCGCCAACTACCGTGGGAAAAGCCTTCTTAGTATCGCATTCAAGTTCCTGTCGAGCGTATATGTGAGACTGAAGCCCATCATCAACCAACTGATTGGACCTTATTAGTGTGGTTTTGTCGATTACAAAGCCGCTTTCGACAGTCCAATAAGGACACACCTATATTCCACCATGTCTGAATTTGGGATTCCTGCAATGCTAATACGTCTTTGATGAACAACACTAATCAGCACCAGCAGCGCAGTGAAAATTAGGAAGGACATCTCCCCTCCGTTCGATGCCAAGCATGGTTTCAGACAAGTTGATTACTTATCGTGTGACTTTTGTTATTTAGTAATGAAGAAGATCATCAAAGTTGTCGATCTGAGACGCGGAACAATATTCTATAAGAGTGTTATGCCACTGGGAATATGTTGATGATATTAACATCATTGGCCATAATACGCACGTACTCAGTGCAGCATTCTCCGGACTAGAAAAAGAGACGAATCATATGGGTCTTGCAGTGAACGCAGATAAAACGCAGTATCTTGTGTCAACAAACAGTCCCAGCTTCGAGGAAACCACATCACTGTTGACAACACCTCCTTTTTAAGGTTGTTTTTGACTTCGTTTTCCTAGGATCCAGCATTAACTCCTCCAAAGATATCAGTATTGAGATTAAACGAAGGATAACTCTCGCCAACAGGAGTTACTTTGGGTTCAGTAAGCAATTGAGAAGCAGAGCTCTCGACGAACAAAAAAACCGTTATATTAGTCAATAATCATGCCCGTCCTATTATACGCATCACAAACCTGGACGTTCAGCAGCACTGATGAAAGGACTTTGGGAGCGTTCATGAGGAAAATTCTAAGCAACATCTATGGTTCATTCTGAAGCTGAGAATCACGAGCTGTATGTGTTATATGCCGACATTGATTTAGTCGATGCGTATTAAAATTGAGCGGATTCGCTGGCTAGATCATGCGAGAGAATGAACGATGTCGCTCCAGCGAAAAATGATTCGATTCCGTACCCAGCTGCGGTCAACGTAGACGAGGAAGACCGCATCTCTGTTGTGCAGATCAGGCATTGGATAACCTGACGATGCTTGGACTTTCTAACTGGCGCCAACAAGCGCACGACAAAATAGGCTGGCACAAAATCTAAGACGAGGCCAAAACCGACCAACGGTTGTAAACGTCAGCTTACTAAATAAATACATAGGAAGACACTAGTAAAATCCTTCTGAATATCATTGGCAAGCTCTCAAAAGGATCGTCAGATATTTAAAAGGCACTAAGCAGAAGAAATTGGTTTCAGAGAATATTCTAAGATATTCATCGAAGATGAAAATGCTTTGAAACAAAATTAAGCTAAAATTAATTTAAGGAGAACAAAAATTACATAACTGAGACCAAAACTAGATCAGAAACATAGTGATAGATCTTCGTTAACGTTTTATTTACTTACGTTTTTTATTTAAATAACATAAAATTCTTTAGAATAAAATAAAACTAAAAATTATCCATAAAAAGTCATGTCAATCCAAAGTTTATTATAATTTTAAGTATATTCACAAAATTATGCAGGCTTATACAATTCATGTAAAGCAGTGTTGTAAAATACTTATCCTTAATAACAATTTTCTTCTCTCTTTCTCCCTCTCTCTCTTGATTTAAGTGATGATCATGTCGAATCTATAGAAGCTTTGCCTTCGCCTACCGATAAAAATTTCGATGATGATGATTATGCATTAATATCTGCAACACAACATCTGCATCAGTTGGCCGGCATCTCTGGCAACACATTCTCCAACATGATGTGCACTCCAAATCATTCGTCCGTAGGCAATTCCTTTGCATCATCCGCAAATGGACAACGCGGACATTCAACATTTTATGTTGATTTGCCCTTAGAGGCAAACAGCGGTGGCGGCGCCGCCGGTTCACAAGATAGTCAAAATAGCACAAATGGCAGTGCAGCGATTATGCTAGGAGATGGTTTGCGCTCACAAGGACGTTTCGAATCGATTGACACGTTCTCAGATATTTCAGATTTGGGCGCAGCCAAGGTGACGCCACCACCACAACTGAATGTGGAAACAATTTCGAATTTCTCACAGATCAGCGATTTGCAGATGAATACCACAAAAAAAGAGCGCAATGATTCGGCGACGGATAGCAAAAGTTTGGGTAGCTTGCGCTATTTGTTGGTGGATCAAACAGACGATGCTGGCTCAAATAAGCCACACATTCCAAATATGAAGAAGCCAAACTTTCAATTTTTATGGCGTAGTCTTGTGGAGATTCTTGAAGTGCAAGATGATGATATGAGCAGAGCTTGTAAGTGTGACTTGTTTTTAAAATTATGCTATTTAAAAAAATCACATTAATTTTTTTCTTCCCACAGTTGAAATTCTTATTGAACTGGGCAATAGCAATATGCAGAAAGAGGCCAGCATGGAAAGTTTTACACAACTAAATTTGGGCAATGGTGATGAGGTTCGTTTGCACAGTTTCGTGTTTTTTTCATTTTTTCATGTAACTAAAACATGTTTTTATTTGATAAAACTTAGGCGGACACAAATGGCAATCCCTCCGCTAGCACAACTACCATTGTGGCCGAGCAGACTGACAAAATGACATCCTTAGATTACTGGTGGAGTGCCAATGCTGCTACCTCTAACAACATGGTCGCCTCCGCAGCCAGCAACAGCAATAGTTCTGCCAGCAATGACAATGACAGATGGTCCATTTCTCTGCAGCAGTTCATTGCCACCGTCTTAATGGTTCCAATAATTGTTAAAGGTTTCGATGTACGCACACGTATTAAGGAAAATATTGAGAAAATGCAAAATAATCGCCGCAAATGTGTTACAGCAAACTATTAGCTAGATAATTAAAATATTAGTAAACAAAAAAACAAAACCCCCAACTTCATATAATTGTATTGAAAATTAAACAAACAGCTCTTTTCTTTCATAAAACCTTACCGCAGCTTGTTGTTCAGTGTGCAATTTGTGTGTGATTTAAATTTTTGACTTTCATTATCACTGACCATTTTTAAAATTTTGTGACAAATTTATACATTTTCGTGGCTACCATATTATTTTGCCCAAGTTCAAAATTTATTTCGGCTTTTTTTCTAAATGTTAAATATCTAATTATTATTTTATAAATATATATATGTTTTTATTGTTATAATATATATATATATATATATATATATATATGTATTTATGTATATTAATATTAGTGATGTAGTTATTAAGTATCAACAATAACGAATTATTTTCTCTCAATAAATGACAGCATTAGCATTGTTTACACTGTAAAAAACAAAGAGTAACAACTGATCTTTAATGAGTCTTAATCTTAAGATTCTTAGTAAACTCTAGGCCACAAAAGCAAGTGCAGTGAGAAAAAATGTCTCCTTTTTTCTGAAATCATTTCTATTATTTACAACAATTATAATTTTTATTAAAATGAAAATAAAATTAACTATTTTATCAAAGTATAAATTTTTGCATTTTTTTTAAAGGCTTGAGATGTTAAATAAAACAAATAGTTGATCCCGAGCATGAAAGACAGACGTGTCAGCTACGGCTGCCAGACACCTCCATAGATGCTGTTAATTCTCGGAGAGTAGAAATGTCATATTATCTATCTTGAGAACATCAAAACTAGTCGTTTAGAATATTTCGGCTGAACTTAAGATGAGTTCACAATGGAGCAAAACCAGTGTCGTGAGGATGTGTGTGACATCAGCTGAATTTCGCATCGATCTATGGACAAAGATGTTGAAATATGGCTTCATCACTTCACATCTGTCAAAATCACAAAAAGACAGTCCAAACAATGCACTGAAATGAGCGAAACGGTAATAAGTAAATCGAAGACATCCATTCCATCTTCAGGTTCCAAGGTACCAGGGTAAATTCAACTTCGAATCGCTTCCTCATATACTCTATTCGGCATATTAATTTTATTATTTTATTTTCGAACTTGCAAAAATGACTATGTGGTTACAATTTTACTAATTTGTGTAGCTCCGATTGTGCAATTTTTGGCGATTATTTTCGAACGTATTAATTTATGTTCAAAATACATGTATTTTTTCGGAAATATTTTAAACAATAAGTACTCAACCAAAATGTACAAGAGCAGTTTAAAAAAGATAGTTTAAAAAATGTTGAAAAGTATTCGATTTATGGCGCATAAAATGGTGAGACCATGAAAAAAATTTATAGCATTCTGCTTCAGTGATTGCGAGATCTAGAGTACCTGAAACATGAGAAATCAAAATGATTATTCAAATGTAAAACATTTCACATTCCATCCATCACGGTTGTTGGAAATATATTGAAAGCCCCTTAAACGTTTGCATATCAATTAAATAAAATATGAAAACAAGAAGCAAAAATGTAATGATGGGGAGGGCACTTCCAGTTATCTTTGAAAGCCACCCTCTGCAAGAAATCGCAAAGTAGCAGCTAACTGCAGTACTGACGGAATTGAACATAGTCGGAAAAAAGGTTCAACTTCGGTTGAAATCATGTCGAATGACTAATTTTCAATTAGTAAAAAAAACTTATTGGCACTACTTCTTTGCTACAGTCCCGCAAAATTTTCCGCTTTATTTTCTCGGTTGGCCGTTGTTCCCTTACCACCAATAATGCTAGTAAAACAACAGAACTCAAACAAAACAGCTGTTTCGAAGTTAGGTTACAATCGGATTCGAAATTAAATCCGAATGAGCAATTCCATGCTGATTGCAAAACATCACTTTAAATCGGAATCGGATTTCAATTCCGGTTCCGAAGCAATTCCGATTCGGATTCTGGGACAGGCCTGAATGTGATGCTTTTCAAATTAGAAAGTTTTTTTAGAATTTTTTTTTTTTAAGAAACAATAAAAAGGCATGACAATTTACTATCATATTTTTATATACATTTTATTTAAGTTATACTCAATAACAAGTAAATGTTTAGTTTCTAAATTTGCAAAATGTTTTGCATACATATCTGAATATTTGATACAACACCAAATGATGATGTGTTCACATAAAAACATGATTAAAAATGGTAACAGCTTCTTATGTCGGTTTGCACAAGGAAATACTTTTTTTTCTGTTTCTATATGAACATGAACATCTCAATATTTGGAGAGCCGTATTACTAGTTACTTAAAAAGTAAACATTCAACTAAGGTTTGTTTTTAGCAGAAAATATTTTGATGTTAGCTTAGTTGTTTACTTAATAGCTTAACAATGATGATACTTAAGGAATTAAAAAATAATATTAAACAACTTTAAATAAAAAATACATTAAAATTAAAATAAAAATATATAACCGAAAATAATAATATTACAGATTTTTACAAATGAATGTTTTCACTCAATTAGTAAAACTTATTAATAAACTTTATTTAATTTATAAAATGATTTCGACATTTGTTTTGATACATTCGAAATGGACTCTTACGCCAACATTTATAACAAGTTTAAAACATATGTTTTAAAATGTTGCTGTTTTCATTAGCTTTTTGTATTCTATGCTATGACTATGCTGACTATAAAGCTGTACGATTTTTAAAGTTTTTCTGGTTGACACATGATAGAATTTTTTTTTTGCTTTTTTTAGTTCTTATAATCGAATTAAGTTCTAGATTTTAAAATTGATTGAATGCAGTTGTTTAGAAGCCACTTAATAGTATTGCTTTGTTTTTAGGTTTACCAATAACTACGTTGAGCTAATAGTGACAGATTTATTTTTAGAATTTTATAAACTTGAATTGGCACAAAACATTTATATGCTTTAAAGACTAAAACACATAAAAAAAAATAACTGCAGTACCGCAAAAAAATTGTTTGCACTCTAAAATTGTTTTTAAAAACAACTTAATGCCAAAACTGCGTTCAATCTTATATCTGTCAAATCACCTTAAGTGCATTTGATAACAGCCAAAACACAATATGTGCACTTGTTTAAAATGTGCTTCTAGAGGAACTCTATCATCGTGACTAAGATTGAATCCTTGCTTGTTATTAAAAAAAAAGCACTCTTTGAGCATTTTTCTGAAGTGCATATATTAAGTTTTGGCTTTAATGAACATATTCAATACCATTTTTGTTTTGCCTATAAAAATATATATATGTATATATTTATATGCTTATATTTTGATGTACACATTCATAGAAATTTAGGATTTAAGCAACTTATTTAGCTCTGCCAAGCATAGTATAATTTTCTTTTTTTTTTTGTAAATAAAAGATAAAAAGCTTTATAGAAAAATATTACAATTATAGCTTAGTTATATTTATAGTTAGAATACAATAATGTGCTTTAAAGCTAAGTTAGGAATAAGTATTTACAATATAGCAAGAATAATTATAAGCATAATGCATATATAATTGTTTCACACATACAATTGTTTAGAAGATCTTTGAATAGTAAAGCCTTCAAAAATAACAAATTCATACATTTATTTACAATTTTAAAACCTTTGTTGGTATGCATAAACTAAGCTTCGCCCTTGTTTATAGTAAAAAAAAACACAATATGAGCTTAATTTGTTATTCTCTGTGTGACGCAGTAAAAAAGAACCCAACACACCATAGCACAATTTTCAAAATCTTGAAGAGACAAAAGTGTAGGACTTATTTCAACTTAAAACAGCGCCAGCTCATTAAATTTGCAACATTACCACGGTTATCTAAATTTTTCCCACGTGGCACATGATAACAAACATCTGTCACATCACAGTCGCATAATTTTTTTTAATTATAAATCAAATGTGACGAATCTTGCTTAATGCACTTCCATTTTTGGTTTTTCTGTATCTTTCTCTCATTGACGCTCTTTGTTTAGGCTACAGAATCGCCACTTGACTTTATTTCACGTTCACGAAAGAAACCACGCTCAGTTTTACACTCACGTATGGTCACAGTTTCCAAGTTCACTGTCACATCGGTTATTACAACCTTGTCGGACATGCGACATTTTGTGGGTAGCCAAAAACGTGGCGGCACTACTTTTGGCGAGTGCGGCGTAAGTGGTAGCGATGATGGCTGTTGCAAATGCTGTGGCGATAATGAGCCCTCGGACTGATTTGAGGATGAGTCTGCTTTAATGCAGTTATTTATTTCCGGCTGACTATCTGCCTGCGAGGAAGAGTCATCATCAACAACAGCATCGTGTCCATTGTATTGCTGTGCTGATTTATCTGCAGGTGTAGCTTGTTCTGGCCGCGAGGCAGGCGTTTCTGGTGAGAGCGGTTGAGTCTCAGCCTTAAGCGGAGTTGAAATGGATGCGGCTGGTTCCAAGCTACTGCTGCTGCTGCTACTGCTGTGGTGTTGTTTTGCTGCTGGTGGGCCATCGGGTGAAGTTTTGATTGTCACCCCAATTTTGCCCGATTCCTTGAGCACCTCTGCTTTACGTTTTGTGCCAACGTTAATTTCTTTGCGACTTAGCGGTTGATCCTCCGAACTCGAGGAATTCGAATCCGCCTCGGGAATGTATGCAAGTGTGGATGAGCTACTAGTTGGCTCTGCCCGTAAACGCTGCTGTTTGCCATTTTCTGCATAACTGTGAGGTGATTCTGAGCGATGCGTTGAAGAGCGTTCCGATGACTTCGAACTGCGTCGATGGTGATGATGGTGATGGTGATGATGATCTTTTTTCTTATCCTTATCTTTATCATGGTGATGATGGTGGTAGTGATGATGATGATGATTGGACGCAGCATTTGTTGGCGTTGAAATTGCGCTCTCGTTCTGTGCGCTCAAATGACTCGCATCGGCTTCGTCATGTCCAATGGAATATTCATCATCTTCAGATTCAGGATCAGGATCACGTTCTTTTTCCTTCTTTTTGGGTCCTCGCTTAGAAGGTGTGCTAGAGGATTTATTGCTTTGTTCATAGATGTCGATTAGGCGACGATCAAGTATGTTGACCTCAGGTTCCCAGGTGTTGTAACGCTGATTCCAACCTTTCCATTTGACACGATACTCCACAACGCCCTGTAAAGTAGAGACAAGCGATTAAATGTTGGATTTTAATATTGAGGAAATTTACAATATTAAGTTGATGAAAAGTGGAGAAATGTTTGATATTAAACTGTATATATTAAAGTTATTTTTTTTTAGTTTTGATAAGAAATTTTCGAGGATACTATCCAAATAATAAACTTACTTAAAAAAAAAAAAAATAAAAATTGTTTTGTTACTCAGGCGTATTTGAGGTAACGACTGCGTAGGTATGTGGATTTCAAATTCAGAAATTAAGTGCTTTTTAACCGACATCAAAAAGGCGAGGGTTCTCATTAAATTTCTGAACGACTTTGTTGGGGTTATAAATTTTGTGCTGGGGGAACAGTGAATGGACGATTCTACACTAAAAGCAAGTTTGGGCATTTCGGCAACGGGTGTCTCAATCCGTTCAGTTTCTTCATGACAATTTTATACGCTGCTCCCCATGCGTTTGTTTCTGCATCGTCACACAGTTTAAAGAAACTCCTGCGCTTTCTGTCCTTGATAGCATCCTTTAATTCTTTCTACTTTTGCTTCAAGTCACGTTGACATACAAGGCAATCGACTCAAGCTCTTGTAAAGGCCCTTCCCGAACAATTACACTCGGGAAGGTCGATTAACTAGTCGTTCCACCAGTCTCTTTTTGCCTTCTGGATGATTTTTTTATCATCGATTCATCGTAGGCTGCTCTTGTAGCACTCCTGAGTTCCAGACCGAGAAAGTACGGTATCTTTCCACATGAGTAGAAATACTCCTTGGCCGAATGAGCTAGTCTTATATTCTAACTTTTTCGTAGATAACTAGTGCGAGTTATTTTCGCCTACTGTACCTTGTTCACAGACAATGGCCAAATGATAGCTATATGTGTAACAGTCGCTTACTCTTCAGAATGTGTTCTGAGACATTTCACTTCCTAAATCCTTCTAACTGTTTCGTCAAGTTTGAGTAATTTTTTTTAAGCTTAAGAATCTCCATATAAGAGCTCTCACCAGTTCGCTTGTGGTGGAATTGTATTGTAATTTTAATGTTATGGTAATTGTAATTGTAATGTGGTAGTAATGTAATTGTAATGTAATTGTAATGTAGTTGTTATGTAATTGCAATGTAATCTCTTTTTTTCACACAGATTTCAGCCTGCCTGCCTGCCTGTCTGAATTGCGTTCACTATAATCGCTGCCTAAGAAGCTCGCTCAGAGTCCTTTCAAGGACTGAAATAGACAATTCGTTTTTTAGGGCCATCTTAGTAAGTAAGTTAGAGCGAAGCTGACCTTAAGAGAAACATGTTCACAGAAATCCTGAGTATCCTTTTAATAAAACTCAGCAAAATGTTATGAATTTACATGCAAAATTCGAACTGCCAAAAAATATTTTACAAATAAAAAAATTGACATTCTGCTTGTCAAAATAGGTTATGAAATCTGGTATGAGATATGCAAAACATAAGTGTTGAATATATCTTTATAACAAAAATCAGATATTAAAAGAACACACTTAAAAAAAAAACAACCAGACACCAGCTTTGGTCTTAATAAGAATTAGATAAGAGTAAAGTTAGAATTAAGGGATAGATTATACAATTTTTAAATACCAATTGTAACTATCTTTGTCCGCAACCTAAATCTACCTCTGAGGAACTCCTTTGATTGCAAGTAGTGGTTGATTGTCTGGAACAAAAATCCTGAGAAGCTTAAAGCTTGATTTTAGTAGTCTAAAGTAATTACTTTACGAAAAATTTAAATTTGTCAACTCTTAAAAGAATCCTTAAAAAATCCTTTGACCAACTTGATAACACCGAGTTTAATAAATAAATAGAGAACTTAAACAATTCACTATACATTAAAAAAAAAAAACAACGAAATGCAAATTAAAATAGACAATGAAAATGACCCACAGACATTCATAAAAGTTCGCAACAAAAAATATAACTTCCCAATCAACCATTTAGAAATAGTGCTTGGATTAAGCTTACATGCAATATAAAAAGCAAGCCTTATCCAAGCACCCTTGAAAAACACTTGCCCAGGTAATAATTTTCCAAGTTGCTTTGTATAACTATTGTGTAAAACACAAAAAGCAAGTGATGCACAATAATACTTGGAAAGGCTTGCATTAAGTAAGTGTTTTGCAATCATACTTAGAAAACGCTGACAACAGTAATATTTGTACAACTGTTCAAAGTTGTGATGCTCTCATGTATACATACATAAATGTATTTTATTTTCATTTTGTTCGCTCAGAAGCCATAAGGCTAACGGCAAGCTGTTAGAGTGTCCGACTCATATGCGGTGGTTCGCGCGTTCGATCCCTGGTGTAGCAAACACAAAAATTTTTGAAGGCATGCAATTTTTCATATAAATATATGCTTCAATTTTAACAAACGAAAATAAAAAATAAATAAAAATAAAAATGTTCCCGTTGGGAATTGAACCTTGGATGTCCAAATCACAACAAATCAAATAACCACCCAATCAGCCAAACAAGCTTGGAATAAGCTTTAAACAAGCTTACAAACGTAAGCCTCAAGCTTGGATAACGCTTTCATTTACTATTGTAGAACGCTTACATGTAATTGTAGGATAAACGAAAGTGAACCCTTGGAATAATATTCCTTACTTCAAGCTTAATCCAAGTGTTGTTTTTACAATTGGATATAAGTGTTTTAATAAGTGTTGGAGAGGGAGGCTGAAAATGCCGGCGCACGGATTATTGAATTTGACTTATTTATTTAACTCAGTGAGTTAAATAAATTTCATCACAGAAAGAAATAAAAAAAAGGAATAAAAGTCAATGGAATGTATTTATATATATGGACATATATTTGGAAAAATATGATTTTATATAAATTAGAAAACACCTTACCACGTTCAAGATCAAAGCAAAAAGAGAACGAGTTTTTATTAGGCAGCAGGAAGCTCCCAAAAAATGGCACGATCACCAGAACATATGTTCGGACTCGAGTACTAAAATAGTTTTCGAAATTACTTTTAGTAATTACTATTTTAAGCATGACAGTGTGTTTCATATAAACATCGCCGCCCGCCTTGCAGTACGACTGCAAAAAAATGAATTTAAAACTTGGAAACAATTAAAAATATTTCAAGTGGTCGTGCCTTTTTTTTTACAAGATGGATCATATAAAATCTATACAAAATAATGAATTGAATTCAGGAGAAATTATGGAATTATAATACTTAAAATAATATGATACATAATGTTTAATGAATTTGTGGAAGGATAAATGTGTTGTTAATTATTATAATGGTAAATTATTATATAAGAGATAGTTGTATTTCATAATATTTAGGCATTAATTATAAAAGAAATTATTTTTTCTGAATTCAAAATATAAAAATTCAAAAAAGATTAAATAAATATAAATATAAATGTCATATTAACAATTTGTAACAATGTACAAGAAAAAATTCAAAATAATATAAAGTGAAAATAGTTAAAAAAGTTATAATATACCTAATATATAAAAATATGGCATATGCATTATAATAAATTCATTAGATAGTGCAATTTGTTAAATGACATTAAAAAGTTTGTTTGTTACGGAAGCTGAATAGAATTAAGCTGTCAATGCCCCGGATAATATCCATCCGAATACCGTGTTTTGAGCAATAGGCAGGCCATTATTACTTGGCATCAACCCTTGTAAAATAATCTTAGAATAAAGATCGGCACCAAGCACTACGGATATAGGATCGGACTTAAAGAATTTTGTGTCAGCCAGTATTAAGTTTGAAAACTTTTGTGCTATGGATTCATCGACTGATTTAGACGGAGTTCGAATAGAGACTCGGTGGTCAACTCGAAGTACAGATTGAATCCTTACGTTAGGATCAAATCGAGCACGAATGATAATTGGACATACCGATTCGTCACCGAGTGTCATAGTTGTAATTTTAAATTGATCCACTAACTTTCTAGCGATGCGACTAGTAGCTGAGCACGGATCAAGCAGGGATCTTGCATAGTGCAAGCTGCCGTTCACTTCCAACTTTATAATCGCAGTTGGCAGGAATGTTACGAGGTTCTGAGATAAGATGGATGACAGCGACAAGTTGTTCGAGGACAGCATTGAACTTGTTGGAGCAGGAGTGTTGTTCTTTGGACGACTGGATGGCTCCTTGCGCAGACGTTGATGCATATGAAGTAGAGTATGATGACGTTCTTGGCAATATCGACAACCGTGAGTGCTTATGCAGGATCCATGTGAATGTTCATGTGCCAAGCAGTTGGAACAATATTTATGCAGTAGAACAGCTCGCATTCGTTTTTCTGTGTTCATAGAAAGGAACTTCTCGCATAGTCGTAGAGGATGAGAATGTTTGCACAGTCTGCACTTGAACATTTTGGAATCGTAGAAACGCTTCTGAGTTTTATTGCCAGTTTTGCGATGTTTGTTCTTGTTGAACTTAACCAGGATGGTTTTGGAATTAGGCATTCTGAGCTGAAAAATAATGACGATAAATAAGGGTAGGAAGCAAAAGAAATATAAATTATTGGGTTGGTAAAACAACTAGTTTGGTCACAGGACGAGTAATACAACCACGTTGGGTTATGATATCAGCTACGCGGACTCTTTTATCATTCCCTAAGTAGACCTTGGACACTCTTCCTAGCCGCCATTCATTCGGAGGAAGATGTTCGCTCTTAACAACAACGATTGTATTTTCTTCAATGCTCTCCTGTGGCTTTTTCCACTTATTACGCTTATGTAATTCATTTAAATACTCGTTTTTCCAACGAGTACAGAAATTTTGATATAGAGCTTTTAATCTTTGCCAACGATTAATAATCGATATAACTGGCTCAGAGATCTCAGGATCGACCGGAGAAAGAATTGGACAACCTATAAGAAAATGCCCAGGAGTCAATGCTAAAACATCTAAAGGGTCCTCTGACATTGGAGAAATAGGCCGAGAGTTAAGACATGCTTCAATCCTGGCCAAAAGAGTAGAAAATTCTTCGAATGTGAATTTAATTGACCCTGCGAACTTGCGGAAATGAACCTTAAAACTCTTTACTCCAGCTTCCCATAAACCTCCCATATGAGGTGCACCTGGCGGAATAAAATGCCATGATAGGCCTTGGTAACTATAAGTGGATGTAAGAGTGGAATGAGAAACTTTTAGGAATTCTCGCATTAGAATTTTCGATGCTCCAACAAAAGTTGTCCCATTGTCTGAATACATATGAAGTGGACAGCCCCGTCTGGAAACAAATCGATTAAAAGCTGCAAGAAATGTTTGAGTGGAAAGATCTGATGTCGCTTCCAAATGTATTGCCTTTGTTGCAAAGCAAACAAAAAGACACACATATCCTTTTGTAACCAAGCAAGCTCTACCAGTATAGCTTTTAATTTCGAATGGTCCAGCGAAATCTAGACCAGTATGCGTGAAAGGACGAGTGATAGTAGTTCTTTCCGGAGGCAGAGCACCCATAATTTGAGTTTGAAGTCTTTTCTTATGAATAACGCATTGTTTGCAATTATGAATTGTTGTTTTTATAAGATTTTTGACTTTTGGAATCCAGAAGAGAGATCGAATTAGGCGTAAAACCAATTGATTTCCACCATGTAAAGATATTTGATGCGTAAAATGCACCAAAAGACGGCAAAACTTACAATTGTAGGGTAGGATTATAGGATGACGCTCATCATACGACATGGTGGGCGAAGACACAAGTCTTCCACAAACTCTAAGAATGCCAACCTCATCAAGGTACGGATTAAGGTTAAGAAGGCTACTTGATGAAGCAATTAGTTGCTTATTTGCTAAGTTGTGATATTCTTCTGGATAGTTTACCTTTTGAGTTATGATAATGAATCGATTTCTTACATCAAGTACCTCAGAACTTGAAATTGAAGTGGATTCTTGGACATAGTTTTGCCGATATTTTGGATGTGTTCGATAGAAAAATCGGAAAATGTACGCAATGACTCTCATTGCTTTAGAAAAAGAAGAAAACCGTTCCAGAATGTCGACAAAGTTTTGAAAATAAACGAAAAGAGATTTGATTTGAGAAGTTTTCTTTTCGTGAGTTGTGTCAAGATCGAGTTCTTGACTTAAACTTGGCCATTGGGATGGATTTGACTTAAGCCACTGTGGACCATGCCACCACAAATCATTGTTCACTAAATCTTGGGGCAAAACGCCTCTGCTGGCTAAGTCTGCTGGATTTGTTTCAGAGTTAACGTGAAACCAATTAGATTGGCCAACACTTTGAATTATTTTTGAAACTCTATTTGCTACGAATGTTGTCCAATGGCACGGCTGCTTTGCAAGCCATGCAAGGACGATGGTTGAATCGGTCCAAAAATGTACTTTTGATTTGTGGACATTGAGTTGAGGAATGAGGGCATCAACCATTTCGGCAAGTAAAACAGCGCCACATAACTCAAGCCTGGGTAATGAAATGGTTTTAACTGGTGCAACCCTGGTCTTAGCAGTGAGCAAATGAGTTGTTATGGAATTAGAGCTTTCCACACGAATATATATAGCAGCCGCATATGCCTTTTCGGATGCATCGCAGAATGCATGAAACTGGATGCTGTGTTGAGGAGAGTAATCACTCCATCGTGGAATTTTTATATATTCTATTTGAAGATAATTAGCTGAGAATAACTGCCAGCTACGTAGACATTCGTTAGGAATATTATCGTCCCAGTCTATATTTTCTAGCCAGATTTTTTGCATAAGGATTTTAGCTAGAATTATACAGGGGGCTAGCCAGCCGGCTGGGTCGAAAAGTTTGGAAATATTTGAAAGAAGTTCTCTTTTAGTATAGGTGGACTTTTTTTGCAACGGACTAGCAGAGAAATAGAAATAATCAGAACGTGCATTCCACCGTACCCCTAGAGTTTTTGCACTGCTACTGTCTTCAAATTGAAGGAAGTCTTCATTGTGCAAATGCGATTTTGGAAGGTCGGATAAAAGATCTTCTGAATTTGAGGCCCATTTTCTTAGGGAAAAACCTGCGGAATTAAGTGCGACAATGAGTTCATCTCTTGCTTGAATCGCTATTGAGATATCATGAGCTCCTGCTAAAGTATCATCGACGTACATTGAATTTCGAAGTATGTTGCTAGCTAGCGGGTAATCTTTTTCGACATCATCAGCTAATTGTAGCAGAGTTCGAATTGCCAAGTATGGAGCACAGTTGACTCCAAAGGTAACTGTTTTCAACTCGAAGTCTTGGATTTCATTTAATTTAGAATTTCGATACAGAATGCGTTGGAATGGTGTGTGGTTTGGATCCACTAGAATTTGGCGATACATTTGTTTAATATCACTATTGAAAACATATTTGTACATACGCCATTTTAGCAACAAAATTGTCAAATCGGATTGGAGCACAGGTCCAGCATACATGATGTCATTGAGACTAGGACCGTTTGAAGATGGGCTAGATGCATTAAACACTACCCTGACTTTTGTTGTTGTGCTCTCGGGCTTTATAACAGCATGATGTGGCATATAATAATTGTTTGGAAAATATGTAAATTTGTGAGGAGATACCACTTCCATATGCCCTAAATGAATATATTCGTTCAAGACATTGTCATATTCCTTTTTGAGATCTGAGTTTTTTCTTAAACGCTCCTCATTTCTTACGAATTGTGCATGTGCGATTGCACGACTAGGGCCAAGTTTCAAAGTTTTTGGAAAGTCTTCTTTGAATGGAAGAGTAACAACGTATCTGCCTTCGTTGTTGCGAATTGTAGTTTTTTTATAATTTTCTTCACAAAAAGCATCACTTTGTGTCATGAAATGTTTTTGTGGAAGATCCTCCACCTCCCAAAAACGTGAGATCTGTTGATCCAAAGGAACTTTATTAAAATATGACAAGCATGTAGAAAATGAAGCAACGGATGTTGAAATTGGACCTGTCAGTATCCACCCAAATATTGTCTCTTGAGCGACAAGAGAACCACAAATGTTGCGTTTCACACCATCCAGCAGAATGGATGAAAAAAGGTCGCCACCAATTAAGATATCGATTTGTGAGCTTTTGTGGAATTTCTCATCCGCATATTGCAAATTCGGAAGGCTCGACAATATTGAGGGATTAATAGAAAAGGATGGAAGATTTCCTGTAAGCTGTGGCACTACAAGAGCAGTTGCTTCTATGCTTATACGTGAATCGAAAGTTGAAGTTAGTACGAACGAACATTCTTGTTGAATTTTCGCTGAAACTGCGTTATTTAGTCCAGTAATTTGAGCAGAAATAGGACGAGATGGAAGCTTAAGTATTCTGAAAAGTCTCTCTGAAATAAAAGTTCCTTCTGAACCAGAGTCAATTAAGGCTCTTGCAAAATAAGTTACGCCAAGATGACATAATTTCACAATAGCGGTACCTAGAAGCACATTTTTGCAATTAGAAGCAAAGCACGAATTAATATTTTGTGATGAACATGGTTCTTCAGTGGACTGTATTTGAAATGAATGAGTGGTTTGCTTGCTAGGTTTGAAATTGGCAGAACCAATAGGTTCAGGAGCTGAAATTTCTTTATGTAAAAGTGTGTTATGACGCCGATGACATGTGAAGCAGTTATGACGACTTTTACAATCCTTTGTTGAATGGGATTTTGCGAAGCAATTTAAACAGAGTTGGAACTTTTTGACTAATGCAATTCTGTCATTAATGCTCATTTTGAGAAAACGAGGGCATAGTCGAATTGTATGCTGTTCGTTAGAGCATAATTTGCATGTCGGAGTGTAAACATTAGCTTGATAGGAATTCACCTTTTTCAAGCTACGATTGTTTGGTTGGGAAGATGTTCTGAGAATGGGAATTTTTGAACCAGAACCCCCTTTAAAATCGGAAACAGTTTCCAGTGTTTGAAAACGACTGGTTAGAAATGAGTCTAGCTCAGACCATTGTGGAATATCGGTCTTATTTTTGAGGGATTGTTCCCACAAAGCTAGAGTTCCATCAGGCAATCTAGTGGAACAGAGAAAAACGAATATAGAGTCCCAGCTCTTAATATCAACATTGTATAGTTGAAGAGCGGAAATGCATCCATTAACTTCACGCTGCAGTTTTTTGATAGAATTTGCGGATTCAATAGATATCGATGGTAAATTAAAAAGAATTCTTAATTGACCATTTACAAGGATTCGCTTGTTTTCATAGCGATCTTGTAAGTTTTTCCACGCTAAGTAAAAACCATCGTTGGTCAGTGGACTTTTCTTAACTATATCACGAGCTTCTCCTCGTGTCTTCGAGTTAAGATGGAAAAGTTTCTCTACCGGACTTAATCTTGAATTGTTCACGTATATGGCAGTGAACATGTCCTTAAAGGACGGCCATGACAGGTAATCACCGTTAAAAATCTCGGTGTCACATGGTGGAAGGTGAAAATGATTATTCGCAGCTGGAATGAAATCGGCTCTTGGAGTAGAAACCGCCGGAACCTGCGCAGAGCTGGAAGCCTTGGTCAGCTTCTCGATACAATCTCCAATCTGTGACGCACATCGGACGTATATCTGGTAACTGGTGCGGTATCGAGCTTTTATTGATTCCAACTCGATATCTGGATCCGAGTCTTCATCTTGTGCAGCAATTAATTCAGTGAGGCACGTCTCGTAAACTGATTTTATCCGATTCCATATGGACTTCATTTCTTCTCTGTGGACCTCCAGTGAATGAGTTGAGCTTGCTGAGTCTAAGGTTTCGCTAAAGTCAGATTCAAATTCAACCAAGCTGTCAGTTAAACGAATAAATGAATTCAACGATGACATTGTGGATGAAAAGATTAAGAAACCGATAAAGGAACAAATAAATAAATAAATTGAAACAAAAATAAATGTCCAAAGTATATGCGCCTATTTAACGATAGCAAATAATTTTGTTTGGAATTTACTATAGTTAAACTTATGTCAGGATTGAATCAGCTGTTGGAATTATCGACAGAATAGTCGAAATTTGGATATATTTTCTTATGAAGGAAGCAAGATATATAAAGCAGATTGTAAATTAAATCGCTAGAATACTCGAAATAAGTACGATTGTTACTATATTAACGATACAAATAATTGCATATAGTTTCGAAATGAACTTTGATATTATAGTTATTAATCGTTCAAATGATTCTAACGACTGCAAAACTTCTGTACAAAAGAGTTCCAAACGAGAACAGAAATGTATGGTAATGAATTTGGAATAGAGCTGAAATAAAAAATAATTGCAATTATCGACTGAGTTAACAATTCAAACGACTTTATAAAAAAATGGTTCTAAACGAGAACAGAAATATATCGAATTGAATTGAATCTAAAATAGGAATGAAATCAATAATTATAAAAATTATTGATTGAATAATTAATTCAAAACTACTGCAAAGCGACTGTATAAAAGTGGTTCTAAACGAGAACAGAAATGAGTCGTTTGCAAATCGAATTGAATTGAATTTGAAATAGAGCTGAAATAATCGATTGAATAAACAGATCAAACGACTGCAAAACGATTGTATAAAAATTGGTTCTAAACGAGAACAGAAATGTATCGTATGCAGATCGACTTGAATTGGATTTAAAATAGAAAATAGATAATTAGAATTATCGATTATATTAACAATTCAAACGACTGTATAAAAAATGGTTCTAAACGAGAACAGAAATATGTCGATTTGAATTGAATTTAAAATAGAAATAGAAATGAAATGAATTATAAAAATTATTTATTGAATAAACAATTCAAAATTACTGCAAAGCGACTGTATAAAAGTGGTTCTAAACGAGAACAGAAATGTGTCGTTTGCAGATGGAATTGAATTGAATTTAAAAACAGAACGGAAATAGATAATTAGAATTATCCATTATATAAACAATTCAAACGACTGTATAAAAAATGATTCTAAACGAGAACAGAAATATGTCGAATGGAATTGAATTTAAAATAGAATGAAATAAATAATTATAAAAATTATTGATTGAATAATCAATTCAAAATTACTGCAAAGCGACTGTATAAAAGTGGTTCTAAACGAGAACAGAAATGTGTCGTTTGCAGATGGAATTGAATTGAATTGACAATAGAAATGAAATAAATAATTATAAAATTATTGATTGAATAATCAATTCAAAATCACTGCAAAGCGACTGTATAAAAGTGGTTCTAAACGAGAACAGAAATGTGTCGTTTGCAAATCGAGTTGAATTGAATGGTGAATTGAAATTGAATAAAAATGCCGATTGTATAAACGACTACAAAACAAGTTTAAATCAAAATTGGCACTTTATTCGTTGTTTCGAAACTTTTTGTTAACAATTATAGAATTCAGGAAAATCACTGAAATCTATTGTTAAAAACACATAACCATATACACCACAAATGCTTCAAAATTGTTTTAAAAAGAAGAAATGTTTTAATTAAAAGAAGTAAATGGATAGTTTGAAAAAAATAAATATTGATCGCTTGTTGCTTTGGTTGTAATTGTTGAATTTGTTATTGAATTGTTGAACTGTTTGTTTTTTTTTTTTTTTTAGAAAATAACGTTTTACAAATTTGTATTTTATTATTAATTTTGTTTTGTATGGTATTAGAAAATAATTAATATTGAGTTTATATTTGAATCTTAAATTGATTTATAACGCCACTGTTTTATTTGCGTAGAATTCGCCTTGTTTGCTCAAATATATTCAACAACAAAACAACATGTATCTTTTATATATTTCTCGCAACAAGTTTGTTAAACAGATGAAAAAAATCAATATTTTTCTAAAAATCAAGTTGCTTATACGGCATATGTTTAAACAGAGGGCTAAAATTAAATGTATGCACGGAGAAATTGTAGAAACATGTATTTCTGATTGAATTGATAGCAACAAATATAAACGATGTGGCGAACATACATTTATCGAAACGATCCAGATGTTAATGTATATAAACATGCAAGAACTGATCGCTTCCAACAAGTTGATGTTCTCTTAGTTTGCGCTGTATGTTTATAAAGATATGAATGTATAGAAACGTTGCAACAAAGTTTATATAGAAAATCGAAAAATCTAAATGTTTCTGAAGAGAGCAAGATAAGCAAATAGAATTCCTATAAACATGTATACCAAAAGATCGTTTGCAACAAGTCTTAAACACATGTATAGAGAATCGAAAAGCTGTAGATGTTTCACAAGAGAGAATACAAACAAATAGATTTCCTATAAACATGTATACCATAAGATCGTTTGCAACAAGTTTATGTAGAGACTAGAAACGTTGAACATGTGTATAAAGAGAGAAATGTATAATGTATATATCTTCGTGGTAAACTGTATAAACATGTGTACCACGATCGATCGTTCGCAGCAAGATTGACGATAAGAAAGAAAGAAGTTACCAAAGAGAATGTTCAAACATGAATCCAAAGAATTGGTCGGTTTTAATAAGGTTGCCTAAGAGCAAGACACCGCTGTACAAACGTACATATATACATACGCAGTGATCGAAATTAAGATGTTGCCAACGTGTTTAATATTCGCAACAGATCAAATAACTTTACGATCAATTAAAACAAATCACGGAATATGCGAATTTATGAGTAGTATGTATGTATGTAAAAACATACGGTATGTACATACAAAAAACGAAGCAAAATGCAATTTTTTCGCGAAATTTTTTCGAAGCCAAATTATGATTTTGGCTCAACTTATGTGTGAATTTGAATTAACTAATTTTTTTTGTTTTTATTTTTATGAATGTTATGTTATTAGAGCTGCTGTTATTTATAAGATTAAATAATTTTTCACTAATGGAACGATAGCAGGAAAAGTTTCAAAGTTTCGCGTTAATATATTGTTACGTTATTGTTAAATTTGTTGTATTTTAATTGCACTAACTAACAAAATATATTATGATACATACGCACCTTGAATTGTGATGAGGTCTTGCTTATTTTGGAATGTAGATTTTTGTTGAATTCTGTAGAATTTTGTGGAAATGCCCGTGGTTCGGTGTTTATACGCCGTGTGTTTATACGCCGTCGTTTATACGATGAAATAATCCGGTTCGATTGGACCAAAATGTTGGAGAGGGAGGCTGAAAATGCCGGCGCACGGATTATTGAATTTGACTTATTTATTTAACTCAGTGAGTTAAATAAATTTCATCACAGAAAGAAATAAAAAAAAGGAATAAAAGTCAATGGAATGTATTTATATATATGGACATATATTTGGAAAAATATGATTTTATATAAATTAGAAAACACCTTACCACGTTCAAGATCAAAGCAAAAAGAGAACGAGTTTTTATTAGGCAGCAGGAAGCTCCCAAAAAATGGCACGATCACCAGAACATATGTTCGGACTCGAGTACTAAAATAGTTTTCGAAATTACTTTTAGTAATTACTATTTTAAGCATGACAGTGTGTTTCATATAAACAATAAGCTTTTTCCAAGTGTGCTACATTCAACAAATCAATTAGCACTCGCGAAAAATTTTCATTCCGTGGCTCAGTTTGTAAGCCACTTGTTTATTTGATTTGTTGTGATTTGGACATCCAGGGTTCAATTCCTAACCGGAACATTTTTATTTTTTTTTTTTATTTTCGTTTGTTAAAATTGAAGTATATATTGAAATGAAAAATTGCATGCCTTCAAAAATTTTTGTGTTTGCTACCCCAGGGATCGAACGCTCGACCCACCGCATATGAGTCGGACACTCTAACAGCTTGCCGTACGCCTTATGGCTGCTGAGCGAGCAAAATGAAAATAAAATACATTTATGTATGTATACATGAGAGCATTCCAACTTTGAACAGTTGTAAAACTATTACCGTTGCCATCGTTTTCAAAGTATGATTGCAAAAGACTTACTTAATGCAAGCCTTTCCAAGTATTATTGTACATCACTTGCTTTTTGTGTTTTACGCAATAGTTATACAAAGGAACTTGGAATTTTGTTACCTGGGCAAGAGTTTTTCAAGCGTGCTTGGATAAGGCTTGCTTTTTGTATTGCATGTAAGCTTAATCCAAGCACTATTTCTAAATGGCTGATTGGGCAGTGGCTTACCAATTGAGCCACGGAATAAAAATTTTTCGCGAGTGCTAATTGATTTGTTGAATGTAGCACACTTGGAAAAAGCTTATTAAAACACTTATATCCAATTGTAAAAACAACACTTGGATTAAGCTTGAAGTAAGGAATATTATTCCAAGGGTTCACTTTCGTTTATCCTACAATTACATGTAAGCGTTCTACAATAGTAAATGAAAGCGTTATCCAAGCTTGAGGCTTACGTTTGTAAGCTTGTTTAAAGCTTATTCCAAGCTTGTTTGGCTGATTGGGTTATAACAGAGATATTTTAGCAGCAGCAATTTTTACGATTTTTTTAAACTCTAAATTTCGAACTTTTAAGTTTAAAGTTCCAAATTTAATCATCAGTTAAAAGTATCAAAATTGAAAATTAAGCAAACAATAGCAAAAGGTATAGCAAAAGCAACCTTCCGATCTGTGCAAATGAGAGGTGTTGTGGTGGTTCGTGCCAATACAAGGACATAACAGATGGCGTGGCAGGATATGACATGGTAATGTTGCGACGCAATTCATTGACAGCAGCAGATAAAGAGAATTTAAAAAAAAAACACTTTGGCGCGTACCAAAAATAATTGATTTTCCAGCTGAAACGTAAAGCAGCAGCAACAGCAACAAAAACAAAGACGTAAAAGGCAAAAGCAAGGACATAAGGATAACAGAAGGACATGCAGCAGGAATAGCAACAACAAAGTAGCTGCATGCATCTGTGCGTAGTGTATGTGTGTGCGCACAGAAAAAGTACTTTGTATGGATATACAAAGCAGGACACTGAATTGCGATTCAATAATTGCTGCAATTATTATAAGGAATAAAAGCACTGCATGTTGAAAATATATTGATGGATTATATGGAAGCGTGGCATTGGTAAGCACTAGCAGACAAATGTCCAGCAAGGCGGCAGACTCGGCATCATCTCGGAGCATAGCTCGGAGTAAGCTCAGATATGAAATGATATTATTGCTGAATATTAAAAATTTAAATAAATTAAAATAGTTTTTACCTTTCTAACACGTTTCTGTATGATTCGCTCCGCGGCATAGACGCGATCGTCCGAGCTGCCCATAATGTTATCCAGCTTGATGAAATTAAGCGCCGACTAGCAAGTCGCTCGCACAAAATGGAATAAATTATAATTTATATAAGTTTCACTTTTTGCTTTATTCAAGCAGTGTACATTTAAAACCAAAACAAAGTTAACAATTTTTATTAATGGTATTTCTTTAAATTTAGTTAAATTTATTACACTTTAGTGTCAGCCGCTTGTGCTAATTTTAATCTTGTTGTATTTGTAAAATTGTGGCAAACTTAAAATACATTTCATAAGTTTTTATTTTGCTACTTTTTTCGCCTCACTTCCGGACTATTCCCGATAAAATCGTGCGCAAAATGTGGAGAAAATTTATATAGGTAAATAATTGTATCTCAACTTGTGTTTCAATTAAAATTGAACAAAACTGACAACGACGACGAAGAAGAAATTGAAAACAAAATAGAAAGCAAATTATTATCAACGTCCTTCAATGACAGCAGCAGCACAACGAGAATCATCTCTTTCGTACATACTGCTCCACAATTGGTAAATTCTAGCTGTGCTTACGTCCGCATGCTCTTTCACTCACACACTAAATATTCGCTTGTATTTTCAGTGCTTTGCAAGTTCAGAAAATTAATTCACAGTAATTAAAACGATGTTATTTCATGTTTATTTTAATTTTTCGCACTTATACTAAACGGCATTTGCTGTTTTTTTGTTTTAATTTATTATTAATATATAAACTGATTATTTTGCATAATTTTTTCTAGCTTAAATTTGCATTTTTATTTTGTTTACTATCGCACAGCACTTTATTCGCGTCCGGTGTTTTTTACGAATGATAACTGGTATAATTTATTCGTTCAGTTTTGCCGCTATGGTGAATTAATTTTCTACCAGTGCTGTTCTTTTTGAAATTAAAAATTGAACAGTGCTGCCAGTTAGGGCATAATTCTATTAGGAAGGCCATTTTTTAAATATATTAGTACCTATTTGAATATAATACTATTAAAGCCGCTTCAGACTATCTGATAAATCATACAACTTCTCATATGATCTGTCAAACAATGAAGCTCAGATAATGTGAACACATTTTTATCTGTTGTTAGAGTTCTCAAACAACAAAGCATACGATTTTTTTGACATTAGGATTGTTTCTATTTCCATCAGAGAAATCAAACCAAAGTTGTAAATGTTTTACTGCGAACAATTTAAAATTATGGAAAATAACAAGAAATAGGTTATGAAATTGATAAAATAAATAACTTGCATGAATTATGCAATTATTTAGTTTTGTTTTTCAAAGTTAAGTTTTCTCTTATAGAAAGTCTCTTATAGTGTGAACATAATTATAAGAAAATGCTATGACCTGTCAGATGTTTTGAGAACTCTGACAAAAAAAGCATACAAAAAGTTGTTTGATTTATCAGATAGTCTGAAGCAGCTTTTAGCCCGTAATGTAGCTATTTCCTTGTTGGTTACAGCTTAAAAAGGCTTACACCTAAGCGAACTGGTACGTCGAACTACATGGCGGGCGAACCTGTTTGAAAAAACTAGCGTTCAAATAGAATGTGTGATTAAATATATCGTTTTCGTCTTTATTTTGTTGTAAATATTAGTTCATTTATTTTTGTATTGTTTTTTATTTGTGCTGGTCATGTTGTCACTACAGAATATTACTAGGTATGATGATTACATTCAAATGATAGATTCCCTGATTCTTCCAACAGCTTTGGTTCGACTGATAAAATCAAAAATGTTTGCTTACAAACTAGCAACTAGGTTCGACAAACTAGCTTCTTAAGTAGCGAACTGGCTTAAACATGGCCACCGCTCGACGAACTTGTTTGCTGATTTGGAAGCTGCTTAAGCTACGTAATTACGATAATAGATGTTGATACATTACAATTTCCGGATAGCCAAAATTTGACAGTGGCATTGTTTAGAATACATCGTTCATTTCGTTCATGACGGTCATAACTCAAATTGAACTTTTTGGAAAAGACTATTGCATAAAGTCAACACAATATTGCACAAGGAATTCATTTTGACTGCATTTGAATTTAAACAATATTTTATATCATTTTAAATAACCAAGTTTCTTAGAATTTTGTGACTTTTTGTACAACAACTAAACAGGCATGCACGTTAACGTTAATTTTAATGGTAACCGAAATATTTTTTTTGTTTCGTTGAATCGAAATATAAAAATAACGTTAATTCAAAAAACGAAAAATATTTATTACGTTTCGGGGAAAACGATATAAAATTTTTTCGTTTTTTTCCCAATCAACCGTTGAAAATAACGTTAATTTCAACAAATATTTCGTTTTTTTTTGTATAAGAAGAAATTTTTTTTAGCATAGGAGAAAATTATAGAAAATTTTTCGTTTTTCAACGAAACGAAATTTGATTTGATAAATTTTTAACGTTATTTAAAAAACGAAATAATTTTGATAATTCATTTTTCGGCGTCAACGAAACGAAAAAATTTTGTTGACTTCGTTGTGTATGTCTGCAACTAAATGAATTTATTTAGATAAATAAATTTGAATAAACAATTTGTATATTTGAACAAATTTCTGTACACATATTCTTTCACAATGCAGTCATTTTGGCTGCATTTGAGTAATATAGGCATAACTAATAGCGTTTTCTTTTCTCAACGACAAATTCTGCCCTCTGAATTTGATGCAGAATTTTTTCCATTTTGACCTGAACCCACAGAACTCTGATTTATTTTAAACTAAGGATAGATCACAAAAAAAGCAAATTTTTTTCAATGTTTTGGAGGTGGTTGTCTTTTTGAAAAAAACCAAAAGAATTAAAGATTAAAAAAAATGTTAAAACTTCAATTTCAAAAATTTTTTCCTTTTAGAAAAAATTTGTTTTTTTTCCATAAAAGAATTTAAACGGTTTCCGTAGAAGAGCTCAATCTTTTCGGAACAATGGTAAAGTTAACTTTTTTCTATATATATATAAGAAAAACTATGCTATAAATATTAATAATGTGATGGCTAATTATGTAATAATATAGTTTAAAACTTTTGTAGTTGCTTTTGTATAAACAGTGATTCTCAGAAAAAATATGTCTTTAAAGTTTTCAATAAAATTCTAAATTTTTAATTCTTACAGTTTTACACCAAATGAGCAATATAAAAACAAGGAATAACTAAGGAATAACTAAAAGAAAAACCGAACTTTTGAAATGTTTTAGAGTTATCAGTTTTTAAAAATATTTTTGTTGAGTATCTGTGAAATCTGAAAAGAAAATTTACTAGATATATCTTTATTATACTGCAATCGATCCAGGTAGCTGAGAAACTATTTTATTTTTATAAGAAAAACCGAACTTTTGAAATGTTTTAGAGTTATCAGTTTTTAAAAATATTTTTGTTGAGTATCTGTGAAATCTGAAAAGAAAATTTACTAGATATATCTTTATTATACTGCAATCGATCCAGGTAGCTGAGAAACTTTTTTATTTTTTAGAAAATTTAAAACCCAATCAATCTTCTATCCAAGGCCAATCCAAGTAGTTTTATCATTTCATGTGGATTTTAAAGTTAGACAGAAATTACAGTTTATTACTTATTTAAATATTATCTCAATAATTATCACACTTTAAATGGTATTAAGTTCACACTTTACCTTGGCGACACATACAGAAAAAAGCATACTAAACACCACGAAAATATATTTAAGTTGTAGAAAAATGTTACTTGTCTAAGCGAAAAGGAATTTTTTATTTGTTTTTTTTTTTTTTTTTTTGAGACTCAAGTGCAATCTTATTTCTGTGTTTATTTCTGTCTAAGCAGCTAATGAGACACAGAATTGAAATTGGCCAATAATAATCCAATAATAATTAAATTGAAACTTTTGATACTTACGTAGTCGGGGAAGGAACCCACGATCTCGGCATGCCACATTTCCACTGAGATGTTAGTCAGGTTAATTTAATTGTAGCAAAACATATTTAAATACTGCTCATCTCAAAAACTGTCAGAAAATTTGAACAAAATTCGATCAAAAACAAATTGGTTTTTGTATTTGTTATTTAGTTTTAGTTTGGTTTTTGCTTTTGTATTTGTTATTTAATAGTGTGGTGTATACGAATAGTAACCATGTGGCATGCATAACTTTATATGCCAGACTCAATGTAAATGCATATAGATTTATGAGTCGACTATGCATGAATCACACGCAAGTAATTTTCTCCGTTTAGAATACAAAATTTTGTAACAAAATTCAACATTCTTGCTTTTTGACTGCAGAATTTTCGTTATTGTTTTTATGAAAATCAAACTTTAAAATTGATAGTATTTGAAAGTGTTTTATGAAAAGAATTGATAAAATTATATACATTTTTTATACAAAAATTATAAGCAAATAAATATATTAACAAATAAAGAAAAATTTGTCAACAAAGGAATTTTTACTTTTAAATTAAAATTCCTCATTTCCTCAAACAAAAATTAATACTTATGTTTTAAAATAAATTTTCCTTACTATTAAAAAAATTTCAGATTTTTAAAATTAAAACTTGTGTTCTTTGATTTTAAAGTTGAACTGTATTCTGAGCTGTTGTTATCGTTGTTCTCGGTTTTGCATGTCATGTCAAATTAGACCAACAAAGAAGAGCTATGCCACTGCTTGAAATCAAAGAATGTTTATGTAATATTTGAAAATGAAATTTTGAGATAATCGCTTTTAAAGTTATGGTCTTTGTACATAATGCATGATTTTGGGACTAATTGTTATAAACAAAAGATCCACAAAAAAAAAAACTATACTAAATTTTTATAGTATGATCCGAATATAAGCAAAATATAAAAATTTCGCAAGAAAATGTTTTCAAAGGTATAAGGTAGCCTTAACAATTCATATCAATCGTCTTATTTTTTTTACACACGGGTACACACGAGTGACAGTAAAAATTCAGCACTTTTGAGTGATAGTTCATAGTCACCGAATTCATGATCAAGCTCACATCGTCATTCGTGGACTACATTGACGACGATAACTTTACGACACGACAAAAGATAGAAATTTAGTCATGTCGACGGCTACTTGACTATTTTGAAAGCGAACAACAAATAATGTTTATTACCATAAATATCAAATATCAATATATCAAGTATCAGTATATCAAAATAGTAAGTGTATATCAATTCTTAAGCTATACACTTCAAAGTCATCAATATAATATCTTCCTTGCGTAAATTTGTTGAAAATGCATAACCAATGAATGTTGCTCGGTACACAGTTGAAATAAGTGTTATACATCCTCAAAAAAAAAATTGTTAATTCTAACAATAAAATAACAATACTCTTGGTTAAAATAGCATTAACAATTATTATTGTTGATTTCTTGTTAGAAATAACAATCAAAATTGTAGATTTTTCAAAATTAAATTTTGATGATTGTCTTGTCTTGTCTTTAACATGAATGTTAAAAAGTCAAAAACTTTAATCGTCAAAAATTAAATGTCAAAATTTAAACGTCAAAAATGAAATGTCAAAATTTAAACGTCAAAAATTTTTAATCAGAAAATTATCTGTCAAATATATCAACTCTCAAAACATTTCAGAAAACTTTTACGCATGTTAAATAAGAATTTTATTAAATAGCTAATGTTGCACAGATACGATAGTTGCGTGAAGTTGTTTTTCAGTTGGTGGATTTTCAACAAACCATTGCAGTATCACTGGTAAGGCAATTTTTTGATTCCGACTTTCATTGCTGTCGTATGCTCCTGAGTTCTGCACGGAAAGACGAACAAGTTTCACAAGAGCACAAAATGACGTTGGCAGAATCCCAAAAGAAATTTAAATACATCTCGTAATCCATCAAAGCACCGATCAAAAATTATATAAAACCACACTGTTAAATTTGCAGCCTAATAAAATAAAATATAATCGTTATATTTACCTTTATTTTTGCTCATTATTCTATTGATCTTGCAAGCGTCAGCACAAAAAATTTATTTATAAATTTTGATCTGCTCAATAGAAGTTTAAATTTTTTCTACTAACAATTGAATCGTTGAAATTGACAATAAAAAAACACAACAATATATTTAACAATTTCACAATAAAAATAGTCAATCTTTGAAAAGGAATATTTAAAAGTCAAATCAAAGTAAAAGTTCAGCAAGGAAATTGTTAAATTTATTAACAATTGTAATTGTTAAATTTCAACAATAATTTTGGGAGAGTGTAGCAATATAGTTAAGGCCATTATATAATGATAAGGTACAAAATTGCAAAAATCAGTGGTATCATATCTTAAACACCCATCCATAAAAAAAATCCATGTTTGCTCTCAGTGATTTTAAGGAATAACTTTAGTAGAAAACATGGAAGCACATTTTTATTTTTTTATTAGAAAAGTTATGCATCGCCTTTTTCACTAATCCACATTTGCTGATGTAATGATCAAGTACTGTTGGCAACAAAGAAGTAAAGTCATTTATTTTTTCAGAACAATTCATTATTTTAAAATTTCTGTTTGCCCCAGTACGATATGTCGTAGGCTGAAATAGTTTGAAATTTATAAAAAGTTAAGAAAATAACAAATTCGTGTCAGCAAATACATATCTTCTTACTTTATTCTATTTATCTTATTGTAATTCCCTCTCGAAGTGTTTGTTCCGCATTAAGGTCTCTGCGCACTTACGGCACGTAACGCAACGACTGTCGAACGGCGACGGTAAGGCAAAGAAGTGTTTCATGCATACTTGACGGAACGGCGGCAATAACAAATCAAATCAAATTTATATTTAATATGAGCGCAACACTCTACAATCGCTCTACAATTGATTTTTAAAACTTTGTTGCTATAATGTTTGCGACTTATGTCATATAAAACAACATTTTCGCTCACAAGTTAAAATTTCTTTCGGAATTCATTTTTTGCAGCTATTTTTTTGTCAACAAAGTGAACGACTTTGTTGACAAAAAATTCTTTGCAACGATTCCCACCGGCTTTTTCGTCGACGTCAACAGTCGTCGCCGTTTCGTTTACGGTTAGTGAGCATGTATCCATAAGAACACAGGTTAGTTATATTTTTTTAGTTTCGTGTCGTTTCGTTACGTGCCTCAAGCCCTAACCAAAATAGACGAAACGAGACGATTGCAACTCGAGTAGCGTGTACACTCGTTACGTCTGTTTTGACATTTAACCCAAAATGAAATGTTTTTGAACCCGTCTTGGCTGGTCAGCTGCCAACTGTTTCAAATGCATATAAATGCCTTGTTCATCCCTAACAATGGCTATTAATTCATTAAAATATTGTTTCTTGCACTAATTGATAAAAATGCAACAAAACTTGATGTAAAAATTCTCTGCACTGTTGTTGCTGACGAGTTGAGACGCTAAAAGTTCGGTTCTTACGGAACAAAACGTCTCGTCGAACCGTTTCGTTCAGTTTCGATGTGTTTACGTTTGCTGATTTTGGGCAACAACATTGAATTGCATTCAAGCGAACATTTTCGTCTTCGCTCGTTACGGAGCAAATCGTCTATTTTGGTTAGGGCTTCAAGTGGGCAGAGACCTTTAATCCACCAAACCAAAAAGTGGCTTCGCAAATATTATTTTTGACTTCGACCTCGGTGTGGTGAATATCTTTACCGTACCTTGTTATTATATCACCATATCATTTTCTTCGTTAGGTCTGTTTGGATAGTTTCGTTAGTTTGAACTCAAACCATTTCACTACGGCTTATGGTGAGTTAATTAATAACATGAATTCGCGTCATTACATTCATTACAGTGTTATATCGGTTTTACTACTCGGTTAGTTCGTCGTTTGTTGTATGCGCGGTTAAAGAAGTTTCACTTCAAAAATTGTACTTCGAAAACTGAGTTCATTTCTTTAAGGGGGTCTTCTCATTGAGCAACTTTTTTTTTCGACTTTTTTTTTTTGCATTTATTTATAGCTTGGGTAGTTGTGAATATGCCCCTAATAAAATACTTCGAAATACTTTAGAAGATACAGCCTTTTTTGTGAAGCAAGGTCTTCGTCAAAATGAGCTATTACTTCGAACTTTAAACGCGTTTATCTCGAAACCACGTTTTTCGAACTGGCGGCCATGATATCTCCAGTTCAACTGAACCGATTTTCATGAAACAAAGTGGAATCGACGCAGAATTGTCACCATTCTCGGGTGAACCTCGACCATAATTTTAAAAAATTTTTTACTATTTTTTTTTACACTAAACTGCAAAAAAAAGCCCGAAATTGAACTTTTTTTTTTGAATGGCCGCCATTTTGTCAAAAAAAATCACAAAATTAAGCTTGAGGTTCACCCGAGAATTACATCTATACTGATTATAACCCCGTTTTTTTTTCATTTCAGACGCTCCGGAGACCCGGAATCGTGGCCGCCGTGACGACACCTCTTTTTTTCACCACCAACTTTGAAGTCTCATTACTTTTTGAACAGCCCACGTATCGAGGCAAAAAAATTTTTTTATTTACTTTGAAACTTTTGTGATACAATAAATAAAAAAGTTTTCAATTATTCTTTGCGTTTTCAAATAAGAACTTTTTTAAAAAGGGTCAAAAAAACGGGTTTTGAATGAGAAGACCGCCTTAATTTTATTATAATAATTGGCTCTCAAAATAAAACTTATTTCCGAATTGTATTGTTTCCCTTACAAAAAAAAAAAAAAATATTTTGTAAGTTTTATTTTTTTCTTCATGAAATAAAACCTATTTTCGAGATTTATATTTTCTCTCAAAAATAAAAGTTATTTTTCAAGTTTTATTTTTTTGTCTCAAAATAAAAATTAGTTTAAAGTTTTATATTTTCCCTTTTATATTGCTTAAGTTTTATTTTTTGCTTACAAAACAAATAGTTTTTGAGTTTGATTTTTTTTTTCCTCATCCCGGTACCGTGGAACCGATTCTATGGAAAATATGCGGGGGCTGAGCAATTATTGACGGACGAGTCACAGGTTGCGGATGGTGGACGGCGTCTAGAAATAGAGGTTAGCCACTTTTTGCGGTCCCGGAGTAGCGGGTGACCAGCTAGGTCCTGCAACTGGCACTGTCAAGGCGAGTCCAAGCCGCCTCAAAACCTCCCTGTCTCCTTTATACTATAAACTTGAGGGGTCTCCACAAGACCTTAAAAATACGTACGTAGGTTTTGGGTCCCAACCACATTAATCATGCCCAATGAATACTAAACCAGCCTCGGATATGAACCCTTACAACGTTGACGACCACCGCAAACGAAAAACGTACAATTATTTACGGATATGCACCTGGAATTTCCGAACCCTTTACAGGGAAGGTGCCTCGGTTCAATAAAGACGGACATCACCAAAAAATAAAGGTGATTTATTCTTTTGGTGATGTCCGACCCGAAAATTCTGACTTCAGATTAAGATTTAGCGAACCCAAAACCTTAGGAAACCTTTGTGAAACCTCTTGGGATTTTTAAAAACTTCAGTTTTATTGTAGAGTGTTATTAATGCAAATATTAATGCCTACTTGCTAGAAAAAGACAACCATGTATTTGACAAATAAACTAGTATAACTCTGATCAGAATGGCAGTGCGTTTGAATGTGCTGTAAAAATGTTTGCCAAAAATTCACAAAAAAGGCACCGAAAACTTTATGCAACATAAAAAAAGCAAAGAAAGTCGATGTGACGAAGATCAAGTGTATAAAAATGTACTAAAAATGCCTTCGTTTTTTTATAATAAAATTGTACTGAAAAAGTACAATTGTACTGAAAAATCCAACGCTGACATGGTATGAAAGTGTTGTCTTTAGTTCCGTCTAAAACTATGCAATAAACACATAAAAATAAACGCATTCTTAATAAAATATGAAACACACTTACTATTTTGACCACTACTGTATATTTCTTTTGAAGTAAAAATATTTTTTTTTTTCCAAATTCAACATTTTACTTTTGACAGTGTATGATAACGGATATACAAACATGATTTTTCAAAAAGTTTAATGAGTTAATGTATACTTCACATCAGAGTTAATATAAAACATTATCAGTTGTAAACAATTATATGACCCGGTAAAGTAGCCATAAAGGTAAAATTCAAGGCAAATATAAAAAATAGTAAACATATTTTGAAAGCATATTTTACAGATTTCTGTAAAGTTTAAGATACAATTCAGTCTAAATAAGCTTAATTAAAAATACACACATTTTATAAATAGTCTCTCCAGCTGTCATGCAATATTAATAACACAAATAATGCTTTGCTCATTAAAGATTTTATTGTCACATGATAAATTTTCGAGTATAATCAATAAATTATTATGAACAACATCAAGGTATAAAATTTTATTGAATAACATTGTCTAATCTAGGAGTGGCTAAAAATAGAAAACTTAAATCACGGAACTTGTGATTAAGTGTTGGTATAAGCATACAAACACACACACACACACTTATGTACAAAAGCCTCAATTAAGTGTGGCATTTTGAAAATATTTATTTATCTGTAGAATTATTGACAGACCTTTTCCTTCACACACCATAAAAATCTTAAACATTTGGAGGATCAGAAAACCCCCCGACACTTGTAAAGTGACGCACTTAACGTCAACACCAACTTCAACATAAGTGGGGGAGAGGACAAACGTTGTCGTTGCCAACCAATAAATGCCCAGCAAGAAATGTGATTATGTGCGATGATAAACAAAATATTTTTTGGTAGGACACTTGCATTTTTTTATTGTTGTTGTAAAAAAATGCAACAACTTGTTTGAGGAATATTCAGGCTAGCAGAACTCTGAAGTGGAATGACCGATTTTAATGATTTTTTTGTCAAACGTCATCGAATCTCAGTAGTAAGTTGCCACCTAAAATTTGAATTTTGGAAAAGATTTTATAACCTGGTTATTTTCCCAGGAAGATTTACTTAAATTAATGACAAAATTTTATTTTTGTCCTTAGGTGGTTTTCGTAGAATGCTATGGAGTACGCCGATTTGCTTCCCGGAAAGAACACATGTTCAAGTTAACAAGTGCCAAGACACCGTAAATTATAATAAAAATGTTTTTCATTTTTAAAACTTGTATGAAACAGTCTAAAAATTTAATTTCCAAAACCTTAAAAATAGGTTAATTTTTCAGGTTTTTTGCTGGATAGTAACTAAAATTGCTTAATTGCAGTTCAACGCAGCAAGTTGTGGCCAGCCAGAAAGTGCATAAGCGTTTGTTAAGTAACTGCTACAACCAAGTATACTTTGGCCTATTCAGGTCTGGGGAATAATTAACCTTGAAACCAGAAGTAAAAAATAGTACTGCGATGATTTGATGTTAGTATAACTCAGTTGATTTTCATTACAGCCAGAAAAAAGAGGAGTAAGCAAACACAGCAAGAAGAGCAATTGTCATTGATTTAAAAATTTCTTACCAGGGCATATTAAATTGTTTTTGTGGCAATGCACCGCTGAATAATCATTACATTGTGTGGAACGGTCAGATACACAAGACACCGACGCTCCATTCAACTTCAATTACAAGCCTTATTGATTAAATTCAAACGAATAAAAAGCATATCTTCGGCAGCAGCAAAGGTTGTCAATGTATTCTAAAGAATGAAGATTTCTTACCTTTTTTTTTTAAGGCTCTGACGTCATTAAATATTCAATATCAAAAACTATTGATGACAGTTAAGGGAACTCATTTGGAAAAATTTACAAAATAACTTACAATAAGGGTTGTTCACATCTCTTACAAGCAGTCATCACTTTAGTTCAACTTCGCATCTGACACAATCAATGTTTTAATAAAGAATACTCATGTGCTACAGTTCACTCGGTCACACAAACAGGTTCAAATGAACCAAATATCCTATGGGGAAAAAAAAAAAAATTATTTATGCGTATCTACGTAAGACAAAACATACACAACAATCACGTTCTAAACAAGCGCTACGTGACGCTGTCGGGCTGATTGCAACTGCATTTGTGCTCCACAAACCTAATTCAATATTATGTGACACTGAATTTGTCGTTGGACCCACAGCGGTAGTTGCTTCAATTTGTCAAAACCGAGAAAAGTACGCGTGTGCGTTGGAGAGATAGAGCGAATAAAAAAGAGAATGATAGCTATGGAGTGTGCGGAAGACCAATACTGATAGAAAGAGTAAACAACCGAATGATTTCTCCTGGGAATGGGGACGCAAATAATAATTCTTGTCTTTACACTGCTTAAGGGATTCCACTGCCCTTATAATTTCCAAAATTAAGCTGTTTTTTTTCTCCTGCTCGTAATAACTGCGCCTTTACGTTCAATATTAATTTGTCTACGATGCCGAACTTGTAGACATTCATCCAAATGTAGTTAATTTAAAAACAAACAAATAAGAGCTTTATCTTCAGTTGACTTAAGAAGACTTGTATAAATTTTTGTAAACATTTAAGGTGTTTTTTTAATGGATTACGAAGCAACGATAATAGAAATTGAATGAAAAGTTATTAAGTTTATAATTCTTAAAGAACATATTCTTTAAGAATTATATTTAGAGCTTAATGCCAAATAATTCACGAAGTAACAGGCTTGCTGCAACAACAAAAATTCTTTACAAAAGAACCGAGCAGACTAGACCATGGTTTCGTCGGACGCTACTCCGACTCATCAGTAGTCTCTGTGGTTCATGCAGTCCACTAACGCAAAGTGTTTGTATATTTTTTATGGAAGTATTTAATTTAATAAACAAATTTGTTAGTACTAATAATTTTAAATAAAAACTGACCAAAAGAAGGCCACATTCGAAGATGAAATATGTTTTTTTTTGTACTTGAGACACCACACCTCAAAGCCTCTTACATCCCTGCAAACATTTAGAAGACGAATGGAAGATGAGATCATTTGGCGACACGCTAGCGATTCACCTGAGGAATCTTTGGAAGATGGATCGCTTTTCGACGGGCCGAAGTGATGAATGCCCAATTCTCGAAAAATTTCAAAATCTACCTTCGCTCATTCCGGTGATTGTTGGAAGATGGATCGCTGTTCAATCATCCAAACGATAAAAAAAAAAAATGTTCAAAATTTTCCTTCGCTCATTCCAGCGATCGTTGGAAGATGGGTTTTTAAAAAACTTTCAAAATCTACCCTTAGAACATGAAGAATGGTCTGAAAAATCATTTAAATTGATCACAAAATTTAACTTGTAAAAAAACTTTATGGATAACACAAGGGATCTGAAGATCCCGCTAATTCAAATTTGTAACAAATTGTAAGGTTCAACAACAATGCTTTGAAACAAATCGCTGAGGACCTCTAAAAGCGATGTCTTTGCCACTGTTAACAGCGAATCACTTTAGACCAGTGTCGGGCAAACCAATACATAAACATGCAAGCTTGTGTGCGTTTCCAAGAGAGAGCGACAGCGCCGTTTATATTTTCTATAAAAAAAACTTTGGCATTCATTTCTCATTAAACATTTTTCTTTGCGTATTTATTTAATAGTTGCGAAGCGAGCAGAAGCGAGTTCTTACTTTCTTAAATGCTTAACGTCAACTGACATCATTTGAATAGCAAAATTCCGCGCACAGCTTCTCATAAGCACGAGCCAAAGCCATTAATAGGCTACAGTTCGTACGCCACACGAAGTTTTTATTGCGTACGTGTGAAAATATTGACGTCGGCAGCAAATGCTACCTCAATCACCCGTGAATAGGAATTTCATTTTTGCCCGACACTGCTTTTGACCCCCTTCTGACGATTCGTATGCGACCTTTCCTGGCGAATTTCTTAGACTCTTCTCGGCGATTCGTCAGCGAATCTTCCCTGCGATTCGCTTTTTTGGCCTCAACTGCTTACATTCGGTGAGACCCGGAAGACTCTCAGAAGAGCTCGCTGGCCATTGTTTTACATTCCAAGCGATTCGCTGGAGATTCTCAGGCGATTGAAAATGTTTGCAGGGATATAACCTCTCCGTTCAAATAATAAAAACAAATCTCAAACAGTTTTATTCTAAATGTATAGATGTGAGGAATAAAAGGAAGCAAGAGTGGGTAGGCCTCAATAGAAGTGCACCAAAGCGAGCAAAGGCTTAACAAATGGCTAGAAATGTGTTGGCGTCTGGATTCAATTGGCATTTTGTTCACCGACTTTTTAAAAAAAAGGAAAAAAAAATTAACATCGACTATTACTGCCTATTGAAGATTGAAATCGCAACAAACGACCCCATTTTTCGTTTCATCATCTTTTTGCAAGATAATGCTTCAACTCATAAATCGACAGAAAACACGGCTAAATTGCATGAGTAACGCATCAGATTGCTTCCGCATCCACCATATTCTAAAAATTTGCCCCTCAGTGGCTATTATATGTTCCCAAACTTTAAAATATGGCTCCAAGGAAGGAGATTTGCAATGACTGAACAGGTAAATTTGCAAACTGAAACGTATTTCAGAGATATTGAGAAATCATTCAAAGGGTATCGTAATATTAGCAAATCGTTGGAATAAGTGTTTAAACTGAAATTGGAATATGTGGAACAATAAACATAACGTGCGATTAAGTCATAGAAGCCTTCTGCTCAAAATTGGTGCATATGGTAATACATACACCGAGAAAACAATTTCTTTCTATCAACCAAGATTTAGTCATAGTTAACAAACGGCATACTTGGTTATGGCGAAATAAATATTTGCTTATTAAAAATAAATTATTTATTTGAGCTTTCTAGTTGAGACAAATTTGTATTTGGTTATAGTTACAAAAGCACAACCGTGAGCGTTCAAAATATTCCGTGAAATGAAAATAATTACCAATGAAAAAAAAAATACTATGAATGCTGAGAATCGAACCAACAAGAGTCGCACAAGAGTGGAATGTTTGAACTCTGTGCCGTTCTTGTACTTGCATAATGAGCAAAAAAATGCAAACCATAACAAGTAATTGAATATATCAAGTTTCATTAGCGTCAACTGACATTTGGCGTCAACTGACAAACCAAACAATGTTTTGCCTGAACACTCATGATATTGTATTTTAAGAAAATAACAGTTATTTGTACAAACCATGTATTATATTGAATGTAATATTAAGAAATATATCATTCAAATCAATGACTGCTTTAGCTCAACATGAACGAGTTTTACGAACTACTACTTTACTTGGTAATATTAACCAAATAAATATTGTTAGACAGACGTCAACTAAATGCCTTTAGTTCATGAAACAAAACTTTTTCTCTGTGTATAATTATACGATGACATAGTTAAAAAATGCTTCTGTCTAAAATGGTTTAGTGGAAAATTTTTTTTGTACACTATTTTACAGTTAGAGGTAAAACTGTAATATCAAGAATTTTGAGAGTTTATATGAAGCAACAGTGTTAAAATCAATCATTTAACAAGTGGGCGTGGTAGTTCCCATTGGCAACAAATAGTTTAACTTACCTCCATGGTCGTGACCACTCACATTAGACCGGATCATACTTTTATGGTTAAAAAAAAGAAACTCTCTCTCTAGCCTCTTCTACTTTGTCTCTTTGGTCCGATTGTTTTGTTCATTTTGCACGTATTTTTATTGATCTTCCAAAAATTAAAAAATAAATGAATAACACTCAATTATGAACTACTTATCGATGCCAAAACAAAGAAAAAGTAAAATAGTAAGTATGATTAAATGAGCAAGCAAAAAGAAACAAGCACAATTTCAAATTTTTTCGATCATTTTGACAGGTTGAGTTCATTCACTTAGTTGAAAAGAAGGCGAAACAAATGCACTTTCCATTGGTGCCACTTTCGTCTCTGCCCGATATATAGTTTGCGAGCTACAGTCAGTTTAACTACTAATTTCAAATTAAAATTAAGACCTCGATTTTTAAAAAATCGTATGGTTACTATATTTCACGCTGAGCACATGTCCTTTCCTCTCGTCCCTGTCTGATATTTAGTTTGCTAGCTACACTAACAGTTCGATGTATAGTTTGCAAACAACACTAGCTAGTGCTAGTGGGATGTGGAATTAAATTAATTTAATTCCACATCCCACATAATTTAAAAACAAAAATTAAAGTTTAACGCCATCTATTGGGTAAAAGCATAAAAAGAAATATGATCCAACTCGTTTTTTTTATAAGAGTTAAATCTAACCGGATCACAGACGCATTTCGTTAAATTTGACAGATTGAGTTCATTGACTGAGTTGAAAAGAGGTTCATGACCTCTGTTTTCAAAATAGTATACTAGAACAGTAGTGCATACATAAACCCAATGCGACGTAATGCTTACAATGCCGCCAAAACGAACCAATCAGTTCGTGCAAAACCAAAGCATGCAAGCATAAACAACGAAAGAAAAACAAAGAAAGCAGCAGGCACATAAGCAGCTGATGATTGATTTTCTTATATAAAAACATGAATTTTTCTTCTTATGTTTTACTATTTTGTGACTTTAATATAATAGTGATAAAATCCAAAGTTAGATCATTCAGCGCAGGATATATCTGATATTTTAGTATATATATTATCTTTGAACGAAGAGTATTAAAGGCTATAGGTAAACCCTAAAGTATTCGCCAAAAACGTTGCCTAATGACCTTGAAAAAATCTGTTAAAACGACCCCATACAAACCACGCTGTAAGACGTAATTCTAGGTCAAAAATTTTCTACCGGTCCGGGTCTCAAAAGTTAGAGGAACACATTAAACTGATTTCTGCATACTTTTTTTTCAAATCGGAGAAAAACCGCCGAAGCAATTTTGATTCTCCTGAAGGTCCTTTTTGGAAAAAAAACATGTTTTTTACTTGTAACTTTTTATTTAACACAGAACGCATACCCACATCTTCTTAAATGTTAAATTTCTTACTCATACTAACATTTTGACATAAAAAAATTGTTAAAATTTTGTTTCATTATAACTCTTATTGACCACCAAAAATTAAATTTCTTGCTATTTTTAAAAAGGCATTTTTTAGAAACCGCTGTAAAAGACACATTTTTTATTAGATTAACGTGGAATTGTTATTGTTGGAAAAATATTAATTTCTTCTTTCGTTCTGTGTATCGCTTTAATCAAAGCTATGTGATTAAAAAAAAAATTTATCGAAAACTGGACGATAAAGCAGTGAAAAAATTAAATAAATTGTTTGTATGAATAAGAAATATTTAATTTTATCAGATTTCTAAAGTCGATTTCTCACATTCTGTCAGTTTTCGCACACAGCTTTGATTAAAGCGATACACAGAAATAAAGAAGAACTTAATACCTTTCCAACCATAACACTTTCTCGTAAATCTAGAAAAAAATGTGTCTTTTAAAGCGGTTTTAAAAAAAATTTCTTTTTAAAAATATAAAAAAAATTAAATTTTTGGTGGTCAATAAGAGTTATAATGGAACATAATTTTTAAATTTTTTGAATATTAGAATATTGGTATAAGTAAGAAATTTAATATTTTAGCAGGTGTGGGTATGCATTCTGTGAAAAATAAAAAGTAACAAGCAAAAAACATGTTTTTTTTACCGAAAAGAACCTTCAGGAGAATCAAAAACGCTTCGACGGTTTTTCTCCGATTTGAAAAAAAAGGATGCAGAAATCATTTTAATGAGTTCCTCGAACTTTTGAGACCCCGACCGGTGAAATCTAAATTTCGATCCGGTCTAACGCACATATTAATTCAAAATAAAATATTTATGTGAAAAATAAATAATATTTAATAAAAACTATTCTACATGCATTTTTCTCGGACATAGCCCCAAAGACATCATTCCAAAAATCGATTTGGAAATTATGTCCGATAAATTTGCGGTCATAAGATATAATCCCCAACCTAATCCCAACGAGGATTAAACCTATTTGAAAAGAAATGCAAATAAAATTGCGGTTTTTATTTAATTATTTTATTTATTTATTTCAAAAAGGTTTATAAACATAAAAAAATTAAGTCATCACGCGATTTTTAATATAAATTTTTGCGACTGCAGCTAACTTTAAACACTCTTTTAAATCATTTTTTAATTTATGAAAAAATTTAAAATTTTTATTAAAATTCGCCTGATTTTATACTTAATTTTATTATTTTTTTATTTTATTCTTCTATTATTATTGTTTTGTAAAATTCGCATATTCCAAAATCATTCAAAAAAAGGATCTCCAAAAATGTTTATAAAACCATGTGGTATTTATGGTGTTTTTGGATTAATATATTGAGTAATGAAGATTTATGATAAAGAACTTTGTTAAAATGCAAAACAAATGAAAAGTTTGGTATATTTTGGGGTTGAAGAACACAATACATCGTTTCTTTTCTTCGGTATATTCACAAAACTTACTTAGAAAAACAAAAGCAATATTTTTTATTAAAAATGAGACCTGTAGCTCGTTTCTGCAACTTTTGTCACAGTAGTTCTCACAATATTTTCTCACTTTGATGCCATAATGACGTCATTCTCACTAGCACCGTCTCTATAATAAAATGAGAAAGTCGGTGATTCGTCTCGCTTTTTTCAATTCTATTTTCGTAGGAATTCAATAACCAAAGTGTTTCTGTAAACAAAAATATGTGACTCGATGTGGCTCAAGTTGTCACTATGTTCTTATTAGGTGTGAACAATTTTTGGTTGATAGTGCAGCTTTCGATTTCAATCATGTGGTAACTAACCCAAGTAACAATTTTTCCTCCTATAAAACACCTTAGAACATTCTCAACAACATATTAAAACACAACAGTTACGGATATAATCATTGTATAATAATTATAATACAAAATCGTATTATAATACTTCTACCCGGTACAAGGTATCAACTTAAATTTTTACATTTAAACTATAAATAAGAGCTTCCAGTTTCACGTGTTCACGTGTTACACGAGTTCACATGTTTTTAAAAAAATCAATTGAACACACGATCCTCAACTACAAGTGTATTTTATTCATGAACTACACGTGAGGTTCGTATTTACGTGATTCACGTGAATACTATTCACGTTATCGAAATATGATAAAACCGTCCTTTCCGTGCATGTATTTTTTCCGACTATCACAGTGTCGCATTATTGTCGTATTATTTTCAAATACTAGACGTTGGATTTTTTTGCTGTCGGACTATACCAACTCTAGAGCTTCCTTGCTTGTTTTTAATTAAAATTCAAAAATCATCTAAATAAACTAAATCTTAGCGGGTTTTAACGAACAGCTTCAAATGCAATTCATATCCTGCCAAATTAAATTTCTCAGCAATGCGCAGTTGCGCTCTTTTTGTACGCTTATCTTTAACTCTCTTACACAAAACCGCCAGTACTCATACTCGAAATTTTTCTCAATAAAGTTCAAACAGTCACCGTGTTATGTCGGCAAGAAAATTTAGTATCAACTCCGCGTTATACGGGAAAACTACTAACGGTTAAGCAAACGAGAAAAGAAAAACAAAACGGAAAAAGAAGAAAATTAAAAAAAAACGTGCGTATAAAAAGAAAAAAAACATAGCAAAAAATATGATCGAATTTACGTTAATTCATGAAACTACGTCAAAAAATAAAAGTGCAAAAAAATAGCAGAAAAATGGAACAGAGCAAACGAGCTGACGGTGCAAAACTAGTAGCGGGCTAGGAACAAGAAGCACAGTTGTTGTTTTTTTTTATACGATGTCATGAGGCGTGTAGCAAAAACAAAAATGCTTGTGTGGAAGTGTGCTAAAGAAGAAATATGCAACGTTTTCTGCTAAACTGTGATAAAATGAGATGGTGAAAATGTTGCTGTTATAAAAGCTTGACTAAAAATGGACCAAATAATTAAAACTTAGTTAAGACAAATAGTTAAATTTAATAACAAAGCCGAAAATGCTGTAAGGTAACTTTTGTGCAGAACATATGTGAAATCAGCTAATTACATATATATAATATAGAAATAGAAATATAATGTAAGGCAAACAACTACATGGATATGTAGAACAATATTTATAGTTATTAAAACAACATTTAAGTGCTTTAAGTAAAACCCCATCAAAACACCAATTTATAAAAGTAAAAAAAAATAAAAAATTAAAAAATAATTTATAAATTAAGTGAATTTATTTAAGAGTTTGTGTGAAAAGCAAGGAAAAAAGTTTAACGAATTTTAACTAGGGAATTTAGTGTAATAATTATATACAACAACAACAACAACAACAAAAACAACCAGAACAACAACAATTTACTTCAAATATATTTATATATTTTCAAATTAGCCTTGTGTTCGTAGTGCATTATCCTTATTTATATGAAAACATATACATAGACCTTTAGATATTCGTAATACATACATATAGCTACATATATATATATATATATAAAGATAAATTAACCTATATTTGAAAGCTATAAATAATTAATGCACCAGAAGCTAAGCACATCTACGTTTAAGACCAATACAATAATAATAACAACAACATATAAATAAATATATACATAAAAACGCAACGTAATATCCTCTAGCGTAGCCGTAAAATAAGTGTTTGTATGTGCGGGTGCTGCTATTTAGCAAAAACTTTAAAGACAGCTGTCAAAATAGTACTTCAAAATAACATTTAAGCATCAACTTGACACGCTACACCGTTGTTCGAGTACCCCGGAATAAAAACATAAACATAAAAGAAAAAAAACTTAATTTGCCGAATGACTAGAATACAGATAACAAGACTACAAACTTAACCATCAACGTGTAGACATAAATAAATAATAACAAAATAGTGCATATTCTCAAGTGTGTCAGAAAGAGAGAGAGAGAGAGAACGTGACAAAAAGAAAAATTTCGAATGACATTTGATGCAGTGTTAAATTGTGAAGTATTAAAAGTGACAGTTCGTAGCGGTTTAGTAGCAAGCTGCTCTGTGGTGGAGAGAAAAGTAGTAGAAAGCTTTAAAGCTGACATATAGAGGGTGTAACAAGCAACAGCCGTGACTGAGATATTAAGAAGAGAGTGTCAGATAGATTGTGAAAACTAAAGCTTTAAGTATTTGACAACCAGATGGTGCAAAAGCTTTTTTATTACAACCAAAATAACTGTTATAAAATATTTTAACCAACTTTAACAGCTGTCAAAAAAGAGCTTGTTTTAAAAATAACTTGACTAGAATAACAAAAAGCTTAACTATAAGATAATTTTGTGTGAATGAAAAAGCTAAGGCAGGATAATGTGAAATCTAAGCTTTGAAGATTGACAACCAGATGGAGCCAAACCTTAAAGCTTCTTGATATTAACACAAGAGATGTTAAAAAATATTTAAATCAACTTAAAAAACTTTAACAGTCGTCAAAAATGGTTTAAAAACAACAAGAAGCGTAACGGTGATATTTTTTAGATAACACTGATAGCTGACTTTTCTTAAAAAAAAACTTTGCCTAAATATATCTAAAAAATAACAACAGTCGTCAAAAATGGTTAAAAAACAACAAAAAGCTTAACTGTGACATTTTGAAGATGACGCTGAAAGCTTACTATGCCTAAATTAGAAATAACTATGCCTAAAAATATCTAAAAAAACAACAACAAAATGACTATCTTGTGTTTACAAACATTTCAATTGGCCTTAAAAGCTTTGCTGTTTGACAAATAAGTTAAATTAAATGCTCTAACCAACAAAAAATATTCAAAAAATGTTAAAAAATTGCACGCATGGCATCATAGCGCCCTATAAGGCTTAAAAGCTTTAAGCTTTAAAATAACTGACACAAAGAGGACGCTTCAGTAAACTTTAAAGACGCTATTACCATACGAGACTTAAGCTTTTTGCAATAAAAAAGCTTTTTAAAAAAATAAAGGTTGACACAACTGCTAAATCGTTAAGCTTTCAACAACCAGAACGTATAATTTACGTAGAGAAAAATAAACTAAACTTTAAAGACACTGTTAACACATAAAGATAAAGCTTTTTGCATTAAAAAAAGCCGATTTCGAAATAAAGGTTGACCAAAAACTTATAAACTTTCGCAAAGAAAAATAAAGCAAAACTAAACTTTAAAGATAAAGCATTAGGATAAAGCTTTTGGCAATTAAAAAAGCTGCTTTCGAAATACAGGTTGACACAACTGTTAAATCATAAAGCTTTCAACAAGCAAAACATACAACTGTCGAAGAGAAAAATAAACTAAACTTTTAAGACACTCTTACACATAAGGGTAAAGCTTTTTGCAATAAAAAAAGCTTATTCGAAATTAAGCTTTCAACAACCAAAACTCATTAACTCTCGCAAAGAAAAGTAAAGCAAAAATTAAACTCTGCAGACACTATTAGTACGTTCACAAGCATAAAACTTTTGACAGCAAAAAAATTGTATTTCTAAATAAAAGTTGACACAACTGTTAAAAAGTAAAGCTTTCAACCATCAACACTTAAAACTTTAAAAATGAAAAATAAACCAAAACCCAAACCAAATGTTTACAAAAGCTTAAAACTTAGTGAAAAATTAACAAAGTGTGCCCAAATCTAGCAATAAACTATAAAAAATTCCTAAACTAAGTTCAAGGCATAGTCCAAGACTCTATTACCCCCCCCCCCCCCCCACCACACCTAGTGCTTTTATTACCTCACCTTAACTAACAACGAATCAAAAGCAATCTTGCCACAAACTCAACTAAATGCCAATTTTTTTCACTCATTTGTAAAAAACACACACCCAAAAAAAAAAAAAAAAGAAATCATCTCCCACCCCGCGTTCATTGAATAAACATGACCAACGTACCCGATGACGCCAGCAGCAATATGAGTGACGACGTCTTCGAGGATCCCGAAACAACACAACGACGCATCGAGGAACGACGTCGCAATGAATACGCCAATGCCGATTATTATTACTCACGTAGTTCTGCCTATGCCGACGGTCTCTCACTCGATCGCGACTATTATGCGCAACATCACAGTGGTGGACCCACACGTGATACTGCCTACCGCACTGCCTCGCCCAGCGGCTATCCCGGCTATCGTCCACCCCGAGAAGCTGTACTAATGTATGCCTTCGGGGATGCGGGCTATAAGGATCCAGATTATGAGGATAACTATAGCGATGGTTGGAAATCGTATAGGTATGAGGAATGTGAACCGCCTTTCGATGACACCGTGAATCACAAGGTGGGTCAAGAGAGATCAAGACATGGCGTTGAGAACTACTTTTAATAAATATTTTCGTTTTATTTTCTACGCAGACGATACTACTCGGTGATTCTGGTGTGGGCAAAACTTCGTTTCTTGTTAAGTATAATACGGGCGAGTTTCGCGCTGGTTCATTTTCGGCAACAGTTGGTATTGCCTTAACGGTAAGTTTGTTGTTAAAAATGACCTATGTTTTATATAATTTAAAAAAGTGCCTAAACGCTGTGACATTGTTTTTTTTTTTTTGCATTTGTTTTGTGCTGATATAAAAATAACCTCAAAACTAACAAAAGCAAAAGTTTTAGCTGAAAGCCAAAAAATGCTTTAATATAAAAAAAAAGAAAGTTCATTTTTAATATCATATATGATAAGTAAGAGCTAGAAGCAAAAATACTTACTGATTAACTTAAAGAAGTCGTCAAGAAGTTCTCAAGAAGTGCCAATACTGGGTCCACTGTGCGTTGATGTGATACGAGAAAGTAATAATCTCCCAAACCAATAATTTTTCTCTATGACTGAACTGATTTTATTATGAAATCTTCGAAATGAATACTATTGGAACTAAATGCATTGAATATATATATTAGATATTGAAAGTATAGAATGTCTAGCATACCAAAGATTTTTTCATTCTCTCTCACCATCTCTACTATTCAAGAAATTAATGGAATGGGTTGATGGATGACCAATTTGATTTATTTATACCTTTTATAATGGTTTTCTGAGCTGTGGTGTTTTCAATGTTTAAATGTTGGTTGTTGGTTTTGTCTTCTTCCTTTTGTATTTAAGGTGATGTCTCATGTGTGCCTTTTACCGTTAAAGATGTCTTCTTTTCTTCACTTCGAGAAACATATGAGGCAAAGTTTTTATGTGAGTTAGTTAAAAAGCTAGGCCAAACATCACATAACTCCTTGCTGCCTGAAGTCCTTTTGTTGTCACCACAGCGGGTTGACGGTGTAGTTGTATTCAATGGCCACAGGCTGATGTAGTCACGTAAACACTACAATATCACTCAAGAAAAATATAACTTCGACTCGTTTCAAAATTATTACTTCAATGACAGAAGCCTATTCTTTGTGAAATGTGTTCCATCTTCGTATTCCTTCGCATATATTTCAAACATCTTCCACATATTTATTTATGATGAAAACCTTTTTCTATTAATTTGCATTCAAGAAAGATTTTTTAACAGATGCTTTAATTTTTTTTTTTTTTGGCCGTCTGCTCTAATAGAACTCGAGTTGTGTAAATAAATAAAAACATGAGACAAGAAACTAAAAACTGTATAACACATGAACTTAAAGAGAAAAGTAAAAATAAGGTCAAATATAAAAATAAAAAAAAAAACAAAATCATACATGAAGAAAAAGAAAAAAAATTAAAAAATATAAACAAAAAATTTAAATCATGCCATTTTATTTTAAATAAACTAAATATTATGAAAAGTTAACGCAACAAATGCAAATCCAAAAAAAAAAGAAAATAAAGGAAAGAATGATAAAAGAAAAATATGACTACAAAATTTCATATGAAAATCTAATGAAAATATAACGGCAAGAATACAAAAAATCTAAAAAAGGAAATCGGAATGTGACAAAATATATAACTTAAGGGGGAGATGAATTGAAAAGCATAAATATTATCAATAACAATAATAAATAAAAAAATGGTAAATTCTGAGTGACTCATGAACAACTGGCTGTTATAAAATTATCGCAAACACATAATTTGCATATTTTTTATTATTTTATTTTAAAACAAAATTTGACTTTTTTTCTTTTTAAATGTATGAAAAACAACATTGACAAAAATAACTCATCGACACCGAACCGTTTTTTTTTTTTTTACTAACATAACTCCTTGTTTAATTGATGTTTTTTAACTTTCTGATATCTCTTTAAATATCAAATATCTTATATTGCTGACCATGAACTATTCTTTTGCACGCCAGTGTATGTAACAAATGTAGGTTTGTATATAACATTCTTAATTTTATGATTTAATTCTTTCCGAACAAATACATATTTTAATAAACAAATGGCCTGTAACTAATACGAGTACTTTACATTAAATTAATCTGCAAAATTTACAGTTTTTGCAACAAAGACTGCAAACATTCTTAAGCAACGGAAGACTGTTCAAAAAGTTTTTGTTCGTGGCGGTGACATAATTTTACAAGCAAGTATGAAATAATTTGGTATATTTCTAACCTATTTCAATTCACAAAAAATTCTTTGGATTAGCATCATGTATATAACAATATAATAAAATAACTACTAAACAAAACTGCACCTAGGCGTATGAGTGACATTAATTATACCCTAAACCTGAAAGGTCAGGGTATATTAACTTTGTGCAAACGTTTGTAACGCATAGAACGAAGCGAGTCCGGTATAGAAAATTATATATATTCTTGATCAGCGTCACCACGTGAGTCGAGCTATCCATGTCCGTCCGTCCGTCTGTGTGTTGTCCGTATACACAGGATAAGAAGAAGGAGTTGAGATAATTGGATGAAACTTGGTACACATGGTCACATGGACCCAAGGATCTGCACTATTGAATATTTTTGGAATCTGCCCACGAACACGTCTACCTCCCATATAATGCAAAAATGTAAAACTGCATAACTCAGCTCATAATAAGCCTACAACAATAAAATTTGGTATGTAGTTATGTGTTTTATATCAACACAAAGATGTCTTCGAAAAATGGACGTCATCCGCTCACGTACACGCCCACCTCCCATACAACCCAAAAATTGAAAACGCAATAAATAAGCCTGTGTTTAACCTACAGAGCTAAAATTTGGCACATATGTTTTTTATGACAAGACAAAGATGGTTTGAAAAATAGACGTCATCCACCTACGGACACGCCTATTTCCCATACAACCCAAAAAGTTTTAAACTCAATAAATAAGGTTATGTTTGTCATAGAGAAATTAAATTTGGTAGGAATGTATTTTATATCAAAACTAAAATGTATTCAAAAATTGGGAGTAATCCGTCCATGAACACGCGTCCATAAAAGTGGGTTTAGGGTATTTCATGGTCGGCCTAGACCGACTTTAGACTTTCTTTGCTTGTTTTTTATATTATTTTGTAGAGGATATGCATACAAAAGTTGACCGATCTACACAAAATTTGGTCAGAAGTCTAGACAATTAAAGAAACAGATGTGTTCTGTAAAAGGGTACTAATATTAATTTTTCATGAACTCTCAAAAAAAAATCACTTTATGTTATAAAAATGTTCTTTTTTTTCAAAAATAGCAATTTTCTCTATTCGTTCTCTGTTCGTTTGTGTGAAATTTCGCAAGTAACATTAATTTTTTTTTGTTGCATGAAAATTCTGACAAATATTTTGTTGCGAAGAAATAAAAAACTAGTAAGGTATATCTTCGACTTGGCCGAAGTTAAAATACCCCCACGACCGATTCTTAAAGGTAAAATAATCTTAAATTGGTGAGCTTTTTTATGAGATTTTGAGAGATTTTATTATTTTTATGTGTCTAAAATACATATCAAATTTTTTTCCTACAGCTTAAATATCAGTCATTTTATAACGTTTTCAATTCTGGGGTTGTATGGGAGGTGGGCGTGTTAGTTTATGTATGACGCCCATTTTGACGTAGAATTACGTCTTACAGCGCGGTTTGTATGGGGTCGTTTTAACAGATTTTTTCAAGGTCATTAGGCAACGTTTTTGGCGAATACTTTAGGGTATACCTACAGCCTTTAATACTCTTCGTTCAAAGATAATATATATACTAAAATATCAGATATATCCTGCGCTGAAGGAATATCTAATTTTGGATTTTGTCACTATTATATTAAAGTCACAAAATAGTAAAATACAAGATGAAAAAAGCATGTTTTTATAACAGAAAGTCTCGTTTATGCTTGTATGCTTTGGTTTTGCACGAACTGATTGGTTCGCTTTGGCAGCATTGTAAGCATTAGTTCGCATTGGGTTTATGTATGCACTACTGTTCTAGTATACTATTTTGAAACCAGAGGTCATGAACCTCTTTTCAACTCAGTCAATGAACTCAATCTGTCAAATTTAACGAAATGGGTCTGTGATCCGGTTAGATTTAACTCTTATGAAAAAAACGAGTTGGATCATATTTCGTTTTATGCTTTTACCCAATAGATGGCGTAAAATTTTAATTTTTGATTTTAAATTATGTGGGATGTGTAATCAAATTAATTTGGATTCCACATCCCACTAGCACTAGAGAGTGTTGTTTGCAAACTATACATCGAACAGTAAGTGTAGCTAGCAAACTAAATATCAGACAGAGACGAGAGGAAAGACATGTGCTCACATGTGAAATATAGTAACCATACGATTTTTTAAAAATTGGGGTCTTAATTTTAATTTGAAATTATTAGTTAAACTGACTGTAGCTCGCAAACTATATATCGGGCAGAGTCGAAAGTGGCACCAATGGAAAGTGCATTTGTTTCGCCTTCTTTTCAACCAAGTCAATGAACTCAACCTGTCAAACTTAACAAAATGATCGAAAAAATTTGAAATTTTGCTTGTTTCTTTTTGCTTGCTCATTTAATCATACTTACTATTATACTTTTTCTTTGTTGTGGCATCGATAAGTGGTCCATAATTGAGTGTTATTCATTTATTTTTTAATTTTTGGAAGATCAATAAAAATACGTGCAAAATGTTCAAAACAATCGGACCAAAGAGACAAAGTAGAAGAGGTTAAAACTTAAACGGAATTCTACGTCTACACTTACGATACTATCGAAACTGTTTCTTTTTTCTAACACACCTCTGTTTTGTCATGGAATACACGAATATGGAGTTTCCGTTATGTACCTTTAATATTAGCCTCTTTATAGGGTTTTCAATTTTGGGGTTGTATGGGAGGGGAGCGTGTTAGTAGGTGGATGACGCCCATTTTTCTAACACATCTTATTTTTGACATAGAATACACAAATGCCGAGTTTCAGTATTGTAGCTGTACACTCAGAAAAAAGCTTATCGGAATATGATAAAAAAGGCATCATATTTAGAGAAAAATGGTATAGACTTTGCTCCAGAGAATGCTATTCTCTAATTTCGATTCTAAAAATTCTCTAAAAATGGTAAAAATCTTCCATTAAAAAGAAAAATATATCGTTTTTTGAGAAAAAGCTTTTTATTTTTGAGAAAAGATTTGTTTTTATTGAAGAAAATACTTCTCTTAGTGAATTTTTTATCAATATATAAGAAAAGTTTTTCATTTTCAATAAATTTTTCTCTATAAATGAGAAATTTTTGTGCGAGAAAAATACTTATCATTATTAGAGACATTGAAATATTTCCATTTCCTAGAAATAAAGAAATATTTCTTCGAAAATGTGAAAATTTATTCTAATTTAAGAAAATTTTATTTGAAAAAGAGAAAATTTCTATATCGAAAATAGAGAAATTTTTTACCGGAGCAAGGTATGTGTTTTTTTCTCAGTGTAATATTAGCCTCTTCATAAAGTTTTCAATTTTGGGGTTGTATGGGAGGTAGGCGTGGTTTTCATCCGATTTTACCCATTCGCAAACTTGATCTTAGTTTTTTTAAAAAAAAGCTTAAATATCGAATTTCATTACGATAGCTTGTAAATTACGGCTGTAATCGTGGCGACAGACAGACGGACATGGCTAAATCAACTCAGGTGGTGATGCTGATCAAGAATATATATACTTTTCTATACCTACCACGTCTCCTTTTGGGTGTTACACATGTCGTGACAAAATTAATATACCCCTGACGCAGTACGCGCAGTACGTACGCAGTACGCGCAGTAAGCGCAATACGGGTATAAAAATATTAGAGTCATGCTTTAAGCCTAGAACTCTGTTCGTTTTCGTGAAATTTCACTTGCAACATTTTTATAAGAAAATCATGCTTTATTTTATAAAAATGTTGCGAGTATTTTTCACAGAGGAATAGAGTACTATTTTGATGAGATTGCTGTGAAAATTACCACGCATATTTCAAAGCTATCGTTTTTGACGGGAAAGAAGTAGTAAATTTATAATTCACTATGAGAACTATTTTCTTCAATCAAAACAAATCCTTTCCCAAAAATAAAAATCTTCTTTTCAAAACACAACCTATTATTTTTTTATTGAACTAGGTACGAAAACAAATTGAAAGCTTGAGAACGCATGAATGATGTTGTAAAAAGCAAGTGTTGCATATTCTGCATTATGACGATTGTTTTTTCAAAGAGAAAAGGGTTTAAGATTAAACTCTTGCCAATTTTTTTTTGTTTTGTTTCAGTAAGTTTTTTTTATTTTTTGAAGTGAAACTTCTTTGGCGGCGAGTGAAATTTCAAGGTCTCTTATTCATGACACTAGGCTAACGTTTTCAATTCATATGAAAATTTTCAAAAAATGATAGTTGGTAGCGGCTTTCTCGAAGGCTCGAATTGAACCTTGACCATCGTTGCTCAAGAGTCGGAATCTATACCTTTACAATCAATGTTCGCTGCTTTACGAGGCCCTCACTCAACATAACAATTATTATGATCAGGAAGCAGGAGGTAATAATCAACAAACTTTGCCTCTGCTTTCGGGGGCTCCTTTAACGAGTACTATGCAAATACAATCTAGCATTCAATGTTGAGAAGACATTCGAAAGCAACTAAAACACCAACTGAACTAAAACAAGGACCGAAATTAACTGTTATTTTAAAATTTTCAAATGAAAAAAATTGTTGAAAGACTTTTTTAAATATATGATGATTCTTTAAATGTTAAAACTAAAGTGTTATTTTTTGCCTTGTATTTTTTCGAGGAACAATAAAGGTTACTTTTGACTTTTATTTTATCGATCAAAAATAACAGTTATTTTGTGACTTAAATTTTTTCGGTCAAAAATATCACGCAATTTGTGTTTGTTTTAAAGGCCGCTTGACAGATTGAACTGTTTACACCATTTAATTTTTTATTTTATTTAAACACCATGTGTAAAATGTCTCACCGATGAGATGAAAATAATGGTATCAAAATTTTTTTAGTCGGTAAAATGACTTGAACAAATATAAATTACCTGATATTTTTGACCGAAAAAATAAACGGCAGAAACTAGCTGTTATTTTTTTCGGAAAAAATAAAAATTAAGTGATAAAAGTTAATATGTGACACTTTCGACAAAAACCATAGCCGGTACGGTACGGTCCCTGGATGCAAATATTGAATCAACAGATTTTTATTCCATTTCGTATTGATTGAATTTCTTTTCAGATACTTTCTCTCTCTATTTCACACTAAAATCTCTTTTATTTCTTACTGTTAAAGAAGTTCCACTTCTGCCACGTGTACGTTGCTAAACGCGAGTTTTGTTTTTACTGCTTGATTTACGAACGTGTGACCTGGAAGTGACGTTACGAAAAAAAAACCAAAAATGTTTTTTATTCATTTTAATACTTATGTAAAACAAAAAAAAAATATTTACTTAAATATCTGCAACCATTTTTCATAATTCTTACTTAAAAAACTCCTAAAATTTGGACAAAATTAGGTAAAATGTCTTAAAACAAATATTTAATTGTTTTCAATTGCAAAACTACAGTTGTTGTGCTTGAAACAGGCTTGAAGTCTCCTTTCAGTACTTTTCTTCATATATTTCTGTGTCGACAAGGAATAACAGTTAAATTAATTTTCAAAATTTCAGAAGAGGATGAATTTTTAACATTAAAATTGCTACCTAATGTCAGGATACTCTGACTTTTGCTGTTAAGATTTGATGACCTCAAACATTTAATTTTCAAGATAGAACCATACAAATTTGCGTACTAGTGTATTCCTCTTGCGAAAAAACGCAATAAAAGTAATAACCTCACTTTGTTGTAACTCGTCTTTAGCGGTTATTCCTTGTCGACACAGATTTAAGTTCAAGGGTACTCAAGCTTTATTTGAAATTTCTACGGAAATAAACCGTATAGCTGCTCAGAAAATCAAATTTTTAATATAGAATTGCTCCCTACATACAAAATCTTACTTTATTATTACGCTTAATGCATAATTATTACATATAACGTACATCTTCATTAAGTTTTGTATAAAAACTTTCTGTATAAAGAAGAAAAACTCTTCAAAAGCAGTGAGTTTCGAAAAAAGCCATATAAAGCCTTATAAAGTGGAAAATTTGTGCTTATTAACATATGGCATTTATATAAAATAAATAAAACAAAACATTGACGAGTTTTCTGCTAAAAATAAACCTTAAAAGTGCAGATGAGTCGCTTTACAAACCCTTATTACTCTGCCTACCCCTTAACCAAGCCCACACAAAGCTTATAACAGCTCATGGCTTGCATGCTGTTAACTAACCTCTTTGACATCTGGGAATGTCATCTGAAAAGAAACACTTGCGGACAATTCAGTGTCACTGCATTTTTCAGTGTACAAGGTCAGGCACAAAAATAGTTCTTCTCAACTCAAGCGAAGTGTGTAAACATTGCGCTGGGCTGTATTGCGCACTAAACAAACGCTATGAAAAAAATGATGAGGTGAAAAGAAAACAAAATTCAACCGGAAGAGGAAAACCGCAGACAAATGCATCAGAGCCAGAAATAGCAAACATGGCGTTGTTCTGGCATGTCACACTAGCATGACAAAGTAGAAGATGCGTGTGCGTGTGTGTGTTGGGCATGAAGCAACAGTGTTGCCACCATCATGTTTAATAAAAGTTGCCATGAAAGAGTCAAAAACACATACAAGACTTTACAGAAAAAAATGTTCAATGCATTCAATTGAAAAGTTACTGAAAAACACTACAACAATAGTTAATTTTTAACAGAATTACAAACTTTGATCGAGAGAATACAAAATAAGTAGAAGGGATACAAAAAAAAATAAATAAATGTTGGCACTGTTTTCTTTATTTGCTGAAACTTTTCTCTTCTAGGGGAAGAAGTCTGGGGACTAGGAATAAATTTTATAATCGTTTGAATAATATATTAAAAACAAAAATGAAGAAAAATATATAACTTGAATTGTATGAACAAATAAATGTTGGTTATGTGACATAGGACTGGAATATTCGTATCTTTACTTACGAGATATGATTTATATGAAGCAGTGATCTTCTTAGCATGTTCTCCATAGCATAGCATGTTCTCCAGAAAATTACTCTCAAATGGTGCAATACTTGCACCAAACATTTGTAATTTCATGTTCAAAAATATTATTGGAAAATAAAAAATAAAATTGGAAAGTAATCTATTCCAATTAATACAAAATTGCGTTCCATACAAAAAAGAAAATATATCTCATCAAGCAAGGAAAGCCTACAAAATCCACAGGAAGACCTGCTAGTATCGCTTTGAACTTCTTTCATTGTCAACTGGCACTCAAATAAAGTTTGATTGTTTGTGTGTGTGTGTGTGTGTGTGTATTTGCGCAGTGTACGTATGTTCAATTCTACACAACACATGTCACACTTTCTGGGCTCCTTGTAAATGCAAAGCACTATAAAATACACAAGCACCTAAGCTTACACACTCTCACATATAAATATTCATTTTCTCAAGGACAACTCGAGGCAAACGACTGCCTGCAATACAAGTGCAATGCCAATGTCACAGTCAATTAAGCTTTAAGCACACAGACACAAAGAAGCCACATTTATTTAGCTGCTATTAAGCGTGTGTATGTGTGTTTGTGTGCTTAAGAGAGGGCTAAATCGATTGGCTGACCACAAAGCCAGACATTGTTGTCGATAAAACCAAGTTTCATGCAATTTCAATATAATTTCCTACAAGCCTTGCATACATATACATATTTAACACAGCCATTGATTTCATGGAGGAATGCTTTGAATGAACGAATGAATGAATTTCTGCCACATAAATCAATGTCGATAAATTGTCAGTTGCATTCGAATTATGCGTGCGTATTAGTTTATCCTTTTTTTTTTTTTTGTATGTATGGCTACTTTGATACCTCCTACCTCATTCTTTTATAGTTACTTACTGACAGAGCGCTCCAATTATGTAGCTGCCACAACTTGTGGCAGCTCTGACAGTGCGGCAAAATCCTTTGTGTTAACAATTTATTGGCTTTTGTAGTTGTTTATTTAGTTGAGAGAAATATGCTCCTAAATGACAGCTACAGCAAGCTTATGAAAAAAAAGAAAAGAAAATTAAAACTATTCAAAGAACTCTTCCCTTTCTTTGCGAACTTTGCGTCAATCATAAGGATTTGAACTGATTAAGATATTGACATTTTTTTTTAATTTTTGAATATGACTCTTTGTCAACTACAAAAAAAAACAAATTGGCCATTTCAGCTCATGAAAGGACTTGGACCGAGCTTTTTATGATCAATTGTGTTGTGTGTGTTATTAAATGTTGGCACAATTGATTGACCGAGAACTGGACCTACATGTTTTATGCCGACTCCGAACGGCTCATGTTCTCAAGAAGCTTAACATGGCATTATTTACTCTCTGAGGTTTGCCATTGTCTGCAGAGCGGTGGTGACCGATCAGAAAAATTTTTTTTGAAAAAAGTTTTTCGCCGCGGCTGGGGATCGAACCCGGGCTCCGAGCATGCTAAGCCACACACTTAACCGGCATGCCACGGTCACCACGGACTCTTTGTCAACTTCGATTTAAATTTTTTGCCAAAAATTTTCTTTTTTTTCAAAACTTTTTAAAAAATATTTCAAAACATATGCATGAAAGCGTAGACCTTGCAGTATCACTCGTCGATAAATGTTAATAAAATCAATGACATCACCCTGCTTTCATCTTCTGTAATTATCGTTTACAGCAACTTTTAATCAATGCAGCGTCACTTGCCAATAATTCCTTTTAATTAAAATAAACAAAAAAAGTTTCTCAACATCAACTTCAAAACAGTCTGACAAATTATACGCCTAACAACATTCCACATGCACTTGAAATTTAAAACTTTGTGCATCTGTGCCAGCACAAGACACGTCTATTCATCTATTCATACATGCATGTATGAACGCACGCATGCATTGGAGTGTGATATACATTAACTTAAGCGTCTTTGAGGCTTTAATTTATTTGCCTAAATCAATCAGTTCCTAAGAAATGCAAGATGAGACCTTGTTTGGCGGTAATGCATTTCGGTACGTATTTACTCTGCATCTATACTATGTTTATGTATGAGTTAAGAGCATATTTGTGTGAAATTGTAAGCGTATTTCGTGTAAGTGTTTGTGCATTAAACTTATAAAAAAAAAAATTAAAACTAAAATAAAATACATTTCCAAGAAATTCAATCAAGCACAATTGCTTTTAGCAAAGTTATATTAAATAAGTTCGAGAGTTTTTCTTAAGACATTTGAAGGTTTAACAATTGAAGATTCAAGTCTTATTTTATTGCTTTCATTGGAATATAAGCGGTTTTGAATGTTTCAATTTAAACACACTTGATATTTACAAGATTGATTGATTGCTCAGAAGGTTGGATTATTTTTCGTTTCAGTGGTCCTGATCACTTCTGCGAATTAGTTAGTACTTTATAAAACAAAAAAATTGCACGCATGTTTCACAGCTGTCAATTTTTGTATGAAGATTCGAGTGGAATTTCACATGAAACAAAACAGTGTACTTTGCTTTATCATGGGTTTAAGTACATGAATTCTTAATTCATTAAAAAATAATTTTTGTAAAGAATGTAATGCCCTTTATTAACTTTACTTATCAGAGTAATAGAATAGTGAAAGAATTATTAAAATCGGTACAACGGTTACTTTGAACACTGGCGCTCAAAACAACGTCAGTCTCCTTTTATATATCAGGTATACAAAAAAAAAAAAAAAAACAGTTTTGATAGTATCGTAAGTGTAGACGTAGAATTCCGTTTAAGTTGTTACAGCTCCTACTTTGTCTCTTTGGTCCGATTGTTTTATCTATTTTGCACGTATTTTTTATTGATCTTCTGAAAATCAACTCAATTATGGACTTCTTATCGAGACCAAAACAAAGGAAACGTTTAAAGTAAGCATGATAAAATGAGCAAGCAAAAGAAATATCAAATTTTTTCGATGATTTACTTAAGTTTGACTCAACTTAAGGTTGAGTTCATTGACTTAGTTAAAGAGAATGCGAAGCAAATGCACTTTCCATTGGTGCCACTTTCGACTCTGCCCGATACATAGTTTTCGAGTTACAGTCAGTTTAACTACTAATTTCAAAATAAAATTAAGACCCCGATTTTTAAAAAAATCGTATGGTGAATATATCTCACGCTGTCCTTTCCATTAGTGCCACATTAGTCTTAGTTTGATGTTTAGTTTGCGAGCTACACTTTCGTCTCTGTCCGATGTATAGTTTGCCAGCTACACTCGCAAGTGCTAGGGGATCCAAATTAATTTGCATTAAAAACAAAAATTACAATTTTACGCCATCTTTTGAGTAAAAGCATAAAACGAAATATGATCCAACTCTTTTTTCATAAGAGTTAAATCTAAACGGATCATAGACTCATTTCGTTAAGTTTGACAGTTTGAGTTTATTGACTGAGTTGAAAAGAGGTTGTGAATGTATTACATACAAGAACCTTCACCAAGAAAGCAGCAGGTACAGCATAAGCAGCTGATGATTGATTTTCTTATATAAACACATGCATTTTTCTTCTTATATTTTACTATTTTGTGACTTAAATATAAAAGTGAGAAAATTTTATATTAGATATTCATTCAGCTTAGGATATATCTGATATTTTAGTATATATATTATGTTTGAACGATGAGTATTTAAGGCTGTAGGTATGTCCTAAAGTATACGTCAAAAAAGTTTCATGGCCTCGAAAAAATCTGTTAAAACAAACCGCGGTGTAAGACATAATTCTACGTCAAAATAAGATTTACAAAATAATATTATTAAAAAGTTCAGAACTGGAACCTCTCTTTCTCTCTAGCATTCAAATTTTGATCAAATTTAAAATTTTTAAAATAAATCACTTAAATTGTCTGAAATTAAATTTAGTCTGAAAAAACGAAAGTATGTCATTAACATGCTGCACACTAAATATAGAACAGCCACAACTCAAAATTTTTCAAAATCAACTTTTTGTTATAAATCAATTCAAAATACACATCAGAGAACTACATGAGACCATTCGTCATTTTTTGCTACTCGAATAACAATCGTCGTCAGCCACAATCGCACAAAAAAAAAACATGCATGCATACAACTCGAGTTCGTAAACAACGATTGCTGCTTAGCACAGTGTGTGACGACTGCGAATCGATACAAAGGCAGCATCCAGACAATGCTGACATTCGAATAATTCGCTGGAAGCTCGAGTGTTTGCTGCTGGACTCGAGTTCGAGTGGAATTTTATTTTTGTTTTCTTTGTTTTTTTCTTCCTGGCGTTTTGTTGTGCGCAGTGTTTTTTTATGCTTTCAACAACAATTACAACAAAAAGCCAACACCAACAACAAATCGTTGAATACCTGGCACAGGAAGCAAGTACCAACAACAACAAAAAAATACAAAAACCACACAACGCCAGAGATTGTACAAAAGCTAAAATCATGTTTGTATTCTAACAATAAAAAGGACAGAAACAACAACACGCATGTTAGCACGACAAGTTTAAATTGTTGAACACACAAAAAAAAAACAACAAGCATCGATCGCCAGTACGCAATTTCAACAATAAAACAAGTAAAGAAAGTCTAAAGTCGGTCTAGGCCGACTATAAAATACCCTAAACCCACTTTTCAAAAAAAAATGTTATTGTAAATGGGCGTGTCCGTGGACAGATGAAGCCTATATTTTATATGCATTTAAATGTTGATGAAAAATTTACACATACCTAGTTTTATTCCTGTAGCTCACAGTTAATGCCTTTATTGTGCTTTCGCTATGGGAGTTGGGCGTGTTCATGGACGTATTACTTCCAATTTTTGAACACACCTTAGTTTTGGTATAAAATACATAAACAGAGGCTTATTTATTGCGTTTTTAATTTTTGCGTTGTATGGGAGGTGGGCGTGTCCTTGAGCGGAAGACGTCCATTTTTCAAAGACATCTTTGTGTTAATATACAACACATACACACCAAATTTTATTGTTGTAGGCTTATTATGAGCTGAGTTATGCAGTTTTCAATTTTTGGGTTGTATGGGAGGTGGGCGTGTCCGTGAGCGAATGACGTCCATTTTTCAAAGACATCTTTGCGTTTATATAAAACACATACACATCAAATTTTATTGTTGTAAGCTTATTATGAGCTGAGTTATACAGTTTTCAATTTTTGGGTTGTATGGGAGGTAGGCGTGTCCGTGAGCGGATGACGTCCATTTTACGAAGACATTTTTGTGATGATATAAAACACATACACACCAAATTCTATTGTTGTAGGCTTATTATGAGCTTAGTTATGCAGTTTTCAATTTTTGGGTTGTATGGGAGGTGGGCGTGTCCGTGATCAAATTCATATACATATCAAATTTTATTGTTGTAGGCTTATTATGAGCTGAGTTATGCAGTTTTCAATTTTTGCGTTGCATGGGAGGTAGGCGTGTCCGTAGGCGGATTCCAAAAATATTCAATAGTGCAGATCCTTAGGTTCATTTGACCATGTGTACCAAGTTTCATCCAATTATCTCAACTCCTTCTTCTTATCCTGTGTATACGGACAACACACAGACGGACAGACGGACGGACGGACGGACGGACGGACATGAATAGCTCGACTCTCGTGGTGACGCTGATCAAGAATATATATACTTTTCTATACCGGACTCGCTTCGTTCTATGCGTTACAAACGTTTGCACAAAGTTAATATACCCTGACCTTTCAGGTTTAGGGTATAACAATAAGAAGTAAGAGTGAAGCTGAACACTGAATTCGGCGAATTACAACAATCATGAAAATATCGAAGTTGTTGTAAAAGAGTGGAAAGAGTTAGGTTGCGGTTATTGTGCACTGTCTGTGTACAAATTTTATGAATTTTATTCACAAAAATTATGAATGAGTATGATATTGGTATTGGTATTGGATTATAATATTGGTTCCATTTCACTGAGGGAAATATGTGTTATAATGAAATGAAATTGTGTTCATATCAAATGTATTTGTTTTTGAAATAGAGCTTGAAACAAATTCATTAAATTTAAACATAACTTTTTCAACTCGCCAGTCCTCAAGTCGCTTGTGATAAAAACGTCTACTCATTTTACTTATATTTGGTCAATAGTTGGCAACACTTTTGTTATGAAAGACCACATCGATAAATAAATTAAAAATGTTTACCTGTCAATAAATCAATCGACATAAGACATTTTGAAATATTTTGAAAATGAAACAGTGTTGACTGCTTGAAGGAATTTAATTTTGTTTAACTCACATCCCATTTTGACAGAATCTATGGCATTTTACCTATCCCGTGCACAAACCAACTTAAAAATAAGAACTTGGCAACGCAGCTTTACTCAACTCAATCAGCAGTTGACTTTCTCTATCCTCAACTAGCTGGAGACTTTGTTGTTGTTTTCTTTTTTCATATTCATTTATTTAGACATTTTGAAATATTTTGAAAATTAAACAGTTGACTGCTGGAAGGAATTTAATTTTGTTTTTGTACTCACATCACATTTTGTCAGAATCAATGGTATTTTACCCTATCCCGTACACAAACCAATTTAAAAATAAGAACTTGGCAACGTTATTTTACTCAACTCAATCGATAGTTGACTTTCTCTATCCTCAACTAGCTGTAGACTTTGTTGTTGTTTTCTCATAAAAATTTTGAAATAGGCGACATTAATTTGGCTGGCATTAATGGACATTAATTTGAAAATTAAAAAATTTAAAGGAGTATAAGTTGAAAATTAAACACATTTTATGAAGTGAAACTTCTTTAGCCGCGTATACAACATACGGCGAACTAAACGTTGAGTAAAACCGATGAAACACTTTAATGAAACGCAGAGAATTCATGCAATTGAATAATTCATCATAAGCCATGGTGAAATGGTTTGAGTTCAAACTAACGAAACTAAACAAATTGTGTAAATGACTCATCATAAGCCATGCTGAAATGGTTTGACTCCAAACTAACGAAACTCAATTTTACATCGTTTCATAACAATCAAGCTAAACTTGCTGAACACCACTTAAACAGGAAACTGCCATTTTTATTTTCTTAACAAAAAGAAAGTTGGTAGCAAAATAAGTGTGTCTTCTTTTTTTTCCCCCTTTTATCACCACGAATAGCCCTATTTTTGTATGAAATTTTTGGTTAAAGGTTTTTACAATAAATTAAAATTAGTAGTATGGTATGATGGATAATTCATTGATGGTGTAAAACCCTTAAATTTTTCGAAATTGTATTAAAACACATTTAATACAGACTTTTACTTAAACTTTTTAGTTAAACTTTTTTGGGTTAGAGTTTCACTTCAACCGTGCGTGGCTGTCACATATATATTTTCTAAAAATTTTGTTTTGTAGAAACGCAAAGGCGTTAAAATTCTATTAAAAAATTTTTTGTTAAATTTTAAAATATGTTTTTTTTCAGTGTTGGTTTATGAAATATTCATGTTCTCGTGTACTTCCTTTTGTGTATTTGTACATTAATATCATAAGTGAGACTGATGTAATTGATTACTGGGCAAAAATTCATTGATGCAATTCATGAAAATCATGTTTAAATTCACAATAATTGTGTACTTTTTTGGAACAGAGTTGATGATAATCCATTCTGATTATATTGAGCAGAATCACGAACCGCTTTCTTATTTGGTGAGTAAGCGGTGTGTTTATTTTTCGACATGGTTGGCGAATCGCTGGAAAAATTTATGCACACGTAGGCTACTCTAAGTAGTGCCTTATATATTCTGAAAGTTCCTTTGCGGGTGCAGGCATACGAAAAAGTGAGTTAATGTGATGTGTGAAAAGAAGCCGAGGATTTTGTTGTGCTTTACAATTATATCCATGCAGTTATGTTTCTACTTTCCGTGAATGACATGTTCTGAACAATGATATCGTGGTCAACCGGCAATACTTTTTTCAGAAAGTAAAATTTTTCCATGTAGTTTAATTCAGCGGTTGAATGGATTATACTATTAAAGACATCATCAAACGCAGATAACTCTGTAACCTATGGAGATATGATGGTACCGGTTATTGTGTCAATCTTATCGATGATGCACCATTAGACGATGACAGGTTGGGAAGTAATTATTTATTCTGAATTATTTGGAATAAATAACTACTTCCTTCCTTCTATTCTGATGTATCTAGAAGGACACACCGTACGCCGAAGTAAATTTCTTCGATTTCAGAAGTAACTTTATTTAAAAAGTATTATTTTGTCTTATCTTATTTTTTAATCCAAATATTCCGATTTTTTGAGGAAATCTTTTAGTTATATTTTTACATAAATAACACGAAAATATGTAAATATCTCTTGTCTGTATATTATCGCAACTAGTTATGCAACTGGTTGCTTTAGCACTAGTTTGCGTATTAGCCGATAGTTTTCCGGCAGGGTTATTTTTGAACTGGGCTTTAATATTTTGGGCATTTTATGCCTCACCACACATTGATGTATGCTGCGTTATCTGCAGCCGTGTTTATTGATTTTGTTGTTGGCACTTGTTATTTACTGTTGTTGTTGTTGTTGTTTGTACTACTGTTGCTGTGTTCGTGGAGTTGCGCAAGGATTATTAAAAACAAAAATTCAAAAGATTTTCGACATTTTGCATTTGGCAACATGGGCAGTTGCTGCATTTTTTTGACATACCACTTAACAGAATTCAAAAGCATGGAAAGTTCAATAAATTTGTTAATATTACGCCAAACAAAAATAGTAAAGTGAGTTGTGAGGTTAAGTCCTTGTGGTTGATTTTCATTTATTTATTTTTTGTTTTAATAAATATGAAATTCATAACGTTTGAAAATTTGTAATAAAACTGAAGCAATACCTATAGAACCACAGAAAAAAGTAAAAGCAATTCAACAAGCACTAGAAACATTTGAAAAATTTTAAATTAAAATGTATCAATCAGTCGTAAAGCAGGAGAATTTATTTGCTCTACTAGTTAGTTCACGTTAAATAACGTCAAATAACTTGAGGTTGCCTGGAGATATGTTGTTTCATGGACGAATTGTCAATGAAGCAGCTTAAGCTGTTGAGTAACAACAACAACAACAACAACAACAACAACAACAACAACTTAAGTTAATCTGACTTAGAAACGCACACACAAGCCCTACACACACATACTAACGAGACACTCAAAGAAAGCCTGCTTTAAATTCATTTGGCAAAAATTAAGTACCTCCAGCTAGTTCCAAGAATGCAAGGACGAGCATTGGCAGGCATGATGGCGGCTTTTGACCTGACTGTGTGGTCATAATTCATATGAAGTACGTAAGCAGAGACCAGAGACTGAATGCAAATTAGTGCTAGAAAGTTGTACCGGGGCAACCCACGTAAGCCAGCCAGTCAGCCAGTTATCGTTCGAGTAGCTGAGAACCTGCCAGCAAAACAGCAAAACAAAAATAAAAAACCAACAGAACAAATATTTTGACAACCAGAACTTGATGCTTGCCTCTATTGAACATATCGGCTTGGTTGGAATGAGTATAAAGTACAGACTGCAGAGGCTAGAACGCACTACGTTGACGTTGTCTGTTAGAAGTTTTGGCCTTGATGTAAACTTAAAATTTGCTCCAAAGCTCTTTTGCTGTGCAAGGTTGCTTGGTTTGGCTGTTGTTGATATTTTTGTTGTTGCTATATTTGTTGTTTTTTGCTGATGTTGCTACTGATTTTCTCGCCGCTACACCCTGCCACCCCAGCAGCTCTTTCATGATAATTCCTGATTTTTTGCTTGCTGCCTCTGAGTCCTTTTCTGTTTTTTTTTTCTAAACTTTTTTATTTTTTATTACCAATAATATTAATTCAATAAAATTTCCATAGGTTGCTTAGGCAAATCTGCGAATTATATATATATATATATATATAAAAAAAAACAAATTTGCATCTAAGCGTATTTAAGTAGGTCTAAAAGGCAACAGGAATATCTTCCATAAGGATTTCAGCTGATGAGCTTCAACATATTTGTGCACACTAATTTTATATAACGAAGGGTTTGTGAAAGGAAACAAGCAAAAAATGAGAAAGAAAAGTCTATAAATTTTTTATTGCTAAGGGCAACTGTGGGCCAACTAATGGATCATACAAGACTGATTTACTTTAAATATGGGTTTCATTTTTTTTTTTTTCTTTTCTTTTGCCTACAGCAATATTTGACAAATAACAACATCATATAGAAGTTTTCGTCAATATTTGCATATTAAATTAAAAACGACTGTTTTATTGTAGCAAACAAAAATAAGAACAAAAAAGAAATATGCGCCCATTTTTTGTTAAGTTCAGTGAACTTGTGAACAGTGTTGTTAATGCATAGCATTCAGGCGCTTAATATTGCCGTTTATTTTATTTCTAGTCTTCTACTTTTGTTTTTCTCCATAACAATTTGCTGTGAAATCGGAAATGTCTTAATTCCCCTCAGCATCTATTGTTGTAACAGAAAAATTTATCTCATAAATTGTCTTAAATTGGTCTATTGTCTGTGGTCACAGATATTGTTTATTATTAAATATTTTTTTTCTACATCTGAATAAGCGCAATGGGTTAAGTCAACTCTAAAAGGCTTATGCCGTATGCTTTGTCTTTTTATGCATACCGAAAGTTAAATATAATCCTACCCACAAGCTATAAAAAGCAATAACAAGCCAGATTACAATTTAAATATACCTAAAAAAAAAAAAAAATTTAAAAACAGAAAAGTGCATTTTCTTTCATACACTCAGGAAAAACCTTTAAATTTTAAGGTTTTACAAGTATATCCGAGATGCAACTCATTTAAATAATCAAGAACTTTTTTCTGAAATATAAAGGCTTTCGATGTTAAGACAAAAGCTTCCGCACTGTTCATAACAAGGGCGAATAATTTAAGTCAAAGAATTTTTTTTTGTCCATAATCAAAAGCTTATGAACTTTATAACAAAGATAAATTATTTAATTCAAAGGTGCCTGTTTTTGAGAAATCAAAACTAGAAGTTGTTTAGTAAAAATTCAGTATTTGAAAATAAAAATCACAATTAAAATCTTTGTTTTGAATATTTTGGCTTCTGATAAATTAAAATCTGGTTTTAATTTTATACAATTCGGATTCGTTGAGTTTAAAGATTTAACTCGAAAATGACCAGAAGATACCCTATTTGTTCAATGTTCATAAAGTCTGAACCTGATGATATTGATGATTTCTAAACCCCTTGACAAGGGAATGAAATCTACCAAAACAAAAAAAAAAAAATTGGCTTTATTTTGTTAAAAAAGCTTATCTTTACCCATTTTTAAAGTATTTTTTTTTTTAGAAAAAATGTCCTGGATGATGGATTTTAGGCACTTGTTTAATTTATTTAAGCACTTGTTTTGATAACAATTTCCAAAAACTATTTATAACCAGTAAAGAAAGCCTAAAGTCAGTCTAGGCCGACAATGAAATACCCTTAACCTACTTTAAAAATAAAATAAATATAATTGAAAATGGGCGGTTGAAGCCTTTATTTCATATGCATTTAAATGTTGATGAAAAATTTACAAATACGAAGTTTTATTCCTGTAGCTCATTTTAATGGCCTTTATTGTGCTTTCGCTATGGGAGGTGGGCGTGTTCAAGAACGGATTATTGCCAATTTTTGAACACACCTTAAGTTTGGTATACTCAGAAAAAAGTTTCTCGGAATATAATAAAAAAGGCATCATATTTAGAGAAAAATGGTATAGACTTTGCTCCAGAGAATGCTTTTCTCTACATGTGATACTTAAAATTCTCGAAAAATGATAAAAATCTTATGTGAAAAAAAAAAAATATGTGAAAATATATCGTTTTTAGAGAAAAATACTTTTTATTTTTGAGAAAAGATGTGTTTTTATTGAAGAAAATACTTCGCATAGTGAATTTTTTATCAAAATATAAGAAACGTTTTTCATTTTCAATAAATTTTTCTCTATAAATGAGAAATTTTTTGTGCGAGAAGAATACTTATCATTATTAGAGACATTGAACTATTTCCATTTCCTAGAAGTAAAGAAATATTTCTTCAAAAATGTGAAAATTTATTCTATTTTAAGAAAATTTTATTTGAAAAAGAGAAAATTGTTATTATCGAAAATAGAGAAATTTCCTACCAGAGATATGTATGTGTTTTTTTCTTAGTGTATAAAAAGCATACATACCAAATTTGATCTCTCTATGACAGACATAATCTTATTTGAGTTTTAAACTTTTTGGGTTGTATGGAAGGCGGTTTGTCCGTCGACGGATAACGTCCATTTTTCAAAACCATCTTTGTTTTGTGCTAAAAACTATGCGTGCCAAATGTTATCTCTGTAGGTTAAACAGAGGCTTATTTATTGCGTTTTCAATTTTTGGGTTGTATGGGAGGTGGACGTGTCCGTGCGCGGATGACACTCATTTTTCGAAGAGATCTTTGTGTTGATAGAAAACATTTACACACTAAATTTTATTGTTGTAGGTTAATTATGAGCTTATTATTGCATTTTCAATTTTTGCGTTGTATGGGAGGAGGGCTTGTCTGTGGATGGATGACGTTCATTTTTCAAAACCATCTTTGTTTTGTGCTTAAAACTATGCGTGCCAAGTTTTATCTCTGTAGGTTAAACAGAGGCTTGTTTATTGCGTTTTCAATTTTTGGCTTGTATGGGAGGTGGGCGTGTCCGTGCTTATTTATTGCGTTTTTAATTTTTGCGTTGTATGGGAGGAGGGCTTGTCCGTGGATGGATGACGTCCATTTTTCAAAACCATCTTTGTTTTGCTATAAAAAGCATATGTACCAAAATTTATTTTTGTAAGTTAAACAGAAGCTTATTTATTGTGTTTTTAATTTTTGGTCGTGTTCGAAGGCGGATGATACCCATTTTTCGAAGACATTTTTGTGTTGATACAAAACACATAAATACCAGATTTTATTGTTGTAGGCTAATTATGAGCTTATTTATGCAGTTTTAAATTTTTGCGTTGTATGGGAGGTAAGCGTGTCCGTGGGCGGATTACAAAAATATTCAATAGTGCAGATCCTTGGGTTCATGTGACTATGTGTACCAAGTTTCATTCAATTATCTCAACTCCTTCCTCTTATCTTGTGTTTACGGACAACACACAGACGGACGGACGGACATAAATAGCTCGTCTCACGAGGTGACGCTGATCAAGAATATATATACTTTTCTATACCGGACACGCTTCGTTCTATGCGTTACAAACGTTTGCACAAAGTTAATATACTCTGACCTTTCAGGTTTAGGGTATAATTATGGAATATTTTTATACCCTAAACATGAAAGGTCAGGGTATATTAACTTTGTGCAAACGTTTGTAACGCATAGAAATAAGCAAGCCTAGTATAGAAAATAATATATATTTTTGATCAGAGTCACCTCGTGAGCCGATTTAGCCATCTCCGTCTGTCTGTCCTTCCGTCCGTCTGTCTGTGTGTTGTCCGTAAACACAGGATAAGAAAGAGTTGAGATAATTGCATAAAACTTGGTACACATATGCACATGGATTCAAAAATTTTCACAATTGAATATTTTTGGAATCCGCCCACGGACTCGCCTAACTCCCTTATAACCAAAAAATTGAATTCGCTGAGGGTTTTATTAAAGCTACAGTAATTAAATTTAATATGTATGTATTTTGTTCAAAATCAAAATCTAAGACATGTACAAAAAATGGGCGTGATCCGCGCAGAAACACGCCCATCTCCCATACAACTCACAAAATTCAAAATACCATAAAAAGGTTTACGTATGACCTACAGGGATTAAACTTGATATGGGAGGATTTTATATCAAAACTAAGGTGCGTACACAAAATGGGCGTTACCCACCCACGAAAACGGCCATCTCCGATACAACTCACAATATTAAAAATACCATAAAAAGGTTTGTATATAGCTTACAGGGATTAAACTCTGTATGAGAGGATTTTAATCAAAACTAAGGTGCCACGAACACGCCCAACTCCTATACAACCCACATTAGTGAAAACTGATAAAAACTGTAAAGGAATACAATGGACTTTGAAAAAATAAGAATTCATTTATATTTGTTTAAGTATATCAATATATATATTAATATAAAAGGAGGATTAGGTTATTCTATAGTCGGGCTAGACCGACTTTAGGCTTTTTTACGTGTGTTTTTTTTTTGTTAATGTGTGTACATCGAATACTCCTCAATTGCCGTAATTTGTTGTCAACATGTAAAGACCATAACCGCGGAGGTGCCAGTTTAGAAAATTTGCCAATATTCGACAAAGGGGCGTGTTGCTATAAGAAACACACTGTATCTCCGTAAATATTAACACTAAGGTTATAAAATCCACAGTAAAATTGCAAGGGCAGGGCACTAAAGTGGGCGTTATTCGAAAAAAGGTGTGGCAATGTAATAAAAACTCTATTTCTCGAATAAAATTGACACTAGAGTACTGAAAGTTAGTACAGAAGTTGTAATCTAAAATTGCTATCAAGAAAGTGGGCGTTATTTGACAAAGGGGTGTGACAATGCAAGACAATTACTGTAACTCGAATAAAATTGACACTAGGCTACAGAAATTTATCGCATTTGCGTAAGGCACAATTAGTACAAATTTTTTTTACAAAAATAGGTGTTATTTCACAAAGGGGTGTGGCAATATTAAAAAAACACCGTATCGCGAATACTATTGACACTAGGATACTAAAATTTAGTACAGATGTAGGCACAAGTATAACAAATGACTGCCGAGAAAGTGGGCGTTAGTCGGCAAAGGGGTGTGCAATGTTAGAAAAAACTGTTTATAGAATAATATTGACACTAGGGTAATAAAATTCAATGCTAGAATGGATAGAATTATTGAAACGCTATGAATAAAGAAGGCGGAATTTGACAAAAAGGCGTGTCAATATTGGAAAAAAACACTATATATCAGTCAATATGTCAATTCATGGGTATTGAAATCAATACAAGAACAGGTAGAGTTATAACAAAACACGATCAAGAAACTAGACTAGATTCAACAAAGAGGCGTGTCACAATTAGAAAAACACTGCATTTCAGATAACATTGAAACTTGGGTACTAATATTTGGTAGGTGGGTAGGTAGAATAATTAAAAAGTGGGAGGAATTATAAATAGCGTGAGGCACTATAAGAAAACTACTGCATATCGGTTAATACTTATACTAAGGAACTGAAATTTAGTGCAGGGCAAGGTTGAATTATTTTGAAGTTTGATCAATAAAGTACATAGGCGGTATTCAAAAAAGGGTGTGACAAAAAAAAAAAAAAACAAAGTGGCCATTTCAGCCCTTGAAAGGACTTTGACTGAGCTTCTTATGATCAATTGTGTTGTGTGTGTTATTAAATGTTGGCACACAATTGACCGAGAACTGCACCTACATGTTTTATGCCGACTCCGAACGGCTAAAGTTCATATTCTCAAGAAGTTTTACATGGCATTATTTACTCTCTGCGGTTTGCCATTGTCTACAGAGAGGTGGTGAACGATCAGAAAAATTTTTTTATTGAAACATTTTTTGCCGCGACTGGGGATCGAACTCGGGCTCCGAGCATGCTAAGCCACACAATTAACCTCCATGCCACGGTTACCGTTTTTAAAAGGGTGTGACACTTTAATAAAAATTGCAAAGAGGCAGAAATTAAAATTAACCAACAAACCAGTAATTTGTAAAATTAAATTTTTAATAGTAAAGTTTCATATTTGAAATTTTGTTTTAAGAATTCTTGAAAATTTATTTAAAAATTCAAAAGAGCAAAGAATAAGAAAGAACAGAAAAAAACATTTTCTAAATTATGAACTTAAATAATTGTTTTTATGTTGTTTACAAACTTTTTTCTAAAACTTATCATATTCTCTAAAAAGGAAGAACCAACTTTTAAGCAAAAAAAAAACCTACTTCAAAATCACTACAATGTAAAAAATAATTTTAAATGGCTTTTCCTTTTAATCGTGATAAAATTTTATAATTTGTTTGTGTACATTATTATATTGGAAATTGTATTATTTTAATTTTTCCGAATTTGTGTTATTTATATCATAAATATATTATTTTTTATACCCCCACGCGTACTGCGTAAGGGGTATATTAATTTTGTCACGATGTGTGTAACACCCAGAAGGAGGCGTGGTAGGTATGGAAAAGTATATATATTCTTGCTCAGCATCACCACCTGAGTTGATTTAGCCATGTCCGTCTGTCTGTCCGTCTGTCCGTCTGTCCGTCTGTCCGTCTGTCCGTCTGTCCGTCTGTCTGTCGACACGATTACAGCCGTAATTTTGAAGCTATCATAATGAAATTCGATATTTAAGCTTTTTTTAAAAAAACTAAGGTCAAGTTCGAGAATGGGCTAAATCGGATGAAAACCACGCCTACCTCCCATACAACCCCAAAATTGAAAACTCTACAAAGAAGCTAATATTAAAGCTACAATACTGAAATTTGGCACATGTGTGTTCTATGTCAAAACTGAGATGTGTTAGAAAAATGGGCGTCATCCACCTACTAACACGCCCACTTCCCATACAACCCCAAAATTGAAAAATCTATAAAGAGGCTAATATTAAAGTTAAAAGACGGAAACTCGGTATTTGTGTATTCAATGTCAAAACTAAGGTGTGTTAGAAAACTGAGCGTCATCCACCTATTAACACGCCCACCTCCCATACAACCCCAAAATTGAAAAATCTATAAAGAGGCTAATATTAAAGTTACAAGATGGAAACTCGGTATTTGTGTATTTAATGTCAAAACTGAGGTGTGTTATAAAATTGGGCGTCATCCACCCATTAACACGCCCACCTCCCATACAACCCCAAAATTTAAAAATCTATAAAGAGGCTAATATTAAAGTTACAAGACAGAAACTCGGTATTTGTGTATTCTATGTAAAAACTGAGGTATGTTAGAAAAATGGGCGTCATACACAATCTAAGACGCCCACCTCCCATACAACCTCAAAATTTAAAACTTTATAAAAAGGCTTATATTTAAGCTGCAAGAAAACAATTTGATATGTATGTATTTTAGACACATAAAAATAATAAAATCTTTCAAAATCTCTTACAAAAAGCTCTCCAATTTAAGATTCTTCTACCCATAAGAATCGGCCGTGGGGGTATTTTAACTTCGGCCAAGTCGAAGATATACCTTACTAGTTTTATGATAATATCGGTTCTTCAAACTTTAATCTTATACTATCGGGAAATTTTTAGCCTGAAACTATGCATAGAATATTTTTTATTTATTTGATGTGAAAAATTATGTGTAAAGTATAAATTAACGGTCCTATTCTGACATATTAACAAATTGTCAACCAGTATTTTTATATTTCTATGTGTTTGTTGTAATTTTTTGATTTTAAAACAAAATTTGAATTTCAAAAATAATAAATTTTGATAAAAATTGTCAACTTCTTTTTGACAATATAGATTTTGACAAATATTGACAATTTCATTAACAAATTTTGTTTTTTGATTTTTAAATTTTGTTTTGAAATCAAAAAATTACAACAAACACATAGAAATATGTATAAAAATACTGGTTAACAATTTGTTAATTAGCCAGAATAGGGCCGTAAATATATATTTTTTGTCGAGTTTTTTACTCCAAATAGTTTTCACCAGTCGTAGAATAGTCTTTTAAGCTAATACAAAATAAAGCTCTATATTAATATGTATTAATAAAAAACAAAAGTTTATCTTAGTATTCAAAGGATCAGTACATATTATACATAAGTGTGTCAGAAACATCCATGATTTCATAGGTCAATTCGCCATAAAAATGTTCAAAGGGAGCAAAGCAACTTCAACCCTTCCCCCAAAAAAAAACTCAGACATATACTTGCAAAGCGTCTATACAAATAAATTTTTTTATCTCTTTGTCGTCAAAACCATTCCAATGGAAAAGTTTTAAATAGCACTGCTACAACTATTTAACTATTTCATAAAATAATGCAGTTAATAAGTAAAAAAGTTAATTTCCTAAAAATAAAATGACAGCAATAATAAACAGTTAACAGTTTGGTAAAGAAATATTTTTTATAAACTTATGCGTTCAAACGTAAAGTTTGAACAGAAAAAAGTTTGCAACACACGCCAGACAGTCGAACACACATGCTTATTCTCGTTACCACTTAAATGGCAAGTGCCATAAAATTTACAAAAAAAAAAACAAACTTTTTGAAAAAACAACAGCAACCACAGACCAACTTTAAAAATTGTATGCTTGCAAATATGCAGATAGCTAGATGCACATAAGCAGAATGAGCAATAAAATGGAAAAATTTCAAAAGCAAAAAGGAAAAAACTAAATTCAGCGGCAAAAAGCATAAAAAAGCTTAGAAAAAATTCAAGGAATAGCAAAATCAACGCATAAAAAGTGAAAAATAAAACGTGATGTCCTCTAAATAAATCGGATATCCTTGGTATATTAACCAAGGCGGAAAATATGAAAAAGAGAAAGATGTTGTTGTTGTTGCTTTTAGTGTTGTTACTGCTGCCAAATCCGCTGATGCAATTAAAAACCTCACAGAAAACAAAATTCCTCGCATAAAGCAGAATAGACATTTTTTTTAAGCGAATATTAAAGCTGGTAATTAGAAAAAATGCCAGCAATACAAAAAGCTTTAAAAGCTAGAACAACGCCAAGTATGAAAAAAAAGTAATAAAAACCGAAAAAGAAGAGTTGTGAAATTATTTTATGATATTTTATATTGATAAAATTTTATTTTCAAAAGCAAAGAGTTTAATGCAATTCACACATTCAAACTTATTTGCGAGCATGCTGTGCTTACTCGTGTATGCCATTAGAAACCATTAAAATACTGTACAAAATTTTATAAAATATAGTTTATTGCAATATTTTGACACCAACAATATTTTGGTATTTCTAGATTTCTTACAAATGAAGTAAGTGATGAAATTAAATGTAAATGATGAAGACTCATTTTGATGATGCCTTTTCATAAATAACTTGATTAATACTCCCGATTTAGTTTCTTGTTCTCATAAATTATGATTTATTTTAATAGTTCAAAAAAAAATTAAGAGCATTCTGGAATTATTTTATAAGGAGATTCATATAGTTAAGTGCTACTCGCGAGAGAATATTTCATATGTGGTGTGAAGAAAGTATTCATTCAAATCTTCTAGATTTGCTAAATCGACCGTGAAGATAAGCAACTGACCATCATTCTGCAATTGAGATTATAATCGTTCTTGTAACCTTGAGTCACTGATCGTTAAAAAACCCAGAAATATATAATTTTTTTAATAGATTGAAGAAAGTATCTTATGTTAGTAAGCCAATTCAAAAATTCATGTTTTGCAACAAATTAGTTCAACTTACTAAACTCATCTGACTATCTATCTATCCTCAATATAATGAAGAATGGTCTAGACTCTAAATTTCAGAGGATCATCTTTGAGTGCCGTTTAATCCATTACAATTATGGCATGCATTTGAGAGTACTTTTGGCGTAATATTCTTTACCGAAAATCCCAGATTTGTCCCGGGATTGGATAAGTACTGAAAAAAATTTGAAATAATTTTATAAATCGTGAAATCGAGTTTAAACTAAAAGTCACTTAAAGCAATCGGAAAAAATGTATTCTTCGGAAGTCCCAACATGTTTTTCTACAAGTTAAAAAAGCAATTAAATACAATAAAAATTTTTTTAAATATTTATGTTACAAAAAAAAACAAACAAAAAACAAAAAAGAAAGTCTTAAGTCGGTCTAGCCCTTCATAGTGATTTACACACACTCACCTTACATGTTTAGGGTATAAAAATTAACATTAAAAACAAATTCATAGCCACAAAATTCGGACAAGGTTGTGGCATGAATTTTAAATTCTTATGCTTTTGTTTATTTCCAAAATCGCCTCTGCGGCTTGATGGAATTTTGTTACAAAATATCCTGCCGAAGAAAATCATCTTTCGACCTCGACACTAGCAAGTGGGACAGTATGTAAGAGTGAAATTTAAAATGTCTGAAATTTTTTATTTGATTGCATTTTCCAATAAAAAATTTCTGGAATTTATCCAAATCCTGGAACTTGATTGTAATCCCGGCATACCGAAACTCCCGGGATTTTAAATTTTAGCCCGGGGACTGTTGGGACCTGAAAAAGCCTGGTGTGGATCCCGGGATTGCATTTCCTAATAACAATAGACAATATAGAGCTATAAATGTTCTAAAATGGTGTTTATAACTACTTGGAATGATTTAGACTCAGGAACACTGATCAAAAAATTAATAACGTTTTGTTATTTCTTGACTTCTGTTGGTTTCTATGCTTTTTCTTAGCTTTTAGCCCTCAATTACACTATTTACACTGACTTGGGATATTCACATTGACTTGGCTAGTTGGTTATGGGCAGATTGAGTACTTTTGATAATTGCGTTTGCCCTAAATTGCAATTGAGTACTTTGTAGAATTCCGACATACATCTCCGGAATTTATGTCGGAAATATTCTGATGCCATTAATATTTTACAAAAATTGAACAAATATTTAAACTCTTAAAACCCTTAAAAAACATTGAAATATTGACAACGGATTCGGATTCAGTGACCCATTTTTACCTAGTTAAAAATAAAAATAAAGTAAAAATAGAAATGAAAAATTAAGTGACAACACTATCCACCATAATGAATTTTAAAATTCTAACATCAGATTCGAAATCAATCATCCCTAAAACTGTAAGATATTATTTAAAACTCAAAAGATATGTATTTGTAGGTGGTAATCCTTTGGCAAAAATAATGATATAACTTTAAAATCCTGACAACAGATTCGGATTCAGCAACTCATTTTTACCAAATGATCACCAAGCAAACATAAAAAACAAAATGTGAATCAACACTAACCGTCATGTATTAAAATTCTGATATTAGATTCGAAATAAGCTACTGCCTAAAAATTTTATATAATGTTAAAAACATTCAAAAAAACCTGCATATTAAGGTGGCATGAAACTTTGACAAAGGATTCGGATTCAGCAACCAACTCTTACCAAATGTTTGCTATAAAAAAACAAAAAACAAACCATTTGGCAACCCTATTCGCCGTCTTGAATTATAGAATTCAATTTGAATTACTTCTTTTTACTTTTTGTCAATTCAATTATTGTCTATTTTTGCAAAAGGTCTGCAACTCATGAAAAAGTGGGTATCCAATTTGGTTAAAAATCAATCTATAAAAGTAGATTGGTAGATGCATACTTAGGCACAATGGCATTTTACAAAAACAAAATGTACGGTAAGTTTGAGTATGAGTTTGAGGGGTTCCATAATCGCAGGTTAAAAAAAAATAGTTAATTTGAACAAAAATTTTGGTCTAACCAAAATTAACGGCTATCCTTATTGTTTCTGTGCATATTTTAAGCCTGACCTTTGCCATACTTTATCACTACTTGTTCTCAATTACATGTTCATATGCAGCAATATATTTATCAATTAAATCGAACAAAATTTTACAACTTACACGGTATGTTAGTCGAATTCGTCGAATTCATTCGCTACATGGCAACAATTCAAAGTTTACCTTCTTTTATATTGTATATATTTTTTATCCTCTTTTTTCATGAAAATGCATGCGCCCGTATAAAATGTTATTTTCAATAGTATCTAGCCATTGCTATGGAATTTATCTGGCAATAACTGTTGTTAACCTGGTTTTTTTTTGTTTTTTTCTTTTAGATGCAGAATACAGATCATTGTTGCAAAAGTTTTTCACGCTGAGCTTCAGCAAACTTGAAACCTATGAAAATAATTTTATATTTTGCAGCATTCCCCACTAATCAAAGGGTTGATGAAACTTTTTTTTTGTGCACGTTTTTGGTTTAATATTCTACTATTATAAATTGTTTGTTTTAAAATTCATAGTTGCATTGTGGGGCAAACAGATAAGAATAACAGAAATTGTTAAATATTTCAAATCAAAATCAATGTTAACTTTTTTAAATGTTTTCATACATGAATTTGAAACTGAACCATAAAATATTTTTAAGTATTTGTTAAAAAATGTGTTCGGAAATTAGTCATAATTGATGACTTATTAAAATTTGATTAAAACTTAAAACTTTAGAACTTGAAATTTAAAATTTAAAATTAAAAATTTTTTTTTAAATTATTTAAAATTTTTCATCATAAATTTAAAATTTTAAATTCGTATTAAGAAGAAGGTCTGCTGTTTAAAATTGGCAAACTCGTGTGCAAACTTCATTTTGTTAATTTTAAATTTTAAATTTTAAATTTTAAATTTTAAATTTTAAATTTTAAATTTTAAATTTTAAATTTTAAATTTTAAATTTTAAATTTTAAATTTTAAATTTTAAATTTTAAATTTTAAATTTTAAATTTTAAATTTTAAATTTTAAATTTTAAATTTTAAATTTTAAATTTTAAATTTTAAATTTTAAATTTTAAATTTTAAATTTTAAAATTCTTAAATCTTAAAATTTAAGATAAAATTTAAAATTTACCAAATGAAGTTTGCACACAAGTTTGCCAATTTTAAACATAAGACCTTCTTAATACGATCGAAGGTTTTGACCTCATAACAAATTTAATTTTTGAACTGAAACTTCTTTGGCGGCTTATGAAATTTCAAAGTCTCATATTCGTGACGCCTGCGTAACGTTTTCAATTTATATGAAAATTTTTCAATATTAGCTTTATTCGTGAAGCTTATAAATAATGTCAAGGGCAAATTTGTGACGCAAGCTGGAATTGAACCCGGACTGTCACAACTTAGCAACGAACAACAATTATGCCACATAGGCACATGATAAACAGGCAAATAAAATGTTATTAATATTGAACGCGTTTTGCTTCATATCTAGTATATCACAAACACAAACCATGCCTTTCAAGCATTTAATTTTCAACCTAAAAGTAGGCACGGAAAATGTATTTCTTTAAGCTTTGAACGAAAATATTAAACCATATAATTCTACACGCGAAATTTTTGTGTGAAGAAAAAGCAACAGGGTGACAGATATATACTTTCATTGCTGCAATATAACAACTGTGTGAAGAAAAGCCAACAGGGTGACAGATACATATTTTCATTGCTGCAATATAATAACTGTAATAAATGCTTTAAGGTGCACTCAGAAAAACTCGGCACTCGGCCATATAAAATTAACGTTTTGTAATGTTATTTCCAATGTAAATCAGAAAATGTGGATTTTACTTTAAATAATGTTAAGTTAAAATGTATTTTGTTGAATTGATAAGAATAATATCAAATTGATAATGTAATTTTTTACGTTGCAATATCAATTCTTAATGTTAAAATAACATTTAAAATGTTTTTTAGTTCATCATTGTTTACTTTACAATTGATAGTATTTCATATGCATTTAACATTATAAATGTAAATGTCAACAACAAGCAGATGTAATGTTTCTTTAACAGCTGAGCCGTTGAGACATGCAGGTGACCGTGGCACACAGGTTATGAGTGTGGCATAGGATGCCCGGAGCCCAGGTTCGATTCACACTCGTAGCAAAATATTTTTCAATACATTTTTTTTTTATCTGCATTAAAGTACTGATACTTTTTGATATTTTAAGTGTTAAAATAACATTATTATGTGACAGTTATAAATTTTTAAATGATGGTTTCGTCATGTAAAAAGTACATAAGGATAATATCAATTTTAAAATTTTTTAATGTCGGACGACCTTTGTCAACTAAAAATGTAAATTTACGGTTGTTTAATATACTTTTTTTTCTGAGTGTGGGACATAACATTCGCGGCAGAGAAAACTGACCTTTTTTTAAAAATTCATAACTTAGTCAAAAACAAACATTTTTCCAACATTTTGTAGAGAATTGAACAAATTACAAAAAAAAAATTTTTAAAAATATATTTTTCACTCCAACATGGTTTAATAGAGCTCCAAGCTAGCGGCAAAGAAAAAAACGGGGCCTCGTGGTTGCAGCGCTGGCAGTCGCAAAAATTGTCCGATCTGGAAAAAAAATGACTTTTTTAAATCTTAACAAAATTGGTTATCGTATGACAGGAGTTTTTTTTTAATTTTTTTTTTTTTCAATTCTTGGTGATGTTCCAAATTTGAAAGTGTGTTTTTCGAAAAAAATATTGACTTAAAAAATTCATAAAAAAATCGAAAAAAAAATTTAAAAAAAGCTCGTGTCAAACGATAGTGAATCAAGTTTAAAAAAATACAAAAAAAAAATTTCGCCAAAAAATGAACCCGCTAGTGCTGCAACCAGTACGAAAAACATGGTTTCGATATTAACGCCTTCAAATTTTGTGAACAAAGAAAAATAAAAATGCGCTCTCACTAATCCGGCTGTGTGAGACCGGCCGCATATTTTATTTTTGTATAACAAACATTTGAATAATGCTGGTCAATAATTTCGCAACTTTTTTGTGCCTTGTTTGTATCAATGTATGAAAAATCTGTTTGCGGCTTTTTTTCTGAAATCGGTATATTTTGAATAATTGTGAAAAGAAATCTATCTGGATTCAAGTTTGAAATATGTGACAATTTGATAACTCAGATGGCAGCACAAATCCACCTTTAAGTTAAGAGAGCCGTCACATCAAAAATCTTAACCTTATATTTTCTGCTGTGCTCTACCTCTTTATTGAAAGTATGAACAAACTGAAATACTTTAAAAGTTTTTATTATTTAAAGAAAAAGTTTTTCCATAAACATGGAATCGTATTTTAAACTCACTTTTCATAGCAAATGAATAGTAAAACAACAATAAGAATTATGCAAACTGAAAAATTGTTCAAAAAAAACAATAAAAAAGTAGCTATGAGTAACAGCAGCTATCATAAAATAAAATACGATGCACTTGTTTCCGGAAAGGAAATATTTTTATTCCTTTTTTTTTTGTTATTGCATTTAAAAGCATAACTTTAAATATTGATAATTCAAATTTTACAGTTCGAAATAATTCTAAAAATTATTGCTTAAACACAAACAACAACAAACTTAAACAAAACAGCTGTTTTTGACATTCCGTTCATTTGCTTACTCACAATCGAGCCTTTTCTCCAGAATTAAATCTTGATTTAATTTTTTAATTAAAAACATCAATTATGCTAAAAATAACTTCTCAAACTTTGTTCATATCGGCAAACAGATTGTTTCATCGTTTTTAGTTGCTAATGTTAATTGGCAAGATTAATAGCTCTACGAATGATAATTTACGAAATGTGAACGGAATATTAATAGCATAACCTGGCATAATCTTAGTAAAATTCTTTTGCTCATTGCTCGTGTCAACAAGCTAAACTTTGAAAATTTTGTTCATAGCTGTGCTGTCATGCACACAACTCTCTATTCCGACCCCTCACAGACTATTTCTACCTTTCCCAACACAATGATAATAAATAGCACGCTACCTAGGTACCACCCATAGACCATCTCCATCTTCTCTGAAATTATTTTCCACGAACTTAAGTCCAGGAATTTGTTATAATTGGTCACTCTTATAAAATAGCGAATTAAAAGTAAAGCAAAAATTTCCATAAATCTTGGCAGTCACGTTACTAAAAGCTTTGCACTAAATATACCCCGCAGCAAAATAATTTCCTTGCCCTAAAGGACGAGTACTAGAAAAAAATTTATAATCTCTGCACAGCAACACAATTGTGTTGCGCAAAGTTGTTCAAAAGCTTTTTTGTCTGGCATTCTTTATGTTCCCAATCAGCCAAACAAGCTTGGAATAAGCTTTAAACAAGCTTACACACGTAAGCCTCAAGCTTGGATAACGCTTTCATTTACTATTGTAGAACGCTTACATGTAATTGTAGGATAAACGAAAGTGAACCCTTGGAATAATATTCCTTACTTCAAGCTTAATCCAAGTGTTGTTTTTACAATTGGATATAAGTGTTTTAATTAGCTTTTTCCAAGTGTGCTACATTCAACAAATCAATTAGCACTCGCGAAAAATTTTTATTCCGTGGCTCAGTTGGTAAGCCACTGGTTATTTGATTTGTTGTGATTTGGACATCCAAGGTTCAATTCCCAACCGGAACATTTTTATTTTTATTTATTTTTTATTTTCGTTTGTTAAAATTGAAGCATATATTTATATGAAAAATTGCATGTCTTCAAAAATTTTTGTGTTTGCTACCCCAGGGATCGAACGCGCGAACCACCGCATATGAGTCGGACACTCTAACAGCTTGCCGTTAGCCTTATGGCTGCTGAGCGAACAAAATGAAAATGTATGTATATATGAGAGCATCACAACTTTGAACAGTTGTGAAACTATTACCGTTGTCAGCGTTATCTAAGTATGATTGCAAAACACTTACTTAATGCAAGCCTTTCCAAGTATTATTGTACATCACTTGCTTTTTGTGTTTTACGCAATAGTTACACAAAGCAACTTGGAAATTTATTACTCGGGCAAATGTTTTTCAAGCGTGCTTGGATAAGGCTTGATTTTTGTATTGCATGTAAGCTTAATCCAAGCACTATTTCTAAATGGTTGATTGGGTTGTATTTTGTTTTCTCCCGCACGGCAAACAAAACTTGGTGCATGTTGGAAGTCAGTTTGTCTGTGTGAATGTTTTATGAATTGTTTTCTTTTTTGTTGTTTTTTGCAATTTGTTTCAGTGATTGTTACATTCTGTTGTTCATTATTGAAAGCTTACAACTTTTTCTTAATGAAAAATAAAATGCAAGCAAGAGAGTATTTCTTTTGAAGTTGGTACTAAGTAATATTAAATTCTTAATTAACTGAAATTTTGTTTTTATGCATTAATTGTGGAATTAAAAAAAAAAAAAAAATGTATGCCATACTTCTGATGCAACAGTTCAGCCACACTCAGAAAAAAGTTTCTCGAAATGTGATAAAAAAGGCATCATACTGAGAATGCTTTTCTCTAAATGCAATACTAAAAATAACATAAAGCTTCCATGAAAAAGAACATATAAAAATATATAGTTTTTAGAGAAGATTTTTTTTTTCTCTTTTGAGAAAAGATTTCTTTTTATTGAATAAAATTTTTTGCGAAGTGATTTTTTTATAAAAATATGGAAAAATTTTTCATTTTCAATAAATTTTTCTCTATAAATGAGAATTTTAGAGACATTGAAATACTTCCATTTCCCACAAGTGAAGAAGTATTTCTTCGAAAATATAAAAAAATATTCTATTTGAACCATGATAAAATACTTTTACCAGGTAGTGTTGACAAATGTTGATTCTCTCAGCTACAAGTAAACGAGCCCTTGTCAAAAACAGCTGTTCGTTATATTCGTTGGCCACATTCAGCTGTGTCAAATGTTGTGACAGCAACACATCGGGGAGCGCTATTATCGGTATTGAAGTTTCAGAAAAATTGTCAAGTTTATGAAATATCAAGCTTTGTATCAAATACAAATGGAAATTTTACCGACAAGTTAAAAATTTTCTATTTTTAAATGCATTTTAATGCGCAACTTCATATTTATGTGAATCAAGTTTTGACTAAGCAGTTGGCAACTGTTGGGTACGCTGAATGTGACCAGTGAAAATTAATTGTATGCTATGACGGATTGTGAGCGCTCTCTTTCTTGTTATATTTTTTGACAAACGTCCGTTTGCAACAGAAACGTCAATACTACCTTGGAGTAATTATATCATGAATTGAACAAAATTTTATTTGAAAAAGAAAAAATTTATATTATCGAAAATAGAGAAATTTTTTATCGGAGAAAGATAGGAGGCCTTTTATTCTGAGTGTAGTAGTGACATATGGACATAACTTAAAATACGACTTGCAGCTCTCTTTGACTGTATAAACTGCTCAAATGACTCGCATGACCCGCACGATAAGTTCATAAATCTGAATACCATATTCTTCGTGGCGATCGCGGTAATCAGAGTTTAACGCCTGATATATCAGAAATTTTATTTTAATGGAAATTAATTTTTGTAATCGACTGTCACCTCTATGCAAACACTGGCAAATCTCAGAGAGAAAATAATACCATTTAGGTCATCTAGAAGATAAATATTTGGCGTTCAGAGTCGGCATAGGGAAAGAAGGTGCACTTCTCTATCAATTGTATATAAAGATTTATTAACACTAACACAATTCATCATATGAAGCTCGATTAAAGTCGTTTTAAGCACTGAAGTGGCCAATTCGTCTTGTTTTCAAATTCCTTGTGTATTTGCATGCTTGATGGAAGTCTCTGGTTGAATGCTTTGTCCAGTTTATAAGCAAATAGTGTAAAAATTCAAGCTCAACTTGGGCTTATGCATATATTTCGACCTACACTTGGAGACGAATGCTTGAACTTCGTAAACTAGCTGGAAATGGATCGATCTAACTTTGGCTTGCAAGACATGTCGTTGAAATATTGCAGAATCGATGTATAGTATAAACAAAACCACCCAGTTGGAATATGAATCCTCAAAGACAAAGTCTTCAAAGTCGCCTCGACGACCAAGTACGCATATTCAGAGCGAACGCTGACGTTCTGAAAGACAAGTCATTATATTGTCAGCAACAAATAAGTGAAATGTCATTTGCTTGCTTAAAATTTTTGAATTTATTTGTTGCTGACAATATAATGACTTGTCTTTCAGAACGTCAGCGTTCGCTCTGAGTATGCGTTCTTGGTCTTTGAGACGGTTTTGAAGACTTCGTCTTTGAGGATTTATATTCCAACTGGGAAAATACATTTTGAAAACACGACCTTGAGCTGCACTTTAATATTTATCTCGAACTATACTCCAAATGCATGTTCAACAGATTTTAATAGGTTTGATCTGGAAATCTTGGTGCTGGATGGGCGCCTGTGTGTGTCTGACTATAGGATGCTCTTGTCTTAGTTCCAAGATGAATTATTATAATTATTATACGAAATATAATGATTCGTTTATGTATTTACTAAATATCTTAACGAAGATTTGGTCTCACATCAATAACCTCGCTCTCACATGCAATGTTGAAATTGTTTTGAATCTTACTGATGCTTCGTCAAAAACTTTACGAAGCAAGCTAATCAAGTTAAAAAACACGAAAAGAAAATGTATGCAAATTTATAGAACAATACTTTCGCTTACAAGTACAGAAAAGCTCCTTGCCGTGTTGTTGAATCAGCAGTACTTACGAGACTCATACGAGGTTAAGCTCTCAAGATTTCGATAAATTACTTCGCAAGAGGTAAAATCGAAGCACGATAAACAAACTCTCTCACAAAAAATTGCCTTCTCTTAGCAATTCTTTCGTACTATCATAGATGCATGATAGAATAATAAGGAAGGCGCATATTGGAGAGGAAGTGAGCTGGATATCAAAGCCAGCTGTTCGAATTTAAGTTTTTCTAGTTGTTGTTGCTGGCTATTGTTTGACGTTTATAGGACTCACATATTTGTTAGTGTAAAATTAGACATTTGAGCAGCCGTGAAAATATGAGCCTACCTTATTATTCTGTCATGTATAGATGAAGAATAATACTTTCGCTCACAAGTTCAAGAAATCTTCTCATATGAGCTTCAAATTGCAGGTATTTATGAGACTTATACGAAGTTATTTTCTCAGGACCTACACTCAGAAAAAAGGATCTCGGAATATGATGAAAAAGGATTCATATTTAGAGAAAATTCTATAGACTTAGCTTCATAAAATGCTTTTCTCTAAATGTGATTCTAAAAATTCCCTTTATATTATTAAAAGTTTCCATGAAAAAGAGAAATATAAAAAAATATATCGTTTTTAGAGAAGAAGATTTCTTTTATTTTTTAAGAAAAGATTTGTTTTTTTTAAAGACAATACTTCGCATAGTGAATTTTTCATTAAAATATAGGAAACATTTTTCATTTACAATAAATTTTTCTCTATAAATAGGAATTTTTTGTGCGAGAAAAATACTCATTATAAGAGACATTGGAATATTTTCATTTCCCACAAATGTAGAAATGTTTCTTCGAAGATGTGAAATTTTATTCTAATTGAAGAAAATTTTATTTGAAAAAAAAAAATTGCTATTATCGAAAATAGACACATTTTTTGTGGCAAAAACATAGGTGTTTTTTTCTGAGTGTAGATTAATTAGCTTGCAAGAGCGTTAAACAAGCGTTAAACATACAATTTTTAAAATTGTCTGCACAAGTACCTCTTCTTGGAAGTTCGATTTTAGTTCGATATGAGATTCTTGTTCATAAACGGATCATTCTATATTTCTAATATGTAATCTCGTTACGATTTTCATTTAAATTGGCAAAATTTTTTTGCAGCTAACTTTTTGTAGAGTAGTTTTATCCTTGATATAATCGATCTGTTCACGTACTTTACTTGTTAAAACTCGCAGGGAGAGAGCAAAAACAAAGGAATTGAAATAAAAATTATACAAAGAGAGAAATAGCAGCCAAAGTACGTGAACAGAAAACTTGTTGAAGCAGCTGATTGAACGATTTAGCAGCTTATTTGAAATCAGAAAAAATTTTGTATATTATTTTGTTTGTTTTTTGATACATAATGTTTTTTCGGCAGCTGAAAATTCTTACAAGTAAAAATTTTACTAGCAAAAACTTGTAGCTACTTTTTCTCTCAATTTTTTTTTTTCTCTTTATCCTCTCTCGTTGCAAGTTTTTCGAGTTCGTGAACGCTTTCCAAGATAAAATTTGTAACAATTTTTTGTTGTTGAAGAAACCTATTTATGTCAAATTTTTTCTCAATGTTTTTTTTTTTAATATTTTATGAATGTATTTTATAAATCAATTTTAAAATCCTTAACTCTTCAAATGAAAACATTATTTTATTCTTTAAACAATACAAATCTCTTTAGTTTAAAGGGAAAACCTTAACTAACACTTTGTAAGAAAATATTCGAAAATGTTGAATAACCGTGCTCAAAACGAAAAACAGTCTTTCGAATTATCCGAAATTGCTAATTAAAAACAACCGAAACCTTTAAAATCAAAATTTAATAAAAACCGGTTTCTCGAATAACCCAAAATCGGGTTTGACAACCCTAAGTGCATCAAAATGAGCATAGAATTATAATCTTTTCCCAGCGGCTCCCTGAAATCCATTAATGTTTGAATGGTCCATCCATGGTCTGAGGTAGAATTTTTACAGATTTACATTTTTTAATGTAAATTTACAGATTTTTGAAGAGGTTCTATTAGATGACAATCTTAAAAAAAATTGTCTTGGATAAAAAATAAACTGTTATTTAAAATAAATTTTAAAATTTTTATTTATTTCTTAGCTAGTCTTCTCGAGGATTGAACTTAGGTCAGTAGAGAATTAAATTCGCGCACCACCAAACTCAGCTAAACTTGAATTTATGCATATTTTTATGAGTTTCGGTTACCGGTTAGGTCCAAGGTTATGCAGCAAATGGCAATTGAACAATGTCAATGGCAACACTATGTAAAAGTGACCAGTTGGCTTCACATGTTGGTGATAATATTGAGACATGTCCCTATTTCTGCAGTAGGTTCTGAACCAGTTCTTTTAGCCGTAGGATGCCTACGCTTAAAATAAAAACTTCCTTAAAATACTACAAAAGTACTTTCCGCTGCATCCCTGGTGTGAAAGAACAAAAAAAAGCTTTGCTCGGGTGCAACTGCATGCACCCTCTCCCTCTCCGAGTGGAAACTGTCAAAATTAATATAAGTAATTTTTTGTCTGGCTGAATGTAATTCAGTGTTGTTTTTTTTAATAGATTAAAAATTATTTTAGGTCAGATCGGTACACTCTCAACAAGGGTTATTTCTTCATCGGAGGAAGAATCAATAACATTTACGGCAGGCTTATTATATCACTTTCATGATTTCATTTAAAACTACCTTAAAAATTGTGTCAAAAGTTTTCTAAGGGAAGTTTTTAAAACTTCAATTCTGGCACTATTAACCCATTAAAGCCTAGCCATAGATTGGCTCATACGATATGGATGGAATTTAATTTTGATATGTGGGTCAGGGCACCATAGAAGTTGATAGTATAAAAAGTTTCTTAAATCTATTTTGATATTTCAATTTCTTTGCGGAATCACTTATTAAATTGTACCAACAAATTTTTTAATAGAAAAAAGAGTAGGCAAAACATTAAATTGTATCAAAAACGTACAATATTATTGAAAATATCATTCCAGATTCATGGTAAAATAAAATGAAACGACAGTAATTTTAAGCAGAAATAAACACACGCACACATTTTTTCCTTGCATTTGTGTACGTGAGCACTTAAGCTCTGTACTTAAAAAAAAAATTATTGTAACGTTTTATAAAGTAAACGCTTATAATAAAATAAAATAAACTTACAAAAGTACTTAGTAGTATAACAAAATAAAATAAACTGAAAAATGTACTAAGTAGCGGTTTCAAGTATGAAAAAAAAACCAACAAACATAACTATATAAATTAAAATTTTGCAATTAAATTTATTGCACACCTCAACAGAAACCAAATGATTTCGAAAATTACCATCTAACTACAACTTGTTACAACATGTAGTCAGTGCGAAAAGGAACTCAACATAACGTGCTTGTTGTTGTTGCTGTTAAGCAAACAAATTAATTTAAACTGAAACACTAACACAATTAGAAGCAAAGCATCCAGAGTGCTTTAAAAGCCACAAGAAAAAAACAACCCTTAAAAAAATAAAAACAAATTCAAACTTAAATGACGCCATAACGCAGACGCTGTTGGCACCAAAAATGTTGCAGCAACATGCATTTATCTATAACTCAACTCTGCAGCAGCAGCAACAGTTGAGTGTCAATGTCAACTACAAGTTCAAGTGCAATACCAAAAGCATAACAATTACAAAAACAACTACGATCTGGGACACAAGTAAAATAAAAACTCATGAAAACAGTCAACAAGTTTAACGCTCGTTAGCACAGGCAACATTTTGCTATCAACAAAAATGGCGGCAAATGAATGGCAAGCCACAACATAGAACAGGTAAACAGCAATGCAAAGCAAGCACCAGTCATTGCAAAGTTGCCTACCAAACACTCGCACAAGCAGTCAGCAACAATTGTTTGTTGATTGTGCAGGACATGCTTTGCTTGTCAAAGGATGCTGAGCAACATGTTGCTTTCACATTCGTGATGCTGGCGCCAAAATGGCTGACTCTGGCATCACTTTCGTTTTTCACATTTCAGTTGTGTGCACGTCCTTAAAAGTAACGGTTTCGTTTAGCATTTAACCTGCCACTTGCTGCACACTGAGCGGAAGTAACTGAAGATTTTTTTTGTGGTTGTAATCATTCGAAGGTTGTCTGCTTGGCTTGTTTTATGTACTTGTATCAAACTGCTATGCTGGGAAGCGTTTAGTTATTGGCGGTGTTTAAACGCGTTCAGTTGTTGCTGTGTGTTGTTAACAGATGGAACAATTTTTTAAAAGGAACTGTTGAATTGAGTGTTTTAGAAAAGAATAAAAAAAAAAAACAGACAAACAAAAAAATTGTTTGTGTCAAATAAAATATTTAGAAAATTGCTACATTGCTAAAAAAATTTCATCAAACTAAGAAGAATTGTTTGTAAAAATCCTCAAACCTGATTTTAAGTTTTAACGGATAACTTCGTTTTGAGGGCGAACATTTGAAGGTATTTATTTCAGTTTCTAATTTTAAATAAACTTGAAGTAAAAATTGTTTAATACAGCCAAGATTTGTAAACTATTTTCTAGGAAAATTGTATTTGGTTCAAAGTACTAAATAATTTAATTGTTTTAAAAAAAGGCAACGGACTAGCTTAACCTAAGTGTGACGAGTACAAAATTAACACATTTTCTAAGAAAAAGAAATAAAAGTTTTCTATGAGAATATCAAAATTTAAATTTATGTTCTACATTTAAACAAAAGTCATAAGAAATTAACAAATGTAATAAATTTTTTTCAAAATTTCAAAATTTTTGAAAATAATATTTATTTTTTTTTGCTTTCATTCAATTGTATTGTTATTTCATAGTAGCTTATTAAAATGTCGTGACAAGAGCTTTTTATTTCAAATTAAAAATGATTCTCACTTTTCATTAAAAACTAGATTTGTCTTTAAGGACTGCTCAAAGAAATTTTTAACTGTTCGACAAAACGTTTATGGAAATTTCTAGAAAATTCTTATCATAAATATACCATGACACAATTTTTTTTATGCAACAACAATTTTTGTATTCAAAAAATTTGTTATTCTGACAGATGGCATAAAATGCAATAAAAAAAAATAAGAAGAAAAAAATTAATAATAGCTTAGCTTTGAAGTTAAGTAAGTAAAAAAAATCTTTTAATTACATACGTTCATTAATGTTTTTGATCTTAAGCTAAAATCTTAGAATGAAATACAAAAATATATAATCTCTGCAGTGCAACCAACAAGTTCTAAAACAGTCTATATGCTAGTTAGACACTCAAGCAAAAACGTAATCAAAAATCAATGAATAAATTCATTGCCCCGATGAATAAATCATTAGTTTTGAGTCCAAGTATGCGTTCATTCGCTTAATGTGTATCCATTCATGTTTTTTTAAGAACTATACATTAAACTCAAAAAATTTATGAATGCTTCATTAGGCCAATGTATATGTTCTTAAAGATAATGTACCATACATTGATGTTAAAGTACAGATTCATACAAAAATAGAGATTAAAGTATGGTATTCACACAACCATTGAAAACGCACATTGCACCAATGAACAATAGATTGTTTTTAGCACATACTTCTCTCTGATGAAAAATTAATTCATTTTTAAGAAAAGTTTTATGCTAAAGCCTAGTACTCTGTTCAGTTTCATGTGAAATTTCATTCGAATTATCATACAAAAAACAATAGCTGTGAAAGACGTGTGAAAATTTTCACAACATGTTCGTCAAGATAGTACTCTATACCGCTGTGAAATATGCTCGCACCATTTCTCTTGCAACATTTTTTCACGACAATTTTATTGAACTTCCTATTTATTTTGATGTGAAAAGTAACAGTTGTCATAAAGTTTTTGTTTTAATCACTCTTACCCGCGCTCGCTCTGAAATTAGTGTTGAGACAAATATTTTTTATTTTTGAAAATTTTAATTTCGACGTTGAATGAACGTTTTTATCGTTAATGATTCTCACTCAATTATTGAACAAATGTCGTCGAACAAAAATACAAAGTTTTGGTCGACAAAAATTTGAGAGCGTATTAAGTGCTCCTCTCAAGCAAATATTAAGCAAGTAGGTTAAATTATCATAGGTATTAGGATTTACCTATCTTGGTGGACCATAGATTAAAAAAGCAGACGTTTGATGACTCAAATGATGGTAAGAGGTATGTCATGATGGTATTACAAAAGGACAATTAAAAACTGAACACTTTTGAAAGAATCACGTTTATCTATTCAAAGAATGCTTGACATTCTAGCCTTTTTTTCTAAATAGTGAGGACTGGATCTTTTGAGAAATTGAAGATATATTTCTCTGCTAGGTAGTTGCCTTCTTTTTAGCATCTTACGAAAGGAGATACCACAACTGATTGTGAATCAGTCAAAATTTTAACTGGAAAAACAATGCATAATACGCACACCTTGGGCAGAACTCGAAAACACCAAGTTCCAACCCCTCACTATCTCAGTATGATAAACATGTTAGAATTATATCAATCTTCTCTACATGAACACAGAGATCAATAAAAAAAACTAGTAAGCCCGTTGCCCGAATTCGAGCAATTCAATAAAAATTAAATGTTAGAAACATTATAGACGGTTAATATATGATATTCTATTCAAGAAGCATTTCTCAATAACGATATATTTAGTCTCAATGACTCTTTGACTTAAAGCGTATGATCTGATACTAAATTTTTAAATGTCACTGTCAAAAAACGAAGACGGGCTTACACTAATATTCCTACTGAGACAAACATTATTACTATTCGAAAACATCACAGCTTAACTTTTCAAGCTATAAAACATAACTAATTTTAATAAAAATGAAGTAAAAAAATAGATTTAAGACAAAAAATAATACTAATATATAATTAAGAAATTAATAAAATATACTTACAGAACACCTACAACATTGATTAATAACACATTTTGATGAAAAAACGCAAAAAAAAAACTCGCGTGTAGCAACGTACACGTGGCAGAAGTGAAACTTCTTTAACAGTAAGAAAAGAAATAAGAGAGGTTTTAGTGTGAAATAGAGAGAGAAAGTATCTGAAAAGAAATTCAATCAATACAAAATGGAATAATAAGTTGTTGATTCAATATTTGCATCCAGGGACCGTACCGAATATGGTTTTTGTCGAAAGTGTCACATATTAACTTTTATCTCTTAATTTTTATTTTTTCCGACAAAAATAACAGTGTTTTGTGCCTTATAGTTTTTTTGGGCAAAAATAACAGTTTTTTTCGGCCGTTCATTTTCGGTCAAAAATATGAGGTAATTTATATTTGTTCAAGTTATTTTACCGATTAAAAAAATTTTGATATTATTATTTTCATCTCATCGGTGAGACATTTTACACATGGTGTCAACAGTTCAATCTGTCAAGCGGCCTTTAAGAAAATTTATTTTCGGCTATTTTTGACCGATAAAATAAAAGTAAAAAATAACCTTTATTTTCCTCGAAATATACTAGGCAAGAAATTAACTTTTAAAGAATCAGTTTCAAATTTAAAAGCGACTTAATATTCGTGAGGCTGAGGACATTTGTCACATAATGGTATATTTGAAAAAGTCTTTCAACAATTTTTTTCATTTGAAAATTGTAAAATAACAGTTATTTTCGGTACTTGTTTTAGTTCAGTTGGTGTTTTAGTTGCTTTCGAATGTCTTCTCAACATTGTTACTTTTTGAATGCTGGATTGCATTTGCATAGTACTCTTTGAAGGAGCCTCCGAAAGCAGAGGCAAATCTTGTTTACCTTGTTTATTACCTCCTGCTTTCTGATCATAATAATTGCTATGTTGATAGAGGGCCTCATAAAGCAGCGAACGTTGATTATTGAGTGCATCAACTTGGTTGGCTTTAAAATTTTGTTGAGATGCATCAGTGTGTTTTTTGGGGATTGGTTCTTTGTATTCTTTGTTTGGCTATTTATTATGTGCCTACGTGGCGTAAACTTATAGATTCCGGCTCATAAGCAACTATGTCCGCGGTTCAATTCTCGGCAGCGGCAGTATTTTTTTTTAATTTTCATATGAATTGAAAGCGTTAGCCTAGCGTCACCTTGAAATTTCACTCGCCGCCAAAGAAGTTTCACTTCAAAAACCCAAAAAAAATCGTCATTTTTTGAAAACCGTTAAAATTTGACTGAGTTGTTTGCTCGGAAAGTGGAATTTTTGATTTTGGAACTGCATTTTTCGTACAATTGACATTTGAGGAATGCATAAATGATAATTTTGGTTAAACATTTTTAGTTTTGAAAAAAATTCAAATTCGATCAGTTCATAAAAAAATCATAGAGGGTAGCGTTGTTTTTTCGATGACACATAGTATTTATTAATTTTTGTGTCAAACAAAAACAAATTCGTCTTATATAAACTACATACAATGAAAGAAAATCAGAAATGCAAATTTAAATTTTTTTTATTTTTAAAACAAAAACAATTTTTAATCCATTTTTTGAAGAAACATTCATTTAATTGGACTCTTTTTAAAGGCAATGATTAAAATATAAATAATTAAGTAACGGTAAAAACTTTGAAACTCTTTTTAAGTCAATTAATTGCAATTAAATACAAAAAAAAAATAAATGAAATTTTTTCAAAAAGTGGCAGAGATATTCGCTTCCAAATATAGAACTTTAAATTTCAGAGAGTTTTTTTCTCTGCCTTGACGTTTGATAAAAATACACATTAAACAACTAAAGACAATATTAAGAAAATTCATTAAAAATACATTTGGGAAAATAATTACCGTTATTGCCAACACATTTCAAAGAAAATTAAACAAAAATTTAGAAAAACAAATAAAAATTTGAAAACCGTTAAAATTTGACTGAGTTGTTTGCTCAGAAAGTGCAACTTTTGATTTTGGAACTGCATTTTTCGGACAATTGACATTTGAGGAATGCATAAAAGATAATTTTGGTGAAAAATTTTTAGTTTTGAAAAAAACTAAAATTCGATCATTTTATAAGCTCTTCTCAGACTAAATTTCAAATCGATTAAACGGATTTTTGTACAAAAATTTGATTTCTGTTTTAAAAGGTTGGGAACCCCCTGAATTTTTAAAAGTGGTTTGCACATCTACAGCCTAAATCAAATTTAATGACATCTGAATCGATAAAATCGGTCCATAGGTCTGGGAGGAGTTGAAGTCACAAAAAAACTTTCTTTCTTTTTCCGTTTCTTGAGGCAGAACATTTCATGCAAAATGTTTTTTTTTATAATTTGTTTGAAGTTTAAAATAAAAATTTGTTTGTTTTTTTGACAAGTCACATAATATTGAGAGTACTGATAAAGCAATTTGGTAGCGAGCTTACAAAAATAGAGTAAAACTCTATTGTCGGAAGTGAAAACTTTCGTCGAAGTTCTCTTCGACACAGAAAAGCGCCCGTCATACGGCGGGTCATATTCGAAATAATTAAGTAGCAGATGATATAACTACATTTTTACATTCACCTCAAATCTTGTTATGTTCCAGTCGTTGTCAATGTGTTCTTATTGATAAATATCAATTAAATTTTGTGTACATAATTTTAGGCTGACAAATTTTCATATAAAAAAAGCACTGCAATAGCAACAATGAATAGTTTAAGTGATATTTGGTGCGTAGCATGAATTATGTGCAGTATGAGCGAAACAGGTTCTGGCTCAGGCTGAACAGGTTTTAACTAAAAAGCACAGCAATAAAAGCTATGAGCAGTTTGAGTGATTAAGGGCACGGAGCACGACGTTTGCGTTTTTTTTTATGTTAACTCATTAGAAGTTACTGTACTCAACTGAGTACAGCTGATCTGATCAAAGAGTTTGCAATCATTGTGCCGTTATTTTATTTATGTATAAAATTGGTATGTGGTTTTTTTTTTGCATGAAAAAATATTGGCTTACACGATAACATATCGATTTAAAAAAAAAAATTAGTAAAAAATAAACGCTAGAGGAACTCGGCAAAGCATTGGGAGTGACTCAATACGCCATATGAGTTCGCTTAAAAGACATGGAAATTATCCAAAAGGTGGGATATTGGGTGTCGTATGAATTGGGTGTCGAGAGACGTCGAACGTCATTTTTGCGCTTGTGAATAGGCGCTCCAACGGCAAAAAAGAAAGAGATTTTTGCATCGCATTGTGAGTGGTGATGATTTAAAGATTTATAACGATAACCCTAAGCGCCAAAAATCATACGAACCGTCCGGCCATATGTTAAAATCGACGATAAAGCCAAATATTCAGAGTGACAAAGATATGCTTTGTATTTGGTGGGTTTAATTGGGTTTGGTATACTATGAGCTGCTACATATTGGTTAAACTATCATATGGCAACTCTAACGGACTTAATTGTTGCGTTTGAGACGAGCATTGAAGCAAAAACGGCCCTAGGAATACGAGCAAATTCACGACAAGGTAATTTTACAACAAAACAATGCTTGGCCACATGTTGCACAGCCATTCAAAACATACCTTAAATCGGTCAGATGGGAAGTGCTACCCCACCCGTCTTATAGACCAAGCATTGGCCCTGCCGACTACCATTTGTTTTCGTCGATGACACCTGCCCTTAAGGAACAACCTTTACGCTCCTTTGAAGAACTCTTAAATTGGATCGATTTGTGGATCGCATCAAAAAATTTATCACATTCGCTTAAAAAGGACAAAAAACAAAAAAAAAAAACGAACGACTTCGAAATCACGACAAAGCAAAATATAAGAGGGGATTTATACAATGAAACTAATCGCATGAGATTTTCTGAAGTTCTCTTTTCAAGTTTCATCTTTAAATTACATGATGAAACTGAGTTGCAGAGATTTTGCTCTGAAAATTCAGTCAACGACGAATATATGAAAGTATAACGTCAGAAAGTTTCATGAAATCACAGCCCGAGAGACTTTTTCAATTCATTTTCGTTTCATACGGCGCACCCTCACTTTTGACAGTCTCATGCGACTAGTTTCACTGTATAAATCCCCTCCAAGTTTCAATTAATTTTCCTATTAATGTCTAGGGCAAATTCGATAACTTATTTATATGAGATATTTTACGTCAACTGGAATGACTGAATTTCAGTCCTCTGAGCACAGAATGCATTAAATCCATATCATCATAGGATACTATTTTCATCAATACTTTTACACTCAGTAAAAAATTCTCAGGCTCATGATTTAATTTCCTTTTCACCAGGTAGTCTGGCATTGACGAATCTATTTAAGCGTATGGTTCAAGCTGTATTCATTTTGTATTTTTCCAATATTTCGAATGGCAGGTAAGAAAGAAAATAGTTATCGGAAAATACGTTGTGATCAATGGTCTTTAGGGGTGGGAGAGTGCACGAGTTTTCGATTTGGACACCCAGGAACCCGAAATGTTGTTAGGTTCGACAAGAAAATGTTTTTGTGAAAATGAAAAAAAAAAAATTCGGGGTGGTTTGTGATTAAGTTATGTCGCATCGGGGTTTAAGGTTGGTGAAAAGTGGTAACCTCAATAACTACCAAGCGTTGCCCCTAGAGGTGCACAATGTTTGACCGACTTCAATTCAATTTTCTATCTCACAATTTTTCGGCAACATACCTACCCCTTTTCTCCACCCCTTAAGGAGCTCCCATACAAAATTGATATTTTTAAGAAATTGAACCCAAACGCACCCAAGGTGCGCCTAGAAGGGTAAAATGTGTTACTGATACCCATTGTTTTTCACTCATTGAGGAGAATAAGGATGAGTTATCTGACGATGAGATGGACGAATCGTCTCAGTAAGGATGAGTTATCTGACGATGAGATGGACGAATCGTCTCAGTAAGAACAGAGTGAGATGAGAGAAGTTGTAGAGAAAGATGTTGTCGTAGATGATATTGAGGAAGAAGACGAGGTAGATCATGGCGAAGATAGTGGTGGCAAGGGAAGTTAGGTACATGGCCCTTCAGCAAACGTTGTTGGCTTAAAAGATGTAAAAATTATTCACATCGAAGAAAGTGAATCAGGAATTAACAAAAATATTTGAGTTTTACAGAAACCTGGACTGTGCGCGAAGATTACCAACAAGTGCAAAAAATATAACGTAATCTACACGTTATTAACGACAGCGCCAAAAGAGATAATATTAAAAGAGGACTACAACAATTTGTATGCCGTATTGAGTAGCAAATATTCATTCGAAAGAAATAATCATCCCATGACAAAAATAAGTGGATTTGATACAAATTTTCATACAATTACATTTAAAAAAATGTATAATTTTTTATTAAAGCCTAGTACTCGGTTCGTTTACGTGAAATTTCGCTCGCAACATTCAGTTTTTTTTGTTGCGTGAAAATTCTGACAAATATTTTGTTGCGAAGAAATTGAAAAATTTAACTTTTTTACTTTACTTTACTTTCAAACTAGAGAAAAATAAATATATAAAACAAAAATTTTCGACAATCGTCACTTTCAGTTCAATTAAATTGTCATGAAAAATGTAAGAGAAATGTTGCGAGTATTTTTCACAGCGGAACAGAGTACAATTTTGACGAACAAGTTGGGAAAATTTTCACGCATATTTCACAGCTATTGTTTTTTGTATAGAAATTTCGAAATTTCACATGAAACTGAACAGAGTACTAGGCTTAACGTTGGAAATAGGGGGTAGGTATGCTCAAAAAAAATTTGTAGTAGAAAAGTTAATGTGGGTCGGTCTCTGATTTCAGCCTTTTGGAGGGCTCCCTGGAAGCGATGTAAACCATAAGTATTCTAAGAATTCAAACCAATTTTGCTTTGGGAGACATGTAGAATACGAAGATGAAAACTAATTAAAAATCATAAATAATAATCATAAATAAACATAATCAAAGTTTTGCTTAAAAATATATTTGCTCAACTCCCTAGTAGCTCGAATTGATTTCATTTGAAAGGCTTAAACAAATTAAGTAAAACCAATTTTACTAGCAAATTTTTATCAAATAAAAATATAAATTAAAAATATTATAAAATTATATATTTTTAAAATGCTTTCAACTTTAAGCTTTGTCAACATAATAATAATGCCATGACGGCAGAATAAATATTGCAAACATTTGAATTTAAAAATTCCGTGCAGTAAAAGTACTATAAAAGCTTCAACAAAAACCACACATATACTAACAGACACAACTCACATAAAGCAGCCACAAAACAACCACAAAAGTAGCAAAATGTTGAATGGTGTGGCAACAACAGCTGAAACAACAATTTTACTCATGCTCTGCGATTTTTGCTGCACGTGTTGTAAATAACAAAAATATATATATATTTTATACAGAAGCTTTTATTTTCAACCATTGTTGCAACCTGTAGCTGTATCGTAGTTGTTGTTATACAGTTGCTATTGTTTTTTTTTTTTTTTTTTGCAATATTTAATTAAAATGCTTGCCAATGTATGCTGTCAAAGCTGCAGACAAAGAAAATATGAAAATGTATAAGCTTGTAAAGAAAAAAAAAAAAAATAGAAAGAACAGATAGATCCCTGTGTAAAAATATATGTAAGTAGGTACATACAGCAAAAATGTGCAGTTCAATTAAAAGCTGAGCTTATGTTTGTTAAGTGAAGAGAGGTCTGCTGGGAAAATAAAAGGGGAGCAGAGCCGAGGTCAAAGAAACAGTAGCGAAAAATCTTTTCACAAGCAGAATATCGAATAAAGACAATTTTTTTTTTGTTTCAATTTTTACAATGAAAACCTTTTGCATCAAAATGATTTTAACGAAATGCATTTAAAATGCAAAATAAAAAAACTGTTCAGATAAAATTTTATTGAAGATATTACTTTGTGGTGTGGTTTTAAATTTTTTTTTATATAAGAAAAAATTTAGCTTAAATTAAAGATAAAACAATCTATTAAAGTAGCACCTTTTTATCGTGCTTGAAAGTTATGATGAAAAATTTTGAAGCGAAACCTTGTTTTGTGATTTGCTTGAATGAAATCTCAAAACCCAACACTTTTCCGTTACCTGTTTTTAGAATTGTTAAAGATTTTTTCTTGAGTCTATTTTAACAAGAAAATGATATATTCAAAATATTTTTTCGCTGGCTGTGGGCATTGAACTCATCGATTGAAATTTCTATACAATATCCAAAACTCGTACTGAAGGAAGATATATGTTAGAGCTGATCACAATACTTTAATAAAGGATTGTGCATTTGCTGTTAAGTTGAACTTCCTTATCTATATCTTATTATATAAGATCCATCGTCGTATCCATAAAAATTAAGTAGCACACGATATGATGACATTTTTACATTCACCACAAATGTTGTTTTGTTCCAGTCGTCATCAATGTGTCCTTTACTGATAAATATCAAATAAATTTTGTGTGCATAGTTTTAGGCTGATAATTTTTGCATGTCAAAAAGCACTGTAATAGTAACATTGTATGAGCGAAACTGGTTCTGGTTCCAACTAAACATGTTTTAAGAGTCTTAGCAATAACAACTATGAACAGTTTGAGCGATATAGAGCACGGAGCAGGACGCTTGTCTTTTATACATATTAAGATTGAAGTGAATATTTGCTATTGATGAATGGTAAACTCCAAAACTGCTGGCTCGATTTTTCTGAATTAAATTTGAAATATCATATATTTGCTACAGTACAGAAAAACGGCTACTTTCCTTAAGATTAGGATTCCTACTGATTAAGAATACCTGAAACTTTAAGGGAAGTCTTTGAAGGATTAAAGCAATTAAACCATGAAATATCAAGAATGGACGGTTTTCCACCTATACTGTTTTGTACCATCAAATTACGCAAGTGAACTTGCTTACAATCTTACTAGAATCTACAATCAATTACTTGAGAATTTTTATTTTATTTTTAACGGAATGGAAATTCACTTTTATTATACCGATTCACAAATTCAGTTCAAAGAATGAACCGAAGAATGAACAAAAAATGAATAAAAGTATCAAACTATCGCGCCATTTGTAAAATATTTACACTCTCCAAACTTTTTGAAAAATTGCTCTACAATAGAGGTGTGTAACACTTTGCTGTGCTTCGACACTGTGCTGACGCTTAGTTGTGTGCCATGTGTGCTAGCACACTATGTTAACACACACAGTGGCACAGTAGCACACAAAATGGAAGCAGCGCTTAGACGCACACACAACAAGACACACTGAGTGTTAAAGCACTTTTGTGTTCTGTAGGGATACATAACACACTACTGTGCTTATCAACTTCGCTAGCACATTATTGTGCAGTGCAATACATAGCTGATTGTGTTGCTATACGACTCTATGAGTAAGAAATATTTGCTTAAATTTCTACATATTGTGATATGTATAGATTGCATGCAATATAACAAAAATTAATTTATATTAAATTTCATATATCTATTTTTGACACTTTTTAGTATACTAACTAAAAACTAGTGTACTAGCAATTTACTAACAAATAAACTCATCTCACAAATCAGTAGCGATGGTTGTTAGCACTTTTTATTGTATTGATATTTTGAACGGCGTTATTAAAGGAATTTTTTAAATGTGTCTTGGCACAATTGTGCTAGCACAGAGTGTTGACACACATGGGTGCACATGTGCTAGTGTGTCAACACTCCAAAAATTGTGCCATTACCCACCTCTACTCTACAATAGACTGATATTTCTGGATATAATTATCAACATGTTAACATATAATTATTAAAAACCACCGCTTCAACATGGTTTTTTGCCGAAAGGTCAACCACTACAAACTTGGCAATATTCTCCGAATATATCTTAGGAACAGTTTTTTAAATGGAAAGCAATGCATGCTACACTCAGAAAAAAGTTTCTAGAAATATGATAAAAAATGCATCATATTAAGAGAAAAATGGTATAGACTTTGCTCCAGAGAATGCTTTTCTCTAAATGTAATCCTAAAAATTCCCTAAAAATGATAAAAAGCTTCTATGAAAAAGAGAAATATATAAAAATATATCGTTTTTAGAGAAAAAACTTTTTATTTTTGAGAAAATATTTGTTTTTATTGAAGAAAATACTTCTCAAAGTGAATTTTTTTATCAAAATATTGGAAATTTTTTTCATTTTCAATAAATTTTTCTCTATAAATGAGAACTTTTTTGTGCGAAAAAAAAAATGATAAAAAACTTCTATGAAAAAGAGAAATACATAAAAATATATCGTTTTTAGAGAAAAAATTTTTGTATTTTTGAGAAAATATTTGTTTTTATTGAAGAAAATACTTTTCAAAGTGAATTTTTTTTATTTTTTTTCCTAAACGAGAATTTTTTTGTGCGAAAAAAATACTTACCATTATTAGAGACATTGAAATATTTTCAGTCTACACAAGAGAAGAAAGATTTCTTCGATAATGTGAAATTTATTTTTATTGAAGAAAATTTTATTTGAAAAAGAGAAAATTGCCATTGGCGAAAATAGAGAATTTTTTTGATCGGAGAAGGATATGTGTTTTTTCTGAGTGTACATTCACTGATTTTTCGAAAGCCTTTGACAGAGTTTAAATTACTTATAATAAGCCGGGTCAAAATTTAGATTTCACTGACTGAAAAGTTAAAGGAATTCTTAAAAACTTTTAATATATAATTTTTTTTGTTTCGGACAAATCCCCATGGAGCGGTTTTCGTTCTTCTGAACCCATTTAAAAAAAAAAGAAAATATTGTACAGATGTTTAAAAAAAAACATTTTTTTCGAAAATTATGAATTATTAAATGTCGAAAAGACAAAAAATTTCAAAAATTTTTTTAGCCAATATTTATGTACCATCAAAATCTAAAATTTTTGCTTATCTTGGATATGTGTTCCGAAGGAAAAAAAAGTTATTTGCAAAAAACTTGGTTTTTTGGCCAAAAAGGGGTTCAGGAAAACCAAAGCCACTCCATGGAGATTTCTCCGATCCAAAAAAATAAATTATGCAGAAATAGTTTTTAAGAGTACCTCTTTCTTCTGAGTCGGTGTTCATCTGACTTTTCTTTTCTTCAAAAAAAAATCGATCCAGCTTAATTACCAGAGAATAATTCCATTTCATTCCAGTCTTCTAAAATGGTTCGAATCTTAATTTTTAGGTCGGACGCAATTTGCAACAGTCTCCTCAAGGGTTCCCCAAGGTAGTTATTTGAAACATCTTTGTCCACATTGGAAAGTGTGGTGTCGGCTTCAAACACTGAGCTAAAAAGTAGAAATATTTGTATGATAACAACTATGAATTTTTACATGATCTTCATGAATTTTGAGCCAGTAGAGAAATACATAAATCACATGAAGTATTCACGATATCAATGTGCAAAATAAATAAAAGAAAAAAACTTGAGAATATGAATATTTCATAAGCCTAATGTTTAAAGTTCATAAAATGCGTGTACAAGATACATGAAGCAATAAAAAAGTACGTAAATGTCTTGAAAAAATACGTAGGAAACACGAATCTTCATTCATAACGAGAATTCATAATTTTTGTAAATAAAATTCATAAAATTCATGTACAAATACGAGGAGAACAAAAACTGTTTATGAGATAAGTGACAAAAATGCATGAAACTCATATACATATGCATGGAAAATGTAAACTACTTTATGATTTTAGTGACCGAAATTCATACCATCCATTTGCAAATTCATAAGATAAAAGTCAAAATGGTAATGTTGTCTACCAAGGCCGCATTTGTGATTGGCTTGTCCCTATATACGAGAAACTTCACGAATTTCTACAAAAAAGAGGCTAGTGCGGTCAAATAGCATGATCTTGGCGGCCACTGAACAGCTCAAAAATGAGAGATTAATTGCTCATCAAACTCGCCTCTTAATAGGTTCATGCTATAGACTGCCGCGCTGCATGTGGCATCATCTTGTGGAAACCACATCTCAACCAAGTTCAATTCTTCCATTTTGGTCCAAAAAAAATCGGTAATCTTTGCATGGTGCATTGCTTCATTGGCTGTTGCATAGCGATTTTCATTAATTTTGAAAAAAAAACGGTCCGATGATGCAACCGGCCCTCAAACCACACTAAACAGTGCATTTTGCAGGATACATTGTTTACTCTTTACCTGCCTCTGTCTGTGCTTCAGACCGAATTCGAAAATTCTGTTTGTTGTCATACACATTGAACCAAAAATCACCTTCGACACTGAAGACAATTTTATAAGTGAATCTTCATTCAACTTTTCTAAGGCTCATTAATCAAACAAACGTCGTTGTGGTAAGTCATCCGGTTATAGTTTTTGCCGTATTTTGTATAGTTTCATACCGAGGTCCTTACATTGGAACTGGCCGATAACGCAGCAATATTTTCCTCGGTGTGCTCGGTAATAAAGTAAAACTGGTACGAAATTTGATCAAAATACCTTGAATGCACTCATCCACACTATAGTTAACCCATAAATAAATTCGCTATGACAGTGTACGCGTTCATGAATTTTGTGTTCGACAGATTTGTGAACGTTTTTACACGTTTACACAACTTATTCGTGAGTTTTTCATGGGCTTGTGTGTGAATACAGTCAAGTCATGTATAATAACTTGAAGCTTATGTAAAAGTACACATGCTCAGTGAACACAGAACTCATGTAGGCTATGATATGAACGTATGCATAATTTGTATTTTCAGTGCATAACACTGTGATAGTTTACAAAAAAAAACAAGTAAAAGAAATCTTAAGTCGATGTAGCCCGACTATGGAATACCATAAACCTCTTATCGTATTTAAATATATATTGATTTACTTAAACAAATATAAGTAACTTCTTATTGTTTCATAATTCATGTATTTTAAAAAATGTTTTACAGTTTTTAACAGGTTTCAATAATGTAGGTTATATAGGAGTTGGGCGTGTTCGTAGGTGAATGACGCCCATTTTGTGTACTTGTGTACCTTAGTTTTGATATAAAATCCTTCAATACAAAGTCTTATCCCTGTAGGTCATATATAAACCTTTTTATAGTATTTTAAATATTGTGACTTGTATGGAAAGAGAGTGTAATTGTGGGCGGGTGACGCTCATTATGTGTACACTAGAGTGGGTCGGCCTCCATACAAAAAAAAAAAGTTTGCAAAAACCACCCCCTATTTTAAAGTTGACCTCGAGAGGATTCCGAAAACAAAAAAAATTTTTTTTTTTGGACCACCGGAAAAACAGCCAAAATGGTCTTTTTTGCATAACTTAAGCATTACATGTCAGATCTTAAAAAATTATATGTCGTTGAAAAGGGCTTTACGAGCACTACAATGTCTTCTTAGAATATTTTTACTTTTGAGGTCATATTCAATTAGTAAGCCCCATTAGCCCGATTTATCACCCTTAAATTTCTTTTTTTTTCCATATAATTAAACTCCGTCAAATTTGTTTAATTTGTGTTCAAAAAATTATTTATTCAGTTTAAAAACAAAGAAGTTATAATAGTTCAAATATTTGATATAATCCTTTTTTTATAAAAAATTTACTTTAAGTTTAGTCAACGAACAATTAAATAACATAAACAAAATTGTAAAAGAAACTTAATTAATAATTTTTTGAACACAAATTAAACACATTTGAAGGAATTTAATCTTATGAGAAAAAAAAAAAAAAATTAAATGGGGATAAATCGGGCTAATGGGGCTTACTAGTTGAATATGACCTCAGAAGTAAAAATGTTCTAAGAAGACATTGTAGTGCTCGTAAAGCCCTTTTCAATGACATATAATTTTTTAAGATCTGACATGTAATGCTTAAGTTATGCAAAAATTACCATTTTGGCTGTTTTTCCGGTGGTCCAAAAAAAAAATTTTTTTTGTTTTCGGAATCCTCTCCAGGTCAACTTTAAAAAAGGGGGTGGTTTTTTCAAACTTTTTTTTTCGACCCACTCTAGTGTACACACCTTAGTTTTGATATTAAATCTTCCCATACCAAGTTTAATACCTGTAGGTCATATATAAACCTCTTTATGGAATTTTAAATATTCTGAGTTGTATTGGAGGTGGGCATGTTCGCGGGCAGATGGTGCCCATTTTGCGCGCATACCTTAGTTTTGATATAAGATACTCCCATACCAAGGACTTTGACCGAGCTTCTTATGATCAATTGTGTTGTGTGTGTTGTTAAATGTTTGCACACAATTGACCGAGAACTGGACCTACAAGTCTTATGTCGACTCCGAACGGCTGAAGTTCATGTTCTCAAGAAGCTTTACATGGCATTATTTACACTCTGAGGTTTGCCATTGTCTGCAGAAAGGTGATGACCGATCAGAATAATTTTTTATTGAAAAAGCTTTTCGACGCGACTGGGGATCGAACTCAGGCTTCAAGCATGCTATGCCACACATTTAACCTGCATGCCACGATCACCACGAAACACATACGTAAAAAATTTCAGTTCTGTAGTTTTAATAAAACTCTCTATACAGTGATTTCAATTTTTTGTTTGTATGGGATGTAGGCGTGTCCGTAGGCGGATTCCAAAAATATTCAATAGGGCAGATGCTTGGGTCTATGTCAACATGTGTACCAAGTTTCATGCAATTATCTGAACTCCTTCTTCCTATCCTGTGTTTACGGACAACACACAGACGGACGGACGGACGGACGGACAGACGGACATAGCTAAATCACGAGATACCTCTGATCAAGAATATATATACTTTTTTATACCAGGCTCGCTTATTTCTAAGCGTTACAAACGTTTGCACAAAGTTAATATACTCTGACCTTTCAGGTTTAGGGAATACAAATTTCGCAGACATGCCCGAAGTGGACGGTTTCACCTGATTCCGAGTGTGGGAAATCAAACAGTATCATTAGTTTTTTAAATTGTCAAAATTTTTTGTTGAAAAGTTTGTCTTTAAGGAAAGCTTTTTCAGTTTTTAACCCCTATTTTGTGGCTTGTAACTTGTACCTGATTGATTTTTTTTCGACAAGATTTCTTTGGGAACATTGTTCAGAATGTTTCAGGCTTTAACTTTTGTCAATATACCAAATACCGAAAAATAGGTCTTGGGCACTAATAAGTCAAAATACTGTTTTTTTACTGACTTTCTCATCGTTTTTGGACAACACGAACATTGCTTTCGGTGAGTAAGTTTTGTGAACATAGCAAGCAATATAAACGCAATATTGAGATCAATATTGAAGGTCAAAATTTAACTTAAATTTAAAAATTCAATTTGTTCGCTTTTTCATGGGAAAAAAAATAGGATAAAATCAAGCCCAAAGCGTTTGTAACTAAAATCAGCTCAATATAGCTCAAAACTATCTCAAAATATGCTATTCTTTTTCGCAGTTTCAAGCCAGAAATTGGACTTGAAAATTTTTTTGATAAACACGTCAATTTGTGCCAAATACGTGTAATCTTGGGCTTGTTTGTAAAAAAATTAATTTTGTTGTTGTTAATGCACATCAAAACTATGAGCAACCGAACGATGTTAGTATAAAAGTTGATTAAAGTGTAGAGAATAAGTTAATAAATTATATTTTCCTGTCCGAATTGGATGAAGACATACAGTGATTCAAAAAAGTCTAGGCACAAGCAATGTTTCTGAAACAAAGTGTTGCTTAAGTATCTTATAATAACGAATTTGACAGAAATTTTAATGAAGTAAGTACCATTAAAAATAGTGATTTCTTAATATCCAAAAAACGTACCGTTAGCTCAAATACAAATCGAAATTTAAGCGGAAGAAGGAAAAATTCTTATCAAACAATTTTAGGCACACTTTCTGTGTGTATCATGTTGTTTCTTATTTAACAATATTTCTTGGTTTTTTGTCTTTATTTTGCGCTTAAGTTATTTGTTAAAAGTTTTTACACAGTGTTGATGTTGGTTTCGGTAAGGATTGAGCAAAATAAGCAGTAAAATAGAAAGAAAAAGAAAGAAAAATAGTAAAGAGATCATATTTAGGTGTAAGTAACATCATAAATCATTATATAAATACCGGTAAAGTAAAGCGTAAGAGCCGATCTGGTCGTGCCAAAACATTAACGCTACACCAGGAGTAGATTGTAGAGCTTGCAGTTACTCAAAACCTTAAAATTTAGGAATTAAATTGTGCCACGAAATACATACAGCAACGGTTTGAAAAAACTTTGCTGCTCGACCACTTCGCAATACACTTAATAAAGCTGGATATACGATACGAGTTTCTCGACGCAAGCTATAAATTTAAGCTTCAAATAAAAAAAAGAGGTTGGAGTTCCCAAAACCCTACGTAAATAAGCCGGATTCATTTTGGGATTGTATTATACTTAGTGATAGATCTAAATACAATTTGTTTACATCATATGTCGCTCAAAACCGTTTAAGAACACTGAACAAAGAGCTGTAGGAAAATAGCATAATAAAAACAGTGAAATACAGTGGAGGAAATCATATGATTAAGGGCTGTGTGGCGGTGTCTGGAGTTGAGAATCTCATTTTTATTGATGAGAAAATGGATAAACACCTTTGCTTGAATATTTTAAATGAGCATTTGACACCCAGTGTTGAAAAGTTGGGGCTAACTTGGATACAATATTCATTTCAACAAGATCACGACCCAAAAAATTGGTTTATCTTGACTGGAATGGCTTCTCTAGCTCTGAAATCAGCTAAAAACACCTTTGCAATCACCCGATATGAACTCCATTTAGCATATTTGGTACTTACTAGAAAAAAAATACGAAATTTCATATTACATACTTCTAAAAATACGCTCAAGGAGGCCATACGTACCAAATGGTCAATAATATCACCCGAGAAGACATCAAATTCTATAAGAATGCGAAGACGTTAAGAGGCGATAATTTTGGCCAAATGAGGTCTAGCCAGATACTCGAGAACTTGAAATTTACTCAACTGATTAAAACATAATCACTTGTGCCTAAACTTTTTTGATATCCAAATCATGTTTTTTTTAGTTTTGTAACATTAAATATGAACTAAAATTGCATTTAAATTTTTATTTTGGTGTAAATACAAAATAAAATGTTTATTTTTTAAATGCTTATACTTTTCTTTTCTGCAAGTGTACTAGACAAAGTTGTACTAACAAATTTAAACTCATAACTGCTTTGTGCCTAAACTTTTTTGATTCACTGTATCTAATTTGAACAATGAAAATATAATTTTTATTTTGCCTTATGTAATTTTTTTTTCGTATTTCGTTTTTGTATTTATTTTAAAATCAAACGTCAAGAAATATTTTGATGAAAAATTACAGGATTCCTTGGATTGGGAATATTAATTTTTACTATCAATCAATAAGTGGCATGTATTGGACACAGGTGAGCATTTTTTTTTGTTTTTATAAAAAATACCAAAATGACTTAAATTTTGCACAAGAGAGCTTATTAATTTTTTGATAAATGATCCAAACATCACGTTAATTATGCACTAATGGGCGTGTTAATTTTTTGATAAACAATCACATTAGGGCTTGATATCAAGAACATTATGACTTAGCTCAGAATCACTCCCAAAATTAACTGGTTTGGGATTTTTTTCAGCTCGAATTTCTCTCCGTGTCAAAAATTTGTTTTTCTTAAATATTTAAATTAACGAAATTTTTATAACCTTGAATATATCAGCAATATATGAAATATGAAAGCTTTTAGCTGACTTTTAAAGTCTTGTCAAAAAATAAAATCATTTATATATGATTTACAAATATATATAAACTTTTTATTTGCTTTCAAGCTGATTATACTCCTTAAGGTCACCGCTTTTTTATCATCATAAAGTAAATATTTACATTTATTCAATCACAAGCTTAGCATCCACTCCAGCAACCACAATGAAAAACCACAGCTTATTATTAAGAACTTGTTGAAGGACCTTTCATTTCACATTAAAAATAAGAACACATTAAAAAGAAAATGTCAAAGAAAACTAAAAAATATGCATACTTTGTGCAACAACTCAATTTTATTTTCCTCTCATTGGCTGCAACTCACTCCATTTTGTGCTGCTGTAAAAGCGGAAATGTTGGTATGCTTCCGCTTTGCTTTTTCTACCCGTTTAACACACTCCATCTCTAAAAGCTTCATACATATAAATTCCGAACTAAATTGAACGGAAGTGAAGCATGTAAAGTGCTTTAAAAAAAAAAAAACTAACAATTTCGACTACAATAAAAGTGTTCCTTTTTCACTCAGCCATAACTTAATTCTCCTCATCAGCAGCATCATTTTCAAAATGTACGATGTTTAAGTTTCCGCCATAACCACATTACAAAAGCTTCGACCGCATTTCTTGTCAATAATGCTCAAAAAAGTAAAAGATATAAAGAGCGAGAGAAAGGTAGTGAGAGATAAAAGAAATATATTGTTACAGTCAAGCCAAAGTCAGATGAAAGCAAGTATGTGTAGCATTCTTGCAGAATGCTACAAAAAAATCAAATCCTTTTTTGATTCTCGTTACAGCCCAGCAAGTTTTTGATGTGCAAAGCTTTTGTTTTACGCAGCTAAACCGGAAATATGTGAAAATTGATTTTTAATTGATTGGTTTTTTTCACGCTTTGTTGTTCTTCAATATTCTTTGCAGTATGCGTGACAACACACACACAACCTCTTCTGACGCCTGCTAACAAGCTTTAACTTCAGCTTTAGCTTTAGCTTTAAAACAAGTAAAGAAAGTCTAAAGTCGGTCTAGGCCGACTATGAAATACCCTAAACCCACTTTTCAAAAACAAAAAATTTTTATTGTAAATGGGCGTCTCCAAGGGCGGATGAAGCCTATATTTTATATGCATTTAAATGTTGATGAAAAATTTACACATACCAAGTTTTATTCCTGTAGCTCACAGTTAATGCCTTTATTGTGCTTTCGCTATGGGAGATGGGCGGATTCATGGACGGATTACTTCCAATTTTTGAACACACCTTAGTTTTGGTATAAAATACATGTATACCAAATTCAATGACAATTGGATGACTCTATGACAAACATAACCTTATTTATTGAGTTTAAAACTTTTTGGGTTGTATGGGAGGTAGGCGTGTCCGTAGGCGGATTACGTCCATTTTTCAAAAACATCTTTGTCTTGTCATAAAAAACATACGTGCCAAATTTTGGCTCTGTAGTTTAAACAGAGGCTTATTTATTGCGTTTTTAATTTTTGGGTTGTATGGGAGGTGGGCGTGTCCGTGAGCGGATGACGTTTATTTTTCGAAGACATCTTTGTGTTTGTATAAAACACATACATATCAAATTTTATTGTTGTAGGCTTATTATGAGCTGAGTTATGCAGTTTTCAATTTTCGCGTTGTATGGGAGGTAGGCGTGTCCGTCGGCGGATGATGTCCACTTTTCAAAACTATCTTTGTTTTATTACAAAAAACATATGTGTCAAATTTTAGCTCTGTAGTTTAAACAGAGGCTTATTTATTGCGTTTTTAATTTTTGGGTTGTATGGGAGGTGGGCGTGTCTGTAAGCGGATGACGTCCATTTTTCAAAGACATCTTTTTGTTGATATAAAACACAAACATATCAAATTTAATTGTTGTAGGCTTATTATGAGCTGAGTTATGCAGTTTTCAATTTTCGCGTTGTACGGGAGGTAGGCGTGTCCGTGGGCGGATTCCAAAAATATTCAAAAGTGCAAATCTTTGGGTCCATGTGACCATGTGTACCAAGTTTCATCCAATTATCTCAACTCCTTCTTCTTATCCTGTGTATACGGACAACACACAGACGGACGGACGGACAGACGGAGGGACATGGATAGCTCTACTCACGTGGTGACGCTGATCAAGAATATATATACTTTTCTATACCGGACTCGCTTCGTTCTATGCGTTACAAACGTTTGCACTAAGTTAATATACCCTGACCTTTCAGGTTTAGGGTATAAATATCAGTAATATTGCGTCATGCTGTGCTTTTGCAAGTCAATGTGCACGCACACCCATTCAACCCGCATTAATATTCAGCACACATAAGCAAACCAAAAAAAAAAAAAAAAAAACAAAAATAAAATCATAAACTTAACTTTATTAAAGATCAGCAAAAGTGTTCATAATCCGTATTTTCAAGCATTTCCGCCGGAATTTCATCGTTTGGTCGCTTATTAATAATGCTGCTGGTAATTTTAATGAAAATTGCTGCAACGATTTTTGTAAATTTTACAGAAAAGTTAAAAAAAAAAATTCTTTAATTGAATAATAAAAAAACTGGTTAGAACGTTGAATTGGTTACACAAAAAAGTCCCAACACTTACAAAAACAGTTCTGCTTAAAATTTTTAAATGAATTTCTATTAAAATGAATGCATATTTGTATGTATGCGTGAATGTTTGTTTGTATATTTTCTGCAATAATGCCATCAACTAACTGTTTTTTGTTTTATTTATTTCTATGAATTCAGTCTGTTTGCTATCAATACTATTAATTCAGTAATTCTTGTACTGCTGTTCTTCTGCTTTTTAACTGCTTCTCATTCTCTCATTTAAACATGATCCTGCCCCCACACATGGCCCACTCAACTTAACCTTTTATCAGTTTACAAAAGCAATATTACAAAATTGCTTTTCAACGTTTCTCGTAATCGTAGATCTTTGTTTAATTACTGAGTTCAAATTTCTCATTCTTACAATGAGTAAATAATTAAATATTTTCGGCATCTAACTTGAATAAAGTTAACATGAATTGGAAAGCACGAGCCATGAATAATTTCAGCGAGGCATGAAAAAACAAAACATCTCAGTTTCCAAGAAGTAATAAACTTTATTTCCATAAACAGCTTAATTAATTTTATTTTAATATTTTCAGTGCGTCAAATTATTTGTTTTTTCTAAGAATGGCGAATTGTTTTGTTTTCGTTCTCAGACTTACAGTTATGTAAGAAATATGGTAAGACCTGCATAATTCCTAGTAGGTCCGTAGTCAAGGAGGTTTTTTCCCCCACATAAATCTTTTCGTTGGATGAAAAACAATTTTATATTTTTATAAATATTTATATTGAAAATAAACTAAGGGCCGTTTTATTCACTTTTATAACTTAAGATTTAAGAATAACTTTGGGATTTTTCGGCGTTTCTAACTTTATTTATTTTATTCACTTCAAGTTGTCAAACATAACTTTAGAAATTCAAGTTCATACATAACTTTTGTTTGATAACTGGAGTCAACTTGTGATTTTTTAACTTCCAAAAATATGAGCAGTTATAGCCCGTTTCAAAAGAGAAGAACATTTTTTAGTTTCATTTTTCGATGCGCAGTGAGAAATTATTTCTAAAGCCAGAAATTCTTTTTGAGCGTAATTGACTGCTCTTTTTGTACTGTTTGCTGAACTTTATGTTTTTTTGTGTGTATTTTTTACTGTTTTTGACACAGTACTTTGAAAACCACCGATAAATTTTATTGTGTTATTACGAAATCTGTTTTGGGTCGCAGGATATCACACCCAAAGCCATAAATCCTTTTTCGAACTATATTTTTAAAAATAAATTATTTTCCTAAGAGAAAAATTGTGAAGTGAAATTCCGTATGAAAAATTTTTTTTCTGACACAAATTTTCTTTTCAATTTTGATTGGTTGATTTTGAAAAATAATGTTCAGTACTTCCGCAGCGCAGTTGCGATGAACAACAAAATTCAGGAATATACAATAATCTTCAGAGAATATTAAATTTTATTTTGAATGTCGACCAATCAGAATGAAGAACACTCTCAAAATTATTTTCTTATTCTCAAACATGCGCGAAAATGTTCTTCTCTTTTGAAACAGGCGATATGTGTTCTAACTTGGGATATTTGGTATAACTTGTGTTTTTTGTTTCATCACAAGTTTTCGTGTGAATGTCAACGATTTAAAACAAATTGTTTGTGACTGACAACTGAATTTATTTTAAATTAATTTTCATAGCGCGTATCATTTGAGCTGACTCCAAACAATAGTTTTGATGGAACGACACCAATGACGAACTTTTTGGGAGCTTGTCGAAGACCTATGTTCGAAAAGATTCTTGTAAGCAGTGTGGCTGATAGCGGTGATATGAGGTGCTGCATTGAGTTCATTCAACTGCAAAACCTCATGATTGCACTTCTCCTCAGCATTGTCCAACTGTTTAGAGACTACTACAAGCACAATGTCATCTTCGAAGTATATTATTTGAGCCCTATATGGTAGCTCCAGATGCAAAACTTCATCACAAATGATGCTCTAAAGAACTCAGGTTCACGAGGGTCCTTTGTGCGTTCGATGGTACTTTTTGAAACTCCTCTGGTAATTTTGAAACCCACTTCTGTGTCAAATAAGAAATCACTTTCTTAATCTCGTATAATTCTATGCAGATAGAAGAGAACTTCAAAACGCAAAAGAGCTTCTAATTTTTTAATCTCATTCTGGGTAATCACTGTATATAGCGGTTCATCATTTTGCACATCTTTATTGAGTTTTACTTATATGGTGACGGTCTGAATAAATGCGAGAAAATGCAAGAAGTAGGTTTTGTAAAAGAAATGATGCTATAGTTTTCAACCATATCAACTAATGTGGAACAATCTATCAATTGTGCGAATTCAGTTTGTTAAGCAGTGGTATATTCTGTCAAAAATCGAAGCAAAATAGATGAATACTATTTGATTCAAGCCCTATCACACGAGTTTAAATGAGATGCAAAACCGTCGCAACAGGAATTTTGTGGCTTTCCTTTTCATGCTTCCATAATTTTTCATTCCTTTTCATCTTTTGATTCAAGATTTAAATAAGTGCAGTAAGATTAGAAGAGATCTTTTGGCGCACAACAAAGAGATATGTATTATCAACAGAATCGTCCTGAAGAATAAAGAATTTTCGAAATTTTTTTGTTGAGTGAATTTCTGTACTTAACATTTAATTAACTGTTAAGAAGGTCGTTTTAAAAGCTTTTTATTATTATTATTTATCAATAAAATATATTTTAAAACAAAAACAGTCTTCACTTGATTGGTATGCATTTTATCTGATAGAAGCAGCACTTTCCACATAAATCGGCGTAGTGAGTTAGATAAGTCTGCAAATATTTTCATGAATTGTACACGATCCCGGCTTACAGGCTTGTATTATATGATCTATTATCTATTTTTTGCTGTTGTATTTAAAGCTTGTATCTCTATACGAAGTCAGTTCATAGATAAGTGCATTTAAATCATTTTTACTATCTATTATTTTTTGAAGAACAAAATGTTATATAAATTTGTGTGTTTATACTGGATAAGGTGCATGCATATATTTATTTAAATAGTCAAATTCGCTGACAAGCTAATAATTTTTTCGTTCAACGAAGTCCAATTTTATAAGTTATGTACATCAATTTTGTGTCAAATATCATTAAATTCCCTGGGATATTTTCATAACTTTTACGTTTATAACTCGACTCAACTTCGATGTCGAAAACTTCAGCTTAAATTCAACGACACTGAATAAAATCAAAATTTAACTTGAGAAATTAAAATTTAAAACTTCGCAAGTTATACAGAAAGCCAAGTTGGCAAAAGTTATTAAAACTTCCCAAGTTAGCTCAAGTTAGAAAAAGTGAATAAAACGGCCCTAAAAGTCCTAGAAGTAGCTAAACTGAAATACTTTTTTTTTTAAATATTTCTTTGCCTTATTTATAATTTGTTTTATTTTAAATAAATATTTGAAAAACATCAGGTCTTAAACCTATTCAGTCATGTCTGACTTGGTCCGGATATGGGATGATAGATAATTGGTAGAGAAACGAAAATCAAGTGAACAAGTGTAGAACGTTCTTTGTGTGACTAAATGCGCTATATCACATGTGAATTGGAATCTGAGACAAGTGCAGCTATGTTAAAAACATTCCATTTTCACTTGGTCCGTGCCCATCTTGACATCTTGCAAGAATTTGGTTGCGTACGAACTTGATAAAGTATATTCATAATATGACGCGTTGAAAATAAGAAAGGAACTTATTTTGATTGCAATCAGAAAGGCAACGTAAATAAGTGTTACATAAAAAGGGAACAGGACAAGTCGTACGGTCCATCGAACTTTGTTGCAAGCGACGCAAGGTTGTAAGCAAACATCTAACGCAAGTAGGTAGTAGGAAAAGGATTTGGGGGAGAATGCTGCTAAGCATGTATGCTTCGACTTTGTTTGATCATGATTGTGGCTTCGTGGCACATGTCTTTAAATTAAATTGTAAAGATGCAATAGGATAAATTATCAATGAATGTAATTTGTTTACACCATCATTTACTTTTATTCAATGTTTAATAATGTTTAAATTTTTAGATATATTTTCTTATACCAAACTTTATTGTGTGACAATATCAGTTTAACAGTTTAAACTATTTTTATACTTTGATTTTGAGTAGAGCGTACGATTGATTATCTTGTCGTTTACTTAAACATCAAATTTGCATGCATTTAAGAGCACTAGTGATTTTTCTTAAATTAATTTGATATATTTTTTGACAAAAAAGAGGTGAATATTTTTAATTTAAGTTGATATTTTTATTATTAAGTTATCTTCTATAAAAGCACTTGATTGTACCCAAGGAAAGCATTTCACCTACATACTTGAAAAATGTACTTTTTAAAGATTTACGGTTTTAAAATGTTAATTTTAAAATATCAAACGAATGTCTTAAAAGCTAATTTTAAAATGTTAATTTTAGAAAATCAAACGATTTTTTAGCACCTCATTTTTAAATGTTTATTTTAGAAAATCAAACGAACGTTTTAGAAGCTTTTTTAAAATATGCGTTTTGAAAATAAAAATAAAAGGCCCAAGAACTGGGTTAAACATTTTCAAAAGTAGCACGTTTCTGCTAGTTTTGAAAATGTGCTTTTTCAGTGTATGTTGATCGCAACAAAATTCTTACATTGTTGTTATTTTTTATTATAAAAACTACGATTATTCAATTCGATGTCTCTCTTCGATGTTTAGCAGAAAAAATCTTAAAATTTTCTTATTTCAAAACCTCAAATTTGTGAATGAATATTCACAACTCATCAGATGTGAAAATAATTTCTTTTTTTTAAATTTTATAATAAAAAACATTTATTTTAACATAAGTCCAAAGTGCATTTCGCCTTAAACTTGTGTTTTTTTTTAAAATATGTTTTTTTTTAAAAAAACGTTATATTTTTGATAGATCTTTAAAAAAGTACCACTCAAAGCAATTTTTCATAAATTATTTTTTAATTCAAAATTTTGAATTTTACTCTTTATTAATGTGCTTTAATAAATATTGTGCTAAACACTAGATGTTCAGCACAAAAGTAAAAATGACTTGAATATTCACTTTACACAAGGGTACCCTTGATAATTTTTCATATTTAAAAACAAAAAATATTTTGAATAATTCTTATCTCTTAACCCTCTGTTAGGCACATGAGTCTGGCCAGACCTGTTTAGATTTGAAATTTGATTTAAGTATATTTTTAATCGAGCTAGCGATTTGAAATTTCATGCAGCTTCCTAAAATTTCATTGACTTTCGATCAACAATACAATTAGTACGAAAAATTGCACGCAAGGTTAATAACAAGGACATTGTAGTGCTCACATCGTATTCATACCCCATGAGTCTGGCTAGACCCACATACATTTTATATGAAAAACCATCCAATTTGAATATGTTGCTGACATTTTCAGATTAAACCTTATAATACAAATACAAATTATTATTACATAATAATACAAATTTTGAATAAAAACAAAATTTATAAAAAATAGCAGGGAGTGGTTCTTTTTTAAAGATCTATTAAATATATAAGGTTTTTGAAAAAAACCATATCAACACGAATTTAAGGCGAAATGCATTTTGAAGGACGTGGACTTAATTTAAAATTAATGTTCTTTATTATAAAATTTAAATAAAAAAAATTATTTTCATATCTGATGAGTTATTCATTCACAAAGTTGAGGTTTTGAAATTAAAAGAAGATTTTTATGATTTTTCCTGCTTAATATCAAAAAAATTTTTTTTTAAGGAAATATAAGAAAATGCATTCCATATCGTAAAAATGCCCATATTTGGTACTTTGAATGATTAAAACTATTGTTTACTGGTGCGATGAGATTTACAAGAAAAAGCACCTTTTTTGTATGGAAGCCCTATAAAATGTAAATTTTTTTCGTTAAAATATTTAAACAGGAGAATAGGCCATAAAAAAATAAAACTTTTGATACCCATATTGGGTACTTTTAATGTAATAAAATACTTTCTCTAAAGTAAATAAATGCATTTCAATAAAAACAAAATTTTATATAAAGAGTAAGAAAATTTAAAAAACAAAAAAAGGTAAGTTTAAAAATTGCCTCAAATCCAACATAAATAAATATAAAATAATAATCTGAACATACTTCTTTGATATCGACTAAACATTACTAGAAATTACAACAACAAAATTTTCTTATGAAAAATTGATGCCATCATGTGTGGTTTTGTAAGAGCTTTCGTTTGGTACCAAAATTCTAAATTTTTCCATGGAAAATAGCGAAATTATAGCAAAAAAACGAAATTTTCGCTGATTTTTAAACGCAAGTTTGAAACCCTAAACCATCGACTGAGCTCGTATAAAAAAATACGTCAACCTTAGATTTTTGTCTTCTATCACATATCCGAAAATCATTCAAATCGGAGACTGTCACCTGGGGACATTTCCATGTTAGTTTTAAAAGCTAAAATATTTATAAAAAATAAAATACGGTCTTTGTGATACTTTAATTGTAATTTTATTTTCCTCATATCTAAAAAAGGTAAGAATGGCGTACAATTTTTTCTTCGATTCAGAAAAGAATTTAAATAAATAATAAATAAAATTGATCTTATTTCAATCATGCTATGTTTAAGATTCAACCACAATGCTTATGTGTATCACCAGTGTGGCCACGACCTGAAATAAAAAGAAGCTAAATTGGCCAAAAAACGAAGTCACAAAAAAGCTAAAAGTTTTGAAAAAAGAAAAACTGTTATATCTTGTCAAAGCATTTGTCAACAGGGATGAAAATTAGCAGTTCTGTGTTTTTTTATGAAAGGAATTATTTGATAAGCTTGATTTTCTCTTTAAATCAACCAATAACTAATCTCCATTAAAAAAGTTGATAAAAAATTCACAAAAATGCATTTCGGGGGACGCAAAATTGGTTTAAATAAAAATAAAGTACACCAATGGAAAGCATTTTTCATGTACTATTTAATTTTGGTACCGGAATTGGGGGTAAGATTTTTCCCATACAAGTCGATACACTCTAATGTATATTGAGTCCTATTAAGAATAATTTTCTCATGGGAATTGTAAAAGGGAGTTGTCATTTTTAAGACAGAAGGATACAGACATCAAATGTTATGTTAAAAGTTTTAACTTAAAAGACTCATAAATATTCACGGTTGATTAACAAATTTGTTTAAAATTTTCCAAAATTTCTTGAGCCTTAAAAATGGGAATCTTCTTTTTCCAATTCTCGGGAGAAATTTTAAATGAAATTGAAGGTTTGAAAAGTTTATCACTGTCGTGCTAGGAACTTATATTATTTCAACATGGTTTATATCTCAGATATATTATTCCCATTAAATTATCATCAGATAAATCGGAGGAACTTAAGCTTGCATAAGCACTACTTGAATCTAACAGACGTATGAGATCATCAGTTACCTCAAAGTCATGACAACATTTTTCTAATAGTTTCAGTGAACATCGAATATTAAGCAACGAGTTAGGCATTTTAATTTTAAATCTATTTCTTTGCTTAGTTTTTACAATTTTCATTGCACTAAAAAGCGTTATTAAGTGGTAAAACTAAGAAACTGAAAACCAAACTTCGTCTGCGGAATATTTGGACTTTTCATTTGCAAAATGAGAAAATATATTTGGCTTAACAACGTTATGAGAATTTTCGATAGAAAAAAATCGATCTAACATTCATTTACATGTGAAACGAGAGAGCTCTTAAGGGCCCAGCGTTGCTGCCAGATGCAAATTTTCATGACTACACACTAAAAATTTGTATAGAATTTTTACACCGATCGGTGTTCCAGGGAGTCCTACACCGTTCGGTGTTAAAAAAAACAATGCTAGAATTTTATATCCGAAAGGGGGCATTTTTTAAATATCCGAAGGATGTTTGTGTCAAACCCTGTCAGGTGTTTATTTAGAATACGCAAAATTATGATTTTTTTTCAACACCGAAAGGTGTAATTTTTTACTATTCGGAAATATGTGTTTTTAGAATTTTAATTTATTCATTCAAAATGCTAAAAATAATGTTATACCAAATATAATGGCATTCATGCTCAAAGTTTGGATTGGATTTAATTCTATTTAAACCGTTTTTTTTATTTTATTACTTTGATGTCAATTTTGGCCAGAACTGTTTTCATGAACATGACTTATAATTCTGGATTTTTATTTGCAGTCTTGTGAAATTTCAATTTTCAATTTGTTTGTCAATGCTTACGTGATTTCCATGCTTTTCTTCTATGCCTTTCTTATTTTACACCAATCGGATTAGTTTGCCATATCACACCGGGTAAGTGGTGTAAATAAACACCGTTCGGTGTAAAAAATGTAAATATTCGCTCACCGGTGTAAATATATTTTGGAAATTTTTTAGTGTGTACTTATTTTTGCCTTACTATTATGTGTGTTGCATTTAATCGGCAAATTTTTTAATTGTTAATAAATCTAAAAAAGGCTGTTTTCAAAGTAAAAAAAGGCTAAAAAAACACGAAGCTAAATCGTAAATTTCGAGGCTAAACCGCAAATAAAAAGGCTAAATCTAGCCTCGAAAAGGCTAAAATGGCCACACTGTGTATCACAAAGCCACAATCATGATCAAACAAAGTCGAAGCATACATGCTTAGCAGCATTCTCCCCCCAACTCCTTTTCCTACTACCTACTCGCGTTAGATGTTTGCTTACAACCTTGCGTCGCTTGCAACAAAGTTCGATGGACCGTACGACTTGTCCTGTTCCCTTTTTATGTAACACTTATTTACGTTGCCTTTCTGATTGCAATCAAAATAAGTTCCTTTCTTATTTTCAACGCGTCATATATGGTTTTTGATTTGAAGTGTACTAGGATTGGAAGTTGTAGTCGGAGTTGTAGTTGGAGTTGTAGTTGGAGTTGTTGTTGGAGTTGGAGTTGGAGTTGGAGTTGGAGTTGGAGTTGGAGTTGGAGTTGGAGTTGGAGTTGGAGTTGGAGTTGGAGTTGGAGTTGGAGTTGGAGTTGGAGTTGGAGTTAGTGTTGAAGTTATAATTGAAGTTTGAGTTAGAATTTGAGCTCGAGTTGGCGTTGGAACAAAAATTCGGGTTTACAGTTACCGTTAGAGTACACGGTTAAAAATCTTGGGCTAAATTTTAATCTTTTTTGGATTACATATAGGACACGACCAAAAAAAGATTACTTTTTAATCCAATGAAAAGTTTTAAATTTTCCAATCCAAAAAGGACTTATTTTTAATCTGCAAAAAGTTTAAGATTTTTTAATCCAAAAAGGAATAATTTTTAATCCGCAGAAAGTATAAAATATTATAATCCAAAAAGGATTAGATTTTAGTCCAAAAAAGTAAAAAATATAAAAGGATTACTTTTTAATCCACAAAGGTGAGAACTCGTGCGAAAAAAAGCTAAGAGATAATTCTCACATTTCATAAATCTATGAAGAAAAGTTATCCTTTGACCTCCATAAGCATGTATATATATATTAAAAAAATTCTTAAACTTAATTTATGCTAAATTTTGCATATTTCTATTCGAGCTAAAAAAAACTTATTTTTTTTGTCGCGTACTTTGAACTAATTTGTACTAAATCTTGCCAATATTTTTATAAAATGTAGCACTCTTTCATCGCGTTAGAACACTTAAAATACATATCGGTTCTTTTTGTTTCTTTCTTGTTTTTCGAGTAATTAAAACCGTGTGAATGTCGCGTCCGTGCCAATGGCTTTTCAGCTGGAAAGCTACATAATATTCAGCTTTTCGCCATAGAAGAACTGTCAACTAAAGAGCTGCTTTTTGTTGGCTTTTCAGCCAAAACGCCTTCGTGTGAACATATTATTATATTGCCATCAACTTCACTATATATACATTAAGGGTATTCATGCAAATGGGCAATGCCCTTATAAATGATATAAACCGTATAAGTTTATCAGCCTAATAAATTAAATGTATGGAGAACCGTTTACACAAACCAGATATGTATATCACAAACCAGCAATCAGCTGTTTATATGTATGCTGAAAGTTGACTGTTAACAAGTTAACAGCTGACATATCTCTCCAAATGCACAATCGACTGATAAAAATAACTAATTGCCCAAAATACAAGCTTACCGCTTTGCATGAATACCCTTATTATGTATTATGAAACACTGCTCAATGTAATAATGAATATAATAATATTTTGGTTCAGATCTTAAGAAACAATTTGTTTCATTTAATTAAAAAATAAACTTCGGATTCTTTAACAACATTAACTATTATATTGAGCGTAAATTTCGTAGCAGTAGTAGTTTTCAATCTTAGGTAACATAAATAATTTTTCCTGAAAATACTACCTTAATGTAAATTTGTAGTCCAAAAATAGTCTTAAACTTAAACTTTTTTGGATTAAAAACAAATTAAACTTAAGTATGGAATAAAAAATAGTACTTTTTGGATTAAAAATTCCTTTAAACCAAAGTTTGGATTAAAAACTAGTCCAAAATTTTTAACCGTGTAATTGTTGTTAAGTTAACTCTTAGCTTAGTTATGAATTGTTGTTGCAATTATCTGTTTTATTTTGTTATAGTTTAATAATAAAGTCGATGGTTTATTTGGTAAGCGATCCTTACTTTAAAACTAGTTTTTTTTAGAACACAGCTGATATAGATGTAGATTAAGTCAGAATGAAATTATGGTATCGCCTTATTAAAAGTTAGAGGAATTCTTGAAAATTAATGATAAATTGGAGTAAGTTCATTGAAGCGGCTTTGATTATCCCGTAGGTCAATTTTAATGTAACAAAAAATCTACCCCTTATCTGCCTTAACCTCAGGCAATTTTCTTATAATCTTCATCATCAAGAAATGAAGAAAGGTTAATCTTGTCCATTATAATGGACATGCATTTGCAAGGAGTGCAACGAAATGCAAACCGTAATTTTTAATAAAGAATACAAAAAAAAACAAATTGGCCATTTCAGCCCTTGAAAGGACTTTGACCGAGCTTCTTATGATCAATTGTGTTGTGTGTGTTATTAAATGTTTGCACACAATTGACCGAGAACTGGACCTACATGCTGTGTGCCGACTCCGAACGGCTAAAGTTCATGTTCTCAAGCAGCTTTACATGGCATTATTTACTCTCTGAGGTTTGCCATTGTCTGTAGAGAGGTGGTGAACGATCAGAAAAATGTTTTATTGAAAAAAAATTTTCGCCGCGGCTGGGGATCGAACCCGGGCTCCGAGCATGCTAAGCCAAACACTTAACCTGCATGCCACGGTCACCATAAAGAATACATTGTCATTTTATTTCGAAATTTGTGTTCAAAACAATAGTACGTGCTGTTTCTATGAGAGTATGTTGAGGCGAAAACGAAAGCAACCAAAATGAGTGAATATATTGGTTTTCTTATTATCTTAATAAATTAAACTATTTCCTTTTTTTTTTGATGTTATAGAAAATAACTGCAAAAAAAGGAAATTCTCAAAATTCTAGTTCCTTTTTATGTATTAATTTTTTAATTGCTTTTATTTACTTAATTTAGAATGTATTTATCATAAATTTAGATATTTCTAATTTCTTAAAAACCAGTATTCGAACCCGCGACCTCTGCGTTTGCAGTCAAGCACGCTTACCACTCGACTACTGAGGCCATCCTTTCCCCACGTAACCCGCTGTTTTTGAAAAATCGTTGTTACTGTGTCTTAATGGCCATAAGATGGATATTTGAAAAAATTAAATTAATCCTCAATATATTTCCTTAAGGAGGGACATGACATAGGCCGTTTTTTTAAATTGACTTTTTTATAATTTTGTATTTTAGTAAATTAAGATTCTAAGAAGAAAATCTTTTCCTACGGTTTCAAAAGTTACAGCCGGATTAATGAGAGTGCATTTTTAATTTTCTCGCATTTTTTTCTTTGTTCACAAACTTTGAACGCGTTTATCTCGAAACCATGTTTTTTGTACTGGTTGCGGGTTCATTTTTTGACGATTTTTTTTTTTTATCTTGATTCGCTACAGTCTGACACGAGCTTTTTTTAAATTTATTTCGATTTTTATGAATTTTTAAAGTCAATACTTTTTTCGAAAAAAACACACTTTCAACTTTAGAACATCACCAAAAATTGAAAAAAAATTTTAAGAAAAAGCTTTTGTCATACGATAACCAATTTTGTCAAGATTTAGAAAAGTCATTTTTTTTTCCAGATCGGACAATTTTCGCGACTCCCAGCGCTGCAACCACGAGGCCCCGTTTTTTTCTTTGCCGCCAATTGAGAGCTCTATAAAACCATTTTGGAGTGAAAAATATATTTTTTTTTAATTTATTTTCTTGTTATTTGTTCAATTCTCTACAATAATAAAAAAAAATTCTTTTTTTAATTTTGGAAAAATTTTTGTTTTTGACTGAGTTATGAATTTTTAAAAAAAAATGTCTGTTTTCTCTGCCGCGAATGTAATGTCCTGCCTTAATTTAGCTACCCTTTATCTGTCGCCTTTCTGGAGGTCCACTTACAAAAAATATGTCCTTTAAGAGGTATATTGAAAAATAGATGAAAGCTCTCCCTAGCTGATCCCTAGAGAGCTAAAATCTGTGACCAGCTATTAATATTATTATCCCTTCATACCTAGTCCCACATATCATACCTACATACTCGTTATAATTCTGAGTTCCCACAAAATTAAAAAAAAATCTGGAAAAATCGTCTTTGAGAAATCTGGACTTTATTATTGTTTTCTATTTTTACGTTGTATGGTTTACGTTGAGGTGGGCGTGTTCGTGGGTGGATGACGAACCATTAGCTAATACGCCATATTTTTTATATAAACTACACACATACCGAATATTATTTATTTTTAGGTTAAATATAAGCTTCATTATTGGAATGGGAGTATGGAAGGTAGGCGTTATGTTCATTCTATTAAGCGCATTTTCGATTTTGATCTTCGCTTTTTAGAAAAAACTCAAATACTGAATTTCATTACGATAGCTACCTACTACGCTTCGTTATGGGCGTACAAACGTCGGACAATGGCTCCAAATAAAAAAAAACGGTCAAAATCTCAAGGAGTTGTCTAACCTGCATAAAATGTTGAGCTACAGGTTTTTGGAGTCGCTGATCACGAGTCTGAAGTCAAAAATTATAAATATAAAAATGTCGCCTTAAAAATAGCAGCCATGAACATGCCTACTTTAATAATAACTATATTATGCATCTCAAATGTATGAGATGTCCCGGAAGTTTTCACGAATCTGAAGTCAAAAATTTAAAATGATTGACTACGAATATTTTTCAATGTTTTACTTTTTCGAACAACGGAAAAATTTAAGAAACAAGTTGTAAAACTTTCAAAATGTTTTGAAATTTTTTCTTGTTCTTAAAAGGTTTTACGAAGTTTTTAAGCCTTGAGCTATATAATATTTTCAATTTTACTCGGGTCCCAATGGCAGCAGCAAAAATTCAATTTTTTCTGAAATGTACTATAAAATAGTATAATGAAAAGTTTTCGACAAGTGTTCCATCGAGAGTAGCCAAGTAATTTAGTAACAAAAAATCATTGGATTTTCAAAATAAGTTTCATGAAAATCCGTCAAAACTGCACAAATATTATCCGATTTTAATGAATGAGAGCTTTATGGTAAAGTGTTGGAAAAACTTTCGTTAAAAAAGATATTATTTCGATTTAACGCAGCATTTGCTAATTCATGCTCATTGGTATAACTTTATTATATCACTGATAAACGGGTGAACAGAAGCCCTTATTTCTTACTTTCTTAAAATCCAATTATATTTCACAACTTAGAGAAATTTTTATGAAACAGATTCTAGAAAATTATGAATTATAAATTTTTGCTCCAGTTTGGGAAGTTCATAGAAAATTATTTTTTACTGAATCATATGACTTTACTATAAACTTAATTCCTGCATTGTATGGGTTAGTTTGTGTTTAAAAAAATAATTTTAAAAAAGAACGAAAAATAACAATTTAAGACAATTTGGTGACTCGACCGCTCTTCCTCAAATTCAGGCTCTCTTCTTTTGTATTATTATACCCTAAACCTGAAAGGTCAGGGTATATTAACTTTGTGCAAACGTTTGTAACGCATAGAACGAAGCGAGTCCGGTATAGAAAAGTATATATATTCTTGATCAGCGTCACCACGTGAGTCGAGCTATCCATGTCCGTCCGTCCGTCCGTCCGTCCGTCCGTCTGTGTGTTGTCCGTATACACAGGATAAGAAGAAGGAGTTGAGATAATTGAATGAAACTTGGGACACATAGTCACATACACCCAAGGATCTGCACTATTGAATATTTTTGGAATCCGCCCACGGACACGCCTACCTCCCATACAACGCAAAAATTGAAAACCGCATAACTCAGCTCATAATTAATCTACAACAATAAAATTTGGTATGTATGTGTTTTATATCAACACAAAGATGTTTTTTAAAAATGGGTGTCATCCACTCACGGACACGCCCACCTCCCATACAACCCAAAAATTGAAAACGCAATAAAAAACCCTCTGTTTAACCTACAGAGCTAAAATTTGGCACATATATTTTTTAAAACAAAACAAATATGGTTTTGAAAAATGGACATCATCTGCCCACGGACACGCCTACCTCCCGTACAACGCGAAAATTGAAAACTGCATAGCTCAGCTCATATTTCGCCTACAACAATAAAATTTGATATGTATGTGTTTTATACAAACACAAAGATGTCTTCAAAAATGGACGTCATCCGTTCACGGACACGCCCACCTCCCATACAACCCAAAAATTGAAAACGCAATAACTAAGCCTCTGTTTAACCTACAGAGCTAAAATTTGACACATATGTTTTTTATGACAAGACAAAGATGGTTTTGAAAAATGGACGTAATCCGCACACGGTTACGCCTACCTCCCATACAACCCAAAAAGTTTAAAACTCAATAAATAAGGTTATGTTTGTCATAGAGAAATTAAATTTGGTATGCATGTATTTTATACCAAAACTAAGGTGTGTTCAAAAATTGGAAGTAATCCGTCCATGAACACACCCACCTCCCATAGCGAAAGCACAATAAAGGCATTAACTGTGAGCTACAGGAATAAAACTTGGTATGTGTAAATTTTTCATCACCATTTAAATGCAATTAAAATATAGGCTTCATCCGCCCACGGAGACGCCCATTTACAATAAAAATTTTTTTATTTTTGAAAAGTGGGTTTAGGGTATTTCATAGTCGGCCTAGACCGACTTTAGACTTTCTTTACTTGTTTTTCAATTGATTTTCATCCAAAATATTTCAAGTCGTTTAAGTGGGTTCCAAGCTAGAAGTTGAAAAGACAACTCAAATCGAATTATTATCAACCCCTCAAGTGGTCAGAATCAGTCTGAAAGAAAAAACATAAAAAATTTAGTAGATTATGCAGAATCGATTTGAAGTATACATTTGGGGTTTGTTTTTACTCATTTGATAAGATGTGTAATTGCTTTTCATATGTATCACTTTGATTTAATCCTATTTTGATTGGTACTACAATATTTTTTGGGTGGGGTTTTAGCCCAGAAAGCCCCCCTTTGGTTGCGCTAATCAAAATACATGAAAATTCACATTTCAAATTATTTACATAAATAAAACGACAAGTGTTTGAACTTGGCTTAAAATATGCCTTTTTATACCCCCACGCGTACTGCGTAAGGGGTATATTAATTTTGTCACGACGTGTGTAACGCCCATAAGGAGGCGTGTTAGGTATAGAAAAGTATATATATTCTTGATCAGCATGACCACCTGAGTTGATTTAGCCATGTCCGTCTGTCTGTCCGTCTGTCCGTCTGTCTGTCTGTGGACACGATTACAGCCGTAATTTTGAAGCTATAGTGCTGAAATTCGATATTTGAGCTTTTTTCTAAAAAACTAAGATCAAGTTCGAGAATGGGCTAAATCGCATGAAAAACCACGCCTACCTCCCATATAACCCCAATATTGAAAACTCTGTAAAGAGGCTAATATTACAGATACAATACTGAAATTCGGTATTTGTATATTCTATGTGAAAAATAAAGTGTGTACGAAAAATGAGCAACATCCACCCACAAACACGCCCACCTCCCATACAACCCCAAAATTGAAAAATCTTTAAAGAGATAATATTAAAGTTACAAGACGGAAACTCGGTATTTAAGTATTCTATATCAAAACTGAGGTGTGTTAGAAAAATGGGCGTCATCCACCTACTAACACGCCCCCCTCCCATACAACCCCAAAATTGAAAACCCTATAAAGAGGCTAATATTAAAGGTACAAAACGGAAACTCGATATTCGTGTATTCCATGACAAAACTGAGGTGTGTTAGAAAAATGGGCGTGATACACAAACTAACACGCCCACCTACCATACAACCCCAAAATTGAAAACGTTATAAAATGACTTATATTTAAGCTGTAGGAAAACAATTTGATATGTATGTATTTTAGACACATAAAAATAATAAAATCTCTCAAAATCTCATAAAAAAGCTCTCCAATTTAAGATTATTTTACCTTTAAGAATCGGCCGTGGGGGTATTTTAACTTCGGCCCAGTCGAAGATATACCTTACTAGTTTTTGTTAAATTTTCGCATAGTTTTCTCGAGATCGTATCCGATATAGAAAAGGTCTACTTTTTTGTTCAATTTTCGCATTGTTTTTTCGCCAGAAAGATGAAAAAAAGTAGTGGATAAGGATGGCCAATATTTTGACAAATGAATGTGTCATAAAGTTTTCACAATAAAGCGTTAATTAACTTGAAAAAAAAATTCTTTAAAAACTTTTTTATACACCAAATATGCTTCGTATTCTATTCATTACTTATTCAAAAACAATTAAAGCTCCTTGAAAATATGATAGCTACTACACGAAAAACAGAATATTCAAGAATTTCAAATCATATTTCTAAATTATTTAATCTAATTTTTTTAATATTCAAAAGGACTTTATTTAATTGGTTTCTTACTTGTTTATTTGATATAAAAAGAAACTGCGTTAACAAATCACAAGCACACACACACAATCATTTAAAACTCTTGCCTTTTCAAGAAGAAGATTGCAAGCCTCAGCAATCATGTAACCAACCCACCCACTTCAGCAAAATGGAAAGCAAAAAACAAAACTCACAAAAAATACTTTTTGATTATAACAGAAAAATCTGATGAAATAAGAAGAAGGTCATAAATAAAATGTATATTAATATCAACTTAACGCACTCTTTAATCAAGTTGCCATAAAAAATTGCTCAAGGATATTGAATACTACACGATTGTCAAAAGAAAACGAAAAAGAAAAATGTGACTTCATAATATTTGCAGCCTTTGCAAAAGGCTTTTAAAGAGCTTTCAATCAAGGCTGCTTGTCTTCAAACGGCGTAGATGACGTTAGAACTTTATCTTTGCTTGCTTTGATTTATGTATGTCACCAATTCAGTTAAATGTCTTAGACCTTGTTGTTGTATTCATTAAATCAAAAGTCAATTAATATTGTTGTTGTTGTTAGCTATGATATTGTGCTAAGCTGAAAGGATTTGGTTTAGAATATTTTACATCCACTTAGCTGGTAATTAATGTTAGTATCAAGAGTTTTGGTTTCTTGATATTTTTCCGGGCTTCACTTACAGAGTTTTTGTTTTTTTTTAGGTTGCCGTTGGTTTTCAGAAAATCAATTTTCAACAAGCTCAAAGTAAAAAAAACACTTTGTGGTAACTTGTTGATTTGCATAAAATATGCTTAAAATTAAATTAATAAGCTACAGAAATTTCAAGAAAAGGTTGATAAATCAGCCTTTTTATTTGATTTTTTTTCAAAAATACTTATAATTTTTATAATAAGTAAAGTAGACCTCAAAATCGTCATTAGAGGCCACACTTATTATTTCATTTCCAAATATTTTATTTAAATGTTATCATCATCATTTTCTACAGCATGCTCTCAATCTTAACTTTCTGACAATCTTTAAAAAAGTAACTGAAAAAAAAGTGCAGCTTAAAAGAATAACATTTTATAATCGAACTTTTATAGATATGCTTTTTATCGTATCTTATTTAATATCTTTTTTATTTACTCTTTTATCTATGCTCTTTACTTATTTGTTGCTTTATTTTCACTATAAATAACAAGAAACCATTTGCTACGGACATAACTTTTGCTGCCTTATTTGCAACAAAATTAGTCCACCGACACCGCAAGCTTTGTAATGGCTGTAAAGTTTTGTCTGACGGTCATACACAATATTTTGCCTATTCCCAGGTGAAGTGTTAACCAAATTTTAAAAGCAATTAAAAAGTTTTTTTTTTATTTCATTTTTGTTTGGCGCTCTCTATTGAAAACTTTGATGCTATTTTTGATGAATATTATGTGGTGGTTGGTAAAGTATACGATTTATGGCTCCTTTCTGTGCAGTTAAAAATAAATCAAAGATGGATAATAACTTGTCAGCGCCATGCTAGCACGTGCCATTATTTTCTTTCTTAGAAAAAAAAATTGTAAACTTCAATATTACCGTGAGGAAAGCGAAATAAGTACAGTCGACTAAGTCACTTTTAGTTGCTTAGCATAACCTTTGAATGCAAAAGTAAAAAATGGACCTGGAAGTACTAGAACTAGTACTAGTACAAGTACTTTCTGAGGTTTGCCAATACCTGCGGAGAGTTGACTGCTGTTCAAAAATAAATCAATAGAAATCAACAAATCAATTGATGGAATAGGTTTTCAACCCAGAAAACTGCCAAATAGTAAAATTGTCATAGAATAGTCCTAAAAAATGCAATATTTTATCTTTTTTCATTAAAATATATATGTCTAAAAATGTCCATCATAAACTTCTGACCAGGTTAGGCGGGTCTTGAATTTATGAAGTGCTTCCGTGGAGGCCTATTGTTCCATTACGAATGCCTTATTTGTTTTATTTAACCCGTTTAGGTTATGATACCCAATAAAGCAAGTTCCTTTTTTTTCCTATTCACCTAAACCATCCTGTGATTTTTGTGAACCCAACGATTCTGTAGAGTTGGACATTCACACAGAAAGTGGGTGATTGTTTCCGTTTCTTCCGGATCATTACTGCTCCAACAAAAGTCTGTTGCTGTCATGCCAATCCTATTGGCCATCAACCCGATGGGGCAGTGGCCTGTAAAGATTCTTACCAGTATACGGATATCCCGTTTAGACAAGAGCAGAAGGCTCTTAGTTCTATTTTAGTATAGTTCTGGCCAGCGACCTCTAGATATAATGCAGTGTCACTTCTGGAGGCTCAGTTTGTGTTTGCATTATCTCTGGATTTGAGGTTTATGTTCCTTTTTACGACGCGTATAGGAATGTATACTTCTGTAATGATACTGTTTGTATCTATTGTTATTCCACTTCTTACCAGCTCATCTGCTTTATCATTCCTTTCTACATGTCCGGGGACCCAGCAGAGAGTGACATTGTGGGCATTACAGACACTGTTCAGGACTTGTTTACAATTTAGTACCATTCTGCCTGTTGTCGTTTTGCTTTCTACCACTTTTATGGCCGCTTGGCTATCTATAAAAATTAATATCCTTCTGGGGGTTAGATTTTTGCTGTGAATAACCTGTGCTGCTTTTTCAATTGCATAAATTTCTGCCTGAAAAACAGGCAATTGCATAAATAATTTAAAAAAAAATTGCATAAATTTCACTGCAGTGAACAGGAAGCTTGGACGACTCCTTGATCTGCAACGTTTCCCCTGATCATGTTTCTTTCTCCATTTTTAAGCCGTCAGTCTAGAATTGGAGATTACCATAAGGTTCTATGGGCGTATCTTCCCATTCTTGTCTGCTGGGAATGGATGTGGTGTATTAAGTACTGAATTAAACCCTAGATATGATGTAGTAGATTGTTATTTTTGATTCCTCAGTTCCATAGAGATTCAGAATAGATGCATGTCCGAAGGTGTTGTTTTTCAAGGCTTAGTGACTTTCTAAGACGAATCGTTCTTGATTGCCGAACACCTAAAGAACTCTTTTATGGGAAGAAGATGTAGCATCATTTCTAGACTTGCCTGTGGCGATTTCTGACCAAAAAGCCGCCTTTATAAAGTCTTGTGGTTGATTAAGGGATCTTATATTCATTTTTGTTAAAAGTTTTAGTGTATTTTTGAAGTGAAACTTCTTTAGCCGCGTATACAACATACGGCGAACGAATTGAGTAGTAAAACCGGTGAAACGAATGAAACTGCGGCGAATTAAGGTGAATTCAGGTCAATTAGGTGAATTTAGGTGAATTTTGTTGAAATTAAGTGTTCGAAACACCCTATAAATTCGAAGGAAAAAAATTATATGGTTTGAGTCCGAGCTAACAGACAAATTAATCAACAAAGTTTTAGCTCGCTCTTTTAAAACAAACTTAATCTTCTAATGGCTTTATATGAAATGCTACTTTTTTAGTAAAACTATATTTAAAACTCTCTACTATTTTGGGCTAAAGTTTCACTTATACCGTGCGTGGCGGCCACACACATATTTTTTTAGAGGAATACGAAATATATGGTGACCATGGTATGCAGGTTAAGTGTGTGGCTTAGCATGATCAGAGCCCGGGTTCGATCCCCAGCCGCGGCGAAAAGTTTTTTTCAATAAAAAATTGTTCTGATCAGTCACCACCTCTCTGCAGACAATGGCACACCTCAGAGAGTAAATAATGCCATGTAATACTTCTTGAGAACATGAACTTTAGCCGTTCGGAGTCGGCATAAAATATGTATGTCCAGTTCTCGGTCAATTGTGTGCAAACATTTAATAACACACACAACACAATTGATCATTAGAAGCTCGGTCAAAGTCCTTTCAAGGGCTGAAATGGCCAGTTTGTTTTTTAATACAAAATACCAGTTAAATATAAAAAAAATTAATGTATTTTTGGTACATATATACTTTGTAAAAGTATGTATACCATTTAAAAAAACAAATTTTGTAACGTTATTTTTCGACATAATAGTATCGTTGAAACACACAAAGAAAAAGTATATTTTGGCAGAAAAATAAGATATATTAGTTTAAAAAATCTGAAAAAAAGCCACTTACTTGTAAGACTATGTATTGACTCAGAATTTTTTCAAAATTTTTAAGTGTAAAAGTAGATGCTCAATCCTTGAAAATAATTTACTTGAGGCCCGATTTGGTTTTGAGTAATCGTACCCGCCGATTTTTTTCTTGGTGCTTCGGGGATTTTATTGGACCTCCCAAAAAGAAAAAGCAATTTTTTCATTAAATGCTTTTTTAAAATCCGTTATTTCGTCATCCTCTTACATAAATTTTTCACAACAATAGACTTTAAGCCATATCGTGTATTTCGCTATTCGAATGTTGAAATGTCAATTTGAAGTTTGCTTCTTCTTCTTCAAGCTTGTTCTTATAATGCTGGAAAAATTCTTTCTAGCTCGAGAGAGCACTTTTATGCTTGTTCTTATTCCCTCTTTTGAGCTAGAAAAAGTACGGAAACAAATTGGAGTTCAACACCACTTGATGTGAATTCAATTCGGTTGAGTGAAGTTTAACATATAAAGAAAGTCTAAAGTCTGTCTTGTTCGACTATGAAATACCCTAAACTTACTTTGTCAAAATACAACAAAAGTATTGAAAATGGGTGTATTCGTGGGCTGAAGAAGCCCATATTTTATATGCATTTTTTTTTTATGAAAAATTTACACATACCAAGTTTTAATCCTGTAGCTCACATGTAAAGGCCTTTATAGTGTTTTCGCTATTGTGGGTTGTATGGGAGGTGGGCGTGTTCGTGGATGATTAACGCTCAAGTTTTGAACACATCTTAGTTTTGGTATGAAAAAGATAGGTACATACCAAATTTTATCTATGTAGGTTAAACATAAGCTTATTTATGGAGTTTTCAATTATATGGGTTATATCAGAGGTAGGCGTGTCCATTAGACCGTATCACCTTGTATGGCAGAAAAATATACCTATTTTGACCCCGCCTCAATCGTTAGATATTTGAAAGACATTTTCGAAAAAAATATTTTTTTTTTTTTTAAAGTGGGCCCTATGGTGCTATTTTGGTTTTTTCGTTATATCTTCGGTGTTTCTTGTTCGATCCGGAAGATTTTATATCTGTGTGTTTGTTGGTGTTATCCAAATATTTTCTTAAGTTTTTTTTACCTCAAATGTTTTTTTTTCTACTGATTACACAATCGATCTTCGTTCCTACCATCTTATCCTGCTTCAAAAAGTCCAACAAATTAAAGCTTTGAAAAAATCATTATAACCATGGGAAGAAGTGAAATCGAAAAAATGGATTTTAGGAGCACTTCCGACCTATTTTGCAAAGAATAACATTTTGGATCATAATACATTTTTTTTAATTTTCTAAATCGGAAATTTGGATTTAAGATTTAAGAATTCGGATTTAAGGTGGCTGTAGCAGTCACTTCATATCAAAAAGTAAATCGGTATTTTTCAGTGATCAATAAAATCGAGCTTCAGTTCGCATGAAACGTGCAAAAATACTTAATTTAAACAAAATACATTTCCGTTAGCGCGACTTTGACAGAACAAAATTACCAACAAAACGAAATGTGGTGGAATACGCGTTGTTTCTTCAGCATAATTAAAAAGTCAAACGCAGTGCATTCACAGAAAATATATATGACGAAGTTTCAGAAGATTGTGGCATGGCGCAAAAATACCAATAGTGGCGAGAACCCACAATCGAAGCCAAATTCGGCAATTTCGTGGTGCCAACCACCAACCCCACATTAACTATACCAGCACAACTTACACTGAAATGATCGACTGGTCAAGAGTTCAGATCACTGAGCCGCCATGTCTCCAGTTTTACAAGCAAGACCAACTGTCTGATCTACAGTATTCAGACGAAATCATTAAAATTCCAGGTGAGCACCACAGAAAACATTAGTTTAATAATTGAATGATGTTATGTTGACGTCATAATTTAATCCGTTTGTATCACGTTTTATTTTCGACAGATTATCTTTGCCACTCGCAAAACACGGAGCGTTTCGTTCAAAAAGTACATAAGTCGGCCACAGCAGTCACTGACGAAAATCGATTTGGGCACATTTTCGCGAAACTTACAGTTGCGAGCGTTACCGCCACCTTGAATCCCGAAAAGATTTCGAAAATTCAAAAAAAATTTTTTTATGATCCAAAGTGTTATTCATTGCAAAATAGGTCGGAAGTGCTTCTAAAATCCATTTTTTCGATTTCACTTCTTCCCATGGTTATAATGATTTTTTCAAAGCTTTAATTTGTTGGACTTTTTGAAGCAGGATAATATGGTAGGAACGAAGATCGATTGTGTAATTTGTAAAAAAAAAAACATTTGAGGTAAAAAAAACATAAGAAAATATTTGTATAACACCAACAAACACACAGATATAAAATCTTCCGGATCGAACAAGAAACACCGAAGATATAACGAAAAAACCAAAATAGCACCATAGGGACCACTTTAAAAAAAAAAAAAATATTTTTTTCGAAAATGTCTTTCAAATATCTAACGATTGAGGCGGGGTCAAAAATAGGTTAGTTTTGCTGATACGCTCTAGTGTCCATAGTTGAATGACGCTTATTTTTCAAATATATCTTTGCTTTTTACCAAATAATTAAATACATATGTACCAAATTTTATTTCTGTAAGTAAAACATAAGCTTATTTCTTGACTTTTTTATTTTTTGGTTGTATGGGAGGTGGGCGTGGAAAACTACTTCCAAATAAATAACTACGTCCACAATAATAATAAACTTTAAAAACTTCGTTCTTTTGTAAAAATAAAGACTTAACAACAGAAATATTCTCTGTTTCTGTCAATTAATATGCAACATCTAGAACTTTCTTCACAATTTTACATATACAAAGCGCTGTTATCTCAATCAAAATTTTTTTTTTACAATATAAAATTAAAAGTAAATTTTTAATATTTCCAAACTTTCGCAAAGCAATTTTAAGCCAATTCTTAATCCAGATTGTTCCGAATAACCTACATGTAGAGTCCACACTGTAGACTGCGCACTCACACATATTATTACTCAAAACGAGTTAAACTTGACGTTAAATCATTTTTGGTTATAATATTAATGAGTGCGCTATTCGAATAATCTGAGTTAAGATCTAGTTTAAAAGTATGCAACAAATATTTTCCTCCTCTTGAAAGTTCTTTTTATACAAATTAAAGATACAAAGAGCGAAACAAAATCTAGACAAGCAGTTCATGGAGTGAAAGCTTTAACGACGTGTTTATTTAAATTTGAGTGATATTTGAATGACTGAAATTTAAATGATACAATTTCAGAGAAAGCTGTACAGTCCACAAGACAGCATTTTGACTTAAATTTGTAAGCACGAAAACCGCGTACTAAAAATACCACTCGTACTCGTATTAAATTCAGGCATTACATCAATATTATTTACAGGCCCTTAAAATATTAGATGAAATGCTGAGATGTATTCAAAGAGTACTTGATAGTTTTTTTATAAAGCGACTTGGGCACTCTTGAGCAAATACTTTAAACTTTTTGTTTAATATTAATTTCTATTTGCTTAGAAATTTAACAGATATTTCACGTATTCAAATTATTTTGAGTACTTTCTTCTATAAATAAGTGTTTTTCTGAGTGCTTGCATAATTTATTGAGTTATTTCTTTAATGCAAACGTGTTTATATTATTGAGGTTGTAACAAAGTACTCAAATTATGATTCAAATAAATTGTGAAGAACTCCTAAATTAAAGCAATTTCAAGTATTTTCACTTGGAATTGTGTAAATATGACCACAAATAAGCAAGAAAGTAAATTGCTAAGAACGCAAATTTAATTAACTACAATAAAAATAAGGCTGTCCGAGGCTGAATGTAATCCTGGCGAAGTAAATTTTCGGAATAACAATCTGCTAGCCTGAGGTGCAAAAACTACTTTTCTTCAATTGCAATTCAATTAAAGATAGCAGTTAAACTACCCTCAAGCTGGCAATGTTGCCAGCTTTTTCGCTTAATTCGCAGCTACAAGACATGCATTTCATATTATTTAAACCTGAATGCAGGCTACAGGCAGGCTTCTTTATGTTTTCTGCCTTTTTCTCACAGCTTTGGATCAGCTAACCAACCTGCTTTAACAGTTAATTTTGTTTCAAGCAACCGCAGGCACACATACAAACGCTTTCATTAACGCACATGTTTATTAAGACGAAAACACTTAAGGGCGCTGGATCCTTTACAAGTTCCGAAAAATGCTTGCATTTAGTAAATTTTTTTTTTTTGTGATAATATTAAATTTTTTCTATTTTGTTTGAATACCTTCGCTTAGAGCGTCTTTTAAGCTTTTAATTTAAGCACAAACTAAGTTTGTATGTCAAATAAATTTTCTGTGCATACTTTAAAGCTGGACATTTGTTGGTTAGTATAAGTTCAAAAGATTGAAAAGCACTGTAATAGCACTCAAACAAGAAATAATTATAGTTTGAGCGACATTAGGTAGCGCTTGTCTTTTTAGTATAAGAAGATATGAATGAAGAAGAATTTTTTAAAAATTTTAACTTGGAAATATGTATGTATGTTTTTAAAGAAGTTGAAAAAATATGATTTTGAATTTGTTTTCAATAAAATTTTTTTTCATGTGTGATAGATTCTAATCATTTTGAAGATATTTGTAAAAAAAATATAACTTTTTTAATATCGGTTACCTAGGCTAATATGACGAACTTGGCGGAAGTCTTAAAAATGAGTAAAGAACACATTAAAAAAATATTGTATACCCAGGAAGAGTTTTTTTTTTAAATCGTTGGTATTTTTAATATCGAGAAGTCGAAAGTTTGAGGAAAATATCCTTTTTATTAGTTTCCAAGACTATGTTAGGAATTTATTTTTTTTTTGTTATTCATTCTTGTTTTTATACTACATTTATTCTTTTTATATTACATTTATTCTTTTTATATTACATTTATTCTTTTTATATTACATTTTAAATAACATTCTTAAACTATTATTTTTAATTTTTTTATATCTAATATATAAAATTTCAAATTAATATTATTATTTATTTTATGCTGTTATCTTTGTATAAATGAATATAATTATTATTTTTAAGAACGTATTTTTTTTATTGATTTTGCACATCTCTAGTGCATCCAAATGGTAATAGACCACTGCACATTTAAAAAAAAAAAAAATAAGAAAACGAGAGGAAGAAGAAAACAGAACGTAAAATAAAAAAAGAAAACGTGTCTTTTCCGTTCACGACCTGCAGCAAGAAGTTGATCGTTGTCAAGCTAACGATTTTTCATCAAACTATTTGTAAGACATCAGCCTTTTTGGTTAAAATTTTAAATTGGAAAAAACTAATAATGCACAAAACCGTGTCCAACAGTGCACCGAAAATAAAATCGTGCATAAATAAAACAAAATAAAGTAAAAAAAAAAAAGCAAATGCAAAAACAAACATGTTTAAAATAATATGTGCAGTAAACGTTAATTTAATTAACAGGCTGATGAGCTATTTAAATAAACTATAAAATAATAAAAACGAAACAAGATTCAAAGTAACAACAAACAATACAAAATAAAAACCGGCATAAGTTGGCAAAATTGTCCATCTGACGGGAGAAACGTGTGCTGTGTATCCAAGGTCATTTTGGACGACCATCGTGGCGAAGGGTCAGCTGGAGGCCAGTGTGACGACCAAGACGAAAGACAACAACAACAAAAGTCTCCAAAGAGAGCACATGCTGGTCAATCATTCAACTCCGCCGCAGTGTGTTGCAGTAGCTGAGCCAACAACTAAGTTTCATTTATAATTTTTTTTATTAATTTTATTTATTACGCTCATTACTAAGTTTACTTTTTTTTTTCTCTTTGAATTTTATAATATAATGCAGATTATAACTTAACATACAGTTTATAAAAAAAAAAAAAAATTAACATGCAGAAAACCAAACCGAAAATGAGAAAGCTAGCACAAAGCTCAAAGAAAAAGTAAATAAGAGCATAACATCCATGTATATATAAGTTTTTTTTTTTTTTTTAAAACCATAATTATCATCTTAAGTTCTATTTACAGATATTTTTAGTTGGGAGGAATACCGACACGATGCGCATCTTATCGGCCGATTCACCAGATCTTTCAAAACACAAATTAAACTCAAAAATTGGTAAAAACTTATAAGCATGGATGAAAGCGTATGTAATTTTTCTTATTTTCTATATAACTTTCCTTTTTTTTTTTCAAATATTTAAATTTTTTTTTTGTTTTCAACAACGAACTGTACTTCATGCAATCAGTGTTTTTTTTTTCTTTTTTTAAATAATTGAATTTCTAAATAAAATCTTAAAAATTTTGCTACTTTAATCTTAAACTTAACATATTTATAATAAAATCTGCTTAAATTACTACGATATTAAATACTCCGATAAAACTTAAAATAATCATGCAATGAAGACTATAAATAATTAAATTACATATAGTACTCTACTTTTATACTTAATTCTTTTTATACTACTAAGCTTTATTAAAATTGTTATCTTAAAATTACTTAAATTAGCTATGTTATGAACTTTAATATTGAACGGGAAATGGTTCCTATTTTTTTGTTTTTCCAATAAATTGTTAAATTTACAATGAATTGCTAGTTTATTTTAGAAGGGGAATGCTAGTAGGAACGGAGAGAGTTTGTTAGTTAGGAAGTCGGTTTTCATAAAGGGGCAGTCAAAGCAAATTTGAGAGCGGTTCTGATTGCCATGGCGTTCTGGTTAAATACTCCAGTGGGTGGGAACAATACGCTCTGTGTGACTTAACATCTGGTCTCACATTTAAGAGGAAGCTGCCGGACGTAGGGATCGAACGAGGTTAATATTTTCTGATAAGTTGCTCTGATATGGCTTTTTAATATGGCATGAAATTTAATTTTTTTTGCTATGTTTACGCGTCGCCGATTCGATAGGTACAAGAACCACGCCACACCGTAGAGCTAGTCGATGAACATCCAGCATGCCGCCTCGTACTTATTCATCGGATTGATATAAGGAATTCTTTTTTTTTTCAACATTTATTTTTTATTTACGACATCTAAGCCCGCGCGTAACATAGATGGCGCCCAACGATATATAACCAACGTAAGATATTTTCCAACTTATTTCTTTTGAATCTAAAATATTGGATTTTAACATAAGTTCAGTTCTAGCGTTCGTGCAGCTCCCCAAATTTAAGCTATTTTTTTATGAATTTTTTTCCGGTGTGATACAACTTTAAGCTCTTGCGATGAAAGCAATTTCTTTCTCAAAAGACCATACTTAATAATTTAAGAAAATATTACTAATTTTCGTTTTAGTCCCGGTTGAAAAAGTAATTACATTTATTTACCGTGCTGGCAAACGTATATTTATAATATTTTATGTCGCGAAGAAGCAAAAGATTGTTTTGATGCTATTGTTCTGAGCTAACTTCTAGTATAGTAATTTAATTTAAAGGTAATGAAGAAAGTGAGTCCGCAAACTTTGAATTACAAGTTCTGGTTAAGTGTTGCCACCAGATTTTCTTGCTTTTGATTAAAGTAAAATGTTTGTTTAATAAGGCCATGATTTAAGTTTATCGTTAAACTTTCATGTTGCAATTAATTTAAATTTAAGCTCGAAGTACATCAAACATACTGCACCCACTTTAAGACAGCGATGAATTTGACATCGGATGTTATTCTTTCCATCAAGTTAAAGATGTGGTTAAAATTATCATGAGTCTTTGTTTGATTTACTTAATTTTTTTTAAGCAATGAACCATGCATTTTCTTTTGTAAACAGAGTCATAGATACTTTCAGTTGTGAAAATATCTAGTTGCTTGTTTAAATACATAAATTATAGTTTTCTCTTAAATATGTAAACGATGACATCATAACAAATAAACAAAAAGCATTCTCCTGTTAGCATTCCCCAATAACTTAATTATGATTTACGCCTTTTCACTCTGCTATATTAATCTGTTTATAAAATTCACAACTTTTATTTAATTTAATTTTATTTTTATAATTATTTTAAATAATCTTTAATACAATTAAGTTTTTACAAATTCATTTGCGAATTACCAGATGCTATCACTGTATTGCTTTTGAATATTATGGACACTCGTCAGTCCAAACGAAATACAAACTTAAATCGTTCTTCACTTAGTGGTAGAGGTCGTGGCAGAACACCTTCCAAGAAAGATAGCAGCACAGTTGTAGATAGTTCTTTACCTTCCACGTCTGATAGACTTCCAAATAAGCCAAAGGTAGTGCACTCTCCTGCCAATAAATCATTTCATTCATCTCCACCAACCCAGGACCTTCTTGAGACTTCTTTTGGAAATATTGCTGGAAGTTCAGCACAGCAAATCTTAGAGTTGCCAACTCCACTATTACCATATATTTCTGAAAGCACTTCTTCACGTGTCAATATGGATACTTCTCAAAATAATATACCTCCAGTTGAGGTAAACTCAGAACAAGCTGGACTAGCTTCTTCTTCTAATGTTTCAACCATCGAATCACTTGTTTCTCTTTTGCAGCAAACAATTCGAGATACCCAAGATGAGTTCAAAAGAGAACTCCACAACATTAAAGATAACATGACCAAACTTAGTAACGCTATTGAAGATAGAAATACTTCCACTTATTCTCCTCGCTTCGAAAACGTGGCTAACGCTCAGCTTCATGCTGCAGATTTTAATCAGAGATTAGATGGAACCAACACTGTTAAGCTTCAAGAGTGGAAGGTTACTTACGATGGTGTTGGCAGTATATCTGATTTTTTATTCAAAATAGATACACTTCGTGAAAGATCTCAATGTTCTTACGACCACTTAATGGCGAACTTCCATATATTTTTGACGGGCAAAGCTGAGAAATGGTATTGGTTATTTACCAAACAAAATAAGACGGCTACATATCCTTTACTTCGCTATTCAATTCAAAAAGAGTTTGGCACATTGGAAAGTGACCACGAGATTGTGCTAAGAATTTCATTGAGGAAGCAGCATTTTAAAGAATCGTACGATGATTTTCATTCTGCTGTTGTATCAATGAATTCAAGGCTCAAAGAACCTTTAGTTGATCAAACATTGATCGATATCATGAAAAAGAATTTGAATGCAAATTTGAAATTCATGCTTTTTAATTCTGATGTTCGAAGCCTTGAAGATTTCAGGGATCTTGCTCGAAAGGGGGAAAATATCCTAAAGGAACACAAAAATCAATCCCCATTTGTCTCGCAGAATCGACAAATAAATGAAATTGATCCTTGCACAATCAGTGAAGATGGCGATTCAGATAGCGATCCCCAAGTCGAAGCTTTGCAAATTTCTCGAAGACCATTTAAAGGGGATTATTCCAAAATCCAATGCTGGAACTGCAGATCATTCGGTCATTCGTATATATATTGTCCAGAAGAGAAACGAAATATGTTTTGTTTTAAGTGTGGGCAGTTGGGAGTAGTGACTCCTAAGTGTCCAAACAAACACCAGGGAAACACAAAATGGAGCGAGATGGCTACCGGGGACTCTCGTTCCTCCCAATAAACCCCGAGTTTCAAATTCATTCACACCTAGAGGATGCTTCAAATGATGAAGCAAACTCTAGTGTTGAACCTACTGTAACTTTTTCAAAAATTCTTAAACCAAAACATCGTGATTTTTCATGTCAAACAAATGCCAAAATCCTTAGTCTTCATGAGCGTAAGATCCGGTATGAAAAAGTAAAAGCCAACATATTCAGCCATGAATATAGACCATCTAATGATATATTGAAGTGCAGACAAAGATTTAAAAAACGTCGAGAGTATCGAAAAATTTTAGAATCTGCAAGATTGTGTCAATGTGCTGATGATCGTCCTTTTATTAAGGTTAAGATACAGAATGAAGATTTGCTAGGACTGTTAGATTCAGGGGCTAGTATCTCCGTTTTAGGGAAAGATTCCCTGCCATTTTTAGAGCGGAATAAAATCCAAATAAAGCCCTTTAGATGTTCTTTATCTACAGCTGATGGATCAAAACAAAAAGTTCTTGGATTCTGTGCTCTTCCCGTCACTTTTAAAGGCGTGACTAAAAACATTGATTTTTACATTGTTCCATCTTTGACTCAAAATGCCTACCTTGGTGTTAACTTCTGGCAATCTTTTGCTCTAGCACCAGAGATTATACCTCAGGTTTGTGCTATTGAAGAAAAGCAAACATGCAGTTCGAATTTTCATGAACTTACAGCGATACAAAAACTTGAACTCGATAAAGTTATTTTGCAGTTTCCATCGTATGAGAAGTTAGGCTTAGGTTGTACACCTTTTCTTGAGCACCACATAGATACCGGAGATGCAGTACCTATAAAAGCAAAGCATTTTCCTTTGTCTCCACCCAGACAAGAGGAAGCTTATAAGGAGCTCGACAGATTAATATCTATGGGAGTTATCGAAGAATCTAACTCTCCCTGGTGCAGCCCAGTTGTTCTCGTACGTAGACCTGGAAAAGTAAGACTCTGCATTGACTCTCGAAAGCTTAACTCACTCACGAAAAAGGATTCATATCCTCTTCCACACATAAATGGGTTGCTGAGCAGGCTTAAAGATACCCATTACATAAGTGGAATCGATTTGAAAGACGCATTCTTCCAGATAAGGCTCACTGAATCCTCCCGAGAGAAAACCGCGTTTGCTGTCCCTGGGAAGCCGTTGTACCATTTTAAGGTCATGCCTTTTGGATTGTGCAATGGTCCCCAGGCGATGAGCAGATTAATGGATAAAGTGATACCTTCCAGATTAAGGGAGAATGTGTTCATCTATTTGGACGATTTGCTTGTCTGTAGTGCGGACTTTGAGTCTCATATGAAGTTGCTTAGTGAGGTAGCAAAATGTTTGAGAGATGCCAAATTGACAATAAATGTAGGAAAAAGTAACTTCTGCCAACGTGAAATCAAGTATTTAGGGTATCGAATCGGTCATGGTTGTCTTAAGGTCGACCCCGAAAAGGTGGAAGCAATACAAAACTTTCCTCTACCAAAGACGCCACGACAAGTTCGACGCTTTATTGGCATGGCAAATTGGTATAGATCATTCATTGGCAACTTTGCCGATCTCTCAGGTCCTTTGACGGATTGTCTGCGCAAGTCCTCAAAATCGTTCAAACTAACTTCAGAAGCCATCGAATCCTTTGAAAAACTCAAGGTTGCACTTTCGACCGCCCCTGTATTGGCCCAACCTGATTTCAAACGAGAATTCGTAATACAGTGCGATGCGTCGACAGTTGGTGTAGGTGGAGTTTTATACCAGTTTGATGATGAGGGAAAGGAACGACCAATAGCTTTCGTTTCGCAAAAGTTAAATAAAGCTCAGCGAAATTACACTGTCACAGAGTTGGAGTGCTTGGCAGCAGTAGTTTGTGTGAAGCGATTTCGGCCTTATGTCGAAGGGCTGTCATTTCGAATTATTACCGACCATTCGAGTCTGAAGTGGCTAATGACACAGAAGGACCTGAGTGGCCGGTTAGCTCTGTGGAGTTTGAAATTACAGCGCTTCGACTTTCAAATGGAACATCGTAAAGGCTCGCTCAACGTTGTGCCAGATACGTTATCGCGCTTTGATGTGGATGAATTGGGTATTGCTGATATCCCTATAGAGATTGATCTTTCTTCCCCTGAGTTTCACAACGAAGAATATGAACGCCTTCGAAAAACCATTGTCGATCACAAAGATTCACTACCAGATCTTTGTCTGTCCGATAATTTTGTTTACAAACGTGTGAAATTCAGAAAGGGACTAGAAGACGAGGAAGACAATCTGTGGCGTCTATGGGTACCCAATGCGTTAACTACAAGCCTGATAAAGAGCACCCATAACTCTGGTGTTAGTTGTCATGGCGGGTATGCAAAAACTTTAGCTAGAGTTAGACAAAAGTACTTTTGGCCTTCGATGGCCGGCGATGTAAGAACCTATGTTAAAAACTGCGATACCTGTAAAATCATTAAGGCCTCAAACCAGTTGTCCAGACCCCCCATGGGAAGCCAGTTCATTACAGAACGTCCCTTTCAACGTCTGTATTGCGACTTTCTAGGTCCCTACACTTGCTCCAGGTCTAAAAATACTTGCCTTTTTATAGTTATCGACCACTTCACGAAATTCGTCTTTCTTAAACCTTTTCCAGCAGCCTCATCCACAAACGTAATAAATTTCATGCAAAACGAGCTGTTTACAACATTCGGAGTTCCTCAATTCGTGCATAGTGACAATGGCAGACAATTTGTTTCCAAAAAAATGCAGGAATTCCTTTCAACCTATGGCGTTGTGCATATAAAAACTGCATTTTATTCACCTCAGGCCAATGCCTCGGAGAGAGCCAATAGGGAAATAATTGCAAAGATTCGTTGTTTCTTACATAATGAAAAAGATCATTCCAATTGGGATAAGCACATTCCGCAGATATTGTCGATACTCCGAAGTGATTATCATACCTCCATTAAATGCTCTCCCTATTATGCTCTTTTCGGCCAAAATATGTGTCAGCATGGCTCATCGTATGCAATTCTTGAAAAACTTAACAGCTTACATTACGATCATATAGAAATCGATTGTATGTCTGACCGAATGAATAGAATTCGCGGACAAATCAGTAAGAACCTAGACCTAGCGCATAGAAAGGCAACCAAAACATATAACACTCGCACACGTCCAATCAATTATAACGAAGGCCAAGAAGTGTTCCGCACAAATTTTACTTTGAGCAACTTCCAAAAAGGGATAAATTCCAAGTTTTTGCCTAAATTTATAAAGTGTCGCATTCGAAAAAAGTGTGGAAATTCACTGTACGAAATCGAGGATCTTCAAGGCAAATATGTTGGAAGATTTCATGCATCCCATATACGCGCTTAAAATAAGAAAGATTTGTTTTGCCCGGCTATTCGTGGGTCGAGCCACACGTTTAGCTCCCCAAAAATATTATAAATTCTTGTACTGTTCGTTATTACGAATTCAAATTATAATAACGAAGCAGTTTTGTTAGGAATTTATTTTTTTTTGTTATTCATTCTTGTTTTTATACTACATTTATTCTTTTTATATTACATTTATTCTTTTTATATTACATTTATTCTTTTTATATTACATTTTAAATAACATTCTTAAACTATTATTTTTAATTTTTTTATATCTAATATATAAAATTTCAAATTAATATTATTATTTATTTTATGCTGTTATCTTTGTATAAATGAATATAATTATTATTTTTAAGAACGTATTTTTTTTATTGATTTTGCACATCTCTAGTGCATCCAAATGGTAATAGACCACTGCACATTTAAAAAAAAAAAAAATAAGAAAACGAGAGGAAGAAGAAAACAGAACGTAAAATAAAAAAAGAAAACGTGTCTTTTCCGTTCACGACCTGCAGCAAGAAGTTGATCGTTGTCAAGCTAACGATTTTTCATCAAACTATTTGTAAGACATCAGCCTTTTTGGTTAAAATTTTAAATTGGAAAAAACTAATAATGCACAAAACCGTGTCCAACAGTGCACCGAAAATAAAATCGTGCATAAATAAAACAAAATAAAGTAAAAAAAAAAAAGCAAATGCAAAAACAAACATGTTTAAAATAATATGTGCAGTAAACGTTAATTTAATTAACAGGCTGATGAGCTATTTAAATAAACTATAAAATAATAAAAACGAAACAAGATTCAAAGTAACAACAAACAATACAAAATAAAAACCGGCATAAGTTGGCAAAATTGTCCATCTGACGGGAGAAACGTGTGCTGTGTATCCAAGGTCATTTTGGACGACCATCGTGGCGAAGGGTCAGCTGGAGGCCAGTGTGACGACCAAGACGAAAGACAACAACAACAAAAGTCTCCAAAGAGAGCACATGCTGGTCAATCATTCAACTCCGCCGCAGTGTGTTGCAGTAGCTGAGCCAACAACTAAGTTTCATTTATAATTTTTTTTATTAATTTTATTTATTACGCTCATTACTAAGTTTACTTTTTTTTTTCTCTTTGAATTTTATAATATAATGCAGATTATAACTTAACATACAGTTTATAAAAAAAAAAAAAAATTAACATGCAGAAAACCAAACCGAAAATGAGAAAGCTAGCACAAAGCTCAAAGAAAAAGTAAATAAGAGCATAACATCCATGTATATATAAGTTTTTTTTTTTTTTTTAAAACCATAATTATCATCTTAAGTTCTATTTACAGATATTTTTAGTTGGGAGGAATACCGACACGATGCGCATCTTATCGGCCGATTCACCAGATCTTTCAAAACACAAATTAAACTCAAAAATTGGTAAAAACTTATAAGCATGGATGAAAGCGTATGTAATTTTTCTTATTTTCTATATAACTTTCCTTTTTTTTTTTTTCAAATATTTAAATTTTTTTTTTGTTTTCAACAACGAACTGTACTTCATGCAATCAGTGTTTTTTTTTTCTTTTTTTAAATAATTGAATTTCTAAATAAAATCTTAAAAATTTTGCTACTTTAATCTTAAACTTAACATATTTATAATAAAATCTGCTTAAATTACTACGATATTAAATACTCCGATAAAACTTAAAATAATCATGCAATGAAGACTATAAATAATTAAATTACATATAGTACTCTACTTTTATACTTAATTCTTTTTATACTACTAAGCTTTATTAAAATTGTTATCTTAAAATTACTTAAATTAGCTATGTTATGAACTTTAATATTGAACGGGAAATGGTTCCTATTTTTTTGTTTTTCCAATAAATTGTTAAATTTACAATGAATTGCTAGTTTATTTTAGAAGGGGAATGCTAGTAGGAACGGAGAGAGTTTGTTAGTTAGGAAGTCGGTTTTCATAAAGGGGCAGTCATAGCAAATTTGAGAGCGGTTCTGATTGCCATGGCGTTCTGGTTAAATACTCCAGTGGGTGGGAACAATACGCTCTGTGTGACTTAACATCTGGTCTCACATTTAAGAGGAAGCTGCCGGACGTAGGGATCGAACGAGGTTAATATTTTCTGATAAGTTGCTCTGATATGGCTTTTTAATATGGCATGAAATTTAATTTTTTTTGCTATGTTTACGCGTCGCCGATTCGATAGGTACAAGAACCACGCCACACCGTAGAGCTAGTCGATGAACATCCAGCATGCCGCCTCGTACTTATTCATCGGATTGATATAAGGAATTCTTTTTTTTTTCAACATTTATTTTTTATTTACGACATCTAAGCCCGCGCGTAACAACTACTATGGTCAATGTTTGGTCAATAACTCGGTCTAAAATATTATGTTCATTCTTAGGTTTCCTGAAATTTTTTGAAAAATACACTCATAAAAAAGTTTTTCGGTTTATTCAGACCAATCATGAAACATTTTCTCCCGGGAGTTGTAAATGGGAGTTTCAGTTTTTAAGATAAAATTAAAATACTTTTTGGAAATTTTTAATGCAATTTTGTTCATCAACCTCCAATATTCACGAGTGTAAAATAAAAAAATGAGATATCTTTATCTGCTAACTTAAAACCAGAAACTCCCATTTACAACTCCCGGGAGAAAATATTTCATGATTGGGCTGATTATAAAAAAGGAAAAATCGCATATAGCATTATTTAAAAAAAAAAAAATTATATAGACTTTGCTCTAGAGAAGGCTTGTCTCTAAATGTGATCCTAAAATTTACTAAAAGCTTCCATGAAAAGAGAAATATATAAAAATATATAGTTTAAGAGAAGAAAACGTTTTATTTTTGAGAAAAAATTTGTTTTTATTGAAGAAAATACTTGGCATAGTAAATTTTTTATCAAAATATAGGGAAAAATTTAAAGTTTCAATAAATTTTATGTACGTTTTGTACAAAAAAATTTAAAAAAAAAAAAAATTAAAAAGCCTTAGTTTTAAAGACTTTTTTTTATATTTGCGTAGTTATAAAGTAGCACTATATAAAGCAAAAAAAAACTATAACAATCGACTGTAAGAATTAAAAGATATAAGCAAAAATATGCACTGGCGTGACGTTACAAAAAACAGAAGAAGTGGTTTTCGACTTAGATTAGAAAATTTGCAAAACTCTGCGAATTCGGCAAGACTTTTTATACAAAACTTTATTTGGTAGAATTTAAAATAATATAAGTTTATTTTGCTAGTTATAAAATTAAAAAATCTTTTCTCCGTTTTTTTTTTTATTAAGCTAAGTCATCTGACGTGACGTTACTGGCGTTACGTTACTTAAATTTCTATCCGAACATTTTAAGTTAAAATTTGTATAAAAAAATTGTTGACGTAAATAAAACATAAAGCTTAGCTATTATATATTATATTTTTTTAACTCCTACCCCATCGACGATGAGAAGTTGGAAAAAAATTCCACTAAAATAACTGCAACCAAATTCAGTAACGAAATCAGGCAAAATTCGAATGACGTTACTCACTTTTCTAATTTAATATAAAATTAACGGTTTTTCTTCTTAACAATTTAACTTAATTTAACTTTATTAAAATGCAAAATTTCACGCACTTTTGAACGTCAGAGCAGAAAAAATAGAACTAAATGCTTTTTTATCTGGCGTGACGTTACCTCAGAATATCATCAAAAGCAAATCAAAATTTTACAGTTAATTGATATTTGTTGGCACTTTTGCATATATTTTGCGGTTAGTTGTTGTTGTAGCAAAAGTTTTGCATAAGAGTGCAATTGCACAATTACTCTTAGAAATGAAAATTGTAAAGAGAAAATGCTCATAGAAATAAACAAAACTGACTAAAACTTTAACTTTAACTTGGTAGCCCGATATCTTGCCATCGCAACATGGGAAAAATTTGAACTCTTTAATTAAATACATTTTGAATATTTCTCTTTAATAATACAAGTTAAAAAAATGTTGGTTAACTTTTAATTTTTTGGTCACGGTAGACTTTTCTGCGGAAATGCCCATATATAAGAATTTTTTTGTGCGAGAAAACTACTTATCATTATTAGGGACATGAAATATTTCCATTTCCCACAAGTGAAGAAATATTTCTTTGAAAATTTGAAAATGTATTCCAATTGAAGGAAATTTTATTTGAAAAATAGAAAATTGCTATTATCGAAAATAGAAAAATTTTTTAACGCAAAAAGATAGGTGATTTTTCTCAGTGTAGGCCTTTTCTTGTGCAAATAACAACTTTTCTATATAATAAAGTTTTTTGTTTCTCAAAATTTTCAAAACCAAAAAATTCCAAAAATTATTACTACCATTAAAGTTAAATAAAAAACCTTTCCCAAAAAAACTTTACTTTTTGCCCAAAAAAGACACTTTATTGAAAAAATTATAGGAATTTGAAAACTCAAGCTTTATTCTTTCTTAACAACAAGTAATTCCAGAAACCCTTCTTATTTTCCATTCTTGTAAATAATCTGCGAACTTATACCGCCGTCCTTAAGAGTTGGTTTCTTTAAGAGAAGTCTATCTCTTTCTATTGTTGTTTCTATTGTGGCTTTATGCATACAAAATTGCTCACGTTATTTGTTGCTTGACTTGAGTCGCTGTTGGCTGTTTGTTTCGATAAGATGCAAAAGCTTGCGGTTACCGCCAAGATAAAGAAACCACAACAACAGCAGCAGCCCTAAATTAGTTTGTTTTAGCTAACATTAGGATTGTAACAACTTGGTTTGTGGTTGTGGCTAGTTTTTATCAAGTGAAATATTGTTAGTTTGAAGCTTAAATTGACTTGAAGCTTTCAATATTGAAATTTTCACATCCGCTTAGCAACTTCAACAGATATGAGTTTCAACTTACCAGTGAACCAAAAGTTTATTTTTTATATTCATTTTAAATTTTTTCGGGTTGAAAAATTCTAATTTAGAAAAAGTTCTTAAACGAAGATAAGCCATCAAAACCAATACTTTTTCTTAAATAAAAATTTTATTTGCATCCGAGCTACATTGGTTACATCGAACATTGTTTACTATAACAAAAATTAGGATTTAAATGTATTTTTTACACTATCTAATACTAATGAGGAAATATTGGAGAAAACGAGCGAGACACCCATGAAACAACTTGTTTGAAGAATGTTTATGCACGCAGCTCTCTGAAATGGATTGACCAATTTTAGAATTTATTTTTCTAAACTGCTCAACGGTTCTTTAATTATGTCCTCCCGAAGCTTAAATTTGGAAATAATCTTTAGTTTGGCAATTTTTATAACTTTCTTTCTATATCTCTCTTTAGCTTTAGTATTTTTTTCTAAATAAAAATACCGAACGACTTAAAACGACAGCAAAAATATTCGAACAACAAGACTTTGTATTATCAACTTCGTTAAATAACTGCTGTGATTCCCTAAATCTGCGATATCAGTAACTTGCAGTGTCTCCAAAACTGTATGAAATTATATGGTTTGTGCACTTGCTTACTACTTTTTCTGTATTTTTAGTTAAAACCGTATTTAGTCGAAAATTTTAAAGTACGAGTAATTACTGTACAAATCAAAAGCTATTCATATCCATCCAAAACATACATATTTATGGTTTTAGTCAATAAACAAGTTATTCCAATTTTATTTATTAAAGAAAATAGTTAGAAAATAAAACTCAAACAAACAAATGCATGAAGTTTGTTAACAGTTTTTAATTTCATGCGTAGGTGAACCCGGTTAAATAAGAGAAATACTTTGAAGTTTTATTATTTGATGACCGTAGGTTTATTTTATTTCCTAAACAAACTTGCTCCCACAATCAAAGCCATAGTTAGCCTCCTCTAGAGATGCAAGTTGTTTAAGCCTAAAACTATATCTTTGTTAGGGTGCACAAGTTGTTTTGAGGCAAAATCTTTTAACGTCAGCTGAACTGTGCAATGAAACCATCGCACAGTGCACTCATTCCATACAAAATTGGAACATAATTAAAAAGAGTGCTGCCATGGTGGTGAAATTTTGTATACTTGGCTTTTTTAAACTACTTAAGAAAAATTTCATAAATGGTTGAAATTGGTCGTTCCTGGAGGATACCACCCTTAAACCTCTATTTATTTTTATACATGATTTTGTATGGCAGGCATAAACATAAGTTAGCCGATCTTTACAAAAATTGTTCAGAAAGCTAAGAAAGTAGAGAAATAGATGTGTACTGAAAATGGTTGAAATTTGTAAAAAACTATGCGTACTTTGCTTCGACCTGTATTCAATTTTTTAATGATTTTGTATAGGAGGTACGCACAAAAGTTCCCTGATTTTAACCCGATCTTAATTGGTCAGGAGGTTAAACAAAGAGAGTAAAGGATGGGTTTTGAAATGCTCTAAGTCTTTTAGATCTAATGGGTACTTCCCCTGAATCAATATTAAATTTTTAAAGCTTTTGTATTGGAGGTACACACAACAGCTGTCGGATTTTAGTGTAACTTGAGCAGAAAGCTTTTTAAATATTTTAATAGAAATATACCAAAAATTATTGAAATCTGTCAGTGCTAAGGTGTACCTCCCTTGGACCTCTTTAAATTTTTGGGAGAAAAATTATTGATTTTGTTTGGAAGGTACACACAAAAGTAAGCCGATCTTAACGAAACTCGGTCAGAAGACCACACATATAAAGTAATGAATGTGTACTGAAAATATCCAAATTTATTTAGATTCTATGGCTACCTCCTTTGGAGCAATCCTCATTATACCCTAAACCTGAAAGGTCAGGGTATATTAACTTTGTGCAAACGTTTGTAACGCATAGAACGAAGCAAGTCCGGTATAGAAAAGTATATATATTCTTGATCAGCGTCACCTCGTGAGTCGAGCTATTCATGTCCGTCCGTCCGTCTGTCCGTCTGTGTGTTGTCCGTATACACAGGATAAGAAGAAGGAGTAGAGATAATTGGATGAAACTTGGTACACATCGTCACATGGACCCAAGGATCTGCACTATTGAATATTTTTGGAATCCGCCCACGGACACGCCTACCTCCCATACACTGCAAAAATTTAAAACTGCATAACTCAGCTCATAATAAGCCCACAACAACAAAATTTGGTGTGTATGTGTTTTATATCAACACAAAAATGTCTTAGAAAAATGAATGTCATCCGCTTGCGGACACGCCCACCTCCCATACAACCCAAAAATTGAAAACGCGATAAATAAGCCTGTGTTTAACCTAAAGAGCTTAAATTTGGCACATATGTTTTTTATAACAAATCAAAGATGGTTTTGAAAAATGGACGTCATCTGCCCACGGACACGCCTACCTCCCATACAACGCAAAAATTGAAAACTGCTTAACTCAGCTCATAATTAACCTACAACAATAAAATTTGGTGTGTATGTGTTTTATACCAACACAAAAATGTCTTCGAAAAGTGGATGTCATCCGCTTGCGGACACGCCCACCTCCCATACAACCTAAAAATTGAAAACTCAATAAATAAGCCTGTGTTTAACCTCAAGAGCTTAAATTTGGCACATATGTTTTTTATAACAAAACAAAGATGGTATTGAAAAATGGACATCATACGCCCACGGACACGCCTACCTCCCATACAACGCGAAAATTTAAAACTGCATAACTCAGCTCATTGTTAACCTACAACAATGAAATTTGATATGTATGTGTTTTATACCAACGCAAAGATGTCTTCGAAAAATGGACGTAATCCATTTACGGACACGCCTACCTCCCATACAACCCAAAAAGTTTAAAACTCAATAAATAAGGTTATGTTTGGCATAGAGAAATTAAATTTGGTATGCATGTATTTTATACCAAAACTAAGGTGTGTTCAAAAATTGGAAGTAATTCGTACATGAACACGCCCACCTCCCATAGCGAAAGCAAAATAAAGGCATTAACTGTGAGCTACAGGAATAAAACTTGGTATGTGTAAATTTTTCATCATCATTTAAATGCATATAAAATAAAGGCTTCATCCGCCCACGGACACGCCAATTTACAAAAATATTTACAAAAATTTTTTTGTTTTTGAAAAGTGGGTTTAGGGTATTTCATAGTCGGCCTAGACCGACTTTAGACTTTCTTTACTAGTTTTTTATATAATTTTGTATGGGAGGTATATACAAAAGTAAGCAGAACTTAAAAAACTTGATCAAAAAGCTAGAAAAAAAAAATAATATGTGTGTACCAAAAAATAAGCGAAATCGGTTAAGCCCTAGCAACAGCTCCCTTGGAGATCTATTGACATTTAACATTATTTGGTATGAGAGGTACATACAAAAGAAACTCGGGCAGTAGGCTATACAAACTAAATAACAGATCTATATTGAAAATAGTTGAAATCAATAAGGTGCTATGGGTACCTCACTTGGAGCGATATTATGTTTTTACATTATTTTGTATGGGAGGTACATAGAAAAGTTGGTTAATCTTAACAAAACTCAGTGAGGAAGCTATCCAAATCAATAAGATCCAAAGAAATCTATAAAACCCAAAGACAACAATAACTTATTTTCTAATTTTCGTACCCTTCTGATGATTTGTGCATCGGTAAATTTGTTGTACACAACCATTGAGATAGTGGTCGATTTATAGAGGAATTTCTTTTGGGTACTACGGTGAAGTTTCCGAATTATACTGAACCAAAATATAACAATTCAAATGTCCTACTTGTTAACTATTAACTATCATCTTTATAAACTTTTCATTCCGGATGGAAACAACTTTTGCCCAGGGAACTATCGTGGGCTGGTCCTTTGGGCAGTTTTGTGCTGGCTGTGGTAAGTTCAATGTCGCAAGCTAAACAACGAATTGGCGTGACGTTGTGCTTTGTACAACCAAGCTGACATATCCTATGTGCAAGACATTTTAGGTCGGTCTCGCTTTAGATCAAAATGAAATAAATTTAACCTCAAATTAATTGTTCATTGGTACTATAGGTTTCAGATGAGGTTATTTAAGTAATCACAATAGTTAACGGTTAAATAGCAACTCCTAATAGATAAATATCGACCCAATTGAATTCAACACTGTCGATAGTTTCGTCAAAACAACCATCAGCATGATTTTTTTCATGACACTGAGTACTGAGAACGCGTCTGTTGGAAGTTAGTTTCGATAAACCGTGACTCCTCGACAAGGGACAAGTAGAATTAAGCCGAAAGGTAGGCATCTACTATAAGCACTTCTGGACTATGTCTTTCTGCCGTGATGATATCATTCAAAAACGATCAAACAATTTTACTCGCAAGAGTTTCCACTGCCACTTACTTATGTCAATTGGAAACATAGATATCAGGGATCAACTTTCCTTCAAGCAGTTGTCAATATTGGAGAAAAATTATTTTTCGTTAGGAGTATGTTTATGCATTATCCAGGGTTCGTTACCTGGTGGAGTTTTCATCGAACCAGCTTTTCCTTAAGAATGTCTCAAAAAAAGTCTTTTCATTTATTTTCCGATTTGGCATCTTAAACCTAATTTTTAACTTATTATTAACAAAATAACCTAACAAAAACACTTTCATTTTAAGTGAAATTTCCACCATTTTTGGCATGAATTTCGGTAGTTACTATTTAAGTCTTTCTTCCTAATTTCAACAATACACCATGCATACTTGGATATCATAACAAAAAAAAATTGAGGTTCTTACACAAACCCTGGGTCCTTGATCAGAAGATTAATCATCAATGGTTAGTATACAATAAACTAACCCTGTTTTCGTTAAACATATTAATGCTTACTCTAATTAGACAACATCAAATGATTATAATAAGCTGCTCATATCCTGCTTATTCTCTAATAAATGGTATTTAATTTGTCTCAATATCTATTTCCATGTCCTTG